>JBBGBA010000022.1:0-736649 GCA_038088335.1 Mesorhabditis sp. LJ9110 | reverse complement strand
ATAATGCGACCCTCGTCAGCGGTTTTATCGACCGCACGTTGAAGAAAGGGCTGAAGGAATTGCGGGCTGAGTTTATGGCCAACAAACGGTATAGAAGTTTACTGTTTTCTTTGGTATCTATTTTTGGCTAAACTCCAGATAACCCCCAGCCGACCCCCACCTACCGTATCTCGGCTCCTGTTCATCTACAGGTGTGTAAAAGTATACCAAAATACTCACAGCAAGACGACATTTTGGTATACTTTACACCTTAATCAAGAGCCGAGAACAAAAAGGGTGCCGGCTGGGGGGGTTATCTGGAGTCTTACCCTATTTTTCAAAATTATTAGAAAAGTGTTTCTAAGCTGGTTTTACTATTCCTAAACTTAAAAACGATCGATTTTTTGATTAATACGAAAAGTATCGATTCTTCGACAAAAACGACAGATTTTCGACCTAAATTTTGTTTCCGCGAAATACCGTTAATTTTTACTAAAAACCCTATGGAAAGCGCCTTTTCAGAACAGTGAGCAGGGATAAGACGACGGTCTGCTTGAAGAACATGCCGAAGAACCGATACAAAGACGTGCCATGTCTTGATGAGTACCGGGTCGTGCTCAGGGACTGCGACAACGACTACATCCATGCAAACTTTGTGGCGACGCCAAAGAGCGATAAGCGTTTCATCTGCTGCCAGGCACCGACTAATGCTACGCAGATCGATCACTGGAGGTAATTCATAAACCTAATAATGGTTATTAGATACTTGAATTAGTCTATTAAATTCTGACAACCTTTTAAAGAATGATCGTGCAAGAACAAGTCGAGGCGATTCTCATGCTTTGCAACTACTCGGAGGGCGGAAGGGAAAAGTGCGCTCAGTACTTTCCGACTACGCTGGAACCGCAGAAGACGTTCGGGCCCTTCACCATCAAATTGGTCAAATGCGAAAAGGTCAGCGATCAGATCGATTGTTTTTGTAGATTTTAGGTTCTTCGTATCGGATGGGGTTTGACTTTTTTCTGTAGTATCCAACTTTTCAAATACAAAGTGTTTCTAAACTGATTTTTTTAGTATTCCTAAGCGTAAAGACTATATATTTATATAAGACACACAAAAAAATGATTTTTGGACCAAAATGGCCGCTTTTTTGGACAAAATATCGACTTTTTGAAAATTTTGGTTAGTTTTCTACTTAAAATATAGTCTTTGTTTTATTAAGAACATGCTCAAGTGCTTTAGTTGAACTGGAACTGCCAAACACCTGCAATCGTCAACATATCAACGCTGGAGGTGGAGCAGGATGGGATCAAGGTGCATGAACTCACCCATTATCACTGGGTTGACTGGCCAGACCGTGGTGTGCCGCCAGTCGACATGTCTCTCATGGAGCTGCTTCAGAAGATCTGCACTTCCACGTCCGTTTTATCTTACAGATTACAGATAAGCTTATAGCGGTTTAAAAATCAAAAATTCCCAGTTTAAAAAATTTGAGTTTAGAAACAAAAAACACAAATTCTTCGACCCCAAAATTGGCCGATTGCCGATCCAAATTTCAATTGCAAATGACCTATTAGAGCTGAATCGAGGAAGCTAATTTCCCCTGTTGAAAGTCCGCCCCCGATAACGAACCAGTACCTGACCGCATTCCAGGCAGCCGATCGTGGTCCATTGTTCTGCGGGAATCGGTCGAACCGGGGCCGTGGTGTTGATCCAGAGCTCGCTGGAGACGATCGCCGCCGGGTATGCGGTGCGAGAAATCGAAACCCTGATGAGAGAGCTTCGCAATCATCGCGCCAACTCTGTGCAGACAGTTGAACAGTACCTCTACGTCCACATGTATCTCCTCCATGTTTTCGTGAAGGTAGGCGGCTAAACGGCGGCCCCAAATTACGGTATCTCGGCTTTGCTTTGGGCTGCAGGGGTGTTAGTTCTACCAAAATGATCGGTAGATTAAGACGAAGATTTTGGTATCTAGCGATGATTATTTTATTAAGATTAAGACGAAGCCCTCTAACTTCAAAGAAATTTAATTTTCAAATTTAAAAATTTAAAAATTAATTTTTTTTTTAAATTACACTTTTAAAAAACCTGCGCGGAACCAAATTTTTCGAGTGTTTTCCGCCGTTTTTAGATAAAAAAGCGGGTAAAAAATTAGGGATTGGTTAAGATGTTTGAGAAATGACCAAAAAAGGCAGAATTTTCGCAATTTTAAACGATTTTTTGTGACTTTCTAGGAAAAACACTACTAAAGACTTTATAAAAGTACATTGGAGCTTGTTAAAAGGTGGATATAGGCAAAAAAAAAAGAAAAATGACGGTTCCTCAGTGTAAGAAATCTTCTGCCAAATTCCTGGGGATTTTTTGCCGCATTAAAACGCTTTTTAGGTAATTTCTCGATCCGGGCGAACATATTCGGCACATTAATAGGACTTATCGGCGAGTAGCTAGGCAGCTGCTACTGCCTTTTTCAGGAGGGATGGGTCCCTGACGAGAAGGTGGTCGCCGAGATCAAAGGCAAATTCACTACGGATTACGAAAAAGCTGCCGCGGCTGCGTTGCAGAAGCTCAACGAGAAGCCGACTGGATGTAAATCCCCATTTTACGCCATATATCCCGTATGTTTCAGCTGCCGAAAAGATGTAATGTGCCACACCGCCCTGCCGCCCGCCTTCTACTTGGCCACCTTACTACTTGTGCCCCCCGAAAACCTCTTAAGCTTTTTCTTTGATGTGAATATTTCGTTGTATTACATCGTCTTTAATTGTCTTCGCGTCGAATAAAGTGAAATGTCGGACCAAGCGCCATGCGTGGTTTGAGCTGGAGCTCACGTTGGGTCAGACTCTGATCTGCCGGGGCCCGGAGTTCTGTGACTCGGTTCCCGGATTTGACACAGGGATTTAAAATATACCAAAATGTTCAACTTGATCGGTAGAGTATACGGAAGATTTGAGCCGCCTCAAAAAGGGATAGAGCGATAAATTTGGGCTGTAAAAGTTGGAATCCTGCTTTGGGGGACCACAAATTCCGGAATTTTGCTCGATTTTCGGTATTTTTATACGCTAGTCGCCAGTTTTTTTTCAAGCTTTCCAATTGAAGCTGTGTTTTTCGCAAAAAGCTGCCGCCGAGCTGCGAGAAAAATCGTCAAACACAGCAATTAGGGCTTTTTGAAAAAACCATTTGATGAGCGATCGGAACCAAGACAACGTGCAGCCGAATTTGAAAGCCAAATCTTGTAAAACATATCAGTTATCGCTAAATATAGGGTTTAATTAATTTTTTGATACGCGTTCCAAACTATAATTTTTAGCATTTTCGCAATTGGGATGGGAGTTTCAGTCGGTAACATACACCTTCGTTTTGGTATAATTGTTTTGGGTTTAATCGTTTTGCTTTGAAGAGCCGGCGGCACATAGGCTTTATCGATCCGCATCGCTGGTAAAATTTGGATCCGAACGGATAGAAGACGTTGAAATGGCGATGGGTTTTACGACGCTGACTTCAGGCCGATTTGGTCTCTCCGCGCAACCGACTACTTCATAGTACTAAAGACAGCTTCCATCGCATTTCAAAGTTTTGTACAAATTAGTGACAGTGATTAGGATCTCCCGTGTGTGCCGTTGTCTTTTTTCATCGGCTTCTCTACAGGGTGTCCCAAAAAAAACGACCCATCTGGCATTTCGCCGGGTTACATCCGATCGGCCCCAAATTTGGACCAGAGGTGTATCAAACCCTAAATAACAACAATCCTGAGTTATAGCCCTATAGCTACAGTAGTACTCGAGTTATAACAAAAATAAACTTTATTTTCCATTTTTCATAGGGTTTTCGTGGAATTAGACCCCATAAACATTAAGTGAAAATGAAGCGGCAGGCGTTCTTTACCCCTAGAGATTTTTTCCTGATCAAAATTGATCAAATAACCGTTGATTTCAAAAAATTTTGTAACCCAAAGTCACCCCCGATATTAAGCGAAATTAGGGATTCGCAGCCGGAAGTCGATGCAAATCGATGCAACGTCCAAAAAGATAGCCGAAAAAACTGGTAAGAATCGCGTAAAAAAATAGGTTTTTGGCGATAACTCGAAAACTATTGTAGCGATCGGGCTATAACTCAGGATTGTGGTTATTAAGGGTCTAATACACCCTTGTGCAAAGTATGGGATCGACCGGATGTAAGGCGGCGAAATGCCAGAAGGTTCGTTTTTTTTGGGACACCCTGTATAGGTTTTGGGGGTGAGGGTTGATGGGGGTGGTATGGGCGGGAGAGGGGCACTGTCTCTCTGTCCCCTCTTCTCTCTCCCCACTCTCTCCTCCCTATCCCCTCCTATCGATTCCCTGTGTCTCTTCCCATCACCCGCTCTCTCACTCCCCCTTTCTCCTGTTGCCCAAAAAGAGTGAGAGATCTCCTTCTCCCCCCAATCCTCCTCCCCTCCCGGTTCTTATTTAAATTCGCTGCTCAGAATATGACCGGTGCGGACCCCCGGGGGGTGTCCGCTTCTTGGGTGGGCCCTGAGATTTGGCCCCGCCCACAGTACAAACCAATCCGGTCTACGGTAGAGGGCCAAAGGGGTGTAGGACGGACTGGACCCGTATATAGCAACACCAAGCCATGGACTGAGTTTAGTAAAGTAGGCCTCCTCTTTGATCCTGTGAGTCCAAACTCTCGGAGGTGATTCTCCGAGCTCTAAAGACCTAGGAAAACGCGTATCGACTCAAAAGATAAAGGTTTACTGAAAAACGATTATCTTCTAGCAACGCCTAAAAATTACTTGAGATCTACTTATTTTTGGATTTTTCGCTATTTATTTGACTTTATTCGTGCTTTTAACGGTCTAAATACTTTTTACGCGAAATCTGCTATTCCTCAAAAGTTTCGCATATCTTGGCTTTTTTCCTTAGTTTTTCGGTTATTTGCCTCTACTAAATGTTAAAAAAAATGCTTCTAACAGTTTTAGATACTTCGTGAAAGTTAAATAACGGCTTAAAAACTAAAAAAAATTAGAGCTAAAGAATCAGGAAACATTTTCAACCACTTATCGATCGATACGGAATCTATTAGTGCGCTTTTGACCAGAGGCCAAGATAAGTGAACTGATAAGTCGAGATTTCCTATTGATAACATCTGTTCTCGCGTTCCTGAATTCTTTAGTTTTCATCATGTTATTATCATTTAAAAATTTTAAAAATTGCCGGTTTTGGCTTTATCTTGGTTTAATTAGAACATAAACATTAATGTTAAACGTTGTTTTCTGCTGTACGTTGTTCAAAAACGTACTCGCAGGCTCCGCGCCTACGTTTCTTCCCACTTGACGATCTGTTTCTGTCAATTTGTATAATTTTCTTAGTTTTTGCAGTGATTAACGCTTTTGTCGGAGAAATTTTGTATAAATTTTACCATCCATATCTCTCTCTCTCTCTCTCTCTCTCTCTCTCTTTCTCTTCTCTCTCTCTCTCTCTCTCTCTCTCTCTCTCTCTCTCTCTCTCTCGCTCTCTCACTCTCGCGCCCTTATGGTCGGGCTGGTCGTGTAAAATTGGACTAGCAATAAATTATGGCTCCCTCTCGTCGGGCTCTACCCTCATTCCCAACGGCTTTTAGATACTTTTGGGGTATAACAGGTTTATAAAGTACCGTTTTGACCATCCTAGCCGATACTAAAGACCATTAGAGTCCCATCTTGATGCTAATTACATTCTACATTTTCGATTATGACTTGTTTCGCGTTAATCGCTCGACACACCTGTCCTCACTCCGGAAATTTCCTCTCTTGGGCTTCTGGCTAGCGGGTGGGTAGCTAATTACTCGTCGGTGTTGGGCAGCTTTTGGCTGGGATAGGAGTGGATTAGGCATGATTTCTTTACAGCTTTATCGCGCCGAACTTGAATTTGATGAAATCTTCGGGTTGTGTTCTTTACTATAGGTTTAAACAACTAGATTTCTTTAATTCTAAAAAAGCTCGCTTGTTGTCTTGCGTAAGGGACGCAAGCCTTGTGCAATATTTTCTTATCGAGCTCCCGGCTGCTCGGAATTGGAAGATGTTTAAGTTGGGCGGTCTCATGGGCGCTAAGAATCTTTAAAAAAAACGTGCTTTCTATGCTCGTTTTGTACACTAAATTTGGATTTCACACTTTTAGACTGTAAAAACTTCCTTTTAGGCTACGAGAACGTAACTTTAGAGTACAAACTACAAAATACACGGGTCGATAAAATACGCTGAAAACGTTTCCAGCGTCGAATTTTTATAGTTTGTGGTCTAAGACGACGTCCTTCTCATAGCCTAAAAATATGAAATTCGAACGGGGCACAAAAAACTAGTATACGCCTGGCCGGCCTATATACATACGTTGCAGATTATAGCATTGAAGATCCTGGCTTAGTCTATGGCGTTGAAAACGCTTTAAGACCTCATGCTCATCGTTTCGAAGGCATCATTTCAACGATTTGGTAGTATTAAAAACGTTTGTGCACTAAATTTACTTTTCTTATCCTCCTTCTCACCAAATTGAAGCCAGACTTTTACGCTCAGGCTCTTGGACCATTCTCCGGCACCTAAAACTTCCCTTACAAGCTCATGCTCATCATTCCGAAGACCGTTCGACGTCAAGATTGGGGGTTGAGATGTGCTCTGCCGTCTGTCCCCTCCACCAATTCCCCCACTCTCTCAATCGATAATCGGCGGCTGGATGTCGGCGCCTCCAATCCCTCGCCCAGAGCGAGACGACCGGCTGCCGCAAGCAAAGAGCACACGAAGCACCGTCCCCCCTCATCCTCCTCCCTCCCCCTCATTCTCTTCCTCCCTCTTGCCCTCCATGCAAGGAGTCCCACCTGGCCCCCCTAGTTTGGATAGCGGGAAGAATCAACGGGGTGGTTTGGGTCCAGGCTGCCCTCGGGTTTTTCTGTACCCTGCCCCAAACTGCGGAGATTTCTTTCTTTTCCAGCCTACGGTACTTCTGAGCTCCAGGCTGAAGGAATGAGTGAGCAAGAGGTGGCGGAGTAGTAGTACTAGGTATTTGAGGGGGACATCGTTTGCGGAGCTTGAACTTCCGGGTTATAGCTTTTATTGATGGATCGTGATCTCGGTAGGACGAAGTTGAAGCTCATTTCCTGGTCTGTAAGCTAGAACCTCGTGCTCTGGCTTGGATAACCAGAAAGTATGGAGCTTCACACACGTTAATGAAGAAAACAGGCCGCTTATAACGTTAGAGAGAGCAGAAAGAAGATGAAAAACATACTTTTGGACTTTGAATTGCTTTTTTTGGTAGTTTTACGTTACTTTTTAACCGTTCTATTGCACGGTTTGCCTGTTTTCGAGCTCTGGTTCAGAGTGGAGCTTCAACTTTAGCATTAGCTCGAGGAGGAGCGCTATAGTTTAATCTCGTTCTCCTCCTTTTGTTGTTTCCTTCACTTTATAAATGTAGTTCGACAACTAGTCCTATTCATCTTCAATTTCCGGGTTAGAATCGAGCTCCAAATTTGGCTTCTTTGCTAGGATAAACGAGTATAATTACGTAAGTTTTTCTTTAGCCGTTTTTTGTTTCTGTCAATGCGTAAGCTCTGTAGCTCTGTAAGGTCAGACTGTCCTGCTTTTCTTGATAGACTAATTTAACGAATCCCTTTATACCCATTGGAATCTTCAATCATGCGGGAAGCCTTCCTTCCTTCCTTCCGTCCGGTGCTAGGTCGGTGTGGTGGTGGGGGGCAGGAAGGGCGAGGAGGGCTCCTCTCGCCTGTTACCTCTCCACTCTCGGCCCTATTTCCATGTGGCTGGCTCTGTCTTTCTCTCTCTCCCTCCCTGTCTCTCTCTTTCTCCAGCCCCCAGCCTAGAGATATTATTCTGCCGACCCTCGCCTCTACAACCCATTTCCTAGTACTGGTACGGTAGGGTTTCCGCTTCCGCGCCTGAAGCTTTTTCTTGGGTTTTGGGGGCTTTTGCTTGGGAGTGGAACGCTTGAGCTGTTCCCTGTTTCTGACTCATCGAATTGCGCTACCGGTTGATCTCTTGGACCCGGTAGTTGGAGACATATAACTTTATCTTTGGCTGACCGTGGGGTTCAAGTTATTTTGTACCCCCCCTGGGTGAAGTCTGACTCTATAAAGCTCTATGAACTCCGGAAAGATCCCATTTTTACGATTTTCTTTGTCTTTCGCTGCACTCAATCAGATACCTTTAATACACTACTAACTATTGAAATTTACTGAAAAGTGAAAAAGACTGCACTTGACTTGTACACAACTGATCTAAAGACTAACGTTCTGTATTTTCTAGAGTTCTACTCGATTTTTACTATCGTTAGAGTTAAAACTTGCTCTTGCCATTTCTTTGCTGCTGAGAATCGTTTCTGCCTTCGATATCTTCAATATAACTATGACACTCGAAAACCCTACCAAAACTTTACAAAATGTCTATTCTTTCAGGGGAAAATCGGCCATGGAACAACCGGCCGATGCTCTCCGACGCTCGAAGCGCAAGAAGTTCTTGCTCGACGTGTCGGCGTTGGGAAAGCGAGTGACGCTCCGGGACCAGGATGTAAGTATTCGCTACTTTACGCTTCGCTATTATCGCAAACTTTCTCTACAAATGAAATTCTTCTAAATTTTTGGGGGATTTTGAAACCCCCGCTGGTCAGTGATGATTTGTTATGTAATCGCTTCGAAAACTTTCTTTTTCTAAAGCCCTCTGATTCACTATATTGCACCGTGATTTTCAGCGCGAAGAATCCTCGGCAAGCCCCCAGCCACCGCCCACCCTCAGCCCCCAAATGGGTGGCCAGGCCGTGCGAGAGAGCGACGACGAGCCGGAGGATGCAGACGATAGGCGACGGGGAATGCGCGTCCGTAAGGTGCGCATCTTTTCAATCCCAGAAATTGGGATTACAATCAGATTTTCATTTAAAACTGTATTTATTGTATTTTGGAGTTTACCGGGCGTCCTGAAAGCTATATTTGCTCGGTTAATCATATTTTTAGCTCCCGCAACGCATCGCCACTTGCTACACACATGATGGCAGCAGCGATGAGGAAGACGTAAAGAGTGTTCGATGGAATTTTATACTTCTCAATTTAGCTTGCCATCATCATGAACGCGCCGCTACCCTGTAGCAAATGCCCGATGAGATTCCAGAATCGCGCCGGCCTCAGCAAACATTCCAAGATGCATAGTGAAGGTGGGCCTAAATAACTATCTCTGATTTTTGCAGTTTGATCTATTATCTATATATACCTTTAAATCATATATTAACTATTCAATGTGTATTTCTTTAGACAAGCGAGCTTTCCCCTGTGAAAAGTGCGATTTCTCGTCCAACACACAGAAGCCGTTCAAGATCCACACGAAGTGCCATGAGGTAAAACTTTTTTTTTTGAGAGTTCAAAACTTCAAACAAGCTTATAATTTTCCATATAACAACGCTTTTTTTCAGCTAAACACCACGTGGGAATCTCCGGCTCCAAGTGTCGTTCTCGCCAATGCCGCCCCGAACTCCGCGCCGGCGAAGCGCACCCAGGATGGAACTCCAATCGGCCGTCCAGTCAGTTTATTCGACTCGGAATTTATTTCCTAGCAGGTACCGAGCCTCGCCGCGACCGCCTCCCTCCGGGCCGCTGGGCTGAAGCTCCCCGTTTCCGCCGAGAACGGCCGCCAATCCCCGTTGTCCGGCGAGCAAAAGCCATCACCACTCGTCAACAAAAATATGACGTTGAAGACGGCCCTGAAAACCACGCCACTGTCGTCGATTTCGAGGATCATCAGCAAGTCGAATAATGTATGTTTTTAAAAAGTTACGATCTTACAAATAGCGGTTTGAACTTTTTGTGACTTTACATACTTTTATAGGCGATCAACCGGCCGTCGACGTCAAACGGTGCGATGCACCACCTCTTGTTCTCCAGCATCCACCAGCGCGGCACCCCCGTCGGAGCCGCACTCAAATCTCATCTGGGCCTCAGCAGTCAGTGGAAACTCAGAGTTCCTTAATTTAAATTTCAGAAGACCGCTCTTCCCTTCTCCAAACTCTTGATCAAAAGGAGGTCAACGAGCCGGAAAAGTTGCAAAAACCATGCCCGAAAAGTAAGTTGAGATCTCGATATAAGAAAGAACATTTTACTTTATTAATTTGACTTATTGACTTTATTATTATTCATTTTTAAGTATTTCTTTTTTAGAGCGGTTCCGTTGCACGGAATGCCCATATCGAACCCATTCCACGGATCACCTCGAAAACCATCGGCGGGCCCACGACAGGACGGATGGGATCAAGTGTGACTATTGTAGCTACAGGTGAATACCTAGGCGAACTTTAAACTTTTAAAATCTCAATGAAAAAGCAAAATAAGCCTGTTATTATTGTATTTTCATTAACGTCATGACCCAAAATATTTTTACCGCTAATTTTCCAGGGGCAACACGGGCGTGATTCATCGCCACCACATGCTCCACACAAACCAGTGGCTCGTCGAATTTGCGAGGCAACGAAAAGCCGACGAGCCGCCAGAGGAGCCCCAGCCCGACCATCCGGCCCTGAAATTGCCCCGCTCGGCTATTAGCACGTCTAATGGATTTGTGAGTTTATAAATTATAAAGCGAACACTATTTTTTGCGTTAAATCAAGTTTTAAAATCGAGTAATATCCTCCCGGCGCCGCAGTGTGTACTGGCGCATAGCGTACACATCCGATTTTAAATGTAGACAGCTTTATTTAACTTCTTTTACAAGATTAGACTTTGCAAACTGCCGGAAAACATGAATGTTTCGTTCAAGTCAAAAGTTATCATCACAATACAATTATCGGTGTCTACTGGCGCGTAGCGTACATATTCTACTTTCTTTGCATAAACTGTGTCTCGATAAAGTAAACTTTTTTATATGATTTTCTTACAGAAATTTGCGTTTTATAACTGGAAGAAAGGTTTATATCTTTTTAATAATAGTTTTATATACAATTTATAATTTTCTTCTGTTCTTTATTACTATTCCCCCCATTTTCCAGCTCATCTGCCCATTTTGCGACTTTGCCACCCGGTTCCCGAACCAACTCATCTCGCACAAACGCCTGTATCACGGATCAAAGGTAAGAGACGCTATAAATATAGTAATATTACTTTATCTTTTCCAGTTCAACTCGAAAGAGTTCTTCTGCACCGACTGCGGCATGGGCTACAAGTACTACGGCCAGTTGAGCGCCCACTGGAAGCTGCGCCACCAAAAGCGCACTCCCCGGCACCGCGTCCAGTTTTATTTGAATGAGATTTTGCGGAAAAGGTTTGCTATTCTCTTTTTTTGTGGAGCTTGGGTATTTAGGGATGATTCGAATGGGGTCGAGGAAACGACGGAAATCAAGAAGGAGATCAAGCAGGAGGTGGCCGACGCGAATCTGATGCATAGGTATTGAAAGACCAAAATCATCGGTGCTTTCACATTATCGGGGGTGGGGAATGCATTTTTAACTTTAGATTTAATGTTTTCCGATAGATGTTGCTATTCCTTCATCGAAATTTTGCAAATTTTTATGAGAAATCTTAAAAAAAATGATTTTTCTATCAAAATTGCGACTTCGAAAAGTTTCTGAAGTTTTTAGATTGTTTTGAAAAAATTTTGAATAATTTTAACATCAAGCCCGAGAAAAAGGAACAATCCAACGATAGCCAGATCAAGATTGACCTCGATGAAGTAAGAAACGAAAATATACTTGGATATAAACTCGTTTAGTCGCTGGCCCTGTCGCTGGAGGGAAGCCAATCGGGCTCGAGCAGCCCACTGTTCCACTGTCCGAAATGCCCGTTTGTGGCCAGCAATAGGGGCCGAATGCAGCGCCACGAGGACAAGCACGTCATCAAGAGTGACCATACTGTATGTTTGATACAGCTTCTTTTCGACGCTCAAAACTTTAGTGCACTCATTGCTCGTACTCTTGCCGCAATGAGCACCTGATGCAGAGCCACATCAAACTCCACACGCAGTCGTCGTCGAAGTCGAGCGAATCTCCCGGTGCCAAGTAAGGATTTAGAAAAAAATAATATATACCTTTACGGTAGTTCATTTAAAAACATAAGCTTCCAAATACTACTCGAAAACTTAGAAATTTTAAAAATTATGAATGCCGATATTTGAAAATCATCGCAATTTTTCAATCAAATACATATTACCAGGATCAAATTATCATATTTCACTTAAGACTTTACAAAAATTTTACTTACAAATTTTATCTTTTAGGGTCTATTTTAAAACAAAATTACACTAAAAATCCATTAAGATTTTCTATTTTATTAATTTCTAGTTAAATTAATAAATTCATATTTTATTAATTCGTTTATGAAAGCTCGATTGAAAATTTAACTTAATCACTGCCACATAATCAAATTATTTCATATAATCACTGCCCTTTTCTTCGATCATATCGATGTACTTTTGCCGATTGGATGGCCTTGAGATTTTTTGGTGTTCTAGGCCGCCGTGCTTGCCGATGCTGGCTGCGGAAGCTGCCGCCGCTGAGGGGAACGGGGAAGGAGGAGAAGGAGCAGGAGAAGGAGGAGAGAGCACGACAGACCGAGAGACGCGCGAGAGTCACACTCACCCATCCACCCCATCGCTGCCGCTTCTCCTCGACCCAGAAGGGTAATCTTTTATACCGCCCGCCCCCTGTGGCTAGCTGCTGGCTGGCTGGCCCCGTCAGCCAGAGAATGTGCCTTGGAAAAAGCTGTGAAGAGGGCGGTAATTTCGGCGGATGAGAAGCCGTACCCCTATTTCCAGAAATGGGGATGAGGATCTTAGACATTATAGGGGGGAATAAATTAGAATTAAGCAGAAATTCGAAAACTACTATTACTTTTAATTAACTTAACCAGCCGATTACAGCCGCTTCGCGACTGTAATCGACTGGCCTTCAGGCTACCCTCCATATTCTACACCACCACATCCCTCGCCACTTTCATGAATACATATGCTGGTGGTTTCAGAAACCCCCCATAGCCGAAATCCCCTTCAAAAACTACCTAAATACCTTCCTGATGGCTTTAGATACCTCCCCTAGGCGAAATCCCCTTAAAAACAAAAATAACGACCGACCGGATGAAATGAGAGAAAAAAAGAAATGAAATCCCGCGTGAAAATTTTCATCCACGAAACGCGCGCGACCTGGCTCACTATGTCCGAATCACCCCAACCTCCGTCCCCCACCCCTTTTAGTAAGGAAAAAACTTTCAAAGCTAATTTTAATAGTTTAAATTAAAACTTTTCATAATTTTTTTATCAGTTTGGGGGTTTCTGACCACGCTCTATCCGAATCCGAAGAGAGCTAAGCTCTAGCTCCTTTCCCCTTCGAGTTGAATTCGGGACCGGACAGACGGACAGACGGACGGACAGACACCACAACTTTTTTATTATAGTTGATAGAAAATTGAAACTTTTATAAAGGAAAAGGCGACAAATCCATAGAATTGGAATTGAAGGAAAAACGGGGAATACAATAGCCTGTGAATATTTTATTCATAATCATAATCGCAGAATTAAGCGGATATTCGAAAGATAGGATTACTTTTAATTTTTTCTCGAATTTCTTAATTAAATAATCGCCAAAATTTATGAAATTATGTAAAGGAAATCATGTGGTAAATTTGGTACAGCCGATCACATGAAATTTTGGTCATCTGGACAGCCGCCTTTTTACTTTCTAGAAAGCTATAAATACAACAAAATTATGAGCCTAATCGTTAAAAAATCATAACTTCCAGCCTCAAATTAAAACATTAAATCATAGTTTTCTATACTATTAAACTATTATACAAATTTTATAGTGAATCTGAGAACTCGTCGGACGTTACAAAGGATATTCCCAACGATATTCGCTTTGTTGACGTAAGTTTTTCACGAAATTCTCCAAAAATAGTATTTTAGAAAGACGGCGTCAAGAAGAACAAGTGCCCGCACTGTCCCTACACCACTAAGCATCCATGCGATATGAAGGTATCACTCGCTTACCAGAATATAATTTATTTCTCATTTCTAGCCCCATTTGACGATGCACGGGGCGGAGAAGCGGAAATTCGCCTGCAAATACTGTACCTACTCCACAAAACGGTTTGTTTATATGAATACTGTTTTTAATGTTATATATTTTATCAATCTTAACTGCTCTCTAAAAATAAAAAAAATAAAACCGATTTTTTTTCGGCCAAAAATGTCCAATTTTCGACCAAACTTTGACCTAGAAATTTTTCGAGCTTTTTTGATTGATTGTTTTCGACTTAAAATATAGTTAAATTTTACGCTATTCAAACGCTACGCTCTACGCTATTAAAACGCTTACTATTACCCCCCAAAATCCCCCACCCCCGCTAATGCGAAAGAACCCTATTTTTACCGTCTTTTTAGTTTCCGCTCCCTGCAAGTCCACATGCGACTCCATGGCAAACGGATCCGCGACCCGATTGAGGAGATGGGCCTCGCTAAGGTTGGTTTTTTCGGGCATTAAATTTATTTGAGTTTTAGGAGCTTCAAATCCGGCATAAAACCTACGGATTGATCGGGACGCGAAAGTACGGCCTGAAGGCGCGGCGCTACTTCTGCGCGAGTTGCCCCTTCAACTCGGTGTATTGCTATCAGCTGTGGCATCATGCTAGGTGAGGGTTGTGGTTTTACGGTTTATATTACTACATCTTTAATAAGCTTAAAATCTAATAATGAGCATATATTATTTTTAATATTCAATAATTTTATTATTGTTTAATTAATAAACTTATATTATTTTATGGTTCTTTGTCAAGGCGACATTAGTGCGTCAATCTCGCGCGCCCCGATCCCCTCCCCGCCCCGCCCCCATTTTCAGCATTTTCAGCATTTCTGAAAATACTGAATTTCGGCCATATAAATAGAACCTTTCCTAATCGCTAATCATCGCCACCTTGGCCGAGTGGTCTAAGGCGCCCGACTTATGATCGGGTCCGGGTAACCGGGCGCGGGTTCGAACCCCGCAGGTGGCAAACTTTTTGTTTTTGCCCGAAATTTTTGCCAAACCTTTGTATCACCCTGGGTTTGAACCCAACCCGTTTTCTGGTGCGTTTGACCGCTTTATCCACGAGAAAAATTGGAATTTGCCTAATATAAATAGAGAAAGTGTTTTAAAATATTTTTACTATTCCTTGGCCTAAAAAATTGAAAAATTAATATAATTTGAAAAATTATGTATTAAAACTACAAAAATAACGAGATTTCGATGGACATTTCAAAATTTGAAACTTTTTAGTGTTTTCTAAATAGTTTTATTTGGCTTGGTTTTATTGCTAAGTTTTGCTAAAAAAAATATCAAAAACGCTTGCTATAGCGTTACTATACATATCTAGAGTTATAGAAGAAAAACGGGATCCATGGAACCACTAAAAACCTATTTGTGTTATGTAATGTTTTCTACAGGCGCCACGTGCTGCAACGCCACCCCGACGCCAAGCAGTGCCCCGCCTGCAGCTACTCCACCATTTTCCCGCAACGCCTTGCCGACCATACTCGCTACATCCACAGCTGGCCAACGGCACCGCCGAGCCGTCCACCTCTGGTGCGACCGCCACGAAGCCGGGCGAGCACAAGTGCGAGTACGTTTTTTCGTTTAACTTGCTTTTTTATTTTAATTATTGAAATAAATTGAAAACCTAAATTTTTTAATTAAGAATAGTTAAATTTTATTTTTGATAATATTTCATCTTCTAGCCATAATTCTGAATTTTCATATTTATTATCAATTTCCTTGCAGCATGTGCCCCTTCCAAACGGACACCTACTCCCGTCTCTGGGGCCACAAGCAAAAGCACGAGAACAACGGGAAATTTGTATGCACGCAATGCTCTTTCAGGTAGGCTTAATTTCTGGGTTTTAAAAGCTTTTAAGTTTAAGATTCAAAACAAAATCAATTTAAACGACCTTGAGCTTTAAAATGCTCTTTTTTTTAGCACTGGCCGTGTCAAAGATTTGGTCACCCATCAGCGACTTCACGAAAATATCCGAGCTGGATCGTCTGATGGCTCTGAAAACCGGTAAATATTTATAATGCTAAGAAAAATAAGAATTTTTACATTTTTATAATTTTTTATGCCTGCGCCTTTCTAGTTAAAAAGTTATTTTTATTTTTAGGGATTCCCAAAACGAAATGGAAACTCTGGAAGAATACAAGCCGAAGGTCGGAAAACGCTCGAGTCCTCCGGGCGAAAATTACGATCTGGCTTCGGATCCGCCGCCCACAATTGAGAGAGAAGGATCTCCAAGGTGAGTTTTACACTTTATTAGTTTTTCATATTTTTGTTTACTTTATTAGAAAAAAATACAATTATTTAGTGACCTGGGAGATTCACCTCCGCCACGCGCTGGCTCTGGATCGGAAGGAAAGGACGAGAAACCGGGTAAAAAACTTTACCTTTAATTTATGTTTATTTTTGTATGTATAATTAACGAATTTTATTAATGTTTTAGAATGCTCATCCCCGCCCGATCTTGGCATGCCGTTCAACGAGCTGCCCGATCCGGAAATTGTTTTCAAGCGGATGAGGGCCTTACTCCCGCCTCACCTTCAAATGGCCTTGGCTGGTAAGTTGTTTCCTTAAAATTAGGATTTGATTAAAATTCAAATTATAAAATTTTCAATAATTATAAAGAAATTGAAAATTCCCTTTTTCAGGTTGCAAATCTGAATCGGCCAGCTCAGCCACCAGCACCGAGGCCATGATGAAATGTGTGGACCCGAATTGCCCGTATGTCGAGGAGGATCCCCTCTTCTACCGTATCCACCTCGAGATGCACGGCGGAAAGCGGAACTTCCAGTGCTCGATTTGCACCTACAAGTGAGACAAAATTGTTATATTATTGCTTGTTTTTAGCACTCACTCGCCTGACGCTCTCTGCAATCATTTGGATTTGCATACGGAGGGTTACGATGCTTTGAAGTAGGTTTTTCAGTAAATTACGATCCAAAAGTCTTTAAAAAATGCCTAAAACAATACAAATTTTTTAAATAGGGTTTTTCATGAATGCATTTTTGTAGTATAAGTGGAAAAGCAAAACTATTAAGAGGGCATTGAACGCGGTTTAAAATTGTGAAATTTTGCTCGAAATTTGGTAATTCTTCGTAGAAAAAAATAGATGTTTTATTTTTTGCAATAAAACAAGTTTTTAGACGTACTAATAGGGTAAATAATGCAGAAAAAGGCCTCGTAAACTTGTAAGAATTGCAAAAATAAACTTGCCATTTGCAGAAAAATCTCAACGGCCTCATCTCGTCGTATGGCCCGGGAAGTGGAGCAGATCGTCGAGGGCGGCGAGGTCTACTCGTGCGTCCATTGCAACTACCGTACGATGTGCCTCGAAAAATACAAACTACACAGGGTGGAGCATGCACAGGTGGACTATCGATTTACGTATATCAATCCTTAATTAGACCCAACAAAACCGGCTGAAATCGCTGATCAAGCGCAGCACACAAAATGAGGAGGAATGGGTGAAGCCGCGACTTCCCACGAAGAAGCGGGCTAACAAGGAGGTAGGAAATTTTTTTACTTCGTTGTCAGTTCTGGTTCATTAGCGGGGGAGGGGCGGAAATAAAATAGAGTCTTTTTTAGTGTTTTTTTTTGTTGTTTCAGATTGCTAAAAATTTTAGCCTTTTTTCGTTGATTTTCGAACAAGAAGTCAGCTTTTCGATGAATTTAATGGATTTTATAAAGTTTCTGTAGCTAAAAACGGCGTAAAATTCTATTAAAATGGTTGATAAGGAACCATTCAGCGTTTCCAAAACTGTAAAAATTAATTCCTTCCTTGTCAAACCCCCCTCGCTAACGAACCAGTACCTAAATCCTTGATATAGAAGAAGAATACAAGCTACAGTAATGAAGTTGTATTCATTCTATTAAATTACATCCACTTTTTTCAGTACTTCTGCCGTCACTGCGGCTTCGAATCCTCCTCCCTACTCACCTACGAGCGCCACGTCCAAATGCACGGTGCCCCCGGCTATTTCAAGTGTCGCCATTGTGACTACGCATCATCTACGGCGATCGTCGTCGATTTCCACGAGATTCACCATCATATGGACCAGCCGCTCACGCAGCTCATGAAAAAGAAGGTGCTGCAGGGCGGGGAGAGCAGCCAGGTACGATATTTGGGCGTTTTTGAGAAATTTGTTTAGATGTCCCCGGAAGAGCTGACAGCCACGCGTGTCCGAATGACCGGCCAAGAAGTGCGGTGTGATCGTTGTGATTGGACTGGATTTGAGGTGATTTAATGGTTTCGACGCATTTTAAACGATCGATTAAGCTTTAAAATATCATTTTAGGTTCTTTTGCGTTATCGGGGGATATTTTTGCCATTAGCTGTTAGTCCTGATACGGATAACACTGTAATCAAAAGGGTTTTAATAGTGTTGTTGTACGATTTAGATAGATTTAAAATGCAACTATTTAGAAAACTTGAAAATTTGAGAGAAAATGAGACAAATTAGAAAATTTGGTCCTAAGAAAAAAGTGCCCCTCCCTCCGATAATGCGAAAGAACATTAAAATGTTTTAAGAGACTTTACATTTGTTTACAAATTCAACGTTCAATTCATAAAAAAAGCCAAAAAATAAAATAACTTTTTGCTCTGTTTAATATGTTTGATAATTTTTACTGTTACAACATTTAATTTACATTTTACAACTCTTCATTTCAGCGCGCCGCCCTGCTCGCCCATTTCTCGGAGAACCACGTGCAAACTGAGGAGGACCGTGAACGAGCAACAGATATGTATCTCGGCCTCCACCCGAAGAATACGATTAGAACGATTGCTTCTGCCTGAATACACCCGATGTTTTACCAGTGCTTCCTTAAACGGTTAATTCGGATACCCCTGGACTTTCAGCTAGCCTCTCAATTCCCAACTCATGCTCATCAAATCCTGCCAGTTAGGCCCCGATTTTTGGCTCACTCGATTTTTTGGTACTGTGCTGTTAGCTGGGGGTGGGGGGGGGGTAAGTGGTTGAAAACCTAACTTACGCTTTTGCGAAAATATGTAAAAAATGGCGAAATTTCGAATTTTTAATGTTTTTGAAAAGGTTTTAGTATGGAAAATCTAAGAAAAACTCTAAAACAGATGACAAACACTAAAAATAGGGGGATCGATTTGTTTTAAATCTTATAACGTTTTCTCAACTCCCCCCGCTAACAGGCAAGAACCGAATTTTACGCGATGACACTTGACAGCTTCTCGTTGCTCCTCCTCCCCTTACTCGTCACGTAGTATCCACTGCCTACCCAATACGCGGGTTTCCCTTCCATTAGATGACAAGACAACGTTTTTGGATCTTTTGTCATAAAAGGTGGCTGTGTTTTCTACCGGATATTGTTCTGCAGTGTGCTTTCTCTGTCTCTCTCCCATCTTTCGTGCCCAACCCCGGTATCCACACCCATATTACCCACGTGCCAACCGTTTTTTCTTTGATCAATTCCCGCTCCTCCTCTTCCGCCCGGCTCATTTTTCGCTACTTATTTTCGCGAGAGATCAAATGGTTGATAAACGTTCTTAAAATGTGTGAAAAAGTGCGTTTTATTGTTGTCAACATTTTTTTAGATACTTTAACCAAGCCGTTCATTTAATTGAGAGGGGAAGGGTTGCTGGGTGGTGTATTTTTAGAAGGTTTTTTCACATCAGGCTTCCTGGTCTTCGGGGAGCTGCAGCGGGATCGGCTCGAGCACGGGCCCTGTCTCGACTTTATTCTGAAAGTATCGATTAAGTAAAAAAGTTAGCGCATTGTAGATATTGTCGTTAAATTAATGATCAGAACGGTATTTAGAATAGTACGTTTAGATGCGAAAGATCAATCTCGTCTCACCTGCTCGACATAGCGATTATGAGCAGCACCCTCAACGTGTTTCCGGAGACAGTCGAGCTCCTCGTTGCTCTAAACAGAATTCTTATGTTTGACTTTGGCATTATCGGGGGGTCTACAAGTCCAGATAGGCTTCGTAGTGTAATAGCACTATTCTAACGGTTTTTTTAAAGATTTAGCCAGATTTCAAGTAAAAAATCTACCGGCAAAATCTTTAATTTTTTGATGAGTGTGAAAATTTGAAGCGTAAAAGGTTTAAAAAGTTTAAAAAATTGAACTGCTTAAAAATTGACAGTTTTCTCGGAAAATTTTCTTTACGTTTAGTAGTAGTAAATTCTATTTGGAAACACGTGCTCTATTCTAAGGAAAATTCGATCCTATTGAAAAATCAAAAGAAATTGTATTATTAATATAAAGAAAGTAATAAAAGTTAGAAAAAGGAAAAGTATTTGCTTAAATACTTTTTCAAATTATTGACCTTATAACAACATTCCCTCACCTTTCTGCCCCATTCGGCTGGCGGGCGCCCGGTGCCGCGCGCGATTTTTGGCGCCTGATAGCGCTTGGGGAGCTTAAAGTTTGATGTAATTTTTGACGTGTTTTTTAATCATTTATACCACAAAAACATTTATAAACTACAAAACTCTAGCGTGCATTAGGAAACATAAAAACATCTGGACAACAACATCGAGCAACCGGCGGGCTAAGTCGCCGAACGGGCGAGCGACCGACTGCCAGGTAGCCGATGTCGGCATTAATGATGAGCATGAAAATGAGAATGGTTCGATGTTCGTCGTCGGGAATATTGGGCTTAATGGATTACGGTTTTTTGTGGGTTTTTTTTTGAACTTACGGTAGGTTATATACAGATAGATCGCCGAACAGGGACAACAGAAGATGGGACGCGGACTGCCACTAGACCATTCGACATTATATGTATATTACGACGTTACGACGGGGTTAATTATATAATTTCCTGGATTATAACATTAAATAACCCCCTAAAAAGCTCGAACAAGGTTCTTTTGCGTTATCGGGGGTGGAAAACCGAAATTGTTCTGCATCAAAGTCCGGATATGCCTAATAACGCCATAGAAGGGATTAGAGACGTTTTTTTGATAAATTTAGATGTATTTAGACGGAAAAACTATTCAAAATCTATAAAAAATTTTTAATTCCAAGTTTTGGGCGAGATTTGGCAATTTTCGTAGAAAACTCGGTTCTGGTGCGTTAACGGGAGGGGGCGGCGATATAGAGGGATCACCAATATATCGATGGGGAAAGGTGTCACCCACCCCCGCTAGTGCATAAGAACCGAAAAAATCGCTATATTGGCTTTTTTGCCAAAAATTTGTAGAGGTTTTACGTTTCGTCTTCTATTTACATTATAACAATCCTAAAGAAAAAGCTCCCTCGATAATGCGAAAGCTCCTGAGAAAATCTCGACAAATTTATCGAGACTTGAACGACGACCTACCTCAAAAATGACGCGACGATCGCCGTAGGAGCGATGGTCAGTCTGTCGATCGTGTTTGGAGGCCACGTTGAGTTTTGGCTATAATTCACTAATTTTACATCCTAAAAACCTTGTTACCGGATGGGTGAGGTCATCCTCATCAGGGTCAATGCCCATCCGGAGTGCCTTGTTGCGGGTTTGCTGCTTTTGACGCTCGGCCAGCTCTTTCAGCTAAAATCTTTTTAGAAAACCCAAAACTTTTAGAAAGTTACATCATATTCCTGACGCTCGTTGCGCAGCTCGAGATCGTACTTCTCGGCCTCGAGGCGAACGATGCGGGCGTGGATCTGCTTGATGTGCACCTTCAGGTCGTTGGCCAGCAGCGTTGATGGGTCGATGGGGCGGAGAACGTTGGCAAGGTAATTCTAAAAATAGAAAAATATACGTAAATTAATTTTCTAGAAAGCCAAAGCCAAAGCGTAAACGTAAGATGGTATTTATTAAAAATCAGCGGGTATTCTACAATTTAATTAAGAATAAAGTAGTTTTTGAACTAGTAGATGACCACGCTGACCCTTAATAAATACCTTATACTGCCCGGGAGTTAGTGAGCGAAGAATGGTCGTGTTACTTTACTATCATTTACATTTTGGAAAAAGAAATAAACAGGGAGATCGGCGAAGGCATAAGAGATCACAATCCTAACTACTACCGCACTGCTTCAATTTGATGGCTTCTAAATATTGATGTTTAAATTAAACTTTATAAAATTTTATAGGTTACCTTTCGAGCCCTTTCGCGCTCCTCCTCGCCGATGGCCTCCTTCTTGCCGGCGATGCCCAGCGTTGAGGCGCGGCGTTTGCTTTTTGGAGGGATGACAAAGTTCCTGGAAATGCCTTGACTTTTTTGATAAATAAATCTGGACGTGCGTACGAAAATGTACTATACACGATTTTCCGGAAAATGTAGCGTAACGGAATCTCCGTTTTCGGAATTGTATCCTAGCGGAACGCCAGTTGTCTTTAGGATATTTTTTTACCTCTTGGCCGTCACCTCAGCGTCAGGTTCGAGCAGGTCAATCCCGAGAAAGCCACCGCCAGCCATGCTTTGTTGCTTGCGACGACGCTCTTCCTCACGGCGCTTCCGCTCCACCTCCATCGCCGCCTTTTTCTCTTCCTAGAAATGGACTCATTTGGAAAAGGAAGAAAAATCCGAGAAACTAGCAAAGCAAAAAGCAAAATAAAGAAGAAAAAGAGCTGACAAAACCGACCTCCTGACGGCGATGGGCTTCTTCAACGGTGCGACGTTGCTCGTTGTAGGCCTCCTCTTCTTCGCGCCGTTCAGCACGGCGTCTCTCGCACTTCTCCTTCAAAGCCCTGAAGAATTTTAGGAATAAGTTTCAGTTTATTTTGGCTTTATAACCAGAAGTTTAGTCAACGACTTCAAAATGCAACTCACTTGAGCTCCTCCTGCTCGCGGACCTTGTCTATCTTGCGGCGCTGCTCGTAGTCCTGGATCTGGGCCACTTTCTCGTCCTCCTGGCGGCGTTTTGCGGCCTAAAAATCATAAAATTTTAAGGAAAATCAAAGCACCAGCATCGCAGCCTCGGCCTCGCTCATCTCCTTCGGCTCCTCGGCCTTTTCGACCGGTTTTGCCGGGCTAAAAGGTAATTTTTGATACTGAAGAAAATCCAGAAAACCTCTTAGGAGCAGCCACAGGCAACGACTCAATAACCGATTGTTCTTCTTCTTCCTCTTCCTCCTCGGACTCGCTCTTCACCTCCTCCTCACTTTTGTCCGAGCTAAAAAGCCTTATACCCCAGAAAATAAGTTTCGGCTTAAGTGCAGTTTACCCCCAGCCCTAACTTTTCAGCCATACGTCCTATTAATGCGCCGAGTATCTCAAAATGTTCGCCGTGGTCGAATTCCTATAAAAAAGTTGTTTTCTTACATCAAAAATTGTTAGAAAAATTTTTATAACAATTATAAGTCTGGGTTTTCTTTAGTTAATTTTTGCTGTTCCAAAGTGAGTTTTCGTATCTCGGCTATCTTTTGACGTACAGAGCTGTCAATAGTACCAAAATGTAGCTCTTGCTCTGGAGAATAAGCCTACAGTACGTTTGAGCCGAAAAAATAGCGGAAAATAAAAATATTTGAGTTTTAGACTCCTAGTACATCGAAGCATAGCGGCTTAATCTTTTCAACTTTCAAAATCTTGTAAAAATTTTTTTGCAATTTTCGCCGCAAGAAAACAACTTTTTTATAGTAATTCGACCACGGCGAACATTTTGAGATACTCGGCGCATTAATAGGACGTATGGCTGAAAAGTTAGGGCTGGGGGGGGTAAACTGCACTCTAACCTAAGTTTCGATTTGTTAGTGAACAGATAGATGATTTATGCAGTGCAAAGCGGGTGGCATGCGTTTGGAAAAAGCGGCAGAAGCTGAAAAATAGATTTTAAGTCCTTGGGAAGCTTTTTGAGAGCATGTTCTACTAATAAAACTTTCGATTTAAAACGCTAATTTCTGATTTTAGGAATAAAACTTATGCTTTATGATTTTATGAATTGAAAGTCAAGATTCTTTTTCACCAAATTACAAATATCGCTTTTGAAAGCACCTTCAGCGGTAAACTACGCGGGCTCCAAATTACGCAGAAATAGGCGTAAATAGGTGCCTATGTAGTCCGTGCGAACCTGCCCTTCTAAGAAAAAAAAATAGCTAATTTGCAGGAAAAGGCATGAATAAACCGTAATTAACTCTACAAATGCTCTCAAACAGCTAGCTAACTTTATTTTCCGAAACAAACCTCTTGACACCTCTTCTCCACCGTGGTACCCATGCTCTCCGTCCACCAGCCACCACCCCAATCCTCGGCACGGCTCGCGCCTTCTTTAGTACAACCCCAAAATCCGTCTTCGCACTCCTCCGCTGTGGTGCTCCCCTAGGCACCGTCAAGAATCTCTTCTGGCCTGGCATCGGGCTTCGACACTTCTCCCCGTGCTTCTTCACCTCCCTTTTGGGTTCTGGCGTTTTCCTGCGAATAAACCGCGCCGTCATCGGCATCAGGTGCATCTGAAAGATTGAATTGTACTGCACTTTTAGCAGGGGGGGGGGGCTAATTTCTGTTTTCTTGCTAAACTATATCTACCTAATATATGGTGTATTTTTATAAGGTTTTCGTGGTTTTTGATTGCTAGAAATTTACAAAAAAAATCTGAAATGTTCAAAAATTTTTGAAAATACGAAATTTTTACTTTTTTGGTAATTTTTCATTAATTTTTGACTAAAAACTCAAAAATCAATAAATACTTTTTTGTAAGGCTTTTCGTAGTTTTTGATTGCTAGAAGATTATAAGAAAATCTTTTAAAAATTTTCGCAAAATTTTATACGTTTTTATAAGCTCTTTATATCTAAAAACTGTGTAAAATGCATAACCAAAAATTGCTAAATAAATAATAATTTCTAAATAAAACGAAAATCGTAATTTCGGC
This sequence comes from Mesorhabditis sp. LJ9110, assembly GCA_038088335.1. Taxonomy (NCBI): domain Eukaryota; kingdom Metazoa; phylum Nematoda; class Chromadorea; order Rhabditida; family Rhabditidae; genus Mesorhabditis; species Mesorhabditis sp. LJ9110. The sequence continues at coordinate 711,888 of JBBGBA010000022.1, read as the reverse complement.
AAAATGGTTTTCGCCGTTATGAATTTCGGCATTTTTTCGACATTTTGAAAGTTGCCCGTGTAAATCACCTGTTTGGGCTCGAAAATCCTGGGCGGGACGAGCAGGGAGAGATGGCGAACCGGATGTGGTCTTGGGACAGGACACCTCTCAATCTGAGCTTCTCTATCAGCCGTCGATCCGTCTCCGACATGTCCTCCCCCCAAGTGGCCCTCCTCGCGATTACGGCTTTTCCAGCCGACACAGTGGTCGTCGCGTGGCGCTCCGCTGTGCTATCGTCGTTTCCCGAATTTGTGGCTTGTTCAGCTACTCGCCGTTCCTCGGCACGTTCAACGAGTTGGTGCACAATTTTCGGGGGTTCGGGCGGGCGACGGCGAGGAGGTGTCGGACGGGGTTCGGCCGTTTTTCGGAGTCGCTCTCTAGCCGCGGCGAACTCGGGTTTGTCTCGGAATAACTCAGGGATTTGTAGACGTCGGATGGGGCGTTGTTGAGCGAGATATTCCACGCCTATAGCTACCGTAACAGCTCGGTCTAGCCGACGGCGATCTCGCGGTTTTATATGCAAAGCTTGGGTACTGTTTCGTCGCATCGGCTCCGAACGGTCAGGGAGCTTCAGGTCGAACCTCACACAAGCGAATTTCGGTGGGGCTCGAAGACAAATCCTCGTTTTCTGATGTGACGGCGCTCGCTCGGTGAGCCGGAGGTTGATTCTCACATTCTTTTCAACCACCTGAAGCCGTTCCTGCATTTGGTAGTATGAACAGTGCTGTATTGAAATCTCGGCCGACGATTTGATAGGCTGAGGCTGAGGCTCGAGCCGGGCCAAGATATCGCGTTGGCTGATCGACGACGGGGAGTCGAGGCGCTTCGCGGCGCGTCGGAGCTGCAGCTTGGCTAGCTCTTTCGCGGTCAGGGGCTCGTCCTCCTCTTCTTGATTACAAGATTCGGCACGTCCAACGCGGGATAGGGCTATGGTTTGGGCGCCGGTGACTCGCCGGGAGAGATGGGCTGCGGCTCCTTGATTCTCTGGAGTTTTCTTGATTATGCTCACTTCTGTGGTTGCCACCGGCGCTTGCACGTTTTTTGGTGGGACGGTTAGGACGGCGAATCGAGCATGAGCTTTTTGAGCATGATATCCCCGAGTTTTTCGGATCGCCGTTACTGCTGATTTCGCTTCAGATTTCTTGAACCGATGTGCACAGTCGATTTCAACAGGTTCAGGAGGAGCAGGAGCTAAGCAGCTAAACTCCACCCGTTCTACAGCCGGCTTTCCGAATCGTTCAACGATCGACACCTCGTCGTCAAGACGTACAAGCCGCTGGCTAAAAGCCGCATGAGCATCAGGGGCTTCTTCCTCGGCTGCCACTCCAGAATCATCAGAACTATCTGTGCTCATCCTCCTCAGCCTCCGATCAAGAGATCGCCTCCTGATCTCGCGAACGATCGGCATTTCTTCCCACGATTTGAGATATTTCCTTTCATCTTCAGCCGTGAGTCCTCTGCCTTTCAAAAGATCATCTACCAGACTGTGCGCAGCCATGAGACGTTGTGCATATTCCATCGGATCTTTCGGCTCATCGCGTGGGGCCGGTGGAGGTTTTCGCTCCTGAAACAGATGCTAAATATTTTCTAATTAAAGAGGTTCTAGTTCGTTAGCGGGGGGGGGGAAGATCATGGTTTATCCCGATATCGTCTCCCCCGCTAACGCATTAGAACCAGCAAAGACTGCTGGACCGCTAGTGCTCGCCATCCGGGAACTTTTTTGTGATCCTTACATTCGCTGATCGGTACTGGGCTTTTATCGGGGGGCTATATCTACCTAGAATTTTTCCTAAGGTTTTATCGTGTTGCACATAAAGGTTTTAGTATTTTTTGTTCATTAAAAAGTCACAAACTCGTTTTAGAAAATTTAGAAACTTTTGATTTTTGCGTAAAAGTCAGGAAGGTAACTCCCCCTTGCTAACAGTACAGTACCAATTAAAGTCTATGAAGCGTACATTAATTGTGTAAAATTCATAGTATGTACAAAAGCTCACTTTTTCAAAATACTTTGCCAACGGATCTGCCCTCCTGTATTCAACACGTCCTGTCCCAAGACCGAGCGTCGTCCCGAGCACATCTTTGTCTAGCTTCGGAGGTTGACGTTGTTCTTGAAGCGAAGTCTTCCGGTGAAGCGGATCCGTAGCTGGTGTTGTCGGCTTCTGGAGCGCCGTAGCCAGAGGAAGCGGCTTCCGATTCTCGTGAAGTTCGGCGTCCAAGGCCAAGCGAGGCGCGGGAGCTTCCATTACGCAAGAGCGGCCCGGGGAGTAGATCGTCGTCATCATCTGTTGATTTGAAAGGACAATGTGGGGTGCAAAGTGGTGTTGGTTCGATTAGGTACGTATAAAAACCGTAATATTCTAGCAATATATCTATATGCCCAAGCAATATTCTCGCATTTCCTAGCGTAATTGGATAAGATCTATGCTTTTAGCGTTTCCCTTAAATTTTTAAGAGCCAGTTACGTGTAAAAACGCGAATTTTTGAAAAAATTCACCAAGTGCACAGAGTAAACGCGTACAAAGTTGCCCAACGTAGTCCTATTAGGACAACGCAACGCTCCACTGGACACGTTAACCTAATGCGCACCAGCCAGTCTTCCCAATTTTGCAACCCACGCTTGGAAGTATTCAAACGCACCTAGTTGGAGACGGCTGAAGCGACTCGAGCCAATTGAGTCCGAGGGTAAGGCCGGAACCGAATGTCTAACCCCATCCAAATAACCCCCAAATTGACCCTGTGATGGGGATCTGTCTAGGCCAAAATCCCGGAAACGGACCGACGACGTCGAGCCGTAATCAAGTGAAGCTGTGCCCATACCCGAGGAATAAGTGAACGACGGGGATCGATCTATTAAACCCCTAGAACCAGAAGTCCCAGAATTACTATCCCGGAAGCGGATCGCGCTACTACTTCCGGTGGCTGTAGATGAGGTTCCATAACTTGTAGAAGATGTTCCATAGCTAGATCTGGAAGTGCTGCCAGACCCGGCTGAACCCCTTGAATATGATGGACGCATCAGACTATGTAACGGGTTGTATACGCAGACGTATTGGACCGCAAACTACACAAAAATGTGGACAAAAACACGCTCCCGCTGGCAGACCCACTATTGAGAATCGTCGTCCGACATTGTTGCGCGGCGGAGTTCTAAAACAGGGCCAATTTGGGGTATGTTTTAAGCTATAGTTTTGGCTTAGTTTTAGGCCCCGGACCCCCGGACCCGCCCGTATGGAGCCTTCCTTTTTGGGTTGAAGGCTTTTGGTAGAGAGTGGCCGGCGTGGCACTGGAATTGTTTTTGGGAAAATTAGCATATAGAGAGTGAAATAATGATAAAATAATAGAACAAAAGACGAAAAAAGACCAAAATCCTGACAGCCGAAATCCGGAAATGCCGAAATACCGACAGTTAAAATGCCGACAAGCAAAAATCCTAAGCCTAAGCATTAACTATATTTTAAGCGCAAAACTAAAAATATAAAGCTTTTTATGCTTAGAAATATCGATAATATACCTAATAATCGATTATTTGCATGATTAAAGTACTCAAAATATCACCGATAATTCTTTATTGCTTTTTCATCCCAAATGGCCGCCGCTAGCCTACTCTGGCTATTTTTTTTATGCGTTTTGTTACATAACTAAAAAAACTTACTGGTCGTGTAGTTGAGGTGCCTAGGGTGTGGATAAGCGGTATGAGGGAATGAATGTATCTCTTGGGACCCAGCTCTTGCTCTTGCTCCTGGGCCACTTGGCACCAATGAATAATTAGGGGGAAGAGCTGTACTACACCTTTCTCACTCTTTCTCTCTCTCACTCACTCACTCTCTCTCATCCTCACTATCCACCCGAGACCAGCTGTGTAACATTCAAATCACACGGGCTATTGGGTGGGGCTGATCGCGAGGGATTTGGGGGATCGAGCTAATTTACTATACCTTTTCACAGTTAAATAATGGCTAAGCAGGCTAGCAGAAAAGTTTTGGGATAAAAATGTTAGATTTAAAAGTCAATATCTAAATTTTTGCATTATCGCTGATTTTTCGAAGATTGATGGAAATAATCGCCTTTTGTGCGATTTTCAGTGGCTTTTGATAGCCACGCGTGTTTAAAACGTGTTGGAAAGCCTTAAGTAGCTCTACTCCAAAAAGCAAAAACTACGACGCCGAGAGGAATTGCACCCTGGTACCAAGCTTGGGAGGCAAACGCGCTACCGGCTGCGCTACACAAAAGCGGGCTGACCCGGCCCGGGATAAATTTATTAATGTTCTAGGTCATAAAACCAAATTTTGGTAATTTCTTGCTATCTCTAGCCTCTCCCTTCCGGCGCGCTCTCTCGCCCAGACTGCGAGGGTGTGTAGATAAGATTGGTACGAGGTTCTAGCTTGAAAAAGAGCAATTTAAGGTAACTCTTGTTATCTCTCAGGTATCTCTCGCTAGACCTCCTTTCCTCTTCCCTAAACAGGGGGGTTGGAGGGGGAAAGAGGGGGGCTGGGTAGGGGGAAAATGGGGGGTTGGGTAGGGGGAAAATGGGGGCTCGGGAGGGGGAAAAAGGGGGACTTTTTGGGGGGTAAAGGGGGACTTTTTGGGGGGTTTTTGCGAGGTGAAAAACTAAATTAAATTTGTTCTACCTGTTTTTTAGCTTTCTATTAGCAGCAAAAATGCATATTTGAAGGTTACAGATAGATCTCTACAGCAGACAGCTGTTTTCTCGCCATATTTTAGGTGTAGAAAAAGTTTTGGTTTAGAAAATGTTAAAAATACGTGGTTTTCAGTGGTTTTTTTGCTGAAATTAAATAATATAGATAAAGTAAAAAGCAGTAGATGAAGATTCGCATCACCGGTTGACGATATTTCGTTTAATTCGACGCTTTTTGCCTTGCCGCCCTGGTTTTCCTAGCCACCATGGTAAAATGAAGCTTTCTTTGTGAATTTAGTGTTTTTCTACTCAAATATAATAATTAAACGGTTTGGGGAATGGAAGAGAATATAGTCTCTGTTTTTACCGATACTTTATGGTCTCCGTTTTTCGACTAGGGGGGTTGGGAGGGAAAATGGGGGTTTTTGGGGACTTTGGGGGCTCGGGAGGGGAAAATGGGGGTTTTGGGGACTTTGGGGGCCCCGAGGGGGCTTTGGGGGTAAAGGGAAAGGGAAAGGGGGGGTTCGAGGTCTTCTCGCCTCGCCTCCCAGTGTGTGGGGGTGTATAGATGGGATTTGATTGGGTCCTAGGCCCCGATCAGCAACTGGAAGACAGCTGACCACTACGCGAATTGAGGTGAGTGGTGGGCAGTCGAATGGGGGGATCGGGGTAAACAATGCATTTCCACGAATCCAACACGCACACACCTCATCCACTGGGAGTTCCCGAAAAAAGGCCGATGACCAACGGTTTCAAACGGTTTTCTGATGCCTTGCACCCGGGCGGGTCGGGCGAAAGTAGAACTTTTAAAGGTAAGGTCGTCTAAGAAAATCTAGAAGGATTTGTAAACGAGAAAATACTCTTTGTGCACAGTGTGCACGCGCTTTTTGGAGCTTTTCGTGGTTTCTTAGCTTTGATTTCTAGCATTTCTGTGTCTTCTTAAAAAATTTACCAAAAGCCTAGACCGTACGCAGGCGGCTAGGGCCAAAGTCTAAATTTAAAGCCATGGAAAAAGGCTCGGAAACCTAGAAAATAGTTAACAAAAAAATGCTATCTGCGCACAGTGTGCATGCGTTTTTGGAGCGTCACGTAGTCTACCATTTTTCAGTTCCGGCGTGTTTTTGTGCCGTTTAAATTCAGCTATACTTTCCTAGCGAAAGTTGTTTTATTAAACGCTTGTAACACAAGCAGGTTTTCAGTAAAAAACGGCCAAAAGTTTTTTAAAGATATAATAAAGTTTAAAGATCTAGAAAGATTTGTAAATGAGAAAATGTCAAAAGCGCACAGTGTGCACGCGTTTTTGGAGTGTCTCGTAGTCGACTTTTTAGAAGACTCGCGCTAAACTAACTAACCAACTAACCAACCAACTAACTAACAACTAAAAATTAGAAAATCAAACCTTGCAAAACCGCAAAAATCGAGGTGTACGATAGAAGTCGGCGTCGTCAATTTTACGCATTTTTACGGAAATTTTGGCTATACGTTAAAGAGTATATGGTAAAGAGGGCGCGATTTAGCGAATCACACCGCCTAAAAAAAACAGATCGAAAGCCGGAAAATCGTACAAAACCCTCAAAAAATCCGATCAAGCCGCTATCGATCGAGATCTCGAGTTTTACGAGGGTGGCCCACCGAGTGGAAATGAGTTCCCAGTGGTTGAGACGTCCGAAAAGCTGGGCAAAAAATGGAAAAGGGAAGGAGGAAAAGCTGCCGGAACAACTGACCCACAGCAACGGATGGACACTCCGTGCGTAGAAAAATTGTTGAGGGGAAAGTAATAGGACTTGTCTAGCCACGGGTACTGAAAAAGCGGAAATTTTAGCTATCCGGCAGCCTAAAAAGTTGATTTTTGGACCGGAAATGAAAGATCGCGTCGAGTTCTTGGAATTCGCTCATAAAATGTCGAAATTTCCATTTTTCGGTATATTTTATTAGGTTGCTGTAACGTAAAATTTAGCCAAAAGCCGCCTATAAAAAACCTTTAAAGCCCCGTCATCCGCAAGGAATTTTCAGGCTACGACGATTTACGCAGCAGTCGTTGAGGGGGATGTCACTTTTTAGGGTGGCCAAGGTGATAGAGAAAAGTTTGGGAGGATTCAGAAGGATCTGTTTGAGGAGAAACGGTCTCTCTCTACTCTCTCTCTCTCTCTCTCTCTCTCTCTCTCTCGCTCTCGTAAGGGGTGAGATCTTGAGGGTCTCTATACCGGGGAAAGAGCCCTAGGAAAAGCGGAAGATCGATCCTTTCGAACGGGAGATGGCCATGGGGATTGGATGTGCAGAAGATTAGAGTATGAAATCTTTTTATTTTTATAAGTGTAAGATAAAAAACATGAACATGAGTCTGGAAAAATTGAGTGTAATCTTCAAAATTTGAAGGAAACATTTCAAGTTCCGGAGCTTTCGCATTATCAGGGGGGGGGACAGCTTTTTCATGACGATCCGATTTTTCTAATGTAAATAGAGGACGGTTTCCTAAATTCTTTTTGCAGTCCTAAACGTGAAAAAGTTACAAATATTGGTTAAAAGTCTAGCACAAATCTCGATTTTTGATCAGAAATGGCGTATTTCCGACTAAAATTTCGAATTTTAAATTTTTAAATGTTTTTCCACTTGAAATAGTATTAAATTTTACAAAAAACACTATTAAAATAGTTACGATTACGTTACCAGACATTTCTTGACGTATAAGAAAAAAAAATCGGGTACAACGATAATTGCAAAGAACCGATTCTCTTTTAATTTGCTGTTGTTTGCATGAACATAATGTTCATATTTTTGTCTTCCGCATTATCTGTATAACGCTGCAATTGGAACGTTGCAAAAATATAAAATTTTCCAACTTTATCGCCGATTTCCCAGTTTTCCATACCTTTCTGCGTTTTGCACTTCTTTGCACCATGTTCTCCAAATTCACCAAATCGCCAAAACCAAAAACAATCATCTAAAAAGACTAGAATCCCGCTGAGAATGAAATTGGCGCGTTGTTTTGCGTGTGTCGAGTCGTCTTATCCGCCCTCCAAAGTCGAATCGTCTAATCTACAGTGCATTCATCTGAATTGGGCGGCTGCGCGTATTGTATTTATACGGTGCCAGGCGGTGCCATCTCAAAATCGGCCGGCACAGACGTCTTGATGACTTCTAGAATTGCTATATTTGGGGTGAAGGGCAGCTTATGTGCAAAAGATGTCACATTTGGGGCGGCTACAAACGCTAGAGACGCCGATAATCGCGCTTACAAAACAAGGTCGCGATCAGAAATGGACTCTAGGCGAAGAAAACGGAAGTAGGTGAGGTTAAAAATAGAACTTATCTAGAAATTCATTAGAGTACCAATAGTTAAAGGTTAAAAAAAAAGACAAATTCCAATCAATTCTACGCTTTCTAGCGTTTTAAAAAAAAGCGGTGAAATATTTAAATCAAATAAAAGATTCCTATAGAGGTGTCTATAAAGCTTTCAAGCGTTTCTACCATTAACACTACCGTTTCTATCTGGTAACAAAATAGTAATAAAGAAAGCGATCGTTCGATTAAATTTTCTAAGATTTTTCTATAATTAAAATCACTAATTTTACTTTACACCTGCTAATTTTAGCCAATTTTTTTTGAAAATTGGAGTTAGCAGTTTCCGCGCTCATACTCTTGACGTCCATTGGAGCGTTCGTAGCGTTCACCTGCGGAACAAACTTTTATCAGGTTTCCGGGAAAGCTTCTCGCATATTTTAGCTTTTTTACATTACGTTTTCCGTTATTTGAAGGGATAGTCTGGGAATTAAAATTGGGAAGCCTTTTCGTCGAAATAAAGTTTTGCAAGTATTTCTAACATTAGTTCCTTATAACTGTCTGGATAAAAAATTTTCAAATTTTAGGTTTAATCATTTCCACCCCCATACACCTTACGTATTTCGAGGGTTTTACGGTCTTTAACATCCATTGGAGCGTTCGTAGCGTTCATCCGCGGAACTTAGACTTTTCTCTGGTTTCTCTGATTCAGAGTCAACACTTTTTGCATATTTTCGCTTTTCTAAATTTCCTTTCCAAATCCCCCGAAATCTGGTGCGCATTTTCATTTTCATTTTCGGATTCGCCCATTTTCATCTATTTTTCGTGTTTGCTTTTCAACTTATTGGGGGGATTTCGCGGGGCAGTGGGCCAAAGCCGATCCCGTGGCCCGGGGGCCCCCGAATCTAAGCGCCCCCGTCTTTGATTCGTCAAATCCACACTCTCGCAAATGGAAAACAAAACTCGAGAACATCCGAAAAATGTTTTTGCCTGTTTTTGTGTGGTTTTTGAGTGGGCCATTCGTGTAAATCGCGCGGGCGGCTTATCCTTTTCTCGCGATGGCCCCCTCCCACTCCTAAGTCACCAATTTTGGGCTAATGGCCAATGGGGGGATCATGGAAATGTGATGAATGGTCCTCATTTTTCTGCTGCTAGTGAATCCCGTGGGGAAGAGCAGTTTTTTTTCCGGAAATCCAGGCGCATTTTTTTGCGGGGTTGCCCCTGGAAAGGGGATGAGCCGTAGGGCAGGTATTTTTGATTTTTATTACTGTTGACCTGGAGCCGGGGGATTTGGCCGCGTTTTTTGCGGTATTAGCGGAGGAGTACAAGAATGTCAACAGGTTTTTCAGTGGATTTCGTTGGGGTGTCGAACACCGGAAGTGAAATTGTTCGAGCGTTCTGGGCGAATGTACGGTACTTGGGTATTCGCGGGGATTTTTCCGCCTGGATGGACGCTCTATATAAAAATAGTATTTTATATGGTTTTTAAGTAAGATTAAATAAGATTTCAGGTAAAAAACTTTTAAATCTCGAAATTCGAAAATTCCGCCGAGTTTTTCCTTTGGTTTCAGGATTTTTTGTCTGATAAGTCAAGACAGCATTTTTCTTTCTTTTTGGATAAAATTACAGTGGGTTTAAGGTAAAGCAAGACTTTTTTAAATCGATAGAGAAAAATACTCGAAAAATCGACAATTTGGCCATTTTAAGGACCAAAAACGATTTTTCGACTAGAAATCGAAGTTTCACGGAAAATCGGGGATTTTTGTATTATCCGGAATAGCTTAAAAAAGGTTTTTTTCGCTATCTCTAACTCTGATTTCTTTTTAGACAAAGATTTGGAGCCTTAAAATTTGGTTGCGATACCTTTTCCGCTACCGTACTTTGTTAGTTTCCGGACCACGAGACCCATATGGCGGGCCATTAGCCGTTTTTTTGGCTGACCGGGGTAGCCCCCGTCCATTTCGTCACTTCTCCCACGGTGCCCCATTCAAACGCTTCGTCGTCGTCCTTGTGATTCAACCGGTACCACCTGGAGAGGGTGGCCCTCGTCACTTTTCGAACTGTTTCGGGGGTGGCTAATGGCAAATGAGTCATCCGGGATGGCCTCTCAAGACGGGGGTACTGTATGTCTGGAGGCCGATTGAGGAAAAAGGAGGGGGAGGCTCGGATATGTCCGTTTTTTCAGGTACGTAAAGTACGCGGTTTCCTGCAAAGCGCGGGCTTAGAAGTACGAGACCGTGCACCTTACGAACAACACTATGTATCGGCGCGTACGAGTGTGTACTTTGTGGGAGCAGGCTTCCGGCTTCCAGAACTTTTGGTAGAATATGAGAGGAGGATAAGGATATAAATCGTAGATCGCGTACGATCGTGTACATTCCGGAAAATCGCTTCTGACTTCCAAAATTTCCCGGTCAACGCGTTTTTAGTAGTTTTTTGCTACGTTAGCCCATTTGACATTTTCCCCGTTTACAAACGATGATCAGAAAATACAACTCCCCCCTTTTGGCCCTTACGTCTTCTTTTATCATGTTATTTCGTGTAGACGGCCTCTCCGCGGGAGATTATCCGAAATGCTACCTGCTGGCCCCCGTTCTGTGAACATGTCTGTTTTTCTGGCTGCCCTGACTCGAAATCATCCGGAGCCTTTGGCCTCACGGATTGAACTCGTGTAGCCAAAACAGTTTGGCAAAATCTTGAAAAAAAGAAGTAGTTCGACGATGATTTGTGGAGGTCAATGATCGGGGGTCTGGCCACTTTTTGTTATTCGTTTCTGGCACCTTTGGCCGAACTAAATAAAACTCAACTTTTCTACAGGGTGTGCAAAAAAAAAGACCACAGTTTGGGTCGAAATATCTCGCGAGCGGTAGAGAATCGAAGGTACGTTAGCATGCCAGAATGCTTAAATATGCTGGGCATGAAGATTTAACACAAGTCGATTTTTTCGATTTTTGGCGACGTATCAATACAAATGACACCCGAAAACTGTGCGTTCGGGAAACTTCATTTGTATTTTTCTCAGTTTCCTGTGGTGACTGGCATCTAATTTTGATTAAGTAAGTTAATATCGGCAGTAGATATGTACCTACAAAATTTAAGAATTTTTGAGGGTCTGGTTGAAAAGTTAGAGAGGAATGAAATTTTGTATGGAGAAATTTCGTAAATTTTTAATATTGAAAAACCTATGGCGAAAACCTCAAAAACAGTTGTTGTGGAATATCTACGAGCCCGTTACAATCGCATCAAAACCTTAAAAAAATTTTTGAGATCGATGAATTTTCGCGTTTTTCAACGACCCCCTGGTCACGGATTTTTCGAGGTCCCGAAATCGAACTTTGGAAAAATATTTCTAAATTGCCAAAGAGGACTCAGCTGTTTTCTTTGCTTAGCTATCTAGTACGGGGGTTGATCTATTATCTACAAAATTTCGAGCCACCGTACCCCTTCGGAAGGGCGTCTTTTAGGGCCTCCAAAACGGTTGGTTCGCGCTTTTTTCGGAATATTGTCACCATTTTATAAAATTTAGTCGCGCTGTGAAAATTATCGTTTTAATTTTATCTGATACCATTTGAGTAGCGCATCCTAAAGCCATGTTCTTGAATTTATTTGACCAGCGGTTGGCGCCAAGAAAATTCATCAAACCCGAAATAAACCGATTTGGAGGCTGCGTAAAAAACTTTTGGAAGGTGGAGTCGTAGGGATATTTTGAGCAATAAGTCAGTGCCATCAGTTGAATAAAACTATGCAAAGATTAAAGCTATTTCACGTAGCAAAAATTTTAAGAAGATTTCTAAATTACGATTTTGGAATAGGGTGATCTTCGATTTTGAGCTGAAAGTCACCATGATCATGAATCAGATTGCCCCCAAATTTGACGAGCATAGATAATAACATCAAATCTTTAATCGTATCCATAAGACCCAGCTGGTTTTTGTATTTTTAAAAACTCGAAAATTGACCCGGCTACTCGGACCCAAAATCGGCTCTCTGGCCCTGTTTCGCACTTGGCCTCGTAACTTTGTTATTTACCACCCAAAATCAGTAATTTTAACAGGCTATCTTACAATCATCTCTAGAAGGCCCTCGAATAGAAAAATCGTCACTTTATGGAATTTTGTGATGGCATGCTAAAACGCGCTCCACGTGGGTTACTGTAGAAAACCGAAATTTGCGATTTTCGTGGTGTTTTTGCCATGGAATCGCTTCGATTTTTCGTAAAACCAATAGAGCGTTTTTGGACCAATTTCAAAAATTTAGGAAAAAATCATTTTTAGCTTTTTCTGAACGTTTGTGGATAGTACGCTCTCGTATTTGGCAGTAAGGTGCCCCTACTTATTGCCTAACAATCTAGAAAATTTCAGCCGGATCGAAGCTAGGGGCCCCGAGAAAAGCGGGAAAAACGAAACCTACAGTACCCCACTGGGGCACGTTTTAGCAAGCAATACAAAAATACCATAGATTGTGGTGGGTTCTGGTGTGGAATCCTAGATTAATATTTGGATAAGTGATTGGCAAAATATCAGCCATGGGCAGTGAGTTATAAGCGAGTTATGACTCAAAGAACAAAAATAACGCAATATCGCGAAAATTGTTTTGCTTTTAAAAAATGAAGGTGACCTCGATAAATCCTAAGATTTTGCCATTACATTTTTACAAATTTATACTTTTTTTAGGCCAAAAATCAGAAATTTCCCACCTCCCGTGCAAGAACGCACAATTTTCGGTCGTAACCAGCGTCAATAGTACAGTTGCGTACTCAAAAATCGAAAAAATCAAGTTGTGTTAAATCTTCATGCCCAGCATATTTACAGGGTGTCCAAAAAAATTGTTCCGGACTTTGGGCTCGAATAACTTTTGATAGAAGAATATTTCACCATGCGTTACCATGCCAGAATGCTTAAAAGTGTCTGGAACTCCGATTTAGATCAACTTGATTTTTTCGATTTTTGAGTACACAACTGTACTATTGACCTGGTTAGACCGAAAAGTGTGCGTTCTTGAATGTGTGGGAAAATTGAATTGACAAAAATACTGAAATTCATAGAAAGTTAATCCCCAAATCTTAGAATTTTTGAAGCTCTAGTTCTTCTTTTACAAGCAAAAAAAATTTTCATTATTTTGCACCTTTTTGTCTTTTAATTCGCAACTCGCTTCAAATACGCTGCCCATGGCTGATCTTTTCCAAATGGTGTCTCCAAATGATAATCTTTAGCCCAACACCAAATTTTACCTGTTTCTATGGTATTTTAATATTGCTTGCTAAAACGTGCCCTAGAGGGATACTGTAGTTTTGGTTTTTCGCGTTTTTCTTTTTATCGTAAGCTGCGATTTCGCTTAAAATTTTATCATTGGTAAACACCAGTAAGGGTCGCCTATGGGCTAAATATCGCAAAGTTCTAGCCACACACTTTCCAAAAATATGCAAAAAACTTATTTTTGAATTTAGCCACCGAAATTTCTAAATATTTTGATGCATCGGACTAAAAACTACTATTATTTGTTTTCCTGAAAGATCGAAACGTTTCTATGGTTAAAAGAACGACAAAACGACGATTTTATGTTTTCTACCGTAACCCGCCTGGAGCACTTTTTAGCATGCCAAGGCAAAATGCCATAAAATGCCGCTTTTTCTATTCTAGAATGTTCTCTGAGTAATTATAAGGCAGCAGGCGAAAAATTACTTACTTTCTGTGGTAAATAACAAAGTTATAAGGGAAAGAGGAAAACCGTCCTCGGCGCCCGATTTCGGATCAGAGTTCCGGGGTCGAATATCGAATTTTTGAAAATGAAAAAATCACCGGAGTTTCGTGGATACAATTAAAGAACGCATCGAAAAGTGTACAGGGTGTGCAAAAAAAAAAGACCACAGTTTGGGTCGAAATAACTCGCGAACGGTAGAGAATCGAAGGTGCGTTACCATGCCAGAATGCTTAAATATGCTGGGTATGAAGATTTAACACAACTTGATTTTTTCGATTTTTGGCGACGTATCAATCACAAATGACACCCGAAAACTGTGCGTTCGGGAAACTTCATTTGTATTTTTCTCAGTTTCCTGTGGTGGCTGGCATCTAATTTTTATTAAGTAGGTTAATATAGGCAGCAGATATATACCTACGAAATTTAAGAATTTTTGAGGGTCTGGTTGAAAAGTTATAGAGGAATGAAATTTTGTATGGAGAAATTTCGTGAATTTTTAATATTGAAAAAACCTATGGCGAAAAGCTCAAAAACAGTTGTTGTGGAATACCTACGAAGCCGTTACAATCGCATCAAATCCTTAAAAAAATTTTTGAGATCGATGAATTTTCGAGTTTTTCAACGACCACCTGGTCATGGATTTTTCGAGGTCCCGAAATCGAACTTTGGAAAAATATTTCTAAATTGCCTAAAGGGGACTCAGCTGTTTTCTTTGCTTAGCTATGTTGTTCTGGGGTTGATCTATTATCTACAAAATTTCGAGCCACCGTACCCCTTTGGAAGGGCGTGTTTTAGGGCCTCCAAAACGGTTGGTTCTGCTTTTTCCGAATCTTGTCACCATTTTATAAAATTTAGTCGCGCTGTGAAAATTATCGTTTTATTTTTATCTGATATAATTTAAATAGCGCATCCTAAAGCCGTATTCATGAATTTTTTTAACCTGTCGTTGGCGCCAAGAAAATTCATCAAAACCCGAAATAAACCGAATTGGAGGCTGCGTAAAAAAATTTTGGAAGGTGGAGTCGTAGGGATATTTTGAGCAATAAGTCAGTGCTATCAGTTGAATAAAACTATGCGAAGATTAAAGCAATTTCGCGTCGCAAAATTTTAAGAAGATTTCTAAACTTCGATTTTGGAAAAAGGTGATCTTCGATTTTGAGCTGAAAGTCACCATGATCATGAATCAGATTGCCCCCAAATTTGACGAGCATAGATAATAACATCAAATCTTTAATCGTATCCATAAGATGCAGGTGGTTTTTTTATTTTTAAAAATTCGAAAATTGACCCCGGCTACTCGGACCAAAAATCGGCTATCTGGCCTTGTTTTGCACTTTGCCTCGTAACTTTGTTATTTACCATCGAAAATCAGTCATTTTTGACAGGCTATCTTACAATCACCTCTAGAAGGCCCTCGAATAGAAAAATCGTCACTTTATGGAATTTTGTGATGGCATGCTAAAACGCGCTCCACGTGGGTTACTGTAGAAAACCGAAATTTGCGATTTTCGTGGTGTTTTTGCCATGGAATCGCTTCGATCTTTTCGTAAAACCAATAGTAGCAGTTTTTGGGCCAATTGACCAAAAAATTTACAAAATTCTGCCGCAGAATTAAAAAATCTGTTTTTAGTCTTTTTCATGAACGTTTGTGGATAGTACGCTCTCGTATTTGGCAGTAAGGTGCCCCTACTTATTGCCTAACAACCCAGAAAATTTTAGCCGAATCGAAGCTAGGGGCCCCGAGAAAAGCGGGAAAAACGAAACCTACAGTACCCCGCTGGGGCACGTTTTAGCAAGCAATACTAAAATACCATAGATTATGGTGGAATCTGGTGTGGGATCCGAGATTAATATTTGGATAAGCCATTGGCAAAAAAGCAGCCATGGGCAGTGAGTTAGAAGCGAGTTATCACCCTAAGAACAAAAATAACGAAAACTCACGAAAATTGTTTTGCTTTTAAAAAATTAAATTGACCTCGAAAAATCTAAAATTTTGCCATTACATTTCTACAAATTTATACTATTTTTAGGCCAAAAATCAGGATTTTCCCACCACCCGTCCAAGAACGCACAATTTTCGGTCGTAACCAGCGTCAATAGTACAGTTTCGTACTCAAAAATCGAAAAAATCAAGTTGTGTTAAATCTTCATACCCAGCATATTTAAGCATTCTGGCATGGTAACGCACCTTCGATTCTCTACCGTTCGCGAGATATTTCGACCCAAACTGTGGTCTTTTTTTTTTGCACACCCTGTATGCAAGCAGAATCCTGGAATGATCTGACTGAAGTTAATGGTTCATTTTGATTTAGAACCCGAAAATAACGTTTTTGAAAAGCCGACTTTGGGGCGCTCTTCTAAATTCGTTTGCCATGAAAAGGTTTTTTATTTCCATGGGTTCTAGTTGCCTATCCAAGCTTGGTCTATGCCAGAAAACTCGGGGCTACTCAAGCCTCGAGAATTTTTTTACGTCGCCTCGAATTCGGGTATATTTGGACTCTTCATGAATTTCTTTTGAGAGATCGGATGGCCCAATTAATTTGTAAATATAATCTTAGGATGCGCCAATTAAGTAGAATCAAATAAAATTAGGACAATAATTATAGCCGCGCAATTGAATTTTATAGACTGGCACGAAAATCTGCGAAATAGCACGAACCAACCTTCTTGGAGGGGCTAAAAGGCACCCTTCCGAAGGGGTACGGTAGCTAGAAATTGTCTACATGATAGATGGACCCCAGTCCTACACAGCCAAGCAAAGAAAACAGCTAGGTTCTATTTACAATCTTAGAAATATTTCTCGAAAGTTCGGTTTCGTGACCCCGAAAAAATCCATGACCAGGGGGTCGTCGAAAAACTCGAAAAATCACCGATCTCAAAAAATTCTTTAATATGTGTATGTGATAGTATAGAGTCTGTCGGCAATCCACAACGACTTATTTTGGGATTTTCGCCATAGTTTTTTTCAATACTCGAAATTTACGAAATGTCTCCATACTAAACTTCAGTCCGCTATAACTTTTCAACCAGACCTTAGAAAAATCTTAAATTTTGCATGTATCTATCTAATGCCTACAAGAATTGACACAGCAAGAATTAGAAACCCCCCGCCACAGGCGGCTGAGAAAAATACAAATTAAACTTCCCCGAACGCACAGTTTTCGGGTGTCATTTGTATTGATACGTCGCCAAAAATCGAAAAAATCAAGTTGATCTAAATCGGAGTTCCAGACACTTTTTAAGCATTCTGGCATGGTAACGCATGGTGAAATATTCTTCTATCAAAAGTTATTCGAGCCCAAAGTCCGGAACAATTTTTTTGGACACCCTGTAAGCATTCTGGCATGGTAACGCACCTTCGATTCTCTACCGTTCGCGAGTTATTTCGACCCAAACTGTGGTCTTTTTTTTTGCACACCCTGTAGGTCAATCCGCGCGAAATGAGACGCAAAAACAATCACGCAAAGAGCGACGGCCAAAAACTAGGGCGAAGTCTGCAAAAAAGTTTTTACAGTAGCCGCGCTAGTTTTTCTTTTTTCTGAGTTCTTAGCAGGCACTAGCACTCTATATTTAATAGTATAATGGTATTCTTGTAAAAGTTATAAATAATATGTATACGGCTGCAACGCTTGAAACAGCTAGGATCTGTATGAAAATCCATTATTAATTTTGTTAAAGGGATACCGACGGCATAGTCAATCGGTTACGCGCTGGAAAGAAAATGTCTCTTCGCCTCTCCCCAAGGCGCGCTCTCTGCCCTGTTGGCTACTTGCCAATTTGTTGATGGGGGGGATCGACACATGCCGTCGGCAGCCCTTTAAACGGGCACATGCCTCTAGCCACCCTCGCCTACTGTATCTCGGTTTCCCGTTGCGCCATAGTGCCGTAACGTATACCGAAATACTCGGCAGAACAAGGCCACATTTTGGTGTACGTTACACTCATGTAGGCCAAGAGGTAGCAGAACTACAAAAACGAATAGGTATCAGCTACAAAAGTATATGCCGTCTTACCATTAATTTACCTTTCAAACCTAGATACCGTAGCTTTTCAAGCTGAGCAGGTTATACCCTGCAGCTTCCGAGTTCAAGCGACTTTTCCCTACCTCCCCAGGGTGTGTCCGCGCAGTGGCATTCATCGCCCACCCGATCGCGCGCTGTACCTGCCACCGGGACGCACGCGCATCGGCCAGTCACCCCGGCTCCTGCTTTTTTCTTCTCTTTTTTTCGTGTCGGGTGGCCGCTAGCCTGGCCAAGTGCCAGAGTTGTCAGTCTTTCCGAGAATGGAACGGATTGTCAAAACAAGCCGTTTTTGGGGGGTCTCGCCATATGTGAAAAATAGGTGATAAGGGATGGGGGTTCGGAACGGTTGGGCTGATCTTGTTGCGTTGGGACGTGCAGGAGAGGAAGTGGCGGGTGATGATGTGCGCGAAATAGTGGTCGTATCCTATCCTACTATATATAAAAAAATAGTGTCTGTGTGTGTGTGTGTGTGTGTGTGTATATTTGCATGCAACTTCCGTAAGTATGTACCGCACCTACAGCCTCAGGGGAAGGTTTTTAAGGTACGTATGATACGTCATTAGGTGCGTAATGGTCCCGAGATGGGTGCACACATATAAAATTGAAGAAAATCGGCTGTTTTCGCTATTAAAAGTAAGTTTTTGTAAATATATCGAAAAATCTCTTTGTTAGGAGGCAATTAGCATTGACCGGAAGTGGCCGTATCCTATAAAAAGTGAGGGAGCGTGCGCTTTTCATTTTTTGGTGAGCGGCATTCAGTAAGCCCTATGTAAAGTCAAATTTTCAGAAGTCCTAGACGGGACCAGGGTTGAAAAGCCGCGAAGCGGTTTTTCAACCCTGGTTTCGTGATAAAATCCGAATTTCAAAGTCACGAACTGTCATAATGTTTTTTTACATAAAAACTCGTTATTTTCAGCGCATAACCCTGAAAATGGCATTAAAAATAGGGTTTCATAGTCTCAAATAGCCAAAATGTCGCATACGTTCCAGCTGAAAATAGGTTAAGATGCGATAGTTCACAATGGGTAACGCTGCAATAAAAAAGTATAAAACCTCGTCTTCCTTTCCGTACGGTTTAGGTAAGTTTTTGTATACTTCTCTACTTTATTACACGAGAAATAAGTTTAAATCCAGCGTTTTCCAATGCGTAATTTGAAAAACACCGAAATTTAAACAATTTGCGATTTTTTCAGCGATGAAAACCTAAAAATTGGAATTTCAAACATTAAACTACCTGTAAAAAAATAAAAATTCTCACACCTTCTCCGATATCGTATTTTAGCCCTATTTTGATCTCCATCCAGGTTTCTCCTCCTTTTTTTGCCAAGTGCAAGAAAAGCCTGTGCATTCCCTTTGGGGGGTGATCAGCGGTGTGGCAGCGTGCCGACCGACCGACTCTCCAGATTTCTGGATCGAAAGTGGGATTCGAGGGGAGTGAGGGTTGTCTTTTGATGACAGCCCCCCGGGTCGGTGATACTTTCCCAGAAATGCCCTCAGCAGTTTTTGCCACCACCCCGACAAATTCCGAGGGGCAACACAAAAGAACGGGACAGCCGGGTGGATGAATCGCTGTCGGAAATGCACACATGGTTTTCGGGAAAAGAAGTGGTTGATGGGCCATCGTCAAGTTTTTCTCAGCATAGTTCTACGGGTCACAAGGTTTGGAGGGAGATGGAGCTTGAGGTATCTAAAAAATGTTGTCAAGAGTGTTCCAAATCTTGCTGAGACAATGATATCGATACTTACCTAAAATAAAAGAGATAAGGGCCACAAGGTTTGATGGAAGATGAAGCCTTAAGGAGCTTGAGATATCTAAAAAACTATCGCTAACACTGACAGATAATATAGTAGTATTAAGCCGAACGTACTTACTAACCTTAAAAAAAAACATTTTTTAACGATAACGAAGCCCCTGATTTTTCTGCACATTCGCGTCAGCTTCTCCGGCCAACGACCTACCGGACAGTCTAAAAAAACCCCCGCCGGTTTGCCGTTCCGAATTGCGGCAGCCCCGTAAAAGGGAAAAGCTCCCGGACGGTCCGATCCACGAAAAAAGTCATCCCCACAGGGCAACAATCTGGAAGTGGACAGTCTGGAAAGGCGCAATGGCAGCCGCCAGCCTGCCCCGGGAAAAGTCATGATTTTTCCTGCCCTCTTTAGAAGGGCATTTTAGGGCGTTGGAAAGGAACAGCAACTGGAAGATGGCCGAAACTATAAAATAAAGATGCTCTCACCGCCGCGATTTATTGATTTAAATTTTACAGGGAACCTCGGGTTACAAAAACTCGTAGCTGTTGTCCAGCAACCAGAAATGGCAGGAATTATACCTAGGCAACTTAATAGGTACCTCTCGGAGCCGTTTTTTATATCTAAAAAGATTATATAAGATTTTGAACGGTAACTCGGATAAAACAACGCTTGTCGGATACGTCGACAGCGAGAACTTCGCAAAAACTCATAGCTAAATCGAGAAAAGAACAAAAATTCAGAATATATAAAAGTAAAAAAAAACTTGTTTCAACAACAATTTCTCGAAAAAGCTTATTTACCGCCCATTCGCGCCGCCTAGAGACGACCGTCACCACCTTCCCCTCGTTTCCAAAAAACTTCACCCCGCATTTCCACAAAATCCCTGTTCACAATTTGGGCGTTCGTACGGCTGCTCGTTGTTGCACTTTAGGGTGCGGCGGTCTGATCGGGGTGTCCGGTTGGGCGAAACCCGTTGCAAACAGACGTCGCAGTCTCCTCGGAGCTGGCTGCCATCCTGTAGCCCCCAGCCGGTCCAGCCGCTTTGAACACTTGATTATATCCCTCATTTGCATAGCCGGGGGTGATATCTAGAATCAAGGCGATGTCTGGGATTTCCGGTTCGCTGGCCCGGTTATGTTGGGCACGCACCGTGGGCGATCGTGCCAATTCTTGTTTGGTTTTAGCGCGCGAAATAGCACGTAGATTTGACTTCAATGGTGTTTTATACTATTTTAAAACCTTACAAACTATGATAGCTAATTTTATACCTTAGAAATATGTCAGGTCTCCACTAGCGTTTGTAAATATCTGGAAATTGTACGGAATAAGATAGATTACATTAAATTATGCTAAAATAAGGCAGAACCTCACTAAAATTTAATGTTTAACAAAAATTAAATTAAAAAAATGATAATTTAAAAACAAGACGTTTTGTCTAGGCTTTTTTGCCGTACTTTTTAGACCGTATTAAATCTCCTAGACAGCATCTCTCAATGCGCTTTATTTTACCCATAACAAATCCGCAAAGAAATGGGGTACCTTCCTTTAACCCACTTTATTTTAGAGGAAGTAACCAGAAAAGCAATAACATAGGATAAGCCAATAATCTTTTTTGTAAAGCTTTTCTATCCCGTTTCAGTGTTTTTTTTAAAAGAACACCCCCACACCTTTCACTGCCACCCCCAAAGACTTTCTCCTTCCCGTCCTCTTCCCCCATCACAAACAAGTAGCGCCGGAGGGCATGAAAACGAGGGCAGGAGAAAGCCATCGTTTAGCCATCCATTCTGCGTGGTTTTGCTATGCGTTCTTGTGGATCAGTGAGAGCTGCTGTGGCGCTCCGTTTTTGCCGCCGCTGTCGTTAGGGTGAGCGATTGGCGGGATGGATGGGTGGAGAAAGCAGAAATCTCGCTCTTTTTTGGGATAACGATAATGTAAAAAAGTCAGAAATGCCTTAAAAACACTTGGAAAAAATTAAAAACAAAATAGCGCTGACGGAAACTAAAGTGTACTTTTGACGACGCGGTGCTCCATTGAACACTTTCACTTGTTGCGCTCTCTGCATCCGATTTTGCCTTTTTCACACTTTGTTTTGTTTTAAAAGCTAAACTAACAGCATAACTTTAAAAAAGAGAAATATAAAAAATTATTTTACCTTTTTCATACGTTTGTTCACTTTTTAAAAAGCTAGAGAGTAGCATTTGTACTGTTTCAAGCCCCCTATCAACGCTTTTTGGCCACATTTACGCGTTACTCATTTCCGCCTCCATTTTTGAGTCATTATGTTGTGCCCTTTCTTTTTCCCCCGAGGCCCTGAATGGCCACCCATTTCTGTCGTTTTCCTATTTCGAATTTCGGGCCCGGAGCGGAGATGAGACGTCCCAGGGCCCATTTCCCACCAAGTTCCGGGCCAGTTAGGAAAGTAAAAGAGTAGAAGTAGAATGACCAACACAGCGAAAACGACGTCAACCTGACCCAGAAGGATGTTTTTGCCGACGTTTGACCCCCCAAGGGAAACGCGGGGAGCTATTTTCAGATGGGGAAGAGATCAGGGATAGCGAAAGGTGTTCCGCGAAAAACTAGTGGCGTTGAAAAAGTGATGTTTGCCGGAAGTTGTGCAATGAAATTCGAAACTTTTTTATTGCTAGTTTGTATATTTAGAGAAATTTCTTGTTTCGAAAAACAAAAGACTCTTTTCTCAGCTCCTTGGCCATAAGGAGTTTACATCGTTTTCAATTCTTTACCAGCCCCTCCTCAAACTTAATTTCCCAGAAAACCAATGCCATCTAAGCTAACTAATCCCTACGGGATCCCCCAGTTTTTGCAGCGCCCCAAATAGCTTCGACCGTTGGCCTCGCCGATAAAGCGGATCACCAACCGGTGGGTTTGTGGCAGATTGCCGAGCACAAAAAATGAGCTTCCGGCCTAATCCGCCCTGTCTAATGGACATTTCCGTACTTGATCCGTGCTCTCTGGCGCGGTTAATTGGAATTTGCTCTCGGTGTCTTCAACGCTGGCTTGTAGCCAACGGTTTTTGGCTCAGTTGATTCTGTTTCGTTAGCGGCGAGAGCTAACCACCTTGAGAACCAATTATTCCCCAGTATTCTTGCAAACCCATTCACAAAACCTCAAGACCACACACGATGTTTTGCCAGAAGAAAAAGGCGGGCAAGATGGCCGTGCCTCCTGCTCCCTCCACTCCACCCTATTTGGCCTTCGCCTCTCCCCGAAAAAAAAGCGATCGCATAGCTTATCGCCGAGTGGGGGGTAACCCTGAGTCTCGGCAATCTCTGGCTCTCCATCTACGACCACAACAACAACCTTCAAACATCCCCAAATCGGTCATTTACAGGGGGCATCAAGCTTGGCCAATTCTTGGCTACGTGCCCAGCCCTAGGATACGAGGGTCAAACTTGTCAAAAAAAAAAGTTAAAGCCGGAGGGATTACGGGGGGTTGGTCGAAAGGCTGGGGGAAGTGATCTTTGCATGGAAACTGGATTCGGGTCGAAAAGTGAGAAGGTATAGAAAGCTGAAATAAAAACGATAAATTTATTGTTTTTCTATTTTTCTCCCATTGGAAAAGTTTTCGAAGTTGAAAAGTGAACCGGCATTAGGGAAAATTTCGAGTTAAAAAGCGCTAAACGTGATTTTGCTCTTTTTCGCAAGTGTCAAAACTTCCCGTGTAAAAAAGTAAGAAAATTAAAGCAATAAACAGTTAAATAAACTTTATCGACATTTAAAGGGATAAACGTGTTTAAAAAACACCAAAACTGCTGAATCCAAAAGGCGCACCGGGTGAACTTGTACAAAGAAGCGGTTCGTAGTCTAGTTTGTGAAGACGCGAGGCTCCTATGGACACCTTTATCTAAGGCCCTTTGCGCATTATTTTTTTTCCAGTTATTTTCATGATTTTTGTACTGTACTTAACCGTTTTGCCAGAGAATTATAGCATAATCTCATTGGTCCCTGACAGGGGCGTAGCCAGAAAAAAATTTCGGGGCCCAAAATTCTTCAAAAACTCAAACAATTAAAAGAAACAGCGCCGCACAAAAATTAAACAAGGCTATGTAGCTCTACAAATAGTCGTAAAACGTGAAAAAAGGCCGCAGGCACAAAATTTTGAGAAATAAAATCATAAGGGTCCCCTATGAAATTTTCGCCCCGCCGATTTCGGGGGCACGGCCAGGGGCCCACCTTACGCTACGTCCCTGGTCCCTGATACCATCTAATCCCAAAAATCCCATTCTCCAAACCCATTCGGGATAGCTCTTCTGCCCGCTGAACAGCCCCGGGTTCAAACCGATACCGAACCCGATAAGGAAACTATGCGATGGAGCCCCATCTCCTCCACCGCCTCCTCCTGCTCCTTCTCCCCCCTGGCCGTATCCCCTAACCGTTTATAGGGTAAAGAGAACGACAGCGCAACAACCTTGAGAATGGCCCGGCAGCTACCACGACCAACACCAGGAGGGGCGGCTAGCACGACCGGCCCACCCACGGCCTTGTCATTTTTGAGCGATTAGTTGGCGCGAGCTGCTCGAAGTAGCGCCCCGGCGCTCCTGGGCTTAACTATTCGGGAAGCCGTTTTTTGGGGTCAACTGTGCTGGGCGATGGTCGATTGGGTTCAGCTGGAGATGGGGCTATCTTGCTCGAGGAGCAAGAGGTGGAGGAGGGTGACCGGAAATTGTTTACCGCGGGGATGGTTTCGACGGGGTTAAAAGACAGGCAAAAAAATAGAAGTGTTGTACGGTCCTGGCACCGAAATGGGAGCGAAAAAATCAAACAATACATAAATCAGGATATGGCTTCTGATACTATAACCTACAAACTACAAAATACAAAGCAAATTACGTACTTATAACTATAAATTCCTACTTTAAACGCTGCTCGAAAACTAAAAAGCTCAAGCTTACAAACTTGTTAGAACAATTTAATAGAGGATTTGTTGTCGGAGATACTCTACAAAACTTAAAAATACGAAAGTATACTGTGTGCTTTTTTATACCTATTAAAAAGATACTTGATATGGTTTATCGAAAGTCCGGCCGTAAATTTTTGCGTGGTAAAGTTCGTAATATCGTTAGACACAAAACATTTCTACGTCTGCGGCGAGGAAGACGCTTTTCAAAAAGAATAGCGTCAAAAAATTATAGAAATTGCAATTGCAACAATTCTTAAAGTTAACTTTGCTGTGAAACTTCTTAAATTCACGCTCTTACGCCTTTCTGAAGTACCTTCTATCTACCATAAAAATTAATTTCGAAGCCCAAATTCCACGTACTCCTAGGACCCCTACACGATACAAATACCATTCCATTCAAGGAAAAACACAACCAAAACTCCCACGAGACCTAGTACAGTATTACTCATAGATGAAGGGTACTTTTAACCCCCCGACTAATCCGTACAGCATCACAAACTCAGCGGGCCCAGTTAGGGCCCAGTGGCCCTCTAATGGTACCCGGAAACCCACAAGCCTTTCCAATTTTGGCAGACCGGATACAATTATCCCCTCCTCTCTGTCTCCATATTATGAGATCGCCGCCAGATTTTTGGGCAGACGCCCTTGCGACGTCACAATATAATATGCCGACGCGGGGTGGCCCGTGGGAAATTATGGGTTCTCCCCAAAAAATGGCCCAAAAACCCCCGGCAAGATTTTTGCACATTTTACGCGAATTGCAGCCGGGGCATTTGCACCGCCGCTTTTTCGCTTTTCAGCTAACCTTTCAGATTTGTGGTCGTAAAAGTGGGGCGTTACGAATACTGGATTGCCCTTGTAATTGGGTGAACGTGCGGGGCAGTAGAGAACAACTAAACGGGAGAACACTTCCTTGAGAAGTAGTTGATCAGAGTTCCTTAAGTTTCTAGAGTTCTTTAGCTTAATTAATAAGCGGACTATAAGAACTGGGCCATAGAAGAAAGAACTGAAAAGTGTATAAAGGTAAAAAAATGTTAGCAAACGTTAAATCTACCCTAAAAACATAAAACACATTGCAGCATAAGTTAAAAATTATAAAAAATGAGCTACGCGGAAAAAGTTAAATCAACCCCAAAAGCAAAAAACAGTAGCGCGCTTGAAAGAGGAGAAAATGCAACGGTCGCATAGAGTAAACGCGTAGAATGTAGCTCATCGTAGCCCAAACTTGGAAAACGCGGGGCTCCACTAAATGTCTTTACCTAACGCGTTCTATACATCGAATTTAACAGTTTTTTTTGCGCTTTTTACACAGCTATCGCTTCAAGCGCATGTTCCAGAAGTTGTACGTACACGCCTATGAACATCTCCGTCTCTCTTGTTATCACAATATCTCTGCGTAAATAGGTGTATACGTACTAATGCCCAAACATGGGCTGCAGCCTAAATGTGCGCTTTATTTCTAAAAATATGCCTCGATTCAACAGTTTTTTTCCTAAATCCGAGCCCAAATCTGCGTCACATCCGCACGTACCCCTAGCGCGCCACCAGCCGAGCAAAAACCTAGTACGACCTTGCACCACGAACATTCTCGAAGAGGCAGCCCGGAAACTGGAGCGCCTCCCCACCGCCCTAGCTCGAGCTGGTCGAGCGCCAAACATGAATGACCCACAGTCCGAGCGAAAAACACACACAACTACAACCCGGGAGGAATCCACCCCAGCCAGATGTTTTTCCTGACGATTGTTGCTCGTGTGCGCGAGTTTTCCCCCCGAATCGAGATCGAGACAAGGGCATGACCCCGATTTCGATCCCAAAACAGCCGGTGGCCCCGAAAAACAAAACATATCCGTGGAGTCTATAATCCACCGCGACCACCTTTGGCGGCTTTCATTTGGCCATTTGGCTTGCTTCTCTATGCCTCATCCAATTATTTTTCCTGTGGTTTTCCGGTAATCCGGCTGAAGACCTATTTGGGGTCTTTTTTTCGTTCGCCGAGCTGCTGTCTGCCCGTAAAAAGTAGTAAAAAGCAGACTAACGTTAGGAGTTTTTCTTAGCAAAAAGTTTAGGTATAACTTTACAAAATTAATGCGGAGACCTGTTCCAAAAAATTTTTAGGAAAAGCTAATAGAACGCGCGCATAGCATAAACATGTCTTTGGGAGCTGAACGTAGTTATTGCCTAGAGAACGAGACAATCCACTGTACGAATCGACCTAATGATTCCATAACAGAGCAAATTGGAAATTAGAAACGCTAGGGGACCATCAGATTATGCGCGCAGTCGTAGGTTGAATTTTCCTGGAATCGGCTACGATCTGCTCCTCATTACACGTTTATTCTATGTGCGCGTCTTATTCTAGCTTTCCTATCATTTTAGCACACGCCTTACCTTAATTTTGTTATACAATTATACCGTAGCATTTTGCTAAAAAAGTTATAGTGCTAGCATGCTTTTTACTACTTTTTACGGGCAGACAGAGGTCGGTCGGTAGAACCCCAAATAGGGTTTCAAGCGGATCACCGGAAAGCTCAGAAAACGTTTTGCTTTTGATTTCTTACTTTTTACGAAAAAAACACGTTTTCCCAGCTTTCAGAACCTTTTCGAGAGATCAATCTTTCTCTAGATACACTTCCCAACTTTCCAAACCACCCCAGACTGTCCCATCCCTTTAAACGCGTCCCACCATGTTCCCCCCGGGGTATCCCCATCTGGCATACGGTAAGTACGCGCTGGGTGGGCCTCGCGCGACCTCCCCCTCCTTTCTCTAGTAGTGACTCGGAGGCCAAGCCCAGGCTGACCGGGAAGGACCAGCGGCAATGTGGCTAGGATGGGTGAGGGGATAGGCCTGTGACCTTGAGACTGTGTGGGCCCGGTGCCAGCCTCCTTGGCATCTCCGGGTCGCGCGCGCCGCCCAGAGCCTGTCGAAATGATGACCTCCTCCTACAGGAGCACGACGAAAAGTTGCGCAATGGGCTGGGCGCGGGGCGCTGCAGCCATTTCCTTGCTCTGCCCCCGTTATTGACCTAGGTGGATCTCGGACGTAAGGTACCTATTTCCGGTGGTCTATTTGTATTGAACCCTGGCATCTCGCCAAAAAAAATCAACCCGTCCACCCACATAGTAGATATACGAAAGTGCGCAACTCGACAGCCGGGGGAAGAAACGTATGTCGACGACAGTCTTTGTGCCCCCGCGCGCGCCCCCAGAGGCCACGGCGCATGGCACGATGATCCAGGGGTCAGCCCTAGGGTCAACAGTCCGTCCTCGGCTAGCGGATTCCACACATCTCCAGCGCCCGGTCCACCGACCACTACCCCCCACCCTATTATTGTTTGCCGAATGATGCGGATGCCCCCGGGGGGTTATCGGGGGTGTCTTGGTGGAAAATGGCTGCCCCGGGATGGGAGGAGCCAATTGGACAGTTCTGCGCTTTTTAAACCGAAATCAACTAAAATGAAACTTTTCCTAAAATTAGGTTTAACCAAAATATTCTAGAAAAACCATAAAGTGGGATTTAGGACTTTAAAGAGAAATTAGAGTGTTAAAAAGGGCACAATTCTACGCTTGAAGAGAAATGTCGCGTCGAGTTTTCAGGAATTGAAGTATGAAGAGCTACTCAATACACTTCTACCGTGTGCGCTCGTTACATTCCTCGATTTTATTATTTTTGACAAGCTTTTCCCTTCAAAATATAAAAGTTCGAAATCAGCCTCACCTCCCGACAGAAGTTTAACCCGACGAGAAGCTACTTAGTACGCATTTACTCTTTGCATTTTCTGCTTTTTTCAAGCGATTTTCTCTTTTTGACCTGTCACTGTCCCTTTAATAGGTATTATTATTTTTATCAACCCTCCTCACCTGCTAAACATACTCCTAAAAACGACAAGCCAAGAACCAGAAAGCATAACCCGAAAAATTCCAGCTTACACAGCATTCCCCCTGCTTTATCACTTACCCGCTACCACCGTATGCAACCTTGACCACAATCCCCACCCGTTCAACACTACCGTAACTATACCGCTCGATCCCGCAGTTGAAAGGCCCCGGGGGAAGGGCCACGCCTTTTTTGCGGGGCTGGCCCGGTGCCAAGTCCGGCCCCCCGGCCAGGATGGGGGGCGGTGCCAGCCGGGCCATATATTTTGCCGGCTCATTCCCAGCCATCCCATACCTACCGGACATTCCGCTAGACTGTTTCTATCAGGGGGGCCAGCTGGTGCCTTGCTTGACTCTAGGAATTTTTTTGAATCTAGCCAAAATGGAAAACTCTGCTTATGGATACCTTTAAGGCCATCGGCTTATTTTAAAGATTGGCATAGGGCTTCTTCAGGCCTTCCTTGGCCCTTTAAAAAAATTCTTAGACATAGAAAAACAAAAAGAAGCTTAGAAATATTAGCTTTTTAACTAAAAAAGCGAAGTTCCGGTTGAGATCGGGTTTTTAGGGATCCTTTTTACCGTTAAAATCTTTTGAAACCTAGCTGAACAAAAAAGCACTAAAAAGAACGCATTTCGGACCTGCAACCCACTTTTAAGATTCATATCCGGTTCCTAGACCTTTCTTAATCCCTAAAAACTTTCAAATTTAGCGAAATCAAGAAAACTTCTGCAAAACTCAGCTTTAAAACCCACGACCCATTCTCCACTTCCAAAACCCCACCACCGTAGACCCCCATGTTTTTTTGCATTGTCCAAACGTTCCAGTTCAACCCCCTCCCTCCGACCAGACAAGCACAAAAACCCAAAAATCGCGCTAGCCGGTGCCCCACCACGCGCTAATTTGATAGGGACGCGCGCGCTGGGTCGTGCGTGGGAATCTGGGGAGATCTTCTGCAGCAGTTCCCAGCACAACCGTTCTTGACTATGCTCACCCCTCTTACCCTCCTCTTACTTTCACCTTCGTGCCATTCGCCGCCCGGTGGAACTGGGCGGGTCTCGGGGGGCTGGTCAAGGCCGGTTAGCCGGGTGTCGTCTTCATTGAGGAGGTGGTGCTTGGGGGAGGAGGAGGAGGCTATCCTATCGCTTGACTTTCGCCCCCGATCCGCCCGCCCCCGACACGGCTCCGCCTCCCACCACCCGTGCCAGGGTGCCAGATCGGTTCCTCGTGGGGCTCGCGCTCAATTCGGTCTTGAACATCTTGTTTTGTCGGCTAGATATCGTTTTCCGCTTCTTCGATTCACTACGAATACCTTTCTCATCAGCCAATTTCAGCAATATGAACTCCTTCGTGTTGATCGCCCTCA
Source organism: Mesorhabditis sp. LJ9110 (assembly GCA_038088335.1). Taxonomy (NCBI): domain Eukaryota; kingdom Metazoa; phylum Nematoda; class Chromadorea; order Rhabditida; family Rhabditidae; genus Mesorhabditis; species Mesorhabditis sp. LJ9110. Next base: position 682,308 of record JBBGBA010000022.1, on the reverse strand, counting down.
CCCTCGTCGCCCTCACGGCTCTGTGCGCGGCTCGACCGCATCAAGGTAGGTAGAAGCTAAAATAGAAGTTTTATAGTCAGTCAAAAGATACTAGCAACAGATTAAAAAGTCTAAACAAGCCGTTCTTGTCGTAGAAATACAAAAACTTATCTAGATAGATCGAAAATTGGCTAGCATACAAAAACTAAACCGTAATATACCAATATCATCGTCCCAATTCTAGAATACGACTACGCCACCGACCTCGCTGAAAGCACTGAAGACCCCGGCGTGGCCATCGACCGCGAAGTGACCACATCCCGTCACCACTACACCCACCACCACCACAAGAAGCACCACCACGACGGCGAGTCCACCAAGGACTACCTGAAGACGAACCGCCTCGGCAAGCTCCGAAAGTACTTCGAGGATCACTACCTGTGAGGTAAGAGAAAAACACTCAATTCTCATCTGAATCTATAGCATCTAGACACAAAAACCGCGCGCGACCAGTCGAGGAACACCGATGTCGTCTCCGGAGAAGTGCCTTCGCCCGTCTCCAGTCTAGCCCCATAGGTATCCCTTGAATAGGTCTGTAGACATCCTCCGCCACGGCTATCCCGTATCTAGAAGTTCTATTATTATTATTATTACTATTACTTTTTGTAATTTTCCCTGTTTCCATCGAAAAACTCCAAATCCCACTATTTTTCCGGGAAATCCCACCCAATCTAGCGCCTGTTAACTTAATTTATGCCATTATACCCCACTCAACACCCAATCTCGGTCACAACGTGTATCCTTTCAAAAAACTACCCGGATGAACATCACAGCCCCTACCTATTATATACTAGCCCTTGTTGGAGCTTATTTATTTCCCGATTTTCACTATTATATACGACTTCTAAGATTTGCCCACGGTTGTTTGTACATGTCATGTATCAGTGCGGATCATACCTATTGCCCCACCCCTCCTCCGAGCCCCGTCACAGAGATATTCTTGCTTGTCGATCTCACCTTACGCATATCTTTCATCCCCCGATATCCCATGTGTTTGTGTGCTCCAGAGAAATCCCCCCGTAAATTCTGATACTTCATCCCCTCGCCCACCCGCGATTCGTCCCCACACCAAATATCCCATACCTCATCGTTGCATAACGTTATTTAACTTTACGTAACTTCCTAAATACCCCCCTTTTGACCACCCCCGACTACTTGCTCACCACCCCAACATTGTCCACAAAAAGATGACTATTTTCAAAGAGTTATACGTAAAGAGATTGTAAACGGAAGTTGTTGATGCACGACATGAGACATCCTAAAAACAATATATCAAAAACAGCTATAATTTTTGCTACAAGAAACAATATATGAAACGCCTAGAAAAATACAAACTATTGTAAAATTGGTAGAAAATCAAGGAAAAGCCTATCACTTGCGGAAGGGAGTACAAAAAGCACGCCGAGCGCTCGCCATTTCTGTTCGTTGCCTAAATTTCTTCCAAAATAGCTTTTTTCTCACGAATTCCCTTCGAAATATCTAAAGGAAAGAGATGGCACCCATTTTTTCTGGTCATTTTCGACGGCTTTGCTTTCCTTTCAACGGAAATCGGCCTGCCAAAATAGCCTTTTCTCCTGAATGAACCTGATACTAATCTAAGAATACATCTTTACCGCCCTCCGCCACCCCAAAATTAGGCGGCGTCAGCTATATGTATCACGCGTTCATTTCCTCAGGCGGCTAGTTAAGCCTATTAGCCACTGGGGCCGCCCGACTGCAGCGAGACCTTATCAAGGGGCCGTAAAAAAGGGTCGCGTGCCCATCGCATCAGCTTTTCCTCCCGACACAGCCGCTAGAAAACGCAACAACGGTACTAGCTGAAGCCATCGGGGGTGAGATTGGAAGGCGCCCAAAGGACCACATTCGATGACGTGACATTGTTGCATCCGGAAAGAGGGCGCCTAAATATTTCATCGCCTGAAAATGACGGCAAGCTGTGGATGCTGCACGTGCGGAATCGCCTGCGACGCGAATAAAACAAAGATTTATCCGTTTTCGATAACAAGGCGATCACAAAGGCTCTTCAATGGCCACAGAAGAGACGGGGATAGAATTCGAAAGGCAGCAATTGTGCTAAATAATTAAAAACGGCACAGCCAAAAACATAAAATGATTCAAGCCTTCAAAGGGTCATTGACGGGCGGTATATGAGCTGGGGCACCCAGGCCGAGCTTCTCCGAGTTGAGGGCCGCCTCGTCCTTCTGGAAATCGGGCGAATCGTAGACGTCGCCTTGATGGTAGTAGTCGGTGATGATCCGGTAGACATGGTGCGGGTTGATCACCGTCGTGTTGGTTACATATAGGGAGACCAAGCCGGGCTCGGTATATTCGATAGCCGGCTGTAGCACACGAACGCGGCCTAAAAAATTCTATACTGAAAAAAGGAAATCGTGGTTTCCTTCCTCTCAAAATATCAGTTATTTGGTACTGGATCCTAAGCGGTAGGATCGCTAACCTGCTTTATTTAGTCTAACCTTACTAAGAAATAAACATTTCGCAAAAAAATGTGCCTTTTTCATAAATTTTTGATCAACCAAAAAGATTTTTCAAAAATTCCAATTTTTTTTATCTAAAAAAAAGACGTAAAATTCTATTGGAAAAGCTTATATTTCGTTAGAGGCTGCCTACAAGTACATGGGAAACATTTAGCTTTCCTTCCCTTATCGACCGGAACCGCAATTGGAGCTTTCCTTTTTGAATCTATGAGTTTGAAAACGGACCTGCAAATTTCCTTGCCATATCAAATGGTAGCCCCGGTAAAGTATGCTTGATGATAATCGACGGGTCGGGTAGGAAGTATGGAGCAATCTTGTAGAAGGCGCACAACACGTATACCTAAGTTTTATTAAAATAAAATGAAAGATCGGCAGCTTACCGGGACATTATGCCGCTGCGCCGAAAGACAAATACTGCGCCCACCCGGAGGCAACAAGCACGAACCATCGGGGAATACGGTAATCGCCGAAAGCACCACCTAAAAACGTAATCCAAAAATAAAAAACCTAACCTACCTTGGTAACATGCGCCATTTTTGTCGCTGCCTCGCACAACTTGATATAATCCTCGACCGGGAAGTCATTATTCAATGGTTCACTCGAATTTTGGACAGACATGATCTAAAGAAATAAAAATTGGATTTTCGACAACAACCGCACCCTAAGTTTATGCTTTTCCCGTATGTCCTTCAGAAACGATTGAATTGTGGTGGACGAGTTGAGTGAATGCACCATAACAATGTCGCCAGTCTACATTGAATTAAAGTTGTTACTGAAGTAAATACCGAAATAAGTTCAGTCCCTATCCGCACGATGTTTTCTCGGCATGTCTCCATTTCGGTTTGAAGCTAAAAGCAATGATAAATTGAGATCGCAATATAACCAGCAACAAAAACGAAATTTTTGAAATCTACCTCTCTAACTCCGTCAATAAGTTTTTCTCGAAAATCCTTCAACGGAACCCGTAAAGCGTCGTCTTTCCGACGGTCAATCCACAGTCGGGTCAACGAGTTGAAGGCGGAAGTGGCATCCGAAATATCGCTTCTGAAGCCTTCGTCGCGGGCTATCTAACTCAAGACAGTATGACACGAAAAGCACGTTTCTTACCTTTGAAACAGCCAACACAAGGTTCCTAATGACGAACTCGCTCGGGTAAGCGGCCGTTATTAAACTTCCATTCTCATGAAGCACTTCTAGCAGCGTCCTAAAATTTTATTCTGAATTTTCACCACAACTCACTCGACTTTATCATATTTTTCGTGGCGCACAAGCCTCATAAGGAACGTCAGCACTTCGGTTGCCAGCTTCAGAGAAGGCTCTCGGGTAGCACTAAAAATAACATAGAGCTAAAAAACGGGAATGCAAGTACCTCCTTTTGATGCCCATCAACAATTTGGCACGGAGTTCGACGAGGTCTTCTTTCTTCCTCGACGCCATTTCGTTCCTAGTTCTAAACCGAGTTAGTAAAATTAAAAGGATTCTTGTATTCAACGGAACGACAAAATAAAGCAGGATTAAGTTTAGGTGCTTCATTTTTAGAAGGCTAGCGCCTACCCTATAAAAATTGTTAAAAATAATGTAACCACACCAAAAAAAAATGCTTATTTTCACAAATTTTAGTTCACTAAATAATCAAAATAAAATAAATAAAAATTTCCGCAGGAAAATAGATGTTGTAATCGTCGATTGTATCTTGTAGCCTGCTCAAAATTTGCTTTCCCGCGCCGCATTGCAATTATCTCGGTCGCGTTGCGCGGCCCCGCGACGGCTGCCCGCCCTTTTCAGTCATCTGCTCGCTTTAGTAACTTCTCAGGGGCCATTCTGTCATTTATTTCATTCACTCGTTTATACTCCTCTCTTCCCCTGCTTCAAAAACACTCCCAAATTATAGGATGGCCTTGGGCAAGGTCTACGTCGGCGGTTTGCCCGACGATGCTACTTCTAAAGAGGTAATATTCGAAAGTCTTATTTTCTTTGTAAACGGCAACCCAGACTTACCGCTCATTAACTTTCGTTAATGAAACCGCTTTAGCCTTTTATTATAAAAACGATCCTGGATAGTTAAATTAGGGCTGTTAGTTAAAAAATTGGGGGCTGCAAGTGCCGGAAACCGCTAAAGCCCTTGTTTTCCAGGTCGAGGACGCGTTCTACAAGTTTGGCCGCATCTACAAGGTCTGGGTAGCCCGCCGTCCGCCCGGTTTCGCCTTCGTTGAATTCGAGGACGTGCGCGACGCGGAGGATGCTGTAAAAGCACTGGATGGAGCGTGAGTTACATTATTCTAGACATATATTCTTTTTTAGGCGCATTTGCGGTGCGCGAGTTCGTGTCGAACTGTCACATGGAAGACGCCGAGGTGGCGGCGGCGGTGGCGGTGGATATGGTGGTGGCGGTTACGGAGGCGGCGATAGACGGTATTTTTTATGACTTTCGAAATCCTTTCGACATCGCTGTCCGGGAAGTGGGCGAAGAGTTGCCATGGCTAATTGGCTACCCTTTTAGTCACTTCCCTCATTCCCTCTCCCTACTCTGCGTACAAACTCCCTACATACCAGCCATATGCTGACCCCCAACCTTCTCTCAACCTTCCAACCGACCACCTCGCGTGGTCATTGCAAACTACGACAGCCATCCTCCGCTTCACAGCGTTGTTCTTATGGCTGGGTAATCGGAACAGAGTGGCAAAATTCTTGACAAGTTGTTGGCCGACCTCTTTCTGCATGATAACGTCTCACTCGACTGAAACACACTAAAATCGATGGCCGCCAACAACTATTTGCCATTGCGTTTATGAAGTATTGTTTTCTAGGTCTCGATCGCGTTCTCGGGATAGGCGCCGTTCCCGCTCTCGTTCACGCTCGCGTGATCGTTCCCGCAGCCCGCGCCGCAGGTCTCGCACCCGCTCCCGCACTCGTTCAAGGTATACATCTTGATATTTTCAATTCTTGCTTTCAGGACCCCAGCTGACCGCGAGAAGTCTCGCTCTCGCTCGCGTACCCGCTCACGATCGCGTTCCGTCAGCAAATAACATGACTAACGCTATTCATTTCACACATTACGTTGTTTCTCTTGCTTAATCGGTTATTTTTCATCCAAGTACGAATAAACATTTTTCTACTATATTTCTGAAAATGCACCTCAGCATGGTTATCGGCCAATTTCATTCCACGAGGTCTTTTGGGTAAGCTGGTATCGGCAACAGGGCGCTGCAGTTTACGTTCGCTTTGCGGCCGACGCTTGCAAACAGGCCGGGGGACCCACCGGCTCGCTCTTTTCTATGAAACCTTTGCATCATAGGGTTTTAAAACATTTTTATTAAGCCTCGAACTCTCAAAATATAATCGTTTATTTAAAGCGTCCTTATTAGGTTACGATGGCTCTTCCACCAAACGTCAGCCATGTCCAAATCGACAGCTTAGTCGTGATGAAGATTGTCAAGCACGTCGACAGTGAGCTATACGCCGGGATGAGCGAGGTAAGTATTATTTATCATTCAGCATCTGGCTTTAGATTGCCGGAGAAAGCTGCCAAGGACTCCTCACTGGGCTCGTTACTGCAGAAGAGGAGCGTCTCGAGATTACCAACTGTTTTGCTACGGCAAGAAGCGAACCCGTGCTCGACGTGAGTTTCCGTATTTCCAGCGAGTTTACCAATATTCTAGGACGAGAGCGCCCAACCGACGAACAATCAAAATGAAGAGGTGAAGCAGCAAGAAATGTTGGACATGCTCCGAAAGTTCCGGTAATTATGATTTTATGTGCTAAAATTTTTCTCAGAAATATGAACATTGACTACGAATTGGTCGGATTCTACCAGGTGCATCCGTTTGGAGCCTGCTTCAATCAAGATTTGGTCGATTCTTTGAATGAGTACCAGACTAGTTTCAAGGACGGCGTTGTGCTGATCTACGGTTAGTGCTCGTTGTGATCTTAGGAAATTGGTCTTTAGATCCCGTGAAAACCCGCCAGGGCCAGCTCAGCCTCAAAGCCTACCGTTTGTCGGTAGCAGCACTTGACCTGTGTGCCAAAGGCGATTGGAGCCCGGAAGCGTAACAAAGATTCTTATGACCATGCTTTAAACATTTTAGTGTGAAAGCAGTGAGCCTCACTTATGAAACGATGTTCGAGGAGCTCCCAATCACAATCAAGAACAGCCGGTTGACGAATGTAATGATTGCGGAATTGGCGTTGGCTCCAGGCAAGGTTCCCGAAAAGACCGCTGCCCATTTGGAACTTGGAACAAAGAGGTATTTTTTGTTATGCGGCAAATATGACGGATTTATTTAGGTCTTTGGAGAAGTGTGTGCGTACGATGATGTCTAATATTGATGAGATGAACAAGAGCATTGGCGCTTTCACCAAGTACACATCCGAGAAGCAGCGCCACGATGCCAACATTTTCAATATGACTCAGAAGCGGGTATTAATACTTTTTTATTTTTACAACTGATTCTAGGAAGTCGAGAACGAGCAGCGCAAGCAGCGCGGTGAACCGCCAATTTCTTTCGACGACATCAAGCGATTGAAAGGACCGACACTTCAGACGAAAAACGGCATGCTCGAGTCCTTCCTCGCCAGCGCGGACACTGAGGCTTTGGCTGAATTCTGCACAAAGGTATTTTTTTATTTTCCGCTTTACATCTTTTTAGGTTACCGGTGAGAACATTGCGAAGCTCTTCCTCGCCGAAGCGATCGCCATTGACAAGCGGGACACAAAAGACCGAAGCACCAGCTCAGTTTCCGGTCGTTGAGCAGAAAAATTGTCTGTTGTTTCTTTTTTTTCTGGGACGCGCTTAATTTTATCGTTTTTGGGATTTATCACTGTTCAATTGTTGTTCTGCTGTTTTTACACGAAAAAAAAGTTTATCCATTGTTGGTGTCCGAGCCGAACCTTGAAATCACATCCCTGAAGATTGAGGCGCCCTTTTGAAGCGTGTTCATGTTCTGGAAGAGGGTGTGGTTAGCGTCTAATAGCTTACGGCATAGGCAGAATTACATCCATCGGTAGAACAACAACATAGCGAGGCACCGAAGCCAAGTACAGAGCTTTCCGCACATCGATTTTCAGCGGCCTTTCGAAATAGCATAAAATTTGGCTGCCGGCAATACCTTGCAGATGTAGTTATTTCCACAGCCGCCTGTTCGTAAAGCTGCTAGGTTGATATCCGCAGTAGCATTGTAGCAATACTCAGCTAAAGTTTACGTGACGCCTTCCAACTAGGTCCAGAGGCTTACACGATGGGCAATCGACCTGATCAGTGCCAAAATTGCCGCCAGGGGTGTAGGAAGTTCCGGAATAACAAGACAGCGCCAAAATATTTGGGATCATTAAAGCCAAAGAACCCCATTTCAGAGACATTTTGAGTTTGTGGTAACCCAGAGTAGCTGCTGAGTAACAGGTCAGCCCTTTTTTATTTACTCTGCGGCTCATTCAATAGAAACGTTGGGCAACAGTCCGGTGCCAATGTGTGAAGTGTGTCCCGATCATTCACATTTTCTTTACCATAAGATCATCAACGTAACAAAAAAAAACAGATGAGATCAATCATTGCCCTGGTGAATCGATGGGTTCTTCACGCGTCGGCGTGTTCATTTCTTGTTGTGCAGGTTCGGGCTGCTGCTCCTCGACTAGCCTAAATTGAGGGTTTGTGTGCTAAATTTTCGGTGACTCACTGGTATAAACGCATACGGTGGAAATCGGTGAGGTGTTCGATTAGCGCCCAAGCCGAGTCCAGGATCTGTTCACAGGAGGCGCACTTCAACACGGCCGGCTCCTCTGAATAGAAATAAATAATGATCCACAAAATACGCTCACTGTCTGCTTTCGGCTTCGTACATTGGCCGAGCCGGTGGTTCTTGTACGCCTCGAAATCGCAGGTAACGAAGCGACATCCGCCACAAATCAGCGTGTCCACCATGGCTTAATCAGAAATGTTATAGTCTTACGAGAGATAAGGAGATAATACGATAAATAAAGTATTGTAAAAACCAACAAGTATTCGCCAAATAGGAATTTTTCGTGTGATCGATCCTAATCATCTTCTTGTTCCTCTCGTTCAAATGCTCGATGTCCTTTGAGAGCTCTTCCTGTAAAAATTATGTTAAAATGAAAGGAGTGACGACAAAAAATGAAAGAAGAAAAAATCAGAGACAATATGAAAAGCGTCCTTAGAGAGATAAGTGTTCTTACGTCATCTTGCTTTCGTTTCTTCAGCACTTGCTCGTTAGCTTTTTCGACGCTGGAAAGTTATCATTGAATTGGTGAATCTATCATACCCCTTGGGATTTGTAGCAACCCGTACGTCCAGCCTGGTGCCCTTGTGCATTGAATTATGCAACCCCAGCACGGCTGCATCAGCATCCTGATGGCGGCCGAATTGTATGAAGGCATATCCCTGCACCGAAAGTCATTTTTCTCGATTTCAAACCTTGAAAATCGTGGCTCCAACCAGGACCCCGTAGCCTAGACAAAGCTCGATGAGATCCTCGCGCGTAAATGCATAATTGTGGAGATTGCCGATAAAAATTCGAGATCTAGGAGGGAGATAGATAAACCCTAATTACCCTTACCTAACCATTAACGGGTCCATAGAACTCGTGTCGTAGCTGATATCGGGGTAGCTGCTGCTGGAAAAGAGGTGGATTCAGTTAAATATTGGAAATTTACGCTCTGCCCGTAGGCGGTGGAGGGGTCGATCGAGAAGCGGGCATCGGCGGTTGAGAAGTTGGTGGTGGCTGCATGTATCCGTATTGCTGAACTGAAAAGAAAAATTATTAGAAAGCTGGCGGATTCCGGTAAGGCAAAAAAAACCCAATTCAAAAGGCCGCTTGCGCGCGCAGTCTTTTCACGAGTTCTCTCGCTCATTTTTGTAGTCATTTTTCCGAAATTCTCCTTGGTCAAAGTTGGAAAAACACCCACATCCGGCCATCGTTCTAGATATGTAGCTTTTCTTGACGTCGCTCACGCTCTCGGGATTTGCTTCTTTTGCTGGCCAAGAAGCCTAAAAGGAAGTACGCGATAAAGGTAAAAGTACACCGCGGAACAGCCAAAATTTAACAATATGTTTTCAAAGCTTTTGGGAGTGTTTTCGGGGCGGCAATTTCAAGAAATAACAGTTTTAAATTGCCAATTTCAAAGACTGGTACATTTGATGGTGTGTTCGAAATGCGTCCATAGTAACGTTCGGATTAATTTTGCTGACGAACAAAATTTTTTTATTTTGAATTTAGAAAATGATTTGATGAAATGAGAATTAAAAGTTCTCATGCTTTTTGTGAGCCTCAGACCCATCGGGCCCATCCCTGACTCAGATCTGTGCCCTGTAATTGGCGGGCAATGTTCTTTCGAATGTATCCATCAGCCTAAAACACTAATGTCACTGCGACACGCATAAGTTGTGAGCCGTTTATTAATGTACATGTCATGGGGGAAAATGCTCTAGCAGAGTTTGCCCTCGACGCAAATCTGCTTGTTGTTCTCGCCCGCCTGGAAGGCCTTGAGCATCTGTCCCGAGTTCTTGTCGACGACGTTCTTGCAGATGGATGACTAAAGAAAAAAAATTATAAGTTAAAAATTATAATTATTTTTTGAAAAGCTTTTAAAGCTTATCATTCCCTTTTAGTTAATTTAGTTTGCGTATTATTACCCGGTTTACTGAATTTCAATGTTAAGTTACATACGATTTCGGCTTTACCTCAAATCCAGAGAACTGGGTGGTGCACTGTCCCTCCATGAACTTCTGCAGATCAGCCTGCTGCACATTGGTGAAGTCGTTCTTGTAGTTGGTGCGGGCATTCTGGCACATCGTCTGGCACTTGCCGCAGATGTCCTCTTGGGAGAGCGCGACGGCCAAGACGGCGAACAGGGCAACGACGAACAGCTTCGACATGACGGCGGGCTTCTAAAAACACAGAAAAGTTAAAGTATAACTTTTAACACGAAAATCGAGCGTTCGCTGATCCAGCGCACAAGGTTACGGTACTGGGGGATCAGAATGATGCGAAAACTGGGGGAACAAAGAAGCGATAAGTGCCGCAAGGCTCGCTGACTTCAGGCCTATATGGGCCTCGTCTTATCTCTTTTTATAGAAGGCCCGCGCCTCTCTCAGATCCGGAGAGTGCAGCACAAAGCGGCCAACGTGTTCGAGAAGCGCAGCGCATTGTAAACGGCTTATCTAGCTCCTGTTTGGGCAAAAAAATTTCGGGGGATGCTGGGTGGTTCCGGGGTGACCTGGTATTTACAATGTGTTACCGGATACCTGAAATCAACCGCGAACCGTTGCAGAACTTGTGTTGCTTTTGGTTGAAGCCGCCTGTAAACTTTAGGTACTTGTTCGTTCGCGGGGGGTAAATATTATCATTTACCGCCAGCTTCTCTTTAATCCCAATATTTTGGAGTACATTATTTTGAACTGTAATCCAAACTTTTAGTATGATTTTGATACTATCGAATCGAGTTAATATCATCGAAGGTCAAAACGAAGTAAAATTTTCGAAAAACCCACCAAAACCGCTTCTAAGGGTGTTATAACGTTTTTATATTGGAGATTTTGCTCTGCCGAATCGCGTTGAAACAATATAAAAATAGCGAGAATATCAAGAAAATCACCCCCGCTAATGAACCAGAATACAACTTTGGATACCGGATGTACCATTTTCCCTCCCATACGTGCAATATGGTTACCGCGAATCCAATCAGTACTCGGTAATACTCTGACTGGCCACCGATCAACGACGCCTGGGAAAAGCAATCAGCGGGCTGCGATAAACGGGGGGCTTTACCGTGTGCGTCGTCAGCGCTTATCGCGCCGGATCGACGACAGGACCCCTTCCCTCCCAAAGTCACGTTTGTGCGATTTTTTTTTGCCGCGGATGCGTTGATGGTGAAATTCATTCAAACAAAACGACCAGACAAACCAAGGTAAAGTACATAACGAGGATGTTGCAGAGCCGAGGCAATGCAACACCAGGAACAAGGCACAATAATTTAACCCTTGATGACGGCGATGGGGCGAAGCTTGACGGCTTTTTTCGATATTCCGGCTTCGTGGCACGTGTTGACGACGTCGGTGACATTTTTGTAAGACTCGGGAGCCTAAAAAAAAGATTTAAGAGATCCAAACCTAACTGATAAACAAAAAAAATGTGCGCGCGAATAGCTAACACACCTCTTCCATAACGAGCTTCGGACTGGCCACCCGGATTGAGATGCCCTTTTTTTGTAGATCATCCAGCACCTCTTCGTATGGGATGCTTCGTCTCGACTTTGCACGCGACAGAGCTCGGCCCTAAAAATATATAAATTACAAAAAGACCATCGTACGGCTCCGTGACAAGTCGTCCCAAAAGTCTCGACCATCCCCTTTTCGGTGCCTGTCAGCACATAACTGCAAGTGCCCATGCTGCCTCCGATCAATACCGGCTGGCCTAAAAATTGGACTAACCAAAAATATACTGAAAATTACCGGTCAATTGATAATCCACCGGGATCAGAGGATGGTGCGCGGGGAAGGCGCGTGTGGCGCCCTTTCGGTGGACGCAAAGCTGCCGTGGACGGCCGTCGATCTAGAAACAGTAAACAGTAAACCGTAAATATTTATTATTTCATCAAATTTAATTAAAAAAAGAAATTCTGAAAAATCTACCAGATGCTCCTCCATCTTGGCCACGTTGTGCGAAACATCATAAATCACAGCCATGTCCAGATCATCGGCAGGCATGTCGAAAACCCGAGAAAAAGCCTGGAAGCTTGTTCCAAACGTGGTGATGTAAATTAACCTGTCGTACACAGAACGTCATACACGACCGATTCACCCACGCAAAGTTTGATGCCGCTGACATGGCTTTCAGGTAGTTTTGACCTAAATATTAAATCTAAGGTAGTAACATAAGACGTTTTGATGATCCAATACACAATTTTGCTGCTAAACTACCTTCCGGTGAGTTAATCCGTGCACAAGCCAGCTGCCGATCATTGACCACAATACCATCACGACTCATCGCCTTCTCCATTTCGACGAGCGCGTCAGTAGCCACCTAAAAATAGATCTAGGGTTTATCCGGATCTCACTTGATGCCCAAGCCCTCGGCTTCCACAGTGCAACATCAGGACAACTTGGCCCGGCTGGTCGATGCCCATTTTGGCCGCGGCGTGCTTATCAAAGACCTCATCAACGACTTGCACCTCGGCGTAGTGGTTACCGGCTCCCAGTGTACCCAGCTGCAATTTTTTTATGTCACACGATTTTTTCAAAGTTTTTATTTCCTTCAAATTTTTGCAAAAAAATACCTGCGGCAGTCCACGTTTCAGGGCGCGGGTTGAGACTTTGCTGGCATCGGCTTGTAGCATTCTTCCATATTCTTCGCAGTGTTCCTTAAAAAAATTAGATAAATCTACTATATCTAAATTTCTAATGTCCGTACGCCCGACCGCCGACCGGGAATTCAGCCAAATTTTGCATTCAAATGCCAAATTCAAATTGTGGGATGCCTGGGGGGACCAGCTGAACCCCGCGAGCGGGTCACGCTGGTTATTCCTAAAATTCGATAGCTATATCAACTAGGTTTTTGATATGTTTTATAACATCTATTAAAATATTCGAAGAAGTACCTTATCCTCAGCCCACGAATAACCTTCGCGCATCGTCCAATCCATGCCCATCTCCAAACATCTAAGATAGATCGGTATAATTCTTATCCGTCAACCAACGTACTCGATCAGGTCGTTGGCACGCATAGGGATCACTCCGCGACTTCCCACTCCCACGGGAATATGGTCAAAAAGAGACTGTGCCAGCTTCTCTTTCACAGGTTGGACGTCCTAAAACTCATATTTTTACACAGAAATTGCCCTTGCCTCTTCAAACAAATTCGTCCTAATCAGCCGCACTCCACAATTGATATCGAAACCGACGCCGCCTAGATCAAATATTCTTCAACATTTGCAAAAGAACCTGGAGAAATGACAGCATTCTTGTCAGCGACATCAAAGGCGGCAATGTTTCCAATGCTGAAGCCGTATCTAAACACCAATTTTTGGATCGTTGTTGGAGGCAATTCTTACCCAGAATGTACGTCAGGCAGTCCGATCGAATGACCAATGATTCCGGGGAGTGACGCAACGTTAGCAATCTGGCGGACAGCTGGCAGAAACCCGACTTTTCCTAAACAAAATTATGGCTAGGAAGACCCTCCAAACCGGGGAGATCAAGCGATTGCTTCAGCTCCTCGAACATCAGCTTTTCTAGCGCACCGTTGACGTAAAAACGGCCCTCGACCTGAAGAAACAGCCCGTAAAGCTTTCCGGAGGTGCTTACATTCATGTTGGGGACGAAGCCCTTCTTGATCTTGAATTTTGTAGGGGTCAGCCGTTCGATGAACCCGCATTCTTCATCGTACGTTCGAGGCATGCCTAACAAAAAGGGCTCATAAAATGACTTTCGATCTTCTTACAATTCCAAGATTTCTGTAGATACTAAACGTCCAATAAAAGTGCCATCAAACTGCGGTGTTCCTTGTCGTTTCAAGAATAAAAGATAATTTATTTGAGGTCGTCCCGCAATATATTATAGGGTCACGGAAATAAAACTGTTAGGGTATGTTTAGATGAACGCCTGGGTTGAGCGGGGGTTCGTCGGGGCTGAACAAATACAACGTAATATATCATGTGGTCGTCTCTGAAAGCCAACGTGAAGATCACAAATCGGGGGAGGAAGACGAGGGGCACAAACACTTCGTGGGAGAAAGGCCTGCTTGTCGTCGATCACAACGAGGGTACTTTTTGCACAACATGATGTCAGAAGAAAATGTACAATGTTCTTTGTACAGCACCGGAATCCGGGGGCGGAAACGCGAAAGGAAGGCAAAACAGATAAATCGGGGGGTTAATCTCAGCGATATATTTGGTGGAAGCTTATGTGCATTTGTGGAAGGTCCCTGGCAGCACGTGCGCAAAACAATGACTAGCCGAGGTAAAACTGAATCAACGCAAAGCACGCAAATCATTGTTCAGGAATTATTAGAGAGGGTGCCCGTTGCGACTTGCAAGTGGATGTGAGCGTCTTCATACAATCGTCGACAATCGGCTGGGTTTGTCGCTGGATGGAGGGGATTCTCTGAAAATCGTGATGTATTACCCCAAACTGACTTTAGTTAAATTAAATTAATTTTTTACATTTTTCCTGAATTTCATTCAGCCGAATACTTTGTGCAAATGTCCACTCCAATTTTTCGCTTGCTAGAATGACAAAAACGCCTATCCATTAAAAGCATTGGATGTTTTCAGTTTCCAAACATAAAATTTCTACCCGTTAGGCCTTCTTGATTTCGAAAAAGCTCGAAAAATTTTATAAAAATAAATTAACAGTTTTATAAAGCATTCGGAAAGATCATTGAGAAACCTTGAAAGAGCTCTCACTTGGTTGATAAACTCCGCTGATCGATTTGGCATCGGCAAATTGGGCAAGTTTCGAGCTGGAGGGCGCAGGTTGAGCATAGATCCCTAGATTAAAGGTTTGAATTTAAGCTACAAAAAATTACCCATGCTGGCACGGCTCCAAAATGGTGTCAACCGGGTTGGCGAAGCAAATGTTGCAGTAATCATCTGGGATCGTCTCTTTTTGGATGATCTCCAGGCGACAGCGCCGCGGCAGTATCGTACGTTGACGTTCGGACAATTTAGCTCCGCCCTGGTTGAAGGTCCTAAAAATGGAGGGGTATGAATAGCGTTAAAAATCCTCAAAAATTCGGCTAAAATTTTATTCCAGCTTTTTGACCAGAAAGAGCGGAAAGATGTACCCGAAAGCGAATCCCTTGGGCGCATGTACAAATGGACGATTTCCAAAATTGAAACGACACTGCTGGAAGGACATGAAGGAGGCGGCAGCAAAGATGCCATCATCCGGGTTGACATTGTCTAGAAATAATTAAAAATAAAAATAAAATAAACATTAGTAAGATAAAAAACTCTATCATTGCATCGAAAAAATACCGAAAAAAGCGGTGTGTGGCCTCGTCAACGGTTTTCCGTTCAGGTAGAAGATGATCTGCTCCTTGGGCACGTTTAGAAGGCAACCGACGATGTCTCCTAGAAATTGAAGTGGACTTGGTTTTCTTAATAATAAGCTTACCCGGCTTCCATGCAGAATGATCGTGCCGGCTGCTGTTGGCATTGTGCCACAACAACTGTCGGCATCCATCGTATGCGACCGAATTCTCGTCATCGCCGATCCCATATCCCTCATGGTTTAGGAACCGACTCTTCTTGGTGGCAAACCCGATTTGCATCACACCCGGAGTCAACACTTGCGCTTCGTAATACCTAAAAATCATTAAAAATCCAATTATTTTCACTCACCAAATGCCTTCCGTAACTTCAAATGTACATCTGACGGACTCGAAAGAAGATACGTCACAACGGGCCTCCAAGCCGTTCGGGGAGATCTTCAAATATTCGCTGACATCCTCGTGGTTCAGCATAGCATTGATCGCCGACACGTCGACGCCCTTGTAAGAATATTCACGACCCGGACGAACAACTAAAAAAACATACTTTAGAAAATTTAAGATAGTTTTTTACCAGGTTTTTGAAGGGTAATTTCTTTAAATACTTACAAATATTGTCCAAACTCCACTGCGCACAGAAGGCGACCTGCTGGGCTAGCCAATCTTTCGCATAGCTTTTGTCGTGAAGCCAGCATTCCAAGAACTAAAGAAAATCCCAGTTGAGAATTTTTAAATGAGAATCCACCTCGAGGGGATGCTGCTTTTTCTGCTCCAACGCCTTCAAAATAATGTGCCGATTTTCCGTTGTTTGCGCGAATTTTTCGAGGGCAATCAAGGAGTAGAGGATCACTTGCTTCGAGTTGGAAGGGTGCTAAAAGTATGAATATAAGTAATTTCAAATGTTATTGCCACAATTTGAACTTTCAAAAAGATAAATTTGGCTTACCAGATTGTTGATGAAATATTGCAGGACGGTGGGTGTGCAGAAGGCAACACTGGCCGCACCTGCCATTTTTTCGGCCAAACTAAAAATGTCAAATCTTCCGAATCTAAAATCAAGCTTACCTTCCCAACACGATGCACGCATTCCGGTGCCAAAACGGTGGTTGCGACAGGGTTTCACGTGAATTCAGTGCCATCCGTTGCAATAATTTGTTAACAGCATCCTAGAATTCATATAATTGTTTCCAAAAACGACACAAACCTTCGTTGGCAACGGGCTTTCATCTAAAAAGAGGGTGATGACGGCCGGGCCAAGTGGATCCTCGTCAGGGACAACTTCTACGAGGCTTTTCACGATCTAGAAAAGAATTAGCTCAAAATCAAAATAGGGCCTACCAAAAGCCAGCCGCTTTCCTTGTCGGCCAAAAGGTTGAGCTTGAGAAGGGAAGATGGTGGCTCTTGTTCACTGAAAAATGTATAAGAACTGATTCCTTGCGTGAATTTTTCTAGTATAAATAAAGAACGTTTCTAGACGATTTTACAATTCCCAAACGTCAAACATTCTACGTTTTGACCAAAAACTACAAAATATAGCTTTTGACCCAAATAAGCAGATTTTCACAAAATTTTCAAAATTCCAAGCATTGCTCAGTTTTATAAATTGTTTTTTTTCGCTTGAAACAGAGTTAAATCTTACTAAAAAGGCTTTGAACTGCTTTTTATGACGTGATTAGGTATTACTTTAAGAAATCCCCGCTCTGGAAATACCAAAGAACTGAATTGCTCATCCCGGTCATTTTTACTTTCTTTTCCAGAATCAAGGTGCCCCATCCTCATTCAGACGTCCCATTGGCTCCGCCGATTAATCCCCTTCCGGTCTTTTACATCCGACCCGGGGTGCAGACCGACCAACAGACTCACCCCGGCCGGAACACCGAATGAATTGTTGAGCGCGGTGGCCATTTTCTGGGGGACCTTGTTGCCGCCGTGGCCTCCGAGCCCTCCTGGTCGACATTGGATAAAGAGGAGAGCCCCGGGGGCTGAAGGACCAAACCCGGAGCGTCTAGCGTGACCAATTCAGCAACGGGGCCCACTCACGTGCCCCCGACGCCCTCGCGATGCCCTTACCGCTCCTCTTGGACTTTGCGCGTTACACCCCTTCGTGGAAACAAAAGTAATAGGCTGTGGGAATTGCTAATTGCTTTTCAGTGGGGTGGGCTTGCGTGTTGATTGGGCATCAGACGGGTAATCCCGGAAATTCAGGGAAATTGAAAAAAAGCACTCGCTGGGGAATAGACTTTTCATGATTTTGTTTTTCGCGGTAAACATGTCATTTTTCGGCAGGAATCGATTCGTCTGGTAAAATTTGTGTGTTTTTAACTGAAAAAACAATTCGTAAAGCATGGAAAAACGCTATAACTCGTCGAGGCACAAAATTCCAGATTCCAGTTGTAAAAAAGACCTTTATATAATTTTTTTGAAAAGCAAAGAAGATTGTAAAGCCAATTTCGCCCGTTTTCAATATATTCCTATTTGGGTGAGCAACAGAAAACTCCTATCTCTTACTTGTTGACAAGCGACCGGATGACATTGAGCGTTTGACGGATGAGTTCTTGTATGTCATTTCGTATGTTTGGATGGTCGAAGCATTGCGAGTCGTTCGCGCCATCTCCTGGAAAAGAAAAGTTTCGTAAAAAATCGCCCAGTTGTCGGGTCACCGCCCCCATGTGCGTTAGCCCTACTCATCATCGCGCATCCTTTCGAAATGATAAGAAAGCGGAAAGATCGCGTGGACATTGTACCCGAGCTCGTCGCGGCAAGACGGCTTTCCCAACCAGACTTACAGAGCCTTCATGGCCCCCTGAGAAAAAGTCCTGAACCCGCTTATGGGGTCGGGGCTTATCACGCTCGCTGTGGGCGCTGTCAACTAAAGGTCGCTGTCGGGGTACTGGACTGTTAACGGGGGGCTGTCTTAGAAAACATTTTTTGGGTGTCTTATATTCTATTTTTAGTTTTTGAATAATAATTGACCACTAAAACATTAGTTTTTATGAAATTTCGATACCGGAAAAGCGTTAAAAGTCTTATTAAAGGGATGGTTTTGTTTCATGAAATCCGAACGGGGCTACAAGCCAAGCTTCGGTCTACTTCCCCTCCCCCCCCCCCCGCTAAAAGGCCAGTGCCTGTGCCTGGACACGGCCGGGAAATTTAGGTATAAAGCGTGTCCTTCATCAACAAAATGCTGGTGTTATACCCTGGCATGGCGGGCAAGCGTGTGGCAGTTGTTTTGCACCCCCGCGCGCGCTGCTGCCCACAATAAGCACAACCCTCCTTGGGGTGGGCAACCCGAAAATATTGTCGTAATCAGGTGGCAAGGGGCGTGCTATAGCATCCGTTCAGATATCTAGACGCTTGAATGCATGGGAAAAGGGCCATTTGGGGAGTGCTGTTCGACCATTTGGGCCCCAAAAAATTGGATGAAATTGGTGAAAGGTTGCCGAGGTAATTTCGCTAATTCTAATGGATTTGTTGTCATTCTCCTGAATCTGGGTGAGATGCAACGAAATTTTACCTAAATTTCAGATAACCGAAAATTAAAAAAAAGGAAAAGCTCCGTATTGTTTTTCTAATTTTCGCTTGGCTAAAATTCGGGAAAACGACAACTCCTTAAAATGAAATCGAGTCAGCTGTATTTCCTTGCGATAAAAAAAAAAATACATTCTACAGCATAAAATACTAAAAAAAACACCCACGATATCTCCTCCGCGGCCTGCGCCCGGTCACAAAACGAATTTGTGTGATATTTGTGCCGGGCGTCGACGGCGCCGACGACGAGGGAGTCGACGAATTCGAGGAGGAATAATCGACATAACCGATCAGTTCGAATATCGAAAAGTCGGGCAAGGGGAAGGGCATTGGGAAAGGCACTTCGGGCAGAAGCTCTCGCCACGAGGGCCAGGAAGGGCCCCAAGCCCCCGCCCCCCATGGGTCCCATGCCCTCAGCTCAGCCCGCCCAGTGGCCATTTCGGCAGTGCCCAGCATACTCTCGCATGCACTGCAAGGACGTATTCGGGGGAGAAAGACGGCGAACAATAAGGAGGAAATCGTAGGAAAGTGTAATAAGGTTAAAAAAAGTTAGAGATTCGAGATTAATTTCGACAAAGCTAAAAAAGCGGCGAATCAGCGATTTCATAACAGAAAAAGGTGCTCAATCGTTATCGCGGGATCAAAATTCGAGCGGTGAAATCAAGTCAATCATTTGCCATCTCATTCTATTATTATTCTTTTTATTACCTTAGAAATAAATGTATAATTTATTTATCCCGTTTTTTCCTAGTTTCCGATCTTTCCACTCTAGATTATCGGCGAAATCAGGGTTTTCCAGAAAGTTTAAGGCGTTTCAAATAACATTCCTATGCTTAAAAACAATTAGAATTAACTCGTACATAGCATAAGCCTAAATTTCATTATTGGGGCGCGTCGGGATTGTAGAAAAAGCAATACACATTTTGGTCTCCCTATAATCTTTCAGGACCAAAATAATTTGGTTAAATCTAGAATCTAGAAAAAACGCTAATTCTGAGGAGTCCAAGCGAATAAAAAGAAACGGGAATAAGCACAAAACCTCACCCTAAACTAGAGAACGAACGACAATAAAGTACAGAGCCTAGAAAAAGGATACTCTAGTACAAAAACCGCGGTCTATTTGCTTGCCCAGGAGGAAGAGGGGAGCCCGAAGTGATCACATGTGCTGGGGTGAGCGAGGACCTGTCCGCATTAGAGAACGCGATTTGATCAGAGACGGATACAGTGCCGCAATTCCGCTATCGGCGCTCGCCCCGTAAAAACACGAGTCACCCACGCAGTCCATTCGGTAAAGCCCATTTTCGCAATCAAAATCTGTAAAAAAACTCACTCATTAGATGGATGTAACGGGAGCTGTCGCCGGAAGCCAACCCTGAAAAGCCCAAATATTTTGCCAATCCTAGCAAATCCGAACAAGTAATTTTTTGCCATAATTGTTTGGTCAAAATGGCTATCACGAGGTATTAGTGCATTTATCTAAATATAAAACACTCACGATGCGAATATCGGCGCCTCCATCTTGCTTCTCGCCTCTCGCGGTCGGTGATGGAGCCTCTGAAAGCAAACGATTACGACCAATCGAAAACCTTCGATAAAACTATTTTTTGGAATCCCCTAGCTCAATATATCCGAAATGATCCAGAAACTCGATAATCATTGTCATTTTTCCTACGCCACAAACTTTGCCGAAACCTCAGATTGCATGCATATCTCTCAAAAGACTACAGTAAAGAAAACAATACCTGTGATCGCTAGATCCCTGAGATTGGCTATCTGCATGTCCTTTCTGCCGACAGACGCATGATCCCATCCTGTAAAATGGCGTTTAGAACCGTGAAAATAAGCTCGACAGCGATAAATAGACACTGAAAATTCGGCAGAAACTCTGTCACACTTAATATATATTGAAAAGCCAGAAAATCATGCTCTTGACTATCAATTGGCGTCTAGAAACCAGTTCTCTTTCCTTTTTGGTAACCGGAACCAGTAGAGAAAGTGCCCTCGTCAAGAGTGCGCACGCATAGGGTATGAGCAGCCCGAGTTCTATGCCGTACCGCGGCCAACTGAGCGGAGGAAAAAACTCCAGGTTGCTTGGGAACCCGATAGCCCAGGAACGGATCTGGTCTAAGATCACAAAATCGAATTGCTAGTAGTAAGAAAACTATAGCAGCATGCGGCCGCAAAATATTGACTCCATTCCGGGCATGTGCGAGCCATATTTATAGATCAGTAACTGGGGGTAAATAAAGCATATCGTTTTCGGGTTCGGAAGCCCAAAAAAGTAAAGAGAAAAACTTGGGGCGGCCGAGGGGGACTGGTCATCATTGATTGTTTCGACGTGACGATTTCGATGAGAAATCGCGTTTATGGAGCGGGGGGAATGGCGGCGAGGGAAAAACAGCACAAAGCGCATTGTGTGCCAGGGAAGTCGGCGAACAGTAGTTTTAAAAGAATTTTGTAAAAAAAAGTTTTTTAAAGTTTATTTGCTAAAAGTTTTTTGCCTTAGTACGAAACGCTTCTTTAGACGGAATTCCGTGTACTGATGTAGTACGTAGTAAACCAGCTGGCGTTACTAGGTGCGTAGCGGACATACTTTTACGATTTTTTTTCACTTTTTTAACCCAACAAAAATAGAAAAAACGCTAACTTCGGACGTTATTTCTAACATTAGACCCGATCAATAGCAAATGCAATGAATTTCCCGAGGCGATTTCAAGTACCGCTGGTTTGGTTACCTCCCGAGCCGAATCTGCTACATTTTTTCAGCTCAACCGCGGCCCGGTTTTTCTCACTACAAACGGGCGATTGGCCGATTCGCGGGAGTGCCCGCGTTTGTGGGTCTGGGATTAGAGGGCAGGGTGGAAGCTGTATATGGATGGTGGGTGGAACCGTGACCTGCGAGTTTGGTATGGCAAAGAAAAGTTTTGCGTCCGAGGTTTTGCAAAAATCGCATTTGAATAGCTTTTTATGGGGGTATCTATTAGCTGATCTATAGACGTTAATCTATATGCAAAACTAAGAGAAATCTTTTGCAAAACAGTCAATATTGGGAACCGAGAAGGGGCTCTCGCACCGCTCGATGGTGCGTGCAGCAGGTGTGAGGGGAAAGATCGGAGAGAAGTGAGGGACCGGCCCCGAGTCCGCTTCCGCCTCCTCGCCGGACAGCCACGTAAAGGCCGCGGAAACGAGCGACGCAATCGACCCCCGCGCGCAGACCGTCGGCGCGTGTGTCTGGGAATCGGAGCCGAGCGGGCGATGCCAAAGGGCAGGCGAACAGCGTTAGAATATGGGTTGTAAGCTCTTTGGTTTTTCAGAGGTGTGGCTGTCTTTTTGACATTTGTCACGAACGGATTTTGCCTGACGTAAGACATAGTCAGTCGGTGATTGATCAGAGGTGTTACGCAAAACGGTGAGAATGACTAAATGCCTCCTGTAATCAAATAAATATTTTTTTGAGTTTCTTTTAAAGTTTTTAAAGTTTTCTTTTTTACATTTCAGGCGTTTTGATTCTCAATGCAGCCGAGTCGTGCTTGAAACTAGAAGCTGCTGAAAGAGTGTACTTTTTGAGGGGAAGCTCCCAGGGTTCGGGTGGACCGGAAAAAACGTCACTCGAGGAAGGTGGAGGTGTTGGTCGGTCGTTGAACCCTGGCTGGGCGAAACGAATACAAAGAAAGATAGTTTGGCTTTGGGGTTTAAAAGGATCAGTTCTATAAATTGAATTTTTAGAAGAGATAAATTTCTAAAAGAGTTGTTGTTTATTCTACGCTAATGGAAAGTCGTTTCTAGGTGATAATAAAGTTTTGGTCTTTTTGCATTATCGGTGGGGGAACCAACTTTTTCCGAGGATCGAATTTTTTAATTATAAATAGCTGAAGCGCGTCTAAACTGTTTTTTAATATTCCAAAACGTGAAAACTTTACAAATTTGTGTTCAAAAATACATAAAATATAGATTTTCCGAGCAAATAACCGTTTTTTACCTTGCGAAAACTGTTTGAAAGTTTTAGATAGTTTTTTGGTTGATATATCGTTGTATTTTACTAACTAAAACACGGGGCATATAGACTTCTACAAAAAATTTCGGTCCCCCCCCCGATAATGCGAAAGAACCCGAAAAATTTCTAGACACCGAAGAGCGGCATTTTTTTTTAAGTCTTGGCGTACCGGCTGAATCAGTTTTCTAAATATTTAGTGTTTTTTTTGGTCATTTTTATACGATTCTTTACGATACAATACGGCCACTCCATTACACACGTCTTTTTTTCGAAAAAATCGACAATCCTCTTGCTTTTCCCATTTCTTTCGCCATATTGCTGGCCAATACACGCACACCTATCAGATGCGGGTCGGCGGGGGCGCACAGCAGCAGCCGGCACCTATGAGGGATGATGACGTTACACGAGTGAGCTAGAACGAGGGAGAGAGTGGGAGGGCCAAGGTGGGCCTCCAAGTCTTGGGCCCCTCCGGGGCGGCATGGCGCTCAATCTGTGGGCCCACAAAGGCCCCGGGATCGATGGAAAGGGGCCTCTGGGGGCAGAAGAAGAAGAAACGTCGTCTCCCCCTCACACTCACCGCGCACCCCCCACTCGCCTCCCCGAAAAACTCTCGCATAGTCATGGGCCAGCATGGGGAGGCTACGGCTTTTAGCCCCAGCCATCTCCTCCTCCTCCTCTTCTTCTGCTGCTCCTCTCTTTTTCTCGGCTTTTCCTTCGGCTGCCTCCAATGTTATCGGGGTGGCGCCGGCGGCTAGCTTTTTCCGTCTAGGATCTGAATTAGTAATGCTGATTCATGAATCGGTTAGAATAAAAATTCACCCTCGTGCTTCCCATTACCAGCATTGAGCGCGAACCTTTGAGCACGACCGTCACTTTCGCGCCTAAAACTGAAGCTTTTGCGTTTCAGAAACTCAGAAACTTTTAGCAACTTTAGAAAAATCTAAGAATTCCTTTATTTTTCTACCGTGCGAGGTCATGCTCCTTTCGCAACTCATCAAGCTGTATTTTTGGGCCTCAAGACCATGGTTTTTGACCACAAAAGATTTTGCAACATATTAGGCCCTCGACTTGCTTTATCCTTTTTCGGGTGCTTTTGCATCATCGGGGGGAGGTGGGAATTTTTGTATATCCAGAGATGCCTAGTAACGTAATAGCAAGTATTTTAATTGTATTTTTAAGCAAATGTAAATATATTTTGGGTGGAAAAATATATAAAAACTTCGAAAATGTGAAAATGTCGGCATTTGTTCGAAAATCGGTTATTTTGGTCGAAATTATCCTCCATTTTTTGTGTGTTTTTTTCCAAAAATTTGTAAAGTTGTGGTGTTTAAGAATAGAAAAAAACCGTTTAGACCCCCCCCGATAATGCAAAAGAACTATTGTCATTTTGCCTTTTAGCTCTCCGTTTGTATCTTTGGTAACTTCAAAAGTATTCTGTGATAACGCTGAAAACTATTCGAAATTAACCTCCAGAATGCGAGCTCGGGCGCGACTACTTCTCGCTCTCATTCTCCTCACATTCGCCCACTTCACAATCGCGTTGAAGTGCAACAGTTGTGAAGGGGAGGAATGTAGTACTGGATCCTGTGAGGGAGACTATTGCACCGTAGCCAGGCAAGTAGCGTAGTCATAATTATTATTTTCTGACGAACAGATTTGCTCCCCGATGGGGTTCTGTGGAATTTGGGAAGGAGACTGTGATTAAAGGGATGTCTTCGAGGAGCTGGAATCGCAGACGGTATTCCCGATAATTGCGAAGTTTCGGAGGGCGATGAGGTAAGGGTTCTGGTTTATTATCGGGGGGAGGGGGGTCATTAGCAGGGCGAACTATATTTACCCTTTGTCCCGTCGGAATCGTAAAGTAATTTTTTTTATTTAATCTTTTGTAGATCCGAAAATCAGTTTAATAAAAATTGTCGAGGGTTTTCTTGGTTTATCAAAAGTCGGAAGATGGTAAAAAATGCCGGAATTTCTGATTTTATAGATGTTTTAGAACTTTTTAGCACTTGGAAACTACGAAAAACTATACAAAAAAAGTGAGACTTCGCTTTAGCCAACACGAAAGTCCCGATATTTTCCTTATTTTCCGGTATTTTTCGACACCATCCTGGAGCATCGAAAAATATTTACAGAAGAGGTTTAATTACAGTTCAAAATCCTGCAATACAAAAAACTCTGGGTAAAAATAAGTACATTTTATGAAAATTTAATTTTATTAGATTTTTATTTTTATTACAACACTAGGTTTCGCAACTTGGAACAAAATCTCCTTAAAAATATCGACGTTTTGGCCATTTTTCAAAAGATTAGAGCTAGTCAAAATTTATATTATTGAGATGTATTTTTGTGTCCTTTTTCGATTTCCTTGTCTTTTTCCAAGGTCTTTTCCATTCTTGGCCCCGTTCGCTACATCCCGACGGGCGAACATACCCCCGCCACGCCTGAACATCATTTATTCTGAAGAGATGGGGGGGGTTGTGGCTGCCCGCGCAACCCGATATGGGCCCAGGGAATGGGGGCAGCCTGACAAAACGAGGTGTTTTCCATTGCAAGCCAATACATCGCCCCCACCACATACGACGGGAGAGGGCCCCGGATTACCAAGGTTCCCCCCTCTTCGCTCCCTCCAATCCAGCATATAGTCTAACCAAAAAGATGGGTAGAAGCATGGTGATGTCACGTTAAAGGTTTTTTTGGTACTGGGCTGTTAGCGGGGGGGAGGGTAAGAATTGCCTACGGCCCTATAACGTAATAGAAAGCATTTTTATAGCGTACACAGTTTTTAGATGTCGAAAGCTCCCGAAATTGTCAAAATGGTTCGAAATTGTTGCCGTTTTGTTCAAAAATGCATGAAAAATTACCAAAACCGCACAAATTTTTCGACTTTTCAAAAATTTTCAAAATATGTTGTATAACTTTCTAGCAATCAAAAACTACAAGAAACTATAAAAATACAGTGGATATTATTAACCCGTACAGGGGAAGAACAAAAATTAGTTGACCCCGCTAAGTCCGGTACCTTTAAAATTAAAGGGGATAGTTTATCGATTAAAAGTATGTAAAAAAGGTTACCAGTCAAATTTAGACCCCCATCAGCTGCTTGTGCGATGGGACGAAAAACTGCAACGGAGCCGCGAAGCTGGAAAAAGCGGAGAAGGCCTTCATTCCATTGGTGAGTCAGAAAATTCTTGACAATCTTGAGTCAGTCGAAACTTTTTCGACGCTAAATAAACAAGATCCCCATTTATTTGTAAAAACTATTAACTCAATCATCTTAAAAGGGTTAGAAAATTAAATAGAAAGCTTTTTAAAACCAAATCTAGGTATCGTGCCATTGCCAAGGCCCGCATTGTCGAGGCAAGAAATGTCTCGGGGAGATGTGCACATATGTGAAGGACCTAAAGTCGGGTGAAGTGCACAAGGGATGCGCAAATGCTACGCTGCCCTTCATCGAACGTCGAGCCATCGGCGTCTGCACAATGCCGCCAATGTCCGGTGAGCATGAACTTCTGGAAAAGCTCTTCATCCTTTCCAGCGTCCACGGCATCTGTCTTTAAATTTCACGAGCAAAGATTACCTATAAAATTACTTTCTTACGAAATAAACAATATTCAGGCGCGTTCCACCACTACAAGGCAGCGAAGCTGGAGAAGTTGATGTACACGGAAAGCTGCGTTTGCGGTAAGTACGAAAAACCATTATCACCCAACAAGTTGAATTGACTTGTAACTATCATTTTCAGCCTCCGATAACTGCAACGAGGAGCGGCTGAAGACCGATTCGAAGGAGGAACAGAACTGCGATCTATACGCCAAAACGGATATCAATCGAAAGAAGGTAAATTTTTTAATACGGCCTCGATTATATTATTTCCCTAGTCGATGTCGGCGTCGAAAATTTGCGGTGGCGAATTCTGCTTCAACACGACGATGTTTTCTCAAAAAACCTCTTTCCCTGCCTTTGAGGTGGCTGGCTGCGCCACTTTTGCGTAAGTTTAGGATGATTCCTAGGTTGCTACCTCTGACCTTTGCTTAATAGTACGATCTAATTTTGATAGCATTATCCGGTTAAGAAGAGCTAAGAAAAAGATAATCTAAACATTTAGCACCGATTTCGAGTTGGAGGCAGCGCTGAACCCCACCGGCTGCGTTTCATTCCAGAATAAAGAGCTGAAAGTCAGGAATTGCTTTATGGTAAGAAATACATCGCTGACAGATCGATCCCTAATTTTAGACAGACGATGAGGAAGCTATCCAGCGAATCCTCGAAAGCCGAGTTGAGGAGGAAGAAACAGAGTGAGCCAACTGCCCCCTAAAAACCATTAATATGCAATCAACTATAATTCACAACTTTCAGGGAGAAAGGCAAAATGGTGATCGAGCAGGAGCAGGAGGGCGAGGAAGAGGAACAGGCAGAAGAAGAAGAGAGGAAGAAGCGCCAAAAAGGGCGAAAAGGGTCCTGAAAAAGAGGGAGAGGAGGAGGAAGAGGAAGCGGAAGAAGCGTCAAAGGGAGGAAAGAGCGGAGAGGGCAAGAAGGAGCCGCCATCCGGGAAATTCCGGTTCGAAGATGCGACCCAGCCACCGATTCCAGACGAAAGCAATGCGATGATGATTTCGGTAAGTTGGGGTGGAGCCCAGTAGAAATTTAGAAGCTGTGATTTCCGCGTTTCCTCTGAACTTGTTGATCGCGTCTTTCAGGTGTTCGTCCTCATCATCTTGGTCATTTTGGCTGCAGGTGCTGTCTGGAAATTCGAACTCCACCGACGCCTCTTCCGCGCCAACTACGATAGCGTAGCAGGCGGCTAATCACTTACCACCAGCTTTAGCTTTTAATTCAATTATTTATGAGAACATTTTCCCCGCTAATGTGATTCTTGACTGATATCAATAATCCGTGCCCCTAGCAATACTAGAAGTGCTTTTCCATGAAGGTTGTTTGCTTCTCCAGGACGTTGAGCTCAACAACCAAATATATTTAGGAACGAGCTCATCAACAAGAAGAGTTGATTGTATTGATGTGCACTTATTTTATAATATTTCACGTTCTATTTAAAATTATAGTATTGTTTGAAACGGCTTCGTACATTAGGATTGCTTGAATTCCCCGCGTGCACCTCGAAAATCCCGATCTCGTTCACCCCCCGACGTGTAACCCATGTTTTTCCCCTAGAACCAAAGTGAAAACACGATCTCGGCAGAAATCTCCCCCTTCACTTACCACCCAACCAATTCCCACTAAAAGATGTCTAGTCTGGCCGTTCGGTAGCTAGAAGCCACACTTTTTATTTATTGTCGCATTTTGCATAGTATGATAAATATTTATTCTACACATTTACAGCTTTACATTCAAAGAATTAAATTTACAGACCCGATTCGGCCACTATCGAATACATACAGTTATGGCTGCTCGTCGTAGTAGCGCTGCTTCATGGCGCGGTACTTCCGCAGCTTGTACAGGGCGTCGATCTCCTTGACGACGAACTCGCCCCTCTGCAGCGAAAATTGATATTATGCTGTTTTCTCACCTGAATCAATTCGTCAATCTTTTGCGGGTCCTTTTCGTCTTTGTTCTTGATGAAGGCGGTCTTCAGCCGCGTGTGGAACCAGAGATCTCCTGTAAACATCTAGTAACAACAAACTTTTAGAATACCTTTTGGATACTCCTTGCCCATGTGGTACAGCGTCTTGTAGAGGTCGATGACTTTTTGCTTTTGAGACATTGCTGCAAAAAAAATTAAATACAATCGACTCGAAAAGTCTATAGACATCATCATTCCCCGTGCTGGTGGCTAAATCTTTCTTCAAGAAATCGAAATGGCAAAATTTATTAGCAAAATGTGCATCTCATCGCAAAACAACGAACAACGAGGCGACAAGTTCAGGGTGGAAAACAATAACAAAACAAACGAGAAAATCGAAATTAATTGATGTCACGCTTCTCAACCTTGCGCAGCTGCTTCTTCTTCAGTCTCTTCAGCTTCTCCGTTTTGCGAATCACCTAAAAACCGGATTTTTTTCTTTCTGTTGAAAATTACAAACCTGCACAATCTCTGCCTTGCGTTCATTTTCTTTCCGGCGCTCCTCTTGCTCCTTCTTCCTAGCTACTTTGTCCTCAAAAAAAAGAAATTGACAAGGCAATCGAATAAACCTGTTTTTCTTGCGAAATCTTTTCCCGGATGCCATCTTGAAGAAGCTTTGCGGCGGCTTTCTTGTCTCGTTCATTCATCTTCTTTTCCCAAGTTGAGTGCAGGCGTTTATTCTTATTTAGGGTGTTCCTAAAGTAAGAAAATCTTATTTTATAAAGCTGGGGACTCACACTGGCTTTTTGGGTTCTTTCCACCATCTCCCGGACTTATTTGCGCCTCGATTCTTCTCGGAATCTAAAAATAAATAATAATAAAGGGATTTGAATGAAATTACCTGTTGCGGGGCCTGTTTCAACGCCTTGGGCCGCGGGATCCACTTCCATCTGTTCTAAAGAAAAATAATTATCGTTTTTTGAAACTAAACAGAGCAAAAAGAATAGAATTTTTGTAAAAGTAAACTAAAAAACAATTGAAAAATAAGTTTTGTTGAGGGGGACCGAGTACGGGGCGCTACTACTTGCGGCCATTGTAATGCCGCGTAGGCGGTGGGTGGGGATAAAAGGCCGGCGAGCCCCGCCTCCCGCCATTCGCATGTCCTGCGTTCACGCCGCTCGCTCAACTGAAACCATCCGACGAAGGCCAGCCGGCTGCAGCATACGACTGATGATCGATGACGATCCTGCTCTTCCTTGTTGATACAAGTGCCTCAATGGCACAAAGCTCTTACCTGGGCTTGTCCTTCCTGGAGCACGCTAGGGCATTAGTAGCTAACATTCGCAAGGTACGCATTCCGTCTTATGTTCTATGCAGCCGCCTGCGGTTTACTTTGTTGCCCGGAAAGGCCGGCGATCCCACGCAGCTCCCTTGATGGGCCTGGATTCAAAAATCGGAAGAAGAGGCTGGTGCTACACTTGCGGCCGCGACATTTGCGGCTCAGAATCGCTATTTTTAAACCGATTAGTTAAATTTAGGCATCTTTCAAAGTATATTTTACTTCGTAGAGGGTGTATAACGGCTTAGTATCGAAGAACTGGCGCTAATATTATAATGAGAGCTATTTTCGAGGGTTTTGGGCCATTAGTGTCGCGCCGCAAGTGTTTGGCTACCGAAGAGGCTATCGTTGGACACACGACAGTGACCAAAATATTGATACTCTCAACTCTGCATCACGGCTCCGAGTTTCTGAATCAAGAGACGTCGACCGGCAGGCTTCCCGTGGAATGATGATTGCAAAAAAGCCGTTTCCGGCGACAAAGTAAATTGCGCGGTTCTTTCGCCTTGCGAAAAATGCTTGTTGCAATCGTATATATTTTAGGCTCGGGAGCAAATGAAAGGAGCCGATCGATTTATGCTCGTCACTACAGAAGACTTTCCAATGGGTATCAAGGTTCGCAACGCCTGGAACGAGGGGGAAGGGGTGCCAAAGTATTTTGGTTATTTAGGCTAATATTTTAGTTTTTTAATTCTTTAGGCGATAATCGCGTCGATCGATACAGAGAAAAGGAATAAATGTACACGTTAACGACAGCTTGCCGTTGCCGATGATACTGATCGTAGTTTTAAAATTTTAGACGGTGAAATTGCGCCTAAGTTTAATTTTTCGGTTTGGATAGTTTGGAGAATCTGCAGATTTTACACAATTTTAGTTTTTTACCATTAGAAGTAGACTTTTTTTGCTTTTTGAGAGACTTTTTCGCACTAGGAGGTAGAGCACCGACAAGGGCAGACACCAAGAGCATGCAAAGGGGCGCCTGGCTAGTGGGGTGAACCAGGACACTAGTAAAGTCCGGGGAAAGTAAAGTGGAAAACTGGGATTCCTGACTAGAAAACATGTTGTATGCGGGTGGTATTTTTAAATTTTGAATTTGGTTCAATCTAAATTTTTTAGGAGCTCTATAGCTCTTCTGACTACCTCGTTTTCCAGGCCGGATTTCGAGAAGGCAGCCAAATATTCGAGCAGTCGGTGAACAATCTGCGGGCTCATGGCAAATATCATCTGGGACAAGCTGTCTTGAATGCATTGCAATATATCAACACTTATCGGTGCGGTAATATGGAGATACCTGGATATTAAAAGATTACTATTTGAGTCTGAGACTGCAGCGCCCTCCACTAAACTTTATACGACTGTTTTAGGGCTGCCGCCGCTGACCAAGATCGATTTGCGGAAGGACGGTGGTTTTCGATGCGTAACGATAATGTTGTCATCATTGTGATTACGGATACGAGTGGAGCCACATCATTCCCCCCTGATTTCCAGGTATAAAAATGATTATCGGTTCTTTAGGGTCCGCGGGGGAAAACTAAATTTTTTTCGATGGTAGCCTAAGGTTAAAAAAAATAGCGCATGTTTTTTCAGTGTTTTTGTTGGTCCTGAAAGGAAAACTTTCCTTTGATCGAAACTAAATCCTTTGATCGAAACTAAATTTTAATTTCAATTTTCTTGCTTTTCTCTTTCTGTATCGATCGACGCGCTTTCAAAGTTAAAAAAGTTGTGTATGTTTCAATAGGTTACTCAAGCCATACCCATATTCGATTATTTACCGTAACGGCTGGGAAAAAATATTCTCCACCAGAAGCGTAAAAGCGTACTCTATTAAAGGGCTGCCGACGGCATGTGTCGATCCCCCTCATCAACAAATTGGCAAGTAGCCAACAGGGGAGAGAGCGCGCCCAGGGGAGAGGCGCAGAGACATTTTATTTTCCGCGCGTAACCGATTGACTATGCCGTCGGCATCCCTTTAATGCGACTTTTAGCTGAGCTTTCCCGCACGCCACCCGGCTGGCGAGTTTATGGACGAGGCTTTTCGATGGGACCAGCGTGTATTCTCGGTCAGTTTGCGGATCGATAACGCATAAGATTCCTTGTTTCAGCTTGTGCTCCGGTTGCCATCTACACATAAGCCCTTTATCCCGCTCCGAGAAATGGCACGCCGCCTTGACTGCTTCGATTCGCCCATTGACAATATTTGTAGGCAGACAGGAGGTATGTTGAAGAAGCTAGTTCGTTTCAAATTCCTTTAGGTCGATCCTGGACGCTGCATACGCACGAGCAGATTCCAAGCTTTGTACAGACTTTTATGAGTGTCATGTCAATTTCGGGATCCATGTTGCGATTCGAGGCGTTGATTTCACGTGAGTGTTTGAAAAAAATTCGATTTATTTTTGATCGGAAATTTGTTTGCAAAGATTCGCTTTTCAGATAAGAATGGTCAGATGGACGATCGGGAACGGTTAGCGTTGGCTGGGAAATTGGAGGTATGAAATTGATTTTGCAAAAAATGGTAATTATTCCAGAAACGTCCTCTTTCGATGATTTTTGTGCGGAATGCGGGTACGGTGGCGAGTTCACATTGGCCGATTCCGGAAGCTTTTCCGTCTTCAAGCCTGGCCGAGTAAGTTTTGTGTGGGAGGGAGAGAGCGAGAGATAGATAGATACAGAGAGTGAGAGCATGAGATAGTAGATAGAGAGTGAGTGAGAGCGAGTGAGGGAGAGTGAGCAGTGAGATAGAGTGTGTGTGTGTGTGTGTGTGTGTGTGGGAGAGAGAGTGATGAGTGAGAAAGAGAGAGCGGACCTTTCAACAAAACCTCATTCAGATCTCGCACCATCCCTCCGCGAAAGGCACATCCTGTCATCAACGTCCCACTGATTCCAGCTGAACCAAATCACACCTTTTTGGTAGGGTAATGGCCAAAATATCATCCTTTTTTTGTTCTGTTTAGGAATTCCCCTTCGATCGCTACGAGGTGGAACAAGGACCCCTGGCCGATTACATCTTGGAATTTAGCAACCGCAATCAGCAGAGTCAGCTGGGATGGCTGGTACGTTTCGCAATCAACGTCGAAACGCCCCATCTTTAGGTCTACGTCCGAAACTCTACCCGCGAGGGCTACGGCAAACCTTTTGGCTATTTAAAGGCCGCCACAAATCTGCAGGTCATTTCTCTCTTCGTGTTGCCCTACAATTACATCGCGCTATTCCCGCTGCTCGAGGATTTGAAGGTAAATCGAGCCCTAATATTGAAAGTTAAAATCGATTCCATTTCAGAAAACCCCGGCTATCAAGAGCAATCCGGGCTGGAAAAAGAGCTTCAGCAAGTACCTCGACCAGGTGCCGCCCTACTACCTTTCAGTGAGTTGGAATACGTGATTTCCAGTTTCCCTATTTTCCAGAACTTGCGCAAGCAACTCCGACGCTTCAACGTCCCGCCCGAGCTGTTCGAAGAGCAATGCAATGTGCCGCCCTATAACAATCAAATTCGGCATCTACTGCAGGGTGTCAGAGTGGGTTTTGATTTTAAATAGGCTTTTAAATATAGGGCACGATTTTAAAATGCGATTTCAGGAAATGGCGAAGCGCGAGCTCGAGCAGGTCAACATTCAGGTCCAGAACCAGAACGTTAATATGCACATAGCACAACCGAAGTATATGCCTGTTTCGGTGGGTTTCTTTTAATTTTTTAAATGTTGAAGACAAAGCGTCCTTTTTAATTCTTGTATTTTACTGATTTTAAGATAGGTACATTTCTATTTTATAGATTGCTGTCGAAAAGCTCACCTCTATTCTCCCAAAAATGGAGCGCACCCATGATGGCTCGTGGAAAATGTGCAAGGAAGAAATTGACGAGCAGCAAAAGAACACGATTGTTGATCCCGATCAAAAAATGCCAGATGAACCTCGTGGAGAGCCAGATGAAAAAGGAGCACGGGTTAGTTTATACCGTAAATCCGTTACGCTCCGTTTAGCTCACCATCCGCGAGGCCGTCATTAGTCGTGCCAAGGACTCCATGTTTAAAAATCCGCTTACAATCAAGTGAGAATTTTCAAACTACGCTATTTTTCTTTTTAAGAATTTTCATTTTTTTGGTTAGATTTTACACAAAATTCATAATTCTAAAGTTTTTTTAATGATTTTTGTTATTTAGACGCACGGAACTTGTGCCCAGCCTGGCCACGCTGTACGAGAATTTCCGTCAAAGCACGGCTGACCAGCAGTTCTCCTTCTTGCAGGGAGGCAAGCCGGGATCGATTTTGCGTCTGCAATCTGCAGGTGTCTTTTTTGGGTTTAAAATTTCCTTTTTAAGATGAAACTCTTTTTCCACGTTTTTACAACCTTTTTTAGCTGAAATCCACGATCAACCGGTTACTTCTATGGGCCTTTACGAGGAGTACATCAGACTTTTGGCGGTTGGTGTTTTCTAACTTTTTTTAACCATGCATTTTTAGTCAAGCGGAATGCGACCGCGCGAGATCGAGGGCAACTCGACGGGCGTGGGCTTCGGCAACCCGTTCGCAAAGAAGAACCTCGGATCTTTCGGAGTGGATGAAGTGATGGAAGGCCCCAACACCGGCCAAAAGGATGGAGCTGCTCCCGGAATGCGAAGAGGCGAGAAGGGCCGTGGCGGTGCGCAAATGCGCCGTCACCGGAAGGCGGGCCCGCTGCCGTGGAATGCACTCAAAGGATGGAGGTATTTATGACTTTTATTTGCAATTTTAAATCTTTTTAGGGAGCGAAGAAAGTCGATCAGCGAACGCTCTTCCATCGCATCGGATTTCTCGGATATCAGCGAGCTGGATTCGGAGATGGAGGCCAGCAATGGTTCTGATGTCAGTTTGTTTTTTAAAAAGGGGTGAAATAGCTTATTCGATAGGGTTTAAAATTCTGAGCAAGTCTAATTTTCAAAGAAAAACTGCTGAACGGCAACGTTTTACAGACTCCGCCTGAAAAAAAGCCAATTTTACCCAATTTTTGGTCCATTGTTAGCTCATTCTAATTTCATTACTTTAGTTGAATGGAAAGACGATGGAAGATGATGTTGCTGCGCCACCACGCATCAATGGAAAGGTTAAATATATTAATTATTCTAAATCTCCTCTATTTTAGAGACACTCGGACGATACCCCTGACGGCCCTTCATCACCGCCGAAGAAGCTCCGCCTTGAGCCTCGCCTCAGCACCGGAAGTAACGCCGAGCAACCAGCAAAGCCAGAAGTCACGCGACTGGACGGAGCCGAAATGCGCATGGCGCAGCTCAGCATCACCGATCTGGTGCGACGGTTCACCGGCCGGTGCACGACCAAAGCGGCCGTCGCCCATGTTCTCAAGCTCGCGAAGGTCGACCTCGATTTGTACCGGCTCTTCCACTATGCGGCGCGGGAAGCTGATCGGTTCAAGTAAGTTTTTGCGGCTCTGGTTGGTTAGCGGGGGCGGGCCTTCCTTCTTTCGGTGTATCCTTCATAATGAAGAGCCGCGTTGTATTTTCCTTAGAACTTTTGGATCACTAAAAAGACAAAAAAAATGCAAAAAAGTCACCTTCTGCGCATTTTTGGCCAAAAACTGATTTGGTTTCTTTTGTTTTCTCTTAGTTTTCCAATTTTTTTCGAACATTTTAAGCCTTTTATATACCTAAAAAAGAGCGTAAAGCACCATTAAATTTACTAGTTCATCATAGGTCGAAAACAGGAAGAAGTTCCTCCACCCCCCGCTAACGGACCAGGACCAATTCTTCAGCACTTTTATTATTATCTGATATTTAGGCTTGTCCTACTGGCAGAAGCCTTTCGCGTGCAAGGAGATCGTCTCGGCAAAACCATCATCGCCGCCCCCTCCAGCTCCACATAGCCGAAAATACCCTTCCACCGTCCACTTTCTTCATCTACAAAAATCGGGTCTTGCACTTCTTCTTTACAAACATTGCTCCAAAACCACGGGTACCCTCTGCACCACAAATCGGGCAACAAACAGTCTTCGGGCAAATATTGTGCACTGTCTCACCTTGTTAATTTCATTCTATCTCTCGCTAAATGTTGGTGCTGTAGAAAATGTGAAAAATGGGCTCGTCGTTGTTAGAAATACCTCTCTCATTCCGCTTTTGCCCTTTGACTGCAGCAGTTTTGCTCTCTTTAAATACTGATTCCCACCACCCTCCTGCCTGCCCCCAATGCCGTTGTCTTTCCCTGGTGAAATCCCTAATACGGTTCTTATCGCATGCTGGTTTACATGTCCATTGTATTGTATCCGCCGCACTCCCCGTCCCTTCTTTCCCTTTATCCCCCATTATCCCGATCTCTAGAAGCCGGTATTGACCCTCTATCACCTCTCTCCGCACACCCTCTCTCTCCCAGCCTTGTTGATTTTGTTGTATCCTGCCGATAAAAAGTTGTTAAAAATCTTTGACGAGGTGAAATAGTTACGGCTAAATGGTATATCGAAAAGGTCAGCTTTTATTAATTTTAGCTGACAAGTGGTCGTTTTTCAGTGCTAATGACGTTTTGCTATGTGATATTGTTTGTTCGATATGATTTGGAATTCTCAACGAGTTCTGTTTTTAAAAACTCCTAGACGATAATCGTCGTTGAGAAAAATTCTTTTTTTCCGAAGGGGGGCCCAAAATTTGGCAAAAGCGGCTTTTCCGAAGCAATTTCTCGAAGAGGTTTGTCATACAACAGTTTTCAAAAGCCGGAACTAGTTCAAAATTTTACGCTCGATCGAATTAGCTATATCACATACCCAACGTCATTATGGCCTAAATTGCTACTTTATAGCTATTTTTGTTTCAGGGCGTCGAAAATGCTAGCCTCTGTGAGGCCGTGCATTTCCTCGATGGCTGTCACCAATTCGGTACGAGCCCTTCACGATCGCTCATCCGTGCCAAGAGTGGTGGATGATAGAGAAAAGGCCCGGTGGAAGGTGGGGAATTCAGAATTGCGGGTATTTTACCCCACTTTAGGTCCACGACGTCGGCTACAAGTTTCGCTATCATCAGCGTGGTGTCGAGGCTTTACCGAGGATACCAGAGTGCGTTTTTAGCAGTTTTCTGTCAAAATTGGTAGTTTTAGCTGCCGCGTACCAGTTGACCGCCCCGAGTACAAGGAGAGAGATGCCTGGAGGGAGTCGCAAGCTAGGTATCAATAAATTGTGCTAGAAATTATATTTGTCTTAGATTCGGGCAAAACGATTACATCGATCTTCTGGGCGATGGTAGCCTTCACCCAGCCCAACTCCAGGTGATCCAACCCTCATTTGGAAGTGTATTTTTGTTTAGTATCATGTCCCGAATTGGCTGCGTGGATTCCCGGGCCAGCATCGCGCAAACGAGCTGATAAAATTGATCCATTACAGAAACCTGTACAAGGAGAAACTACAGGTATCTTAAATTCCGAGAAAATATACTATTTTGTCTAGAACAACTCACCGCGTCGCTGGCACGAGTTGCAGAAGCGTATCAAGTTCCTCCTGATGTACCACAACTACAACAAACAAGTATTGACCGCGTTTTTTGCAGTACACGCCGTTATAGGACGAAATCAAAGACGAGCGCGATCTGGGGCTTTGGGACGAGAAGCCGGATTATTTCTACAAGGACAAGAGTCGACGCTCGTACACCGATCTTGTATAAAGGGTTGCTTTTACCGTTATGTAGTTTTGTCGTGTAGGATGAGAATAAATGTTGAGTTTACTGTTGGTTCAGACGCGGAATGAAACAGAACTGGGGGAGTGCTAGGAAAAGCGGGCAGTCGAACGTGTGATTTTCAAGGAAACGCCATCGCTTTGTGGGGTGTAAAAATATCTATTCTTGTGCCAGTCTTGGTGGGAAATTCACAATATTTTAAGGTACGTATCGACTTATTAATATCTTTAGGGGCTCCTCGATTCTTCGAGTTAAAAAAACAACCCGGTGATCTACAGTTCCGTAGCTTCGTTTATTAGCTAAATTTTATTTCAACTTCTTTGCACTATTCTTGAAACACCGGGCATTTTCGTCACCCATTCTTCTTCTTCTTCTTCACCCCTTTAGCAGATGGCGGTCCGAAGTCTTGTTTAGGGGTCGCCGGCTGCGTTTAGAGTAGCCGCGTGTCGCCCCTACCGCATGAAAATCAGCTGATTCTCCTGTGCACCAACAAAGCAACAAATCTGTCGTTATTCGCGCATCCCCTTTTCCTAGATTGCACGGTTAATGGATAGCATGTTCGACAGTTGCGTCAACTTCGAGCCGCCGTTTCAAGTAGGGAAATTGCCTCCATGTTTTGAGGCTAATTATGGAAAAGTTATTTCGGTTTAATCTTTAAAAAACGCGGGTATTTCATGAATTAAACGTAAAAGGTAATCGCCGAACTGAAATATGCTTGTTTAGCTATCTAGCTATAGTACTAATTATGATCGAAACATATCAATGGCTTAATTAGCTCGTTTCAATAAAAAATGCTAATGCGAAGAAAAAAACGAGTCTGGTATGAAGAAACTAATCCTATCTTTAAAATTATTGGTAGGACTTAACAATGAGAAATAAGGGATAGTAGTAGTAGAAAGTAGTTGGCCTTAAAACTTATATTCCTGCAGGAGCTGCAAAATTACGCGCTCGTCAGCGCCGATGGAAAAGTTGCCCTGCTTGGCAAGCAGTTCGAGGCTGCCTCAGGTTTGTCAAAATAAACTACCGGTTGAATCGCAACATTCAGATCTCTCCAAAATCTGTGATTATGTGACGTCGAGGCTGTGGTTCACCTACAGACGAGGATTCCAACCAATCGGTCAGTCTCTCTAAAAAAAAATAGGTTTTTAGGCGGAACTGGCCCGTCCAGCGACCAGGGCTGGGGTTGCATGCTGCGATGCGCGCAAATGTTGCTGGGAGAGGTAGCTAGACTTTTTGAGTAAGTTTAGTCAGTTTTTTAGGTATTGTTGAGACGTCACATTGGCGAGCACTACCATTGGAAGCGTGAGAAACCGTCTGGGGACTACGAGAAGATCCTGAACATGTTTCTCGATGAAAAGGCTGCGTTGTACAGCATTCATCAAATTGGTAGGTCTCGCATCTTCAGCGTAAAATTGGTTTTTTAGCTCAAATGGGCGTTTCTGAGGGCAAGCAGGTCGGCGAGTGGTTTGGACCGAATACGGCTGCGCAGGTGGGCAATTGATATAATTTTAAAGACACAAATTAAGGTGCTGAAAAAGCTGTGCGTATTCGACCAATGGTCCGGGCTGGCCGTCCACGTGGCTCTTGACAACATTTTGATCCGAGATGATGTTAGAACGATTGCTACGACCAATCCGCCAAAAGATGCCGTCAAGCTGATCGTTGGTGGGTCCAAAATATTCAGCTCTCTTTTTTACTGGTTCTCAAACGCCTAAAAAACAAAATCCCGCTTTTTTCAGAAGATGGCCGCCTTGGTGACCACTTCCTGAATCGGAGCTGGAGCGCGGAATTTGATGAAACCTTGAATCAGGTAACCTTATGACTTCCTAGCCTATCCAGGAAAGTAATTCGTTTAAAATCGATATCTAAAAAGACAAATGAATAATGATAAAAAAAGCTCAAAACAGTTATGTATCTCTTGATGTTTTAAGCTTAGTCTGGGAAATGCATTAATCTAAGGAAACTAAAAGATCTTAAAACTTTAGTGATTTCAGGACATGACTTGGCGACCACTATTGCTTGTCATCCCGCTCCGACTAGGCCTTACCGGCATTAATAGATGCTATTTGCCCGCGATTAAGGTTTTTTTTGTAAATAGAAGGTTAG
This sequence comes from Mesorhabditis sp. LJ9110, assembly GCA_038088335.1. Lineage (NCBI taxonomy): Eukaryota > Metazoa > Nematoda > Chromadorea > Rhabditida > Rhabditidae > Mesorhabditis > Mesorhabditis sp. LJ9110. The sequence goes on along the minus strand of JBBGBA010000022.1, from coordinate 642,650 downwards.
TTTCAATTTTAGAAATATTTCGAGCTTCCACAATGCACCGGCATCATGGGCGGAAGACCAAATCACGCGTTATTTTTTGTGGGAATCACTGGGGACAGGGTGGGCGTTATTTTATAGTCATAACTCAATAATATTCAGCTAATTTACCTCGACCCCCATATTTGTCAACTTTCCTTGTCGGCGCAGCCTGGGCAGGGGCGCTCTGAAGCTTACTTTGATGGGTTTGAAGCCGTTGAGACCACGGAAGTGTCTGATGAGGTAATTTTTGTTTTGAAAATCCAAAAATCTTTATTTTTCTCACAGAAATCACTTGGACGATTCTACGTATCATTGCCCGAATCCATTGGCTATGCCTTATGATCAGGTATATTTTAAAAATGGATATAATAAAAAACCGTATCCTTCAGGTTGACCCGTCCTTGGCGCTGACGTTTTTCTGCAAAACCGAGGCGGATTTTGAGGCGTTGAGCCGAGAACTTGATGAGGTAGGTGTTATAGACTTTAAAGGAGAACACAAAACGATTTCCGGCTAAAAATTCAAAATAGTATAAAAATGAATAAAGCTAATGTCATTTAAAGGAACTTCTACCTTCTACCAAGCCTTCACTATTTGAGCAGCTTCAGTCTCGGCCTAGCTATTGGCCTCCCTTCGAGCCGTATTTAGGCGTGAGGGGGAATGTGGAGATGAAAGGTAGGTTAAATAATGTATAAATTTAAAGAAAAGTCGGAATCTCAATAAATAATTAATTCATCATTGGAAAAGTAAGTTTCATTATTATAATGGGTTCTTAAAACCTGCTTAATTAATAAACCGCTGAAATTTGATTTCAAAAGACGTAAAATAAATAATTAATTATAACCAGTAAAGAATTTTATTACTATAAAACCTATTAAAAACCAAGAAAACACAAACCAAAAGGTCAAGCCGAACACGCTGCCGAGCCCCTCTCCCCCCTCCCGCTCCCCCCCCCCGCCCGTTGCCCTCCTCCCTTACCCCCCCCCCCCCGCCCCATCCCTCCCCCAGTGCTTCCGTGGCGCAATCGGCAGCGCGTTCGGCTGTTAACCGAAAGGTCGGTGGTTCGAACCCACCCGGGAGCGTACCTTTTGCTTTTTGCAGAATTCCACGACATGGGGGATCCGAACTTCGACTCGGATGAGGAGTTCGAGGTCCTGCAGTGATTCAATACGAAGTGCCCTCCGAACTGCCTTGTAACTTGCGGGTATTTATCATTTCTCGGCCTTTTGACCCACGGTTCTGAATCAAGTAAAAAAAATTCGTGTTTTTCGCCTTGTGATCGATCCCAGGTGTGCTTTCGAATAAATAATTGCGTGTTTTGTTTGTTTTGGATTGGAAGTGGGCTTTTGTGACGGAGGAGACAGGAGAAGGGACGGTGGCCAAGGCAAACGGGGCCCCAGCAGGGACCGGTCCTTGCGGTGTCCCCCCTTGTGAGCCATTGTTCCGCCATCATCATCGCCCTTTCCCAGGCTACGCTTCAGGCCGCACTTTTTAGTTTTTTTTTGTGTTCATGATCGTAAAGGTCTCCGTTCATTAAAACCTGTATAATTTATTAGTTTTTGCGTAAAACAAGCTATTTTTAAAGAAAATTACATAAAAAAATCCCGTAGTTTTTGGTCTATAAATGTATAATTTTTCGTTTTATAATTAGAAATAGTAACTAATTAGCGGTAGCATAAATATGACTTCTATCGCACTATCGAACTAACTTTTTTGTGGTGATCCGGTTTTTCCCATGAATAGAGGAAGTGCTTTTTAAATTGTAAACGTAAACGTAACATTTATAGAAATTTTTATTTTTATGAAATTACAAAAAGATACAGATTTTCAACCAAAACGTCGATATTTTCAAAAGTTTTTGAAGTAGGATAGTTTTTCTAGTTGAAATCTACTTAAACCTGACTAAAGGCACTCTTAATGACGTGGCATTTCTTGGCAATAGGAAAAAGCGCCCCTCCCCCGATAATGCCAAAGCTCCTAAAACTGTCGCAAGTGACCGTGTCTAACCGGCACCTGTCGTCTACCCGGAAATTAGGTGTGGCCCTCGCCCTATAGGTGGGGATGGTCTTCCTTCTCTTCATTGGGGGGTAGTGGAAGGGTCACTCCGGCCTTGGACAGCCAATCAATCGATGACCAACAGTGGAGACCCATGAATTTCATGCCATACCTGCAGCCCTTTTCAATTTATGACCTCGGCTTTACGTTAATTTTGGCTATTTTTTGTTTCACCGATTTTTGTTTATGAATTCTAATTTATGATCTGTAAAATTTGGACAATTTTTAGGCTTACAGAACTATTAAAATTACTATGTTTATTTAGACTACCGGAGCCTTCTATAAAACTATAAATTTTCATTAAAAAATACGGAAATATATGGTTTTTGCGACTAAAAATCTTCGATTCGGGCCGGCTTTTGAAGAAATTTCGAATTTCAAGGGTTTTAAAAGTTTTCAGATAGTTTTTTTCGCTTAATATATAGGTAAATTTTACCATAAACACTATTAAAATGCTTACTATTATATTTTTCCGCTTTTCGGAACGTTTACAACCCCTCCCGGTAATGTTAAATCGGCAGATGAACATTTGGAAGTGTTCTTTATTTTTCTATTTGATACCTTGCTATGCTAAAAGTTGGATAATACAGCCCAACCCTCGATTATACGTCGATTTGTCCTCACTTTCTGAGGGTCGTGCTGCCTCTTTCTTCGCCCTACCTCACCCTGTGGCTTGACCTAGATTTTGCCGAGGGCGTTCCGGCCGTCTTTGAGTAACTTTTAACAGGCGATTCTGGGCGTCGTTTGTATACAGTTTTTTTAGGGTAGGTAAAGCCAGTTTCCGGCTCTGGAAACTTGTAAAAGACTCCCAATTTCTTCGCTTTATTGCTTAAAAAGTTTTGATTTATATTCACCCTTTTCGGTGCTTTCTCATTATCGGGGGGGGGACAACTTTTTCATTAGGAACCAATTTTCCTGACATAAATAGTGGTTTTTTTCTATTCCTAAACGTATAAACTGTACTATTTTTATTAACAAACACAAACATGGATTTTTCGACAAATAAATGCCCGGTTTTCGACAAAAACTTGAAAGTTTTCTATTTTTAGATTTCGACTTCAAGCCTTGTTACACTAAAACAATATTCAGCACTAATTATTATGTTACTAGGTATTCCTGGACTTTAGAAAAAATATTTTGGCACGATTACTCCCCCGATAATGCAAAAGCGCTGTTTTCTTGTCCAGCTTTGTCAAGCCTAGTCTAGCTTACTCAAGCCAATTCCAAGCCCAAAAAACTGTCAGAATCGATTCATAGCCAGCATTGCCAGAAATCGCATAAAATACCGGTTCGGAGAAGCCTACCTAGCTCTATCCACTACCTACCCGGCTGGTTTCAACGGCCTCTAGAGGACTCTAGAGATTCTATCTTGCACATTTCCTATCGTAAAGTGATCCATCGTGGCTCGAGCGGGTGTGTCCCATTTGATGGGCCCTTTATTTGTTCCCGGCTCAATTCGCTCTTTCTCGTTGGTTGGGTCTTTCTCTTTGGTCCAAAAGCCTCGGGAGTCCAGCTGTTCGCACCGCCGGAAATCATCTCTCCTCCGGCTGCTGTACGTATCAACCTTTTTCTTGACAAATTGCGACAATGTAAATCGATGTAAATAGTTTTTTTTAGTGTTAAAACTCCGGATTAATTCGGAAAATTTAGTTTTTTTTTGGTTACAAGGGAAGGAATAGCTTTAGAAAACGGCAATGAACAAATGACGCCTAGATATAGACATATTTATCAGTATTTGGGCTCTAAAATAACGTTTTCTAACTGTAAGGTATCCTCTGAAACACCAAATTACGAATTACGACGTACTAATGAATCGATAACTTCATGTTTATCATTATACAAAGTTTAAAAAAGGGAATGGTATCATGCGAACTTTGCAACGCTACAAAATTGTGTACGAGGTCGTACTATGGACGTTTTTGTGCAATGCGATGGCTGCATTTACCGCGATTATCTTCTTTTGCTTTTCTGCAAGCCCTTGAAATCGTTTTTATAGTTTATAAAACTTTTAATTGTCTTTTTGACGTTTTGCAAGACGTCTGCAGCCCAGGTTTCATTTCTAAAGTCTCCATTAAGCATTTAAAGACGGTTTAAGACCTTATAAACCTAACTCAAGCCTTTTTAATTGAGTTTTACGGCCCCCGGGGGTGCACTCTTTGTTGTTAGGGGATGAGTGTGTGTATGTGTATTTTCTCTTGCTTGCCACTTTCCACATCCACGCCAAATGCAACAGTCCTTCTCCTCCGTCTCGTTCTCTTTCTCGTTCTCTTTCTCCAAGCGATTACTCACCGAGACCGGCCCATTGATCCCCGTCGACTTCGATTTCTTTTTTCCGCCCATTTTCGCCCCGTCACCCCTGATTTTTAGCGCGGACGGGCAAACATTCTGGCCGGTATTTTGTTTCCAGCAATTTTTTGTGTTTTTCTATGTCGTCTGAGCCCCAGTTTAGCTTGTTTTGCTTTGTAGAGCGTAGTTAATTCCTAAAAATATATTGCTCTGTAAAACCTGGAGGCACAAAATCAGTAAAAACTTTATAACTCGCGAATATACCAAAATTTCCCACTTTTAGAGCTTGGTTTGCAGCCGAAATCCTTCCCACGTCTTTTAAAACTACGATAATTGATTAGTCCATCCAACTAATACGTCAAAATTCGTGTTTTAATTGGGTTCAATTTTTCATGGTTTTAATTGGAAATTTGACATGATTTTATTTTCTTTCAGCGTTTATTTTTGGCACGCCAGGCCTTACGCGTCCCTTTAAGACCACGCTACTTCATTATGCCATGAAAATATGCGGAATAACACCGAAACAATGCCGAAAAACGCAATTCCCGTGCGATTTTTCCAAAATCCCGCTTCGTACGAAGGCTGTAAGCCGATTAATAGGGTTTTTAATCTGCCAGCATGGCCCTAAATTGACGATACCTGCCAGCGTCATAGGAAGGTTATAAAAATATTGAATAATTAGATAAATCGAGTTCCATGGTCATGGAGGTTGTAGAATTAAAACTGAAAATCGTCGCTAATCATCATTTCGTCCGATAGTCCTTCCAATTCTATTTGTGGCGACTGGCTGAGAAATGACTCATTGGTGGTGATGCACACCCAACCGTCCTTATCAGCCTCACCGCCTTGTAAAGAATCGACGAATGTGCTCGGCGAGTCCAGCCTTTTTCCTCATCGATTTTTGACGGTTTTTAAGCCCACTCCTGTTTGTTCGATTAAAAACTTCCGAAAACAGGCCTGAAGTCTAAAGCTTTTGGACAGGTTTAGCGAGTTTTTTAGGTTTTTCTGGAGAGTCCGAGTTTTACTTTAAGATCCAGGTTTTATATAAATCCGCAAGTGTAATGAAGCTGCATTTTATTAAGCATACAAAACGGACGATTTTTCGATGAAATTAAGCGGTTTTCCAAAATTTCATATTTTGAGGCATTTTCCAATTGCTAAATAGCTTTCAGTTGAAATGCACTTACATTTTATTAAAAATGGTATGTAGGTATTTGCTATGATGTTACTAGGCATAGGTCGGCTCATAGGAAAAATTAGGATGCCCCGGAAATACCAAATACTCGATGATCGATTAGAATTGGCATTTTTCAACAGCGTTTTCTTTCCGCAAACTGTTCGCTGGTGGAGGAGCCGAAGGAAAAACGGCGAAACATTTTTTGCACCGAATTATTGTTGAGGGCAAATTTGGAGGCGGCAGAGAATGAGGGCAATGCAAATATAGACTTTCCCCCTCGTGGAACGAGGCTCCTTTTTTTTCTTCCTCCCTCGACGCCTATTGATGGATTGTTTCGTTCATTTTGGTCTTGGCAATGTTGTTTTATAACCGTAAAAGCTTAATCTATTTTTTAAAATTTGAAAAACAGTTAAATTCTTCCTTTTTAAACGTTAAAAAGTGTGTTTTTTAGTTTCTTTTCGCGCCTGGATCAGCCAGTAGAAAAAGGAACGTCAATATGGTACGTTTTTAAAAGTATCCTTTTTAAAGTACCTTAAAACGGTAGTTTTGGTACTAAAAACATACATTAAAATAAGCTATAAAACCTTGATTTTTCAGGCGTTCCACTGGCAATCCAATGTCAACGTCAAGCAGGTCGGCGTTGACGACATGGTGCTGCTCAGTCGATTGTCAGGTAGAATTCCGCTTTAAATTGTATTTTAATGATGTTTTTATTGGGTTTTCATAGCTCGCAAACTTAAAAAATATTTTAAAATTGTTTAAAATTTGGAAATTATGCGTTTTAGGTAATTTTTCTTCCATTTTCAACCAAAAACTCAAAACTCGTCATAATTTTTATGTGCTTTTTTACCTGAAACCTTTCTTACCTAAAAAAATGCTGTAAAAATGGTTTATATTTTGTTACGGGACCGTACGGGAATACTGAGAACCCCCGCTAACAGCCCAGTACCAATTTTTTTTCAGAAGATTCGATCACCGACAACCTGAAAAAGCGCTTCAATGCCAATTCGATTTTTGTAAGTCTTAGCTAGAAATGTTTCGATTTATTCCGTCGCTTTCTAGACGTACATCGGCCCAGTGCTCATCTCCGTCAACCCCTTCAAACAGATGCCCTATTTTACCGAAAAAGAAATGGAGCTCTACCAGGTAAACTGTTTTTTAACGCTATTTTAAACATTAATTACAACAAGGGAGCCACGCAATATGAAAATCCGCCCCATATCTACGCGCTGGCCGACAATATGTTCAGGTTTGTCGCCTTTAAATTACGCTAAATTTACGATAAACGTTTTAGAAACATGTTGATCGAACGTGAGAGCCAATGTGTGATTATTTCCGGCGAATCCGGAGCCGGAAAAACTGTTGCCGCCAAGTATATTATGAATTACATCAGCCGGATATCGGGAGGAGGAAGCGCTGTTCAGGTTGGGAGATTTTTAAGGGTTAAAAATTAATATAAAACGTCATTCAGGAAGTCCAGGTATTTAACCAAGGGTAATAACGCTCGCTTGTTTGCTCTTTAAAGTCAAGCTTTTTCTTGAATTTCGGAAAAGTTAAAATCCAACGTTTTCAGCACGTAAAAGATGTCATCCTCCAATCCAACCCGCTGCTAGAAGCTTTTGGAAACAGGTGGGGAAGAAATATATATATAACACGTGTTCTAAACGTATAAAAACTACTTAAAAAACGTAAATTTTATTTTAAAAAATGTAAAAATTTCAAATTTCGACGTTCGAGCAAAATTTCAAAATGTTCTAAGCTTTTTATTAAATTTATTAAGATCCTTACTAAAAACTATTTTCTGCTAACAATTTATAGGCTTATACTCCCTCCCCCGATAATGCAAAAGAACCAAATCCAAATTTCCAGCGCGACAATCCGAAATTGGAACTCGTCGCGTTTCGGGAAATATGTGGAAATCGTTTTTAGTATGGGCGGCCAGCCGATTGGAGGAAAGGTTTGTAAAAATCAATATTTATAGATAATTTATAACAAATTTATAAAAATAAAATTGTTCTTTAGCTCTCCAACTTCCTGCTCGAAAAATCGCGAGTCGTCTCCCAGAACAAAGGCGACCGGAATTTCCACATTTTCTATCAGCTACTCGCTGGAGCCGAGCAAAACCTTCGAAGTAAGTGGGAAAATACTACAAAAATACTACCATATAATCGACAATAAAATACATTAATACCAATACTATTCTTTTAGCAAATTTGGGCGTTGGCCAGCTGTCATACTACAATTATTTGAATCAAAGCGGCGTCACGCAAGCTGAAGATACGGATGATGCCAAGGAGTTTCATAATACACTGGTGGGTTTAAAACGTAAAAGCTATTGGTATTTAAAAAATTCTAAAATCGCTAATTATTCTGAAAATACGATAAAAATCGTGATTTAGTACCAAAATGATATGAAAATAGGTATTTTATTATGAAAAAACCAAAGAAATCATTATTTTATTGCCAAAATACGAAACAAATAGTGGTTTTATTATGAAAAATAGTATCGAAATTTTTTGAAAGACTTTTAAAAATCGTTATTTTAGTATCTAAAATGGAATGGGTATTTATTAAAAAACCTAAAAATAGTAAAATTTCTAAAAAATTTTGTGCAAGGGTGGGCATTGACGACGAGGGGCAACTCGACATACTGCGGCTGGTGAGTGAGTGGGAGAAGGGGCGGGGCGCGGGGGATAGGGCCGCCCGACAGCCCCTCCCCCAGTGCCGCATTAGCTCAGTTGGTAGAGCGTCAGACTTTTAATCTGAATGTCAGGGGTTCGAGCCCCCTATGCGGCTAATCCCCTTTTGCGTTTTTGCTTTTTGGCCAAAAGTTTCGGGAAAGGTTCCTGATGGGCTAGACATCAATTTTTAAACTCAGTTTTAAAAGTATAAGTTACAACGACGGATTTCAAGGTATTTTTAGGTTTCTGCTGTACTGCACATAGGAAATATCATGTTCCGGGAAGACGGGAATTATGCAGCGATTGAGACGGATGATTGTAGGTTTTTAAATGGACTCTGCTTATTGTAAAAGTATTAAATAGCTTTATAATAAAAATATAAACTATAATAACTACAAGCTTTCAGTCCTTGAATTCCCCGCATTTCTACTCGGCCTAAAATCCACCGATATCAAGGAAAAGTTGACGACAAGGTAATTTACGGTTTTCATTTTTTCGTTTTAGAGCAATAATCAGTCTAATTTTCAGCGTTTTATTCAGTTTTTCATACCCTATTTTAGGAGAATGGAATCGAAATGGGGCAACCAAACGGAGACGATCAACATGCAGATGAACGTTGAGCAGGCGAATTACACGCGCGATGCATGGGTGAAGGCCATCTACTCAAGGCTTTTTGATTTTCTCGGTATGTTTTTAGCTATTTTCTATATATAAGATTGAATATAGCATTTTTACATATAAAACCATCATTTTAGTGCGTTCCGTCAACGAGGCTATGCAAGTCAAATCCAAAGAAGCCTCGCTTTCCATCGGAATTCTGGACATTTACGGCTTCGAAATCTTTGATCATAACGGTTTTGAACAATTTTGGTATGAATAACTTCCTGAAAAAATACAATTCCATTTTTAGTATCAACTATGTCAACGAAAAGCTCCAACAAATCTTCATCGAACTAACCCTAAAAGCCGAACAAGAAGAATATGTCAAATAACCACATCTCACTTCCAAAAAAAAAACAACTTTAGGAAGGCATCAAATGGCAAGAAATCGAATATTTCAACAATAAAATCGTCTGCGAGCTCATCGAGGAGAAGAAACCCCCGGGAATCATGTCTCTACTTGACGATACCTGTGCCCAGAACCACGGAACGTCCGAGGGAGTCGACCGGCAGGTTTGTGGCCAAAAAGCAAAAAAATGATCTCGGGCGGGATCGAACCGCCGACCTTCTGTGTGTTAGACAGATGTGATAACCACTACACCACGAGACCTGGTGGTGGGCAGGGCTGGGGCGGGGGTGAAGTGGGAGCGGAGGGAGTGGGGTGGGCCCGGAGAGGGGCGAGGCCAGGGACGGTGGCTGAGAAAAGGGAACAGCTTTCGCCTCCTCAATTTCAAGGGTTTTTGGCGGGTTTTGTGGGATTTTTCTAGAGAATATAGCTTTCAAAATATTTTAAAAATATGCGAATAAATATACAAATTTTTCTCAAGAAAAGCTCTCAATTTCACAGGACTTTAGCTGATTTTTAATCAAAATTTTTTTAAACGTCTAAATTTTCTATAACCATTATAAAAACCCTTTTGAATTAGAAATGTGTGTCTTGTTAAGAAAATGATAGCTTTACAACTATTTTAAATTGTCTTAAGCGATAAATTAAAAATTAGTATTTTATTATTATAAAATTTTTAATATTTTGCCGGCGGCGCTGACTCGTTTGTCATCAGACATTATGCTGGAAATGTAAGTTTTAAGTTTTAGCTATTTTGAATATTATGGAATCTAACTTAATTATAGCTTTTATGCTTTTAAATCGCCCTTTTCAGGTCTCCTACAACATTGACGGGTTTTGCGACCGAAACCGTGACGTCCTCTACCCGGATCTCATTCAGCTCATGCAGAAAAGTACAAAGTAGGGTTATATTGGTTTATTTTTCTATAAAGTTTCTATATTTATTATCTATCTATATTTTTAGCCAGTTTGCCCGCAGCCTTTTCCCCGATCAAGTGCAGCAAGGGAAACGCCCGACCACGGCTTCGACAAAAATTCGGGTTTGTGATTTGAAAAAGTTCTAAAAAATTATTTATGTGTTTTAGACCCAAGCGAACGAACTTGTGGCATCGTTGATGAAGTGCACACCGCATTATGTGCGTTGTATAAAACCGAACGAGACGAAGAGGGCCGGCGATTGGGATGAAGAACGGTAATTTTGATCTCTATTGATTCTGCTTTAATCGAATTATTTTTAGCATTACAAAGCTATAATCTTCTTCAGAGTTCGCCATCAGGTCGTCTATCTTGGTTTGAAGGAAAATATCCGTGTCCGCAGAGCTGGTTACGCTTTCCGAAGACCTTTCGAGAAATTCTTGTGGAGGTTGGGTTTTCTATATATTTATTTTATACAATATTTAAAATTAGATACGCCATTTTGACGGAACAAACCTGGCCAAACTATCGTGGAGATCCACGACAAGGATGCGAGGTTTTTCTTTAAAAATGACATTTTAAAGCGTTTTAGATTATTTGCCGAAGTGTAAGACTCGATCCCGATCAATTCCAGATGGGCAAAACGAAGATATTTATCAAAAATCCAGAATCGGTAGGTTTTTGGGGGGTTCCAATGATTTTTTGTTTAGTTATTCCTACTGGAAGAAGTGCGAGAACGAAAATACGATGGCTTCGCGCGGAAAATTCAAAAAGCATGGCGACGTCATCACGCCCAGCGCCATCACGCAAAAATGAAGGTAGAAAAAATAAATATAACACCGAGGAAATCATTTAGGAAGAGGCCAGCGATTTGATGTACGGAAAGAAAGAGCGCAGACGCTTCTCGTTAAATCGAAATTTTGTCGGCGATTATATCGGATTGGAGTATCATCCAGCACTTCAGGTTCGAGCTTTTCCAGTGTTTTTTAGCAATGAAAACTTTAACCTTTAGGTGCTTGCTGGAAAGCGGGAAAGGATAGACTTCGCGACGACAGTTACTAAATACGATCGCAGATTTAAGGTATTTCATCTACAAAATTTAATTACAAATGTTTAGACTTCAAAACTGGACCTGATTCTGACGGCCAAAGCGATTACGTTGGTCGGTAGGGAGAAAGTGGCGAAGGGACCGCAGAAAGGGCAGCTTGTCGAAATTGTAAAGAGGTAGTATTTGGAAATTTATATAAAACTGTACTTTCCAGGCAAATCCCCCTCGAAAAGATCCAATCGATCGGGCTGTCGCCGTATCAGGACGATTTCCTGATCCTGCAAGTTCGCGAGGATTTCACATCGCTTCTCGAGACCCCATTTAAAACAGAGTTCTTAACGACGTTGAGGTTTGCATTTAGAGAGGAGCATCGTCACATAGGTTCGTGAAATTGAATAGAAATGGACCCAAAATTTTCAGCCAACCTCAACAGAACAACTACGGGGTGGCCGAGTATGAAGCGGAGCCGAGGCGGCTTGGAGGCAAGCTTTTTTTAAAGCTGGAGCTTTCGCATTATCGGGGGGGCTATGTTTTCTATAGGTCCAGATATGCCTAGTAACGTAATAGTAAATATTTTGAGAGAGTTTCAAGTAAATTTTGGTTCATTCTGAGTCGCCAAACTATCTAAAAAAGCTTAATAACACTTTAAAATTGTTAATTTCGTCGAAAATCGGGATTTTTAGGTCGAAAAGTCTAATTTTTTGTATCGTTTGGTAAAAATTTATAAAATTGTAATTATAAATGTGGATATTAAAGGTATCAAACGGGATATTATTCTATATAAATCTACGTTGTGCTATATAAGCTTTATTTTCAGGCTCAGCCCCTCCAATAACCCCATCTCACGGCAACGGCATTTCCGGCGCGGCGATGGGCGGTATTGCCACCCCTCTGGCTGGCCTGAATCTCAATGGGCAACAGACGAATGTGGTAGGTCTATAAATCAAAATAAATATAACATAAAGTAATATATAAATAGAAACTCCAAAATACAACCCAAAAACCTTTAGGTTCGCCCGGCCCCCAGGCCAAATAAGCCAAAACCACCGGTGAAGCCGAAGCTTCACCCGGTCGTGACGGCACTGTACGCATATGACGCCCAAGATACGGACGAGCTTTCTTTTGAAGTTGGAGCCGAGATTGAGCTCCTCAAGAAACGTAAGTGGCTGACGCAACGTCGAAAACTATATGTTGTTGTTCTGTGCTGTGCGTTTTGATGGCTATAAATTTCTGGTCGTTCTGGCGGCGTCATAAAAGGATGGTTCTTTGAGCGATAAACTTTCCAAGGTTCGAAAAACGCGTTTGATTTTGTAGGTAAAACGAAATGTAGTTCCGGATTTATAGAGGAAACTATCACTACAAAGTTTAAACTATAAAAACACCGTTTTCAGATGAATCCGGCTGGTGGCAGGGCAAAATCGGCAGCCAGCAGGGCCTCTTCCCCAGCAATTACGTGCAAGAATAGTGATCAAAATGATGAGCTCTCAAATCTTTCTTTTCTAGTGACCAAATGATATAGTCAGGGCCCTTAAAAGCCTCTCAACGATTACGGGCAAAAGTTTTCGATTTTACGCTCTCCCCACCCACATCCACTTGCTCAGAGTACCACCGATTTCACTTCTCTCTATCTCTCGCTATCCCTCGTCTCTCTCGTCTCTCTCACTCTCTCTTCCGGTTTCCTTTTTGCTTTATTTATTGCTTTGTACAATTAATATAATTGATAAATTTTTATTATTTTTGCCTATCAAAATCGCCCGCTATCGCTCGGGTGACAGGTCGACGTTTTCAGGTCTAGATGATCAAAAACACTGAATTTACCGCTTCTCCTACCGGAAATGACGACAAACGTCGCCGACAACCCCAACACGTACACGACGATGTACACCGACGATGTGGCCATCGCCGCCATGACGATACGCTTTTCTAAAGCATTTTTAGGTTTTCTAAAGGAGCTTCACATACCGTTTACCCGCACCAGTCCCCGCTCTACCTCGTAGCACAAGAACGTGAAGGCGGCCAGCCGCTCAACGAAGAGCAAAAGCTGCAAAAGTATGGAAAATGTCATTACGTCTTTTTTAGGTACCTTCAACACCAAATATAACACTATCAGCTGCCTGTGCTCGACGATGAGCGCGTAGAGGCCGTAGAAGAGGAGGAGGAGCGCGAATAGCTCCACGAGATACGCATTGACGATTAGATAGAGGAAATGGCCGGTTAGGAGAAAGGAATCTCTTCCCGCCACTAAAAAGTGTGTTGTAAAACGTGAATCTTGATTTTGAACTTTACCCCCAAATTCTAGGACGGCGATATTGGCGAGGATGAGGAATAGATTGAAGATGGCGACGATTAGGGCCAAAAGCTGGAAATTTCGGATTTCTTGCGTAAAAAGTAAGTATTTTACTATTAGTAAACGCTCGAACTTAACAAATTTTCGTTAAAAAAAGATTTTTCTAAGCAAAATGGACGTTTTGGACCAAAGTTTACAATTTTCAAAGTTTTCGGATAGTTTTTCAACTTTTCAAAAAGCTAAAAATGGCTAGGCTTTTCTTTATATTATAGCTTCTATGCTGAAATAACCGACCTTGGCCCGGTCCATAAACAGAATATATATCTCAGCGGGCCATCGATGAGCGAATGGACGCAGATCGTGGGCGCTTCTTCTTCCAATTCCATTTCGAATTCGATCGACATCGTCGGGAATCGGCCCGCCCCCGTTCGAATTTTATCGCCTCGATCCACCAGCGGAACAGGAGAAGCTGTGCAGAATTGAAGAACTAGAGAAATAAGTGAAAACTGAGGTAAATCCTTTATTTAATCGAAAACACGAGGGATAATAGTGAATCGCGTCCTGTAAGGCTTAAATTTTGGTCGCTGGGTGGGTCGATTCGTCGATTACGGTCCATCACGCGACGATTTATCGGTCGGGCCACTAAATAAAATTTTATATAATTGACTAAAAGTATATTTATACCCCTGAACTTTTCGGCGGCGTCCAGCGGCTCCCTGTTGCATCGGGGTATCATCGCTACACGAGCTAAAAGTATAGGTTTTTAGCGCATTAGGCGATTTCAAGGTTTCCAACCTAATTATTTTCTTCCAAATGTATCTGATTCTGACTAATAAACCAAGATGAATATTTTGGTATATTTTACATCTCTCTGGCACAATGGGCAGCCGAGATAGGGCGGTTTTTGCGTGCGGCGACTGCGACACGCAACGCGGTCGTTTCCTGTGCGGGCGCGTTGCGTGTTGCGGCGTGGCAATCAAGCTATACCTGCTTCAAATATCAAAAACACCAACCTCTCCTCCTCATCCGTGGTGAACGCCGACTCCTCGGGGTCCGTCAAACTGGCACTGCGCGCCGTCGGGCACTGCGAGGTTCTGCCCCTAAATTTGGGTATCTTAAGATATCCATTGGTATAATTTTATATATTTTCTACTAGTTAAACCTTGTAAGAATCACGGCCTACATAGGGCTGCTGGGATGATAACTGCATGCGGTGTAGACGTCAATGGTCGAGCAATCCGAGGCGGCCGTACTATCCGTCCGAACGCGATCCGAACCCTCGGAAGCCGCCATATTTTGAGACGGAAGGTTCATGGGATACAAATAATTCAGCAAGATGTGGCAAAAAGTACGAAATTACAACTGCAAAGCGTTTATGCAAATTTATTTAATTTTAGCGTAATACCTAGGAGTAAATTTTGCTCTTTTTTTAGTCTTACGAGGAGGAAATCAACGTTTTCCTGAGGGTCTGATATTTTGAAGGGGAATGCCGGAAATGTTTCTACAATTTTTAAACTATGAAGTCTTATAAAAGCAATATTTACAAAATACACAAATTGTCAATCTTTCGACCAAATCTTGAACGTTTCAAATTTTTGAAGCTAGCTTCCACAAGTATCGTTAAAGCTTACCATACTGTTAAAAGACTTCTTTTTCCAGCCAGAATCCCGACAGGCGAAATCCCGACATCCAAAATCTCGACATATTCTTGAGGCTACTTTGAACGCCACTTCCTTTTAAACAGCTACTTTACATGTCGGGATTTTGGCTGTCCGCACTTTGCCTGTCGGGATTTTTGAATGTCGGCATTTTGGATGTCGGTATTTTGATTGCCGGGATTTTGGCAGGATTTTCGGATGTTCATATCCAACTTTTGATTTTTAGCCCCTAACTCCAAAATTTCAGCTTTTTAAGAGCCCAATTTCCTCAAAAACTTCCGGTTGCCGTTCGGCTTCTTGCCCCCCTCAACCCCTGCAGTTATCTGAAAATGAGGAACAAAGGCTGGCACAAAAACCGGGTCGCCAAAAAGCCCGAAAATCTTAATCGCCCGGATTAGCCCCAAAAGCCGTGCGCCCGATTAGTACGCAGCTGATAAAGCGGCCGGGCAGATTTTGGAGTTTTGCCGTGGCTTGTAATTTTGCCCCGAACTAAAATGAAGGTTTTTCTATTCGTTTCGATGGTTATTATAACGGAATTGTTGACTGGGAGCGATGCAGTTGGTAGTTTTAGCTTTTCTTGCAAAAAATGACCCCAATTTTAGCTTGCCCGGCACGTGAGTTTTTCAATGGTATACGGTAATGGGAGCACATTTTAGCGGTTCCGGCATACTGCAAGAGTGGACGTGAGTTTGATTTACTCAATTTTGTTAAGCTTTACATTTTAGGACTTTTCTGTAGTTTGTAATTGCGATATCTTGGTTCGGTTTTAGTTTTAGATTTATAGCTTTAGAAAATATTTTTTTTGTAGCGTTCGTATTATTTTTAAAGGCCTAAAAAGTCCTAAAAATTTTTAGTAAATTTTAAGAATTCAAGGTTTTGAAGAAAAACAATTTTTCAACAATTTCAAAATTTTTGTTCGGTGTAAAGACCTACACAAAGGGTGTCCATTTTGACATTCAGATAGGTCAAAATTAGGTCCCTATTACCGCCCTACCCCCCCCCCCCGCTAATGAACCAGTACGAAGAAGACGAGCTTTTTCTCTAGCCTCTTTCAACGGGATTTGCCCGGAAACGGACTGTGATGGCGGTGACGGCTTCTGCTATTGCATGGACTGCGACGCGGCGTGCCAGGCGTGCAAATCGCTTTGCACTACGGTAGGCGGGCGGGGCATCGAATAGGGAATTTCGGCCAAAATCCCAACAGTCAAAATACCGACAGTGAAAATGCCGACAGAATCTTGAAGCTATTTTGAAGGCCGCGACCGTTTAAGCTTAATTTTGCATATCGGGATTATTGCTGTCGGTATGATGGCTATCGGAATTTCGGACTGTCGGGATTTTTTCTCTGCCGGAATTATGGCCATCGGCTCTTGGTCTGTCGGTATTTCGCCTGTCGAAATTATGGCTTTCGGGATTTCGGCTTCCCGCTTTCCCGCGAATAGGGGTAGCGCCAACGAAACAAATCTTCGCATTAATTCACGCCATTGGCTATCAGTAATCTTTTCATGTCATCATCCGGTTATCAACCCTGAATTCCCGGCCGGTTTTCCACCTAGCACCCACCACGTCACGGGGTAACGTGACTTTCTGTGCATTATTGGGCGCGAAAAAAACGGAAGTGGCGTAGGGCACTCAAAAAGATGTAAAAAGCTCAGATTATTTTGTATAGAAGATTTTAGTCCTTTTAGAAAGGCCCTACCACCACCGCCTATATCACCACAATCGCTCCAACGACTGCAGGTATGATTTTAGAACTTTTTAACGCAAAAATGGCATTTTTTTCAGGAAACTGCATCGACAACAACAAGAAGTTAGTTTCATCGCCGAGGATTTGCTCTTTTAACTTTTCTAAAAGTCTTTATAGTAAAAAAAATTCATTTAGCTGTGCCGTTTGGGTAAAATCGGGCTTCTGCGAGAACAACCAGTACACCTGGCAACAAAGGAAAGACTACTGCGCGAAAAGTTGCGGTCTCTGCAATTGTGTGGACACGACAAAGGAGTAAGTAATATTTTATTAACAGTATTATTTTTTGCCATTAAGTTGCGCCGACTGGATTAAGAACGGCTTCTGCACGAACCCAAAATACACTGACGAGGAGAAGCGGAAGTATTGCGCTCTCAGCTGCGGACTATGCAATGCCCCAACAGGAGGTATAAGTTGTTTTTATTATTTATTTTTTTTATTAATTTCATTAACGTTCAGTTTTGTGATCTCTCCTTTTTAGCCACGACTCTGCTAACAACACCTGGCGTTTGCAAGGACAATTCCCCAAAGTGAGTCAAGATTGTTATCTTGATTTTTCTGGATTAGCTAAACTTGTTACGTTTTTGAACGTATGTACGTCTGTTTAATCGCTGAATACAAATTTTCACACCCGAAATTAGCGTAATAAAGCCCTTTTCAGCTGCCCGGACTGGGTGAAGAACGGCTTCTGCACGAACCCGCAGTACGACGACGAGCAAAAGCGGAAATTTTGCGCGAAAAGCTGCAATTTGTGCTGAATAAACATACTTAATTTTACAAACCTAAAACACAATGTAAAATATAAACTTTGCAAAATCACAATAATTCAGTAAACACGTTGCGCAGCGCAGAAACTTTGCCGCAGCGCAGCCACACGCGTTCACCATTTTTCGAAGTACTTTCGAAACTATTATTCATCAAAAATCGCTTAAAAAGCGTATTGCGAAAGTATTATTTTTACAGTTACACACATCGAAACGCTATTTGAAAATCTTCCTGAGATTACCTTGGGCTGTCGGTATTTTCGCTTGTCGGTCTTTTGGCTGTCGCGATTATGGCTCCAGGGGTTCTGGCTGTCGGGATTTAGGCCTAAAGTGATTTCTGTTTTAGGGATTTTACTCTATCGGGATCTTGCCTGTCGGAATTTTGTCTTTTAGGGATTTTGTCCTGTCGGGATTTCGTCCTTTCCGTATTTTTGCGGTCGTTATTTTGGCCTGTCGGGATTTGGCCAGAACCCGAAGCACCCACCCTCACACTGCCTAAGCTAATCGGCTTTTCATCGGAACCCCCAGCCTGAACCCACGAGGTCACGTCGAGATGGATTTCAGCCCGCGTAAGCCCATCCAATCCGTTCTCACAGCACCATGGGCCACCGTATAATCTCCATTGTTCTCCACAACCCAATAAGCTTCCGAGATAAGCAAATCCCCGCCTCAGCAGCTCAACATATAAGCCCCCCCTTAGCCAAGCCAAGAAGATAAGTCGCCGCGCCTTCCCAAAAACGCTTTTCTCGAATTCGGCTCCCGCGAAAAACAGCTTACCATGAATAGCTACGCGGTGTTGTATCTGAGTATTGGGCTCGTCATGTCTTGTAAGTTCTTCATTATCTTAGGAATTTAATTTATTCCTTTTAGTTAACAACTTCAAGGTGGACGGACAATCGGTGAGTGTTCCTTTACACAAAAAAGCTACGGCTTTCATCATAAGCCTGTATCAATTGAAGAACCAAGAAGATATGGAGTATTTTTAATACAACATTATTATATTAAATCAATTTTGCAACATTAAAATTTTAGGTGAAATGTGGCAGAGCAAATTTTCGGTACTAAACTATTAGCGGGGGAGGGTGGGGGCAAATTTTCCCAGTAATTCCGTGCGGCCCTACAACGAAACATAGACCACTTTTATAGAATTTTACAGGGTTTTTCGATAAAGAAAATTCATAAAAATACTAAAATTGTCGAGAAATCTCGAGTTTTGGCCAAAAATGTATCGGAAAAATGGCCAAAATGTTCGAATTTTCAATATTTATTTTAATTTTTTATGGCTTTCTAGCAAGCGAAAACTATTGAAAACACGATAAAAATAGGCGGAAAAACAAAAACCGGTTTCCCCCTGCTAACAATCCCCCACCCGCTAACAGTCCAGTACCAGCTGTTGCTTTACCTCAAGCCTCCCTCATGGACCAAAAATCAAGAATTTTCTAACGAGTGATTCAGTCGTCGACGGATGGATCAACGGTATCAACCGTTTCCGGTGGAACCACGGAATCTGGCGGAACTACGGTAAGCGGAGGGTCGACCGTTAGTGGAGCTTCTGAAACGACTGCGGCTACTGGAGCCACAGCTGGCCCATGTGTTGATGCCGATCCCGCTAAGTTGGTTCTTCATCTAGCTGAAACTCACTCTCTTCAAGCTGCCCGGCCTGGGTGAAGAATGGCTTCTGCACTTCCACCTTCTATACCGACGACGAAAAGCGGAAATACTGCGCCAAGAGCTGTGACCTGTGCGATGGGAACTGCAAGGATGCCAACAGCAAGTGGGTTCCTTTAAATAAGCTTTAACGCAATTGTTTAACGCCAAAGTAAGCTTGTATTTCTAAGACAGCTTATTTCCTGAACGTAAAAACCTTACAAAAACTAAAAAAACTAGTTTTTTCGCCGAAATTTTGAAAGAGTAGTTTTTTCGGTTTTCTAAATGGTTTTCGCCTGGAATAGAGCTAAAATTACTAAAATGCACAAATCATCAAAACCACTATAAATATCCTGGTTTTCTAGCTGCGCAACATGGGTGAAAAATGGCTTCTGCACGAATACCGGATACACCGATGACCAGAAGCGCGAATACTGCGCGAAGAGCTGCAATTTGTGCCAAGGAGGAGCCACCGGAGCCACGGCGTCGCCAAACTGTAATGATGCGTCGACAAAGTAAGTTGGAGATATCGCTCTCTCTCTCTCTCTCTCTCTCTCTCTCTCTCTCTTTGGCTAGACAGGGGGTACCGGGAAACCCACCGAGAGAGAAACTTGCACGATCACTATTAGCAATCCCCCGCAATCCACGAAATTACGTGGCAAATGATCCCCTGAATTGAATCATAAGATGAAAGGCTAAAAACGCGACTCCGGATTGCTGCAAGTGACGCTAAAATTCCCAAAATAGCCTCTGCTACACCGGAAAACACATCACTAAATTACCCGTTTCATTGAAATCTAGATTTCTACCACGTATTATTTCATTTTTACGTTTGACGACTACAGTATCCACCAAAACCCCGCATTGTTTAGCTGCCCGGATTGGGTGAAGAACGGCTTCTGCACGAACCCCGTCTACACCGACGACCAAAAGAAGAAGTACTGCGCCAAGAGTTGCAGTTTGTGCTGAGGAAAACTAGAAATACATCCCGAAAATCGTCTTCTCATGACTGTACATAGTTAATAAACGTCTATATTCCTAAAACACACGCAAAATCGGTATTCTATCGTACTTTCTCACTATCGACGCGGAAAACTAAATTTTTTCGCCCGAGAACCAGTTTTCTAAGATAAATAGGTAGATAACTGTTTATCAACTTGCTTTTACTATTCCTAAACGTAAAATCTTCACACATGGTTGTTAATAATTAAAAAAATTAGATTTTTGAAGGAAAAATGACTGATTTTCGACGAAAATTTAGATTTTCTAATGTTTCGGCTTGAAAATAGCTAAATTTTACTAAAAACACGATGAAAAGAACTATTATTACGTTATTAGACCTTTCTAGCCCTATATTCTCTAGCTCAATCGGCGCATCCGGAAGTTTAACGGGAATTTCTTGGGTCGGCTCTATCCTAAAGAAAACTAGAAGTACTGAAATCATCGCCGTATGGGGTTGTTGTACGTCGGGAAGTCTGGACCCAAACCTTAACAAATAAGCTATTCTCTAGCTGAATCCGCGCAACCGGAAGTTCACCTTCCCTGGGGAAAATGGCTATTCCTGGCGGGTCATAAGAGAACACGCAATCACCCACCCATCAACATCCGTCTCGCGCATTTCATCTTTGAACGGACAATCGGCCATCCACCCGTTTCATCATTTCACTCCATCAAGCCATGAAATGGACGGGAAGGAAGGCGACGCGCCAAAACAATCAACGGCAACGCCGGAAAAGCCGGTTGATAGTGGAGGCCTTGATTAATAAGAAAAAAAAGAATAATTATTACTACATGTACATTCAGGTATCAGCATGGTAAGCAGTGCAAGTTAGCTTTTATTAAATACAGAAACTCGAAATTCCCAAAATGACGTGAAGTAAAGCTGGCTTCACGTTGAGTTTTTTTGAAAAATAAGTTGAAAACCTTTTCTATAAAGCTTTACTAACTAAAATACGGTCTTTCTTACAATACCATCTCCTTTAAAAATTTCTGACATCTAAAATCACCATTTTCCAGTCACTTAAAGTCATCTGAAGTAGATGCGAGTGAACGTCTAATTGTCGATTTTACGCTTATAATTTTTCCGATCGAAATAAGGTTCATCAAAAAATTCCACTATAGTCATAGAAACTCTTCCATCACAAAATCTCGAGAAACCGGAAATTAGCGTTCTAAAACTAAGGTAGGTAATTTCGTAAGCGTGTCTATTTGTCCGATATTGATGTTTTTATTATTAGCTTCCGAAAGTTACGAAAATTACGAAAATAGCCGATCGACAAAAGGCTGGTTCCCATTTCAGCGCCATCTTTAGTCATTTTGCCTCTCGCCACCCTCGCCGCATAGCAAAAACAATAACAAATACACGATCAGGATTTCGCGATCAGTAGATCAGGTTTTGGAGAGCGAAGTATCAAGGGTACGATCAACAAGGGGCTGCCTGGGGTGATCACTGAATAGGGGAATCCTAGTGAAATTTAATACTACAACCCGAATAGGCGATTTAGTGTCCTTTAACGGGGCTGGGAAGGCAAAAATCCAATTACGGTAGGGAATACTATATGGAACATAGGTGTACTTAGTTTTCGATCAATCTTACCATCCCAAATGTAACGTCAATTTTTAAGCTTCTTTTAAAGTTGCCAAAAACATCTCTTTTATTATCATGCTAGCCTTTCAAGCTTAAACAACTAACATCCATTTATTTAATGCCAAAAACAACGAAAAACGATTTAATACTATTTTGAAGCTTTGCAATTCGCGGTATTCAATCATTACCTTCCCCAGGCCTCTTAAAAATTTACGAAACTTATTAAAAGTTATCTTTTAGTATTTTCCATATCTTAAAAACCACACTATCTATCTATCTATCTCGTTATTTAGCGTACAAGAACGTGTTCTTCGCATTATCGGGGGTGGGGAGCGAATTCACAATTTTCCTACAAGTCAAGAAATGCCAGTAAGTATTTTTAGCATAATTTAACCAGATTCCAAGTGAAACAAAACGATAAAAACGTGTAAAAAAAGTCCCTCTCAAAATTTTTGTCGAAAATCGGCCATCTTGGGTCGAAAACCCAATATTATTTGTATTTTTTAATGAGAAGTTGTAAAGTTTTTGCATTTAGGGATAGTAAAAATAATTTAGAAGCACTCTCGCCATTGAGTTTAGAAAAATCCGGGTCTTAGAAAACAATTGTTTCCCTTTCCGATAATGCGAAAAACAAAAAACAAAACTATAAAAACGCTTTACCAACTCTTTAAAAATTCTATGCTTGTAAAATAGCGCCTATTTTTACGGCGACGACCTAACCGCTACCTCCCGGTCCGCCGGCCAAAAATAGAGCCGAGCGATTGGGGCGGCGTATCATTTGTCGATGAACTGTGGGGGGTGAGTGCGGTGATTGATGATGGCTCTCCCTTGATCTCGTGTTAAATTGCACCAAATATGGTAAATCCCAGCCCCGCATCCGGCTCCGCCCATAATTACCCGAATATAAGGAGCACCAAGTCGGAGGATGAGCATCAGCAATCAGCTACTTACTGTCTACACAGCTACCTACAAACCAACAAAACCAAGCAACAATGGTTCATGTAAGTTTTAAAATATTTCTTTTAGCTTCTGCGGATCTAAAAATTATTAAAAAAGCTCCAAAGTCGAAGTCTAAGCTATGCCTAAGCTTCTTAAACCAAGCCTGAGTCTAAGCGAAGCTTGAACCTTAGCCTAAGCCAAGCCAAAACCTAAGCCAAGCCAAAACCTAAGCTAAGCCAAAACCTAAGCCAAGCCTAAGCTAAGCCGAAGCTAGGACTAAGCCTAAGCTTAAGCCAAGCCTAAGCCCAAGCTAAGCCTAATCGTAAGCATGGTTCTATTAAAGTACAATTTCTATTGAACCATAGAAAAAGATATCGAACTTTCCATCAAAAAATGGACAATTTTCGAGATTTCTAGAATCATAAGAAACCCCCTCCCCCCCCGCCCCCCGATGATGCAAAAGCACTAAAATATACTGATTCTTCAGCTCGAGGAAGCCGCTATCAAGAAGATGGAGGACCGCATCGCGCCCCTGATGAAGAAGCTCGAGACCCATCCTCTCTACAAGGCCGTCCAGAACCTTGAGCAACTCCGCGTTCTGATGGAGAACCACGTATTCGCCGTGTGGGATTTCATGGCTCTTCTCAAGGTATAGAATCGTTAAAAAAATAGAATTATCACTTTCTCCAGTTCCTCCAAGTCGAGCTCACTTGTGTATCGGTCCCATGGAGGCCCGTCGGCAAGAAGGACTCTCGCCGTCTCATCAACGAGATCGTCTGCGCCGAGGAAAGCGACCAGATTGGTAAGGAACAAAAGTTAGCTATAAAAAGCATAGAAAAACACAAAAATTTTTCGCTTTTTGGTCAAAACGTATGTAAAATGACAATAAAAATCTATTAAAGCCTTTCAGCTTACCTAAAACGTCTAAATCTAAAACTAATTCGTCTAAAATTCTTCTAAAAACCCCTTTCTTTAGCCGGACGCAACATCTCGCACTTGGAGCTGTACCTCGAGTCGATGGAGGGTTGCGGAGCCCGCACTCGCCCGATTCAACGACTCCTCGAGCACTTCTCCAAGCAGGCCAAGCCCGATATCTCTGACGCCGCCCTCCAGAAGGTGAGCAAGAGATCGAGCTCCATCTTTATAGCTTCTCCAATAGATTAGAAAAGCTACATTAAGACCAAACATAAATCCAAAATTCCAGGCCTTCGCCGAGTGCGAGGTCCCCGCCCCGGCCGCCCGCTTCATGCGCCACACTTTCGAATTCGTGCGCACCGGCAAGCTGCACATTGTCGCGTCGGCGTTCACGTTCGGCCGCGAAGACCTGATCCCGTTGATGTTCACCGGCCTGCTGAAGGACATGAACCGCAAGATTGGCGGCGGACTCGACACCTTCATCCAGTACCTCGAGAGGCACATTGAGGTAAGCTGGAGCCAAAAAACTGGATAGAAATCACTATTTCCAACACGGAGACACGGCTCTCTTGTGCCGAATTTTGCGCTCATTCCAAATCTGTTTTCAAAATTGACCAAACGGCCAGATTCAAAAAGGTATGGAGGCTTTAGGTGCGAAAAAGGCCCAAAACGGTCCAAACCTTTTCGCCACATAACTTTTTTAATCTGGCCGTTCTGTCTTAATTGAAGACCGATTCGGAATCAGCGCAAAATTCTGCCCAAGGTAGACTCGATTAGCGCTTAAAAAACATCTCTCTGTAAGCTAAGAACAACAGTGTAACACTCTTCTCTTCCAGGTCGATGGTGATGAGCATGGCCCAATGTCCCTGCAGATGGTCTCCGAGATTTGCGGCGCCGAGGGTGACCCGAAGTGGGCTGAAGCCGGCGTCGCCGCCGAGCAGGCACTCCAGGCCCGCATCGACCTCTGGGACGGTGTTGTCGAGGAGTCCATTTCATGTTTGCCTGGATTCGCCAAATCTGGCTTATTCAATTAGTTATATTTACTCATTATTAGCCTAGTAAGCTTCCTTTGCTACAGCGCCTTTATTAGGCTCGTAGGCTGGGTTTGTCGATTGATATCTGTCGATGGGAAAGGCGACCTTTTTGGGTGTTGCGGCCTCCATATCGCCCCATATCGGATGTATTTTATGGCTCGTTTCTCTATTCTACAGTCCCTCATTTGCTTGCTTTTCTGCGTCTCTCGCGAATCCACGTTTCCATGGATCGTCTGCCCCTGTCCACGACACGGGACGGCGATTTTTTGGCTGACTCCGCCCAATCGGGGCTCCATAAATAGCAGCCGGTGGCACACAAAATTGGCCGGTTCCTAACTCGCTAGGACAGGGCTTTGCTGGCAGGTAGGTTTGGAAGGTGAAGGAGCAGACGAGAGACGTGTAGCAAATCGAAATCCCACAACTTTTTTTATGGCCCGGGTTCACAAGATAGGATCGCGACCCATGACCCCGCCTATCTGTTTCTGTTGGGTGGCGCGATCGTTATCTCCAGTATCCCCATTTTTCGGGACGGATCTCGTAGCCGTAGACTTTCGAATAGGCCCTGGGATTTTCCTTTGACCGCCAGACAGAGTCACACTCGCGCTCAGATATTGACTCCTACTGTGCATCCAAACTTTCTTCTGCTGTCCTCTATCCAACAAGGGGGTCACCGAGTTAATTTTGATTTTTCAGGGTAAAACATAATGACGGTGGACAGCAAGCTCCCCTACAAGGTTGCCGACATCTCGTTGGCCGACTTCGGTCGCAAGGAGATCATCATGGCAGAGAACGAGATGCCTGGTCTGATGGCTATGCGCGCCAAGTACGGAAAGACCAAGCCCCTCAAGGTATTTTTGTTTTATTGTTTGCAATTTTCGGTAGGGTGCTCGGATCGCTGGCTGCCTGCACATGACCATCCAGACCGCGGTGCTCATCGAGACTCTGACCGAGCTGGGAGCTGAGGTTCAATGGTCGTCGTGCAACATTTTCTCCACCCAGGTGAGGAGAAATTTAGCTGAACTATTTTACCGACGGGTTCAAGCGGTTTAACTGTAAATCGAGCAGAAAATTATTTTGCTTGGCTTTTGTTTGGAAATTACGTTTTTTTTCAGGACCATGCTGCTGCCGCCATCGCCGCCACTGGCGTGCCCGTCTACGCCTGGAAGGGTGAGACCGAGGAGGAATACGAGTGGTGTGTCGAGCAGGTTTGTTCCTTTCCCAGAGTTCTGATCTTTCTGTTTTAGACCATCGTCTTCCCCGATGGAAAGCCGCTCAACATGATCCTCGATGATGGCGGTGACCTGACCAACATCGTGCACCAGCGTTACCCCCAGTACCTGGAGGGAATCCGTGGACTCTCGGAGGAGACCACGACCGGTGTGCACAACTTGGCCAAGATGCTCGAGAAGGGAGACCTGAAGGTATGAAAGCGCTTTCTCTGTATTGATTCCTACTTTTCCAGGTCCCGGCCATCAACGTCAACGACTCCGTGACCAAGTCGAAGTTCGACAACCTCTACGGAATTCGTGAATCCCTGATCGACGGTATCAAGCGCGCCACGGATGTTATGTTGGCCGGAAAGGTGGCTGTTGTCGCCGGATACGGAGACGTCGGAAAGGGATCCGCCGCTTCGCTCCGCGCTTTCGGCTCTCGCGTCATCGTGACAGAAATCGACCCCATCAACGCCCTTCAGGTTAGCATTTCTCTTTTACGGTAAAGCTTTTAATTTTTAGGCTGCGATGGAAGGTTTCGAGGTCAAGACCCTTGAGGAGGTCGCTTCGATCGCCAACATCATTGTCACCACCACCGGATGCAAGGGAATCGTCCGCGGCGAGCACTTCGAGGCCCTGCCGGACGATGCCATCGTCTGCAACGTTGGACATTTTGACTGCGAGATCGACGTCAAGTGGCTCAACGCCAACGCCGCCAAGAAGGACACCGTCAAGCCTCAGGTTAGTGTAACTTATTCATTCTCTTATTTATATAAGTTTAGGTCGATCGGTATACGATGAAGAGCGGACGTCACGTCATTCTCCTCTCCGAGGGGCGCCTGTGCAACCTTGGTAACGCCACCGGACATCCTTCTTTCGTCATGTCGAATTCTTTCACCAACCAGGTATGGATTCGATTTAATTTATTTTAGCATCCTTCATTTTCAGGTTCTCGCCCAAGTCGAGCTGTGGACAAAGTGGGGCACCCCGGAACAATACAAGCTGGGACTCTACGTGTTGCCCAAGACCCTCGACGAGGAAGTCGCCCGCCTTCATTTGGACAAGCTCGGGGTCAAGTTGACGAAGCTGACCACCGAACAAGCCGAATACCTTGGAGTGCCACAGAACGGACCTTTCAAGCCCGACCATTATCGCTATTAAACCGGAATTCACCCTTCCTCGTATCTCACCTTGCATTGTTACGTTGTGCCTAGTTTGTTGTTTTTTTTTTCAGATTCCACCATACATAATACTGAACACTGAATAAACAGAATTTCAGAAGCGAATTGGCGCTCAGAAACGTTGCACTATACGCGTAAATACACTCATTTTACTTACTTACAATTTGGTCAATTGTCTACAGTACTTCTTGAAAATCCATAAATCCCTGTTTGCCCGCTATTTGTTTCGCAAGACGCATCCACAATCTGGGCCGGGCGATAGTCTGTGACTGTCGGAGTCCTGCGACGGTGCTCTCTTCTCTGTACCTGTGCTCTAGCCGAGCCAGCCATGCAAAGGCAAATAGTGGAGCCTTTCATTCCAGCGCACTGCCACCGATTAATACGCGTGGGATATCCCCCGTTAAAGGCATCGATTTGCCGTTTGAGGCTCTTTCTCTCGGCTACCACCTTCCCCTAATACGCCCGGAAACGGATATGCCCGCAGCCATTCTCTCGTCTAATATTTTCACAAATAACAAACCTTTCTTCATTTTAGCGGCCGCTCTTCGGCCTGCAAAACGCGGCCAACATGTCCATTTCCGCCATCTACATTCTGGACATGAAGGGCAACGTAAGGACAAATTGTTCGCTAATTTAGCACCTGTTTAGGTCATCGTCTCACGAAACTATCGGGGAGACGTTGAGCCCAGCTGCATCGACCGCTTCATGCCCCTTGTGGTTGAGAAGGAAGATGAGGGTCGGCCATCCCCCGTCATCACTGAAAGGGACATCACCTACATCTATATAAAATACACCAATGTCTACAGTAAGTTGCTTTTTCCGCATCCACAAACCCAATTTAGTGGTGGCGGTGACAAAGAAGAACAGCAATGTAGCCCTCGTCCTATCCTTCCTGTACAAATGCGTTGACGTCTTCAAGGAGTACTTCAAAGACCTCGAGGAGGAGTCTGTCAGGTCCGTTCTTGAGGGTTGGTTGTTAAAGAAAAGGGCAGGGATAACTTTGTGATCATCTACGAACTTTTCGATGAGATGATGGACTTTGGATATCCGCAAACTACAGAAGGGAAAATCTTGCAAGAGTATGTTTTCGTATTCCTTTCTTATTCCGTTAAAGGTACATTACACAAGAAGGGCACCGTCTCGAAGTTGCGCCGCGGCCTCCAATGGCTGTCACTAATGCCGTCAGCTGGAGAAGTGAGGGCCTCAAATATCGGAAGAATGAAGTGTTCCTCGACGTCATCGAAAGTGTCAATATTCTGGTAGTTTTTGTCTACTTTTATAACTGTTTTATGTAGGCTAACTCTAATGGCACCGTCCTGCGCAGTGAGATTGTCGGGTCGATTCGAATGCGCGTGATTCTATCTGGGATGCCGGAATTGAGGCTTGGGCTCAATGACAAGGTCGCCTTCCAAACAGCTGGAACTGCTCGTAAGCAATAAGGAGATTTTGTAAAATCTGTTTTAGGCAGCGGAAAGGGCGTCGAATTGGAAGACGTCAAGTTCCACCAATGCGTTCGACTGTCCCGCTTTGACGCCGAGCGTACAATTTCTTTCATCCCGCCCGATGGTGAATTTGAGCTGATGAGCTACCGGTTATCGACACAGGTAGATTTTCTCTACAATGCAAGCCTCAATTTTAGGTGAAACCGCTGATTTGGGTAGAAGCTGAGGTGGAGAAACATCCGAATTCGCGAGTCGAATATGTGGTCAAGGCCAAGTCTCAGTTCAAGCGCCAATCGATTGCAAATCATGTGGAGGTAAGTAGCTTGGGCTTTGTAGAGGCCGCCAAAACTTTGTAAAAATGCTTCTCAATCTAATTTCTATTATTGTTTTTTGCCTTTTGCTCTAAAAAATTTCTGTTTGCAATTTCCTATTTTTAGGTCATCATCCCTGTCCCTTCCGATGCCTATGGACAAAAATTCCGTACCAGTATAGGCACGGCCAAATACGCTCCAGAACAGAATGCCATCGTTTGGACGATTCGTAGTTTCCCAGGTTTGTCGCCGTATACTCGTAAAATACATTAATTTGTTTAGGTGGCCGCGAGTATCTGATGCGCGCCAGTTTCCTGTTGCCTTCGATCTCGAGCGAGGAAGAGCAGGGCAACCCGCCGATCAACGTCAAATTCGAGATCCCTTATTATACGACATCTGGGCTCCAGGTTAGCTTGATCTTCAATGAGATCTTTCGGGTTACTACTTCTACTTCTAACAACTCTGTTTCATTAGGACAGTCAGATCCACGACTTCCGGTATATCTTTCTCGTGTGTTTGGCTAGATTGTTTGTGCGCATGATAGTGATACTTTCTGGCATGCCTGTCTTGCCTTGAGTCGTTCGTATGCGATAGCTATATCTTCTTTGTCAGGGTTAATTTTCTTTTTTTTTCAGGTCCGATACCTGCGCATCATCGAACGGTCCGGCTACCAGGCGCTTCCCTGGGTCCGCTACGTTACGCAGAATGGAGACTATCAAATCCGCTCACGCTAGATCGGCTATACGCTAACTTCTCGTTGTTTTTGGACCTTTTTGTAGACCGTTTACTACTTCTAACCGCTTTCGCTAGACCAGAATCTTAATATCGCAGAGTTTGGCTCACTGTTTTTTTTTTTGCATGAATCCACTCACGTACCCAGCCTTTTCTTTTTTTTCTCTGCTGCCGTACCCTTTCCGATTGCCTTGTGATGCTTCCCTGTTGTGTACCCTGTTTCAAAATGTGATACAATCAACCCAAAAAGTGCCCTTCTCGTCCTGGAGTTTGCTTGATTTCTATTGGACTTACCGCCTTGGTTAGTGACAAATTGTAATTAGATATCTTTTGGCTACAAATAGTCAGAGTTCTCCGCTCTTCCCCCCACTTCTAATCATCGTCCTGGATTGGCGAATCGTTTTGTGATATACTCGGAATTATTAACGCTGTTTTTGGTTTGAAAATAAAATTTTAAGGGCATAGAAACAGAAGTTTTGCGTGCGAGTGACAAATCCAAATAGATGCATTGTACATCTAAGGTACTTGAGGTACCTTATGGTACAACGACGTCGACGGAAGAATCGACGCTTTCGGTTTCAAAACTGGAGTGTGCTGAAGAGATCAAGTGCTCGCGGAAACGGTAGGAGAATTTTATAATTCTAGAGAGACAATTTTCTAGATTTAATTGGAGTATAAACGCGCAATTGTCGAATATAAAAATATGAATAGTCCAGGGTATTTACTGATACTTTATGACCTCTTCCTAGATGTGCCTGATACAACTATCTGCCACAAAGCAGTAATACCGTCCAATCATCCTCCCCCATTCGCCGCGTCGTCCAGTCGGCCCCTCCGGGCGGGTTTTGTCTGTTTGCGCTTGCCTAGAAACATGGGCGGAGAACGTCGCCCGCGGGGCCGCGCAGGGCTCAATCTAGTTGTGAACATGGGCTGTGCTCTGTCGTTTTTGACGCCCTTCTCCCCGATGAGGGGGCGGACGAGTGGGGGAGGGCTCCTCGTCAATCCATCCATCCCGTCTTCAACACCCACGATCCGATTCCTCGTCTCACCGTTTTTTCCGATCCCTTCTCGGGGGGACCCCCATCCATCCTATTCAGCTCTCCGCCTATAGCTTCGTATCGATGTTCATCCGATGACGAAATTGCGGACAGGCTTCACCCGCCCACTTTTTTTCTCGCAGAGTCAGAGCGTGGCGGAACGAGCTGATTCTTTTTTGTAGATCTTAGCGTTGCCGAGGCAGCAAGAGCTGTTCGCAATGGGAACGAATTTCTAATTAGAGAGCGTTTATGCGTTTTTGATGTGTTGCTAGGCGCGATGATGAAATTCAATGAAATCTTCTAGATTCAGTGTCATCAGTTTTATTTAATAGGACGACTTATAACTAGTTTAGTAGAACGTGAGTCCGGCTTTTGAATTTTTTCGGGTTTTTAGGGTGCAGAACAATATAAATTTAACACTACCGGCATAAACTGCGGATCAAGTACTTCTCAGCGCCGTTAAAGCCGGGGGTGAATCCCGCCTAACTGATTTGGTACTGGACTGTTAGCGGGGGAGATTTTTGATAATATCATATATAGAGTATTTTTATAGGTTTATAGGAGTTTTTAAGTGCTAGAAAGTTACAAAAGTGCTTTGAAAAATTTCGGAAATGTTGGACTTTTAGGTCTTTACCATACATTTTTTAACAAAAAATCAAAATTTATCGACAGTTTTAAAATTTTGTATGTGCTTTTTCCATCTGAAAACGGTGTAAAATGCCATAAATGGTGTATGTTCGTTATAGTCGAGGTTTCGTACGGGATTTAGTGACACTTATTTTCCCCTGTTAAAAACTGCCCCCTCACTAACAGCCAGATCGCTTATTTTTAAGATTTATTAAAGGGTAAATGGAACCGTGCGCCTTTGTAATTCCTTTAGACACTCTTGATTGCCGGAACTTCATCCCTGGATCGCCGCTCTTTTGCGTGGACCTGTCAGCAGGAACAAATGCGCCCAGGGCATGCCCCTCTCATCCATTAGGAGGGTCTCCTTTTCAGGACGTTAGTGCAAATGGGTCCTCGGGCTCTGTTTGGCCTGTGTTTGGCCCCCTTCCTCACCCTGCGCGTCTATTGATGTGGAACGGAGCGCCGCGTCAGCACACAGCCCCCCAACCACCCAGCCCTCCCTCAAAGCCCCGCCCCTATTCGAAGGCCTTCGGGGGATCTGAGAGTGAGAGAAAGAGACCGTTCTCCCTGTCGCTCAACCCAAGCTTCCACCTCCATTCAACCCATCCACCCGGTCCGTACTGGGTCGACCGGCCCTCTGGGGGATCAGCCCTTTCTTGCGAAGCTTCACGCCGCGGATTGATCCGTTTCCGTTGATTTTGCATGTTCTTTATTCCTTTAGTCTGTGTATTTACTTATCTTAGAAAAGCGCCTTGGCCTCTAATTTACGATTTTGTAAATTTTTTAAATACAATTGTTCCCTTTCCTGTTGATTTTCACATAGCTTTGACAGTTATATGATATATTTATTTAGTTAGGACGTTCTATTAATCTAGAAATTTGAAATCCGACCTCAATTTAGTGTTTTTTCAATTGAAAATTCTCCTCACCTTTCACTAATTAAATTTTTCCCAATATATTAATCCTTTCAAGTCAGGCCTATTCCAAGCAACTTCGCCTTCCCTATTCTGGCGGAAACAAGCAAAAACAGGCCTTTCCAGGGCCCGCAATCAACTTGAGTGGCCAAAGAAGGACCCAGTCCCAGTCTTTCCGTGCTCATTGGCCTGTAGTCATCCCCGGGAAGTACACAATTATTTTGGGACTTCTTAGAGGTTTTCTTAAGTTTTCTTAGTAACTTCTTGAATCCATTGGAATGCCCTAGTTTCTAAGTGGGCACGTCTTTGTGAGAGATCGATCCCCGTCTGAAGGCTCGGGATTTACGGCCCTGACCTCGGCCTGGCGACGATCTCGGCTCTACACCCATTTGCCCCCTCCCACCACCGGCAGCCCCACCATTTTTGAAGGCCATCCATATTTACGAGTTTGGCCTGGATGCTTCTATAGCGAAATTACGTCAGTACTCTGAGTTACGATCTTTTAATTATTGAGATTACTTTGGTATTTCTTTTTCGCCTTGATGAAATTACAAGTTAACTGCAAAACATTCTCACTTTAAATTCAGTGTTCTACGCTTGTTGCAGAACACTAAGCGTTTTTAGAACGATTTGTATGCGGTTTTAGAAATTTAACCCCGGTTTATACTCCGTTTTACCTCAAATTTGAAGCCGAACTTTGCTAGATTCTATAGGTAAGGCTATACCAAGCCTGTTTAGAATTACCACACCGGTTTGATACTCATTTTTTGCACTAAAACATTCTGGAGATTTTGAGCATGAACTTTATTAGCTTCCATGGAACAGGAACGCATTTTAGAATGAAATTTTGAGCCTGAACTTTACTCTCTATTTTTTTTTCGCACACGCCCTGTTATTGGGCTGGTTCCAATAGCGCCGGCGGTGACACACAGACAGGCTGCGAATGGCTAGTGTGTAGGGACAGGCGGCATCAGACAAACTTTTCTGCAAAACAACATCCACCGGCGGCTACGTGGATCCGGGATCCGCAGCGGGGGCTGTGCGGGTTCAGATTGGCCAAACACCCCGGCGGACTGCATGTCGCTCTGCCAAACAGGCAGACGACTATCGGTCGATTTTCGATGCGAAAACAGGACCTTTGACACGCAGGCCGCCGCCCCATTGACCTAACTTTCTTCTTTTTTTTCTCTATATTTCTCTTTTTTCTATATTTTTACTTGCCAGCCAGAATTATAAAATTTTACTTGCCAAGCGCTTAAAGCTAAATATAAACCTTCTAAGCTATTTAACTTATTGCATCACGAATTCCTCGTTCCCCAAAATGTTTCCCCACCCAACTATCCGAACTGTGGCCCCAAAAGTGGACAGTGTGGGCCCTCCGCAATCTCTCTCTATGTGTGTGTGTCGCGAGGGGTTAGTGTGCGTATGTTTGTGGTGACCCCTCGGGGCCCACCGGCTCTTCGCTGGGCCCTCTCTCTTCCCTCCAAACCAACTGGCCCTCACACACCCCGATTGGATAGGTCAAATCCGGTGTGTGGGGTGAGTCAGGGGCGTCTGGCAACACATCTTGGGCCCTTTCTCTCTCTCTTGGGCCACGGATCAATTGGCCACGCCAGTTCCACGATCCGGGGGCCATCCCTTGTAATGAAGGTCAAATTTGTTGCTAATGAACTGATTTACTTATTTTATACTTATTTTTAGGGTTTTTTCTCTATTTATTTCCGTTACTGTGCTTATCAACGGTATTTCACTTATATTTTCTGTGATTTAAATTTTAACGTAGCTACTCGTTAATAACGATAGCATCACCGTAAGTCTTTTAATGGTTTCTTTGTAAATTCGGCGGTATATCAAGCGGATACAATTTAGCAAACTTTAAAAGTTCGTTTTTTTTTTAAAGCGCCGAAAATAGACCATTTTGGTTCGAAGAATCGCTAGTTTTGTATTTTTAATCATTCTTTTAAAGAGAGCATTGATCAATAGTAAAAACAGCTTAAAAACACGTGTGTTTAGACTAGAACAATCAGATTCTAAGGAAAAATAGGATCCTCTCCCCGGCAAGTCTACAGGTAAGTTCGTAACAACTGATTGTAAAGTATTGGATGCCTGGAAATTCGTTATTTTTCCTGTTCAACAATTTGAAAATGTTATGAAACAATTTTCCGGCCATTTCGCACCTCGGCGATCCTTTAATCCTGCCCCGGCTAGGTGGGCAATTATCCCAGTGATGCAACACCATCACATCCAAAACCGATAGCCCGTATCTGCAAGCAAAATCTTTATCATTCCGCCTTCAGCTAGGCCCGCCCCCTGTTATAATGACGGGTGTGTGAGTGACGGGCCCTCCCTTTTTGGGCCAAACCAATTTCCGTGGATTTAGTCGCCATGTCCCGCCCCCCGATCCATCCATCCATCTAAGCCTTTCATCTCGCCTCGCTTTCGGGGGCTAGCAATGTTTATTTCAGATGGAGAGACACAATATTTCGAGGGCAGCCATCGATTTCCCGGGCATTTTCAGGCTTCTTGAATGAATTTCTGGCTTCTGGATTCATCGAAAGTTTTTGTCTTACTGAAATTCGGCCATAGAAAAGCTTTCAGGGTAATGAATTTTGGCATTCCCTTGGAAATGTAATCTTTTATTTACTGGAATTTGAAGTTTGGAATGCATTTTAGGCTATGGGCTTTTGTTTTAGGCTATTTTTCACTTATTTCTATCTGAAAACAACCTTGGCTTTATGATTATATATTTGTGACGCCAAGACTATCGCGCTGCTTTCCAAAGGCGTGGTGATAGTCCCTAGCTTCTTCGGGGTTCCAGGGAACCGCCTTATCTTGAGTCCGGTTTCATTGACCCAATCACGAATGCTGTACTTTTCACCGGGCTATTATGCCAACCCGGCCTTTTACTCTATTGTTATTGGCAAAAATATTTGTAGGCTTTTCGGGCTTTTCAAAATAATTAGGCGATTTTTCTGTATTGAATCTGGAAGTTTCGATCGTCCTCTCATTGTCCGAGTCTCTATGAAATTGCCGTTTAATTGGTTTGTCTCTTTCCTTTTCTTGCTTTTTCTTCCGAAGCATCGATCGATTTGCAGGTAATGGAACAGCTCGGGCTGGGGCAGTATGCCGACTGGGAGTTGAATCTAGATATTGATATGCCCGAAGGGGCCCTGCTAATGAAAGGCGCCGATCCCGTGTTGGCCGATATCCTCGAGGTAAATTCTTATCGGAATATCACTAATATTCCAAATAACTTTAGTCGGACCGCGTACTTTTCGCCGGAATTGACGACCTCGACTTGCCACTTGACGAGGACGATTTTTGCAATGGGCTAATTAAAGAAATTGATGGTTTGTTTTTAGGATATTCTCGGCTAAAAAGGACTTCTTTGGCTTGTATTACAAGCTATTTTTGCCCCTTAAATTTATTGGCTTGAATTTCTAAATTTTTAATCCCCCTATTTGCACAATTTTCCCAAATCTACTGCCAGCTTATCACACGTTGCGTCATACTGTTTTGACAAGTCGACTCATCCAAGCCATAGAGGGCTGGCGACGGCTATTTCGCAACCCGAAGCGAGGTTCCAACGTGGCCTCGGCCAGCTGGGAAAGAAAAGAGTTGGCACCAACCAGCCAGTCGCACCCCACCCACACCCAGCACAACAACAAGCATAGGGAAATGGGGGTTCGCTAGGGGAAGAGGGGACCAAAGGATTAAATAAAAAATCCAAAGTGATTGACAAAAAACGTCGCATAGGCGCTAAAAATAAAGTTTTTCAGGCATGGAGCAAGAGCACCAAGACGATGAGCACAGCTACGCAGCGTCAGCTTTCTCCCCCGGTGGATCGGATCGTGGCAGCTCACTCGGAAGTGCCTGCGCGTCATCCCCATCATCAGATTGTGGGTTTTAAAATGTATATAATGCGGCTGAATGTCGTTTATGAAGCGTAGTATTTGTTAAATTAATAAAACCTATAAGAGATCGCAAAAGGAGAAAATTTAGTTAATTTGGAAGATTTTGTATATTTAATTTTTCCCTTATAGCATACGATTAATTCAGCTGTTCCAAACGTCTTTAATAAATTGAGCTTTGAAGATAAAGCTACCTTGGAAAATTGCCAACCTCCTATTTACCCTAGGATTTAGCCCATCATGCCATGGGCCCACAATTTCCGGTCCCTTTAATGGCAGATCAACGCGGTTCCCTTTTTGGTTATCTCGGCCGCGCGACAGGGCCAATATTTGTCGGGGCACGGGCCCTTGACCCCTGGCCGATCTTGTGCCCTGCTATTCCGGTGTTTGGTGTCGCTCGGAATAACTCGACGCCCAATTTCAGCCTCTGCCTCCTACAATGTCGACTACCTTCAGATGAGCGCCAACGAGGCATTACAATATGAGGTTTGTGTTTTGTTATATTTTTATGGATTATGTTGATTTAGGACGCCTCCGCCCTAGACAACTACTACGAGCCACAACCCCGTAAAACGATACCAACAAGGTAAGGAAATAACTTTTGGAAGATTCTGAGATTTTCAGTAAAAGCAGCTTCTAACAAAAAAAATTTTAGCAACACAACCCGGCCAATCCTTCAACAACACAAAACCGGCCAGCCAGGTGTCATGCGATACAGTAGGTTTTTGCAAAATTCCTACTATTGAAAATTCAAATTTGATGCGTTCTCTTACCCTTACCGCTCGCTGAAGTGTTTTCGCAGTAAATTCCAGTCATGGGGGCGTCCTTGCGCCTTTTTGGGGGCGCTCTTTTCCGGCTTTTTCGGGGGCAAGGCGGAGGCGGGGATGACGTCGCCTATTAGGGGAACCCCCGGAATGGAATGGCCGATTCTGACGCGGGTATTTCGGGAAATTGGGCGAAAATTGTTGAAAATAGTTTTCGTTAATAGAAAACACGAAAACGGCTATGCTAAATAAAGTTACGGTTAGATTCGTAAACTTTAAAAACTGTTATGGGTTTGTTGACACGCTAAAAATCCAATATTCTCTACTTTTGAGGGGCTTCACGATGCCGCAAATAGTTTTTCATCCGCGACGAAAATCCCATAAAATATTGTCTATTGTTGAGCGTTTTTTTTCCAGCATTTCGCTTTGGTCTACGCATCCATATTTCAAAGGCCAATCCCAATTCTGAATTTTCCCTTTTTACCCTGCACGCGCGCCGCCCGAATTATTTGACAAAACGCGCCGGCCGGCTATTGTTGGCTTAGCGGACCGGCGGCGGTCCGGCTGGCGACCGGTGAATATTAGTAGTGTGCGGGCGGGCGGACACGATCGCCCCGATCCTTCCACAGGGGTATTGATCATCGACCGCGCCACATCGGCGCGCCCTTTCACACCCCGGCCCATCTCCAAAACGGGACGATTCTATACTTTTTTTGACGGTGGGGATCGGCTGCAAAAAAAGTCGCACGAAATCCAATAATATCGGATTTGAAAGTGGCGTGGTGAAGGGAAAGTGGAAGCGAAAGGATGTGAATTTTTTGTCGTTGGAAAAGTCGAAAATAAAAAAGCCAGGAAATCTTTAAAAAAGCTGTGTTAATACGCTACGCACCGATACGAAAGTACAGTCAAATCCTGCGCTTAAACAGCCGGATTTTATTTTGGAAAAGTCGAAGATCCGGAAAAAATCTCAAAAAATGAAAAGCTGTGCGCTGCGTTAACTACGATACGCAACGTTGCGAACAAAGGTGGAAATTGCCCTAGATTTGTTTATGATTTCTCGTCTGAACAAAAGTGATTGGAGTACGCTACGTAACGATACGAGCAGTATAGCGAAGCCCTGTGCCTTTAGTGCGTTTTCCAGATTTATAAAGCACGCGAAATTGTTCCCAGACCGTTCCGGAACCTAGATTTGTTTACATTTTCTCGCCTGAACACTCGCCCACCCACTCAATACCCTCGAGAGCTGATTGTTTATGGATTTGATGGCACCGAGGGGCGAGGGTCAAGGTCCACAAACCCCCAGGGTACATACCGCGGATGCAACCAAATTATATTAGCCCGCGATCGCGATCTGGGCACAGATTGGATCGCGGCCAGCAGCACAGTGAGATCCACCCCAACCAATTCGATTTCGCCCCCAAAAAAAACGCAAAAACACGGTCAGCTGAGTGGGGGATGGGGAGAATGGGGTCAGAACTCCGTTTTTGGGGTCCGGGCGAGAATCGGGAAAAGCCGGGGGTGCGGGATGTGAAGGAAATGAAAGGGAAAATGACAAAATAGCAATTTTTCTCTTAAAATTAAGTTGGTGATAGTATTGCTTTAAAGAACGTTTTCCAGGACCAATCGGCCGACCCGGTGCAGCCAGCAGTCTCGTAACCCCTGCCACTTCATCGGGCGCTGGAACGACAAAACTTACCCCAGGTACTACTGCTTTGCTTTTGGCGCTCTCTCTCTCCTCTCTCTCGCTCTCTCTCTCTCTCTCTCTCTCGCTCACTGCCGATATCGTCTAGTATCCCATTCTTTTTGTAAACCTTTATTTATTGCAGCAGTCGGCGAGAGAACGCGGAAGTACCCACCGCTCGTGCTCACCGAGGAGGAGAAGCGTCTATGCAAGAAGGAGGGCATCACACTCCCCGAACACTATCCACTCACCAAGGTACGGTAGCCGAGTCGTTTTTTAGGGATGTCGAAAATTGCCAAATTCGGAAAATCACCGGGTGTTTAGCCATGATTTCTCGATATCTTGCCATTAAATTAATTAAATTAAACAACGGTGGTTGAATAAAATCAAAAAATATTCAAACTTTTCAAATTTTTCAAATCCATTTTCCCATTTTCAGGCCGAAGAGCGCGACCTCAAGAAGATCCGCCGAAAAATCCGGAACAAGCGCAGTGCCCAGACGAGCCGCAAGCGCAAACAGGTCGGCAGTTTTGCAATGCCCCCAGAGGCCATTCCGAATAACAGTTCATCTTCACCATCACACAAACACACGCCCTGTCTATTTACCCTCAAGGAAACGGTCTAAAGGGCTCTACCCCGGCGAAATTCGCGCGCGCCCCTCGCACAAAATGCACCTTCTTAAATATTGACGAGAGCGGCGGTAACAGGCACGGACCGCCGCGGGACCCGCGCTGCCGATTTGTTTGTGGTCAGCTCGGAAGTTGTGACTTTTGGGCAATTTAAGCGAAATTCAGTGCTTTAGCAATTCCGCGGGGGGGGGGGGTCAGATTTTTTCCTTGGGATCCAATAGTTCTCATATAAATACAGAAACTATTTCTACAAACATTTTCTATTTCTAAACGGAAAAATTGCAATTACAAAAAAATCTAGACTTTTGGCGCAGGTTTTTGGACCAAATTCTCATATTTTCAAGCATTTTTAGAGGTTTTTGAAGGTTTTGCCACTCAAAAAATGGTTTTTTTTACTAAAAATACCTTTAAAGTACCGTCTCTGGAATTATAGGAGAAAATTCATACCCCCGGAAATACATAAGAACCCGAGAAAAGGCCCAAGAGCCTTGCAAAACCATTTAGACCACCCTGACAAACTACCCTCCCAAATATCTCGCCCATTCCCTAATGACCCAATTCCCGGAAAAACCAATTTTTTGGCAAAGCATCTTCTCGGAAAATGTTTTTGAGCGGCGTTCAAGGCCGTGTCGCCAAAGGGGGGAGGATTGGCCTACTTCGGCTTCCTCACGGGGGCTCCAGGCGGTGCCGGGGTCAAACCAACCGCTGGATACGATCTTTCCAGATGACGGACGGCCAATGGGGGAATTCGGGATCGGATCAGGGATTTGAAAGGGCTCTTTGAAGACTTTTTTGGCACTGGGATGTTAGCGGGGGGTGATTTTGGCGGGGATCTAACTGACTTGTCCTCTTTATTTCCCAATAATCCTCTTTATTTTCCAACAATACACGCCATTTATTGAGCTTTCTAGGCGGGTTTTACCTCTAGAAAGTTCATAAAAACCTGATTTTTCGAAAAAAGGTGGAAAGGATTCAAAATTTGAATCTATTACTTCTCTAAAAAAGTTTATATGCGTTTTTACTAACAAAAGCTACTAAAAACACTATATAAAGTTTGTGGATTTAATATTTATGGATTCTAAATAAAGGAAGCTACTTTGGAAAAAATTAGGGAAGTTGTGGAAAAATTAATCTTTTTAAGTTTCAATGCGTGTTTGTAGACCTTTTTGGTACCAAAAACTACTAAAACACTTTGTGTTTGGAAGGAGGCTGAATAAAGGAAATTGGCTCCCCCCGTTAATGAACCAGAACCTTGAAAAAAGCTCTAGAACTTCAGTTTTTTCGATCCTAGATAACCCCATAAACGATGTATTACCTTGAAGTAACCAGGAACTAGTATCCAACCCAAGCTCGACCCTCCCTCCCGAGATTTCCCGTTCCGCCATCCATCCCTTCCAGAAACTTTCTCCGTCCACCAGTCTCCTGCTGTCTGAAGCCAATAGATAAGACACGGGAGGAGGAGGGGAAGAAGGCATTCCGAGGGGAGATGCTCACCCCCCTTGGCGACGAAATAAAAAGAAGAACCCAGCCCGGAAGACCGGTTTCCCCTCGCTCATACAGCTCGCTGCATCGAGTCTCCATGGATCGAGACGATTAGCCGGGGGTTGTCTATGTATACGGGGGGAGGGGATGGATGGGATGGTACTGGTCAGGGAAAATCAATAAACTTTATTTAAAGAAAACGCCGATTAACTGAAAAGCAGAGGTTTTAATCTTTACAAAATATCAAACTTTTAACTAAAAAACAACCTTTTAACGATTCACGGCATTCCACGGAGGCACGGATAGGACCCCCTGGGGCCGCGGCGCAATCGGTTAGCGCCGATCGGAAATCTCGAACAGAGGGTCCGGGTTCGACCCCCGGGACCAACGTACAACCGCTATTTCTCCCCAAAACCTTTGCGAAGCTTTTGCGTTTTGCTTAAAAACTGTGCTCCAGCCATTGAAAACTGCTAAAACAATAAGGATCTGGAAAAATTAACCCGATCAAAAAGAGACGGTTGATCCACTAGCAACCATTTTCGCAAAACACTCACTTGGAGCCATTTTCAGCGTCGATTTCACGCACCGGGGGGTAATCGACCTTGATTTTACCAAATCTAGGCTCAGATTTCAGCGACAATGCTTGGTTTCTGCGCTTTTTAAAACCGCACAAAATCCTGGACTAAACTTCAAAAGATCATCACAAAAAAGTACCAGAATAGATTTTCGATAGTTAGGTCTCAAAATCTGCGCCTTCGCGTCTAGAATATTTAAATCTAATTGAGTTTCTAATTTTTCTATTAAAATTTCGAGAAAAATCCAGTTTTGTCCAAAATTTTGTTCATTTTCGAACAAAAACGTGGCGAGCACACTGTCCCCTTGTGCAGGGGAGCCTGCCGTAGCCCAAAAGCTATCCGTGCCTGCCTGTTAAAGCCTGGAATAGCGTGGATTTTTGATTTCGCGCTTTGCTTTTGGCAAGTTATGAGCTTTTCTGAGTGAATAGGATTAAAAATCTTATTGTATGAGGGTCGATGGTAATGGTCAGGAAAAATAAATCAGCTTTATTTAAAGCAGAATAAAAACTAAAAAATAATTGTGTAACCCCACTAAAAATCGAATCTAAAAACATTTTGTAACCTAATAAAAATACATAGTACAGCTGCGTATCGTGAATATTCGTAAAGTTTATTCTCTTTTTTCTAGCCTTTTCCGTTATCCAACCGCACAGCTCTTCACCATACAAAAACCACACAGATTTCTACGCCCATCTGGCCCCAAAAAAACGGCTCCCCATATACCGGTAAAAAGCGCGGGTTGAACCCTCGCACTTTTTGCACAGTCAAAAAGCGGGCCTAGAACACGGACTAGCCGGACAACTGTCAATCTCCCGGCCGCCCTATCTATGACAGCTTTCCAATTTTGGGCAAAAACTTGGGGACTGGAGTCGGAACGGTCTAGAACCATGAAGAAGGGACTGTGATAACCGTAAACTAGCGATTTTCCGAAATCTTAGAGAAAAGAATCGGAAAGATGGTTTAAAAATGCCTTCAAACGCTAATTTAAAATGATTTAAAAACAACGAAATTTTAAAATTCGAGGTAAAGGCTATTTTTGCGCCGGAAATTGCTCAATAAAAGCGCTCATTTTATAGTTTACCTGAAAAATTCTGAGGTTTTCCGAAAATATTTAGTACATTAAGTTCCAATATACGCAATATTATCTTTGGGTGCATCTCCGCTTTCTCGCCAATTTCCGGTTTTCCAAACGACACGTACATGATCATCGCATTGAAAATATCCAATTGTTGTCGAAAAAATATTTGTCGATGGTCGACTGGCGGGATTTGTACAAACATCGCAATGAATAGGCCAGACCCACACTTCCCTATGCGTTATTTCCTCTCAACAGGGACACATTATAAAAAAACACCGCGTTTATCCCGTAAACTAACTTTTTTTTCAGGACTACATCGAACAGCTTGAAGACCGCGTCAACGACTGCACCCAGGAGAACAACGACCTGAAACAAGAGGTAAGGGAATTTGGCTTCAATTTCGGGTTCCTGAGCTTTTTCTTGTAAGAAGCTATAAATCTACATCCCCATTTCCAGGTTGAGCGCCTTCGCCACGAGAATGTGTACGTGCGCACGCAGCTGCGCAAGCTTCAAGCCGCCTTCGCCGCGTCGACGAAGCGCTCGACGCAAGCCGGCACATGCCTCGCCGTTCTTGTCCTCTCCCTCTGCCTGCTGGTACGTTTTTATTGTTATAAACGGGGAAAATGCATGTTTTTATTCCAAAACGTTTTTACAAAGCTCCTTCGTTTTCACCAAAAACCCGAGAGAGAAAAAAAAGCTACAATTATCACCCTATCGCGCGAGCAGCCAGCCAGCCTGTCGTTTCCCCGGTTACCAAAAACCTCAAGTCTTTTCCAGGTGGCCCCAAACCTGAACCCCTTCCTGAAGCAGCTGCAGAACAACTCGGAAAGCGAAGAGGCGGCTAAGGCAGCCGGAGTGCTGCCCGCCAAGGCCCATGCTGGCCAAGACGCCGTTGCTGCTCGCGCCGGATTCCCACCACGAGCACCACTCACTGGTTCGTTTTGTATTTTATAGATTTTCCGGTTCTGGGTCATTAGCGGGGGGGGGTGTATCTAATTATTTTTCAGGACTATTTTAACGCGATCGGATAGAGCATCAAAAATATACTATGCAGTTTAATTGCAACTCCATATGATGTATTTTTCGATAGTTATATCAAAAACAAGTATAAGTACGAAAATCGGCTAAATACGAAATTTTCGACAAGCTTAATAATTTTCGACATTTTCGATGTTTTTCGATATTCTGTTAACGCTATTGGATAGAGCATGAAAAATACTAGCCGTTGAATTACACCTGAAAATGATGAAATCTAAAACAAGAAAAGCATCGACAAAAAAAATCGAAAAATATCCCTCTGGTAAGGAATAAAGAACAGATTTTCCTGAAATTTTAGACCTCCTCTAATTTTCCTTTTTCAGGGCGCTCACGCACTTTAATGGATGTGATGCCAAAGTGCGAAGAGGCGGCGGCGGCCGAGGAGGCGCCGGTCCGCGCCCAGCGCCTACACGCCTGGGCCGAAGCCCCGCAACAGCACAACGGCTACAAGGCGCCCGCCAGGGCACCACCTGCCCGCTTCGTCGAGAACAACCAGAAATACATCCATGTCAAGCCGGAGGTTAGCTACATTTTTTTGAGCCATATAAATGTTTTGTTTTAGCCTCGATCCCCGGAACACGTGCTGTTCGACGACATGAAGGGGGGCAGCCCGTACATTTATGAGGTTGGTTGCTACGTAAAAAACCCCGGGCTTTTCGCTTCAAGATGTAGTGAAAAAATGGTTTTATAAGGTTTTTAGTAAATTTAACTAAAAGTCCTACTATATATAAAAAAATAGTGTTTGTGTGTGTGTGTGCCACTTTGCATGCAACTTCCGTCAGCGTGTTCCAGTAGTATCTTAATAACGGGGTCAGTTAGGAGCATGTATTATACGTCACTAGGTGCGTAATGGCCTTGGGATGACTGCACACTAATAAAATTTTCAAAAATTTACTGTTTTCGACGTTAAAATTAAGTTTTTGTTGAAAAATCCAGGACCCTCTTTGTTAGGAAACAATTAGCATGAGCCGGAAGTTGTGGTTGCCTAGATAAGGGAAGAGAGGTATCGTTTCTCATTTTGTCATCAAAAATCGCTAACATTATGCAAAGCGCAGAATATCATGGGTTCAGACGGGGCCAGGGTTGAAAAGTCGCGAAGCGGCTTTTCAACCCTGGTTCTTAGTTAAAATTGCTGAAATTGTTTTAGCCTCTTCTTTAAATTGCTCTAAATTTATTTCTTTTAAAATGTCTAAAAATTGCGAAAATGTTGAAAAAATTTGATAATTTTCCATTTTGGGCTCAAAAAGGAATATTCGGTTTTAAAAGTAGATTTTTAATGTTTGTATGCTTAAGAATCTATTAATTTACCCGATTATCCTCTTTCAGGTCGAACAAACGCACTACATCGACGAACCGCCGAGCCAGGTCGCACACGGTGGCGGCAAGCTGCTCAACCGCACGAACCGGATGGTGTACACTGGCGGACAGGGCCAACCTCCCGTCAAGAAGC
Source organism: Mesorhabditis sp. LJ9110 (assembly GCA_038088335.1). Taxonomy (NCBI): domain Eukaryota; kingdom Metazoa; phylum Nematoda; class Chromadorea; order Rhabditida; family Rhabditidae; genus Mesorhabditis; species Mesorhabditis sp. LJ9110. The sequence goes on along the minus strand of JBBGBA010000022.1, from coordinate 597,828 downwards.
GCCAGATCGCCGTCCAGCCCTACTAATCTACACACTACTACAAACCCACTTTCTACAAAATCCCGCCGTACCAAATGCGCCTTATCCACGAACCACACATCCCGGCTTTTAGATTGTTTTTAGATGCGCTCTCTGTTATCCGACCCGTCCATTTTACCCCCGTTTTCCGTTGTAAATATGCGCCCTATTTGACTTATTTTTGCGTGTGTGTTTGTGTCTTTTTTTTGTACCCTATGGCCAGCGTACACTTTTTTTCATTAATTTTTTACTCTAGTACAACAGAGATTTCATTATTCTTTCCTAATAACTCCCAAGTGTACGCTGTGCTCCACAAGCTGAGCTGCGAAAGCAATCTGGGCCCCGTGTTGTGGGCCCACGTTTGCGAATGTGATATATCAGGGGCGTCGTCGGTTAGGTGAAAATTTGGCTTTCCGAAACTCGCCAACTTCACCCACCGACCTCTCCCCGAGCTATGCGTCTTGATGGCGATAGTCTGGCTTTTATTTGCTTCCATTTTTAAATATATTTTGTGCACGTTTAGCCTTCACCAGTGGTGAACAATATGGCCACCCCACCCCAATCTAATCCAAAAATGCTAAAGTATTGTCATAGTCGCCGATTTGTCGTGTTTATGTGATCGTTACTTGTTATTCCGTTGCCCCCGGCCTACTGGGGAAAGCTGACTGTCCTCTTGTTATATCTATCATCCGAATTCTGACCACCCTACCATACTGTACCCTATCCGGAATTGCTGTTTTCTTTTCTCTCTTCTTCTTCTTTTCTGTCGTGTCGTTTCGAACCATTTCTATAAGTTTCTTTTCCGGGTTCTTCCGTCTCTATTTATGACACAAAAGAAACCGCGCGCCCTGTCGTTTTTATTCGAGTAAAATATTTTCTTGGGAATTACAGGCGGAAACGATACATAGTATACCATACGATATATTGAAAGACGAGCAATTGGTCGGAGAGCCGGAGAGAGAAAGTGGAGGCACAATTACCTATTAGGGTATATCTTAAACTAGCTGCTCGGCAAGCCAAGGGTCAAAATATGATCCGCGCTCTTTTGTCGAGTATTTTGGCTTGCCGAGCCCTTTAAAAATGGAAAAGGCCTAGGAAAGAAACTGGAAAACTATAAAGTGCTTGGTTCATTGGCTTGCGATGTCTGTGACGGGACGTTGATTGAAGAGTTAGCAGCCTAAAAGTTATATAGTCAATATTATAGATCAAAACTATATTACTGTTACTATATTTTTGCACCTTTTTACAGCCTAAATTCTTCTCCATAGCCCAAATTCTCACCTGGAACGAGACTGTCGGATTCTGTCTCACCCCAGGCGTATAGCCACTGGGCGGCGGCCGACAGCAAAAACGGTAGAGCAGCATAGTAACGAACGGCAATAGGCAGGCTACTGGCAAGACTACGATCGACACCTGATTACGTTTTTCACCTTTTGAAAAACCACCCACCAAAACCCAAACCCTCAGATGTGAGCAACAGTCCTTGTTCGTAGGCCCGCAGCATTTGTTGTAGGAAAAGAGGTCCGGTTCTGGAATTGCGTCTCGAAAGGGTTTTAAATATCTACCAGGACATTTGTTGCCGATGGATGCGGTGGGACACCAGAGGGTGTTCGCCTCATCTCCCCGGTCAGCCTAAATATTTAGACAGTAAAGAATTTATGATTTTACAAAAAACATTGATTCATTTCCCATACCACATTGATGATCGGGATATCCGTCGTCGATGTTTCCAGCTCATCGGCAACTAAAAGATTGGTGAATTCAAATAATACTGAGTATTCAAAACCCACCGATCTGTGCAAAGGCGAAGATGAGCGCGAGGGCTTGGATGCAGCCATTCATCGGTGTCCCCTCCCTGCTTACTTTCCACAGCCAAGCATAAATGGCCGGCCGCGGGGCTAAAAATAAAGCTGGCGCTCCGCCGGCCATCTCATGGAGACCACAAGGAAATCCACCACGACACGCAATATTGAAAATGAGCGGCTGTGGCTGGTCACGGGGTGAAAGGGCGAGAAAGAAGAAGCCCGCACGGATTTGAAGATTGTCATCTTTTTGGGTGAGAAAGAAAAGGAAAAAGGAAGAAAAACTCTTAAAAAATTAGAAGGAGAGCGCTGCACAACTCCGGCAAGACGTACAGTAACAAGACGCGCAAAATCGATAGAAAAGCCCGCGCCGGCATCGACGTCAGGGCCAAAGTGTTGCCAATTGGGGGGTTGCAGGCGCTGGGAGACGGTGGTGCGTCTATGTGTGCAGATATGGCCCGCTCGAATGGCCCTGGAGGATCGATGTGTTGCTCAACGGACCGAAATGACCCTAATTTCGCCCCCTGGGGCTGTATTGCCAGGACTCGGCCCAGCAGGGGTCCACTTGCCGGCGAAACTTTGCTCGTGCCTCACTAGCTGTTTATCGTCATCAACCCGAGAAATGGAATGGGGGGAAAAGTCTGACTGCGTATTCAACGATTCGGTGCTTTCCGTTTAGCGGGGGGGGGGCGTTTATATTTTGTAGAAGTAGCCATAAAAACATACCTAAAAACCCATGAAAATCATAACATTTTGACGTTTGAAACAAAAATATACGTAACATCACCAAAAAGGCAAAATTTTTGAAATGGTAGATATAGGCGAAATGGAAAATTGGCTCCCCTCCGCTAAACGAAAAATACCAACAATTCCAACTGGAAACATAGAATTTGTACAAGAAAACTGCATAAATCGTGGAACATTTCAAAAAGGGCAATTGTTACATTCCCAGCTCATCCAGCGCTGACTCGGCGTCAAAAGCCTCATCATCTTCTGCCGGCTCCTCGTCCGATGAAACGACAACTGCGCGTTTGGGTTGCGCGGGTTTAGGGGAATTCTGAGAAAAGTGTCAATTTCTGGAAAGGAAACTTCAACCTCTTCAGGGATCCATTCTCTAGCCGGTTCCGGCTCGTCATCTGATGAATCTATGAGCCGAGCACGCTTCGGGGGATGTACCTTGTTTTGCTAAAATCTCCAGTTAACTAGTGGGATTAATTTACCTCTTCTTCAGGGGAAACTTGAGAGCTTGGTTCGGCCATGCTTGTATCAACCCCGTCAAAACTTGGTGATTTTCTTTGGGAATCAGTCGCCTTCTAAATCCATATCTATCGTATATTTGCAAAACCTGCAAAACCAACCGATTTGTCCATCTTCTCAGAAGTCTTCTTGGACTTTTTGGAGCGCTTCTTCTTCTAAAAATTTTTTATTTTTAGCATATATCCGCTCAAAACCTCACCTTGGGACTTACACCATTGTCAAAAATATCATCAACATCTCCATTATCTGAATTCGACGCGACACTTCCCTCCGATTCACTCGGACTCGAAGAGCGAGTTGCTTGCTTTTCTGGCGACTTTTGGACGGCAGACCCCGGGGCCGCATCCCAATCATCATCGCTCCAGCCGTCCGTATCTTTTTCCTTTTTCTTCTTGCCGGCACTTGGCTTGATATTCTCGTCCCCCTCTTCCACAAAGATTCCGCGACTTTCTTGATTCAACCGGATCATGTGCACCTAAAAAAGCGCTATTTTATACTAGTAAAACCAACCTGGATAGCCCTTTTGTTGCTCAGCTTCTCGCAGTGCTGGATGACATCTTCAAATTTCTTCTGAGGGCACATTACATGCGCCCAATGGCGATATTTTTGGAGCAGCAGATTGAGGTTGGCATACTGAAACAAGGTGTCCACGGTTTCGTAGAATTGCCGTACCGGATCGGCCTTCGGGTTCGGCTTGAAATCTTTGGTGAGGGCGACGAGATTGCGGACGCCCTTCGGCCCGGTCAGGAGGGCTTCGTTGAATTTCGGGCCCATCGTTCGCTTTTTTCGCTCGGGCTTCTGAGCATCGTCTGCCTGCTTTTCCTCATCGAATAGGTTCGCGACCGATGTTTCTCTAAAAAAAGGATATGAAAGAAAAAGGGCACAGAAACCGACTTGTTTTGCTCGCGATTGTCCTCGATGGCCTCTTCGCCGAAGAAGTCATCAAAGTCATCGTCTTCAAACATCTAAAGAAAATATGTCCTTTCGAAAGGCCCTTCGCCAAGTTCTCATTTGGCCTATTTTCACCTCGTCGATTTCTGTTTTTGGCGGTTATTTCATTTCGGTCAAGTTTTCACGATTTTTAAACCTAGAGAATAAAAACTACTTTAAATTTTAGTTTTTTCTCTAAATTTAGCTTTTGGCATGTTGTTTTTCGCATTTAGTAAATAAAAAGTCGACAAAGACGATGATAGAAATCGGCGAGCTGAAAATCGGCGGCATGAAAAACCGACAAAATGAACGGTCACCAATTCGAAGCTGTGCGATAAGTGTTTCTAAGGTTTATCAGCTATCTAAGATGTGATTTTTGGTCTAAACAAACGAGAATCTAGGATGGTCATGATGAAAACGGGTCAAAAGGTTGCACAAGGTGGTGGGGGCTCTTCGAAGACCACCCATTCGCGCTCTTTCCAGCTGGCTACGAAGTATACGGCCAAAAGGATAAAGGGATGGACCGTCGGGGACCCAAAATTACACCCGATTTCCTCGTAGATACCGCATAATTGACAGCCTTCTGGCTTATAAAGGAGAAATACGCTTCAACAGTCCTCGCGTTTGAAACAGCGTGTCAATCAGCCCCCAGGGCGCCTTGAACTCCTCCAAGTGGCGCTCATTCTTTTACCTTTTCTTGTTTTTATATTTTGTGAAAAGACGGTAACCTCTAGAATGCTAAAATTAATTCTTTTCGCAAATTCATCAGCTGATTTCCTAGAGCTGGTGATTTTATGATTTTGACTGCTACTCAACGCCGTATTTGGCGCTATTTCGGAATAGGGGACCCACTTTGATTACTCTAAAAACCATTTTTTCTGGTGTAGGTTTGCGCGTTTGTTCCGAAAAACGGTGTCCCAGCCCGTAAAAACGTACATTTGTACAAAAATATTTTATCTTTATAGGATGTCGTTAGGACATAAGACGGGAGGTCTTGGCTTGGCCAGCGCACTTGCTAGGCTACCCACTTGGGGTACTATATTTCTGGCTTGAACTTGACTTGACTGGAACACACATGCGCTAAGTATATGCTAAGTGTTGGAACACACACGCTTCCGTGTTTTAATAACAGCTTATCGCTACCTTACTTTACGTGACAGGGGCGGAGAGCCGGCCTAGTTTACAGGTGGGCTCTACTTAGGTTAACGTAAGTCAGGGTCGCCTAGGCTTGGTCCCAATGAATCTAAGATCGGGCTTACTAGCATCCTACTATCCTACTATCCTACTATATATAAAAAAATAGTGTTTGTGTGTGTGTGTGTGTATATTTGCATGCACTTCCGTTAGGATGTTCCGCTCCTACAGCCTCGGGGAAGGGTTTTTTGGATAGGGAAGAAACGACAATAGGTTTAGAAGGGGCCGGAATCGACTGCACACACATAAAAGTTTTGAAAAACTTCGATTTTCGCTATTAAAATTAGGTTTTTGTAAAAATTTTGGCTTCCCTCTTTGTTAGGAAGCAATTAGCATACGGCGGAAGTGGAAATGGTTTATACAAAGGGAAGAGAGGGCGCGATTTTCATTTTTTGGTGAGCGGTTTTCGGCAAGAATTATGCAAAGTCAATAACTTCATCGATCCTAGACGGGGCCAGGGTTGAAAAGCCGCGAAGCGGTTTTTCAACCCTGGTTTAGCATTATTTATGCATACGTTTAAGGTTCAAAAACGGAGCTAGGAGTGTATTATAGCCAAAAGTCGAGCCTGCGCCGCTAGGTTCCCTAGCAGCCCATTAAACTGTAATCAAATTTTTTTGTGTGAAAATGTTAGGTTTTAAAGTTAGTATGGTGTTTATTCGGAACCAGCGCGCAAAACTATCCAGGAAAACATCGCACAAACCCCAGCCTTGGCATAATAAAAGTGGGTCCCCTATTCCGAAATAGCGCCCCGTATTTTTCGTTAGGAATTTCGTGATAAATTCTATAAAGCTTCCTGTTCCCTATTTTTGCGCTTGCTAAACCATATAACTGAATTTCTCCAGCTAATTAGTGGTTTTTATTATGTTTGACTGCTATAAAACGCCGTATTTTTCGTTAGAAACCTCGTGACAATTCAGTAAAGCTCCCTCGCTCGTCTTTTTGTGTTTCCTGAACCATACAACTAAGCTTCATTTTTTTCAGGTTGACCGGAAATGGTTTTGTATGAGCGAACATTCCCGATTTCGGCGTGCAAGGCTGAACTGCCCTATTGTTCCCTGCTGACCCTCAACGCAGCCGGATTCAAATGCGGCAACTCGCTCTCCGTCACCGAGGACGGCGGCCTCGAGCTGAACCTGTAGGCTAAGTGTTGTTTGTGGCAATCTTTCATTTAGTGATGGCGTAATCCTCGACAACGATGTGACCATCGCCCGCTTCATTGCCCAGAGTTCCGGAAAATCAGATCTGTTCGGCAAGGATTTATTCGAGCAGGCCAAGGTATTTTGCATTGATGTTGTTTTTATGTTGTTTTTTCAGATTGATGAGGTCTTGGTGGCTGCCGAGAAAGCCTGGGCCGGCCAGTCTTGCCCGAAGGAGGTCTTTGCCAATGTCCAATTCTCCAAAGATGGGACGCTCTTCGAGAAGCGGCGGACAGTGGCCGATTTTGCACTTTTCGCCCTGCTGGCGGCAAAGGAAGAGGTGCGCCCTAATCCCTAGCTTATGCTCACGCGCATTGCCAAACTCTCATTGCATAATTATTGATCTTTAGCTGAAGAAGTCGTTTTCCGCGCTGTTCCAAGCCGTTATCGCTGATCCGCGTCTGTTCGAGGCCCACACGATGGTTGGCCGCTTCGAGGTTCAGAAGCCCAAGCCATCAAATGACGGCGCCAAGCCGAAGGAGAAGCAAAAGGACGAGGGGAAATTCGTGGATCTGCCCGGCGCTGAGAAGGGCAAAGTTGTCGTTCGATTCCCGCCTGAAGCTTCTGGGTTCGTTTTTCTTCCTTTAGCTTTTAGTGTCTTTGTTTTTAGATATCTTCATATCGGTCACGCCAAGGCGGCCTTGTTGAACCAGTTCTACCAACAGAATTGGGACGGCAAGCTCATCATGCGCTTCGACGACACCAACCCGGCCAAGGAGAATGCCCACTTCGAGGAGGTGATCAAGGAGGATCTCAAGATGTTGGAGATCAAGCCGGATATCTGGTCCCATTCCTCTGACCATTTCGAGTTGATGCTCGAGTTGTGTGAGAAGCTCTTGAAAGAAGGTAACTGCTATTTGTGATCATATTCTTCGGTTTAGGAAAGGCCTATGTGGATGACACCGATATGGAGACGATGCGGAAGGAGCGTGAGGAGCGGGTTGAGAGCAAGAATCGAAACACTGGTAGCTTGAAGTAGTCTGTCAAAGTAGTATTTTTTAGCTCCTGAGGCCAACTTGAAATTGTGGGAGGAGATGAAGAAGGGAACAACGCGAGGCCTTCAATGCTGTGTCCGCATTAAGATGGACATGAAGTCGAACAATGGCGCAATGAGAGACCCGACCATCTATCGGTATTTTGAATTTTATGGTTTTTCAGAATTGGTTTTAGCTGCAAGCTTGAGGAGCACGTGCGCACCGGAACGAAATACAAGTAAGAATGCCTTATTTCTCCGACTTCCTGAGTTTTCCAGGGTCTATCCCACCTACGATTTTGCTTGCCCGATCGTCGACAGCATTGAGGGCGTCACGCACACGCTGCGCACTACCGAGTACCATGATCGGTGAGAAAAGGGCAATTTTTTGAAGTAGATAATTTTAGTGATGATCAATTCTATTTCTTCTGTGATGCGCTGGGCCTTCGCAAGCCACACATCTGGGAGTATTCGCGCTTGAACATGACAAATACGGTTTGTTTTCTTAAAAAGTGTTTTACATCCATTTCAGGTGATGAGCAAGCGTAAGCTCACCTGGTTCGTCGAGGAGGGTGTTGTCGAGGGATGGTAAGCTTTTTTATATTAATAGGAAAATTCACTTTTAGGGATGACCCTCGTTTCCCGACTGTACGCGGAGTGTTGCGCCGTGGATTGACGGTCGAGGGCCTGAAGCAGTTCATTGTCGCCCAGGTGAATTTTTTCAAGATCGCAATTAGATTCTAATTGTTTCAGGGAGGCAGCCGCTCTGTCGTGATGATGGAATGGGATAAGATCTGGGCTTTCAACAAGAAGGTCATCGACCCGGTTGCGCCACGGTATTGAAGGTTCCCATAAAAAGTTAACGTTTTTTTTAGCTACACAGCTCTGGATACCTCCAAAAAACTGGTCACCGTCAATCTCGAATCTCCGATTCAGGAGTACTCTGCTGACGTTCAACTTCATCCGAAGGTTTTTTACTTGAAAATGGCTTGAAAATTATTTCAGAACGCCGAAATTGGCACGAAGAAGATTTTCCACTCTTCAAAGATCCTCATCGAGCAGGTCGATGCTCAGACCATCAAGGCAGGACCATCATCATCATTTGTCAACAATATTTTTTTAGAAGGGCGATACCGTGACGTTCGTCAACTGGGGCAACCTGCAGATTACCGACGTGAAGAAGCAGGGCGACGAGATTGTGTCCCTGACGGCCAAGCTTGACCTGGACAATAAAGACTACAAGAAAACGCTGAAGGTCACCTGGATCGCGGATGTCGCGTCGCCCAGCACGATCCCGGTTGTTGCTGTCGAGTACGACCACATCATCAACAAGGCAATTATTGGCAAAGACGAGGACTGGAAGAACTTCATCAATTACAATTCGGTGGTTTGTTTTGGCCTTCAGGATTTTCCATGCAGTTAATTTAGCACTACACCCAAATGAGGGGCGAGCCGGCACTGAAGGGACTGAAAAAGGGATCTATCATCCAGATCCAAAGAAAGGTTTTTAATTTACTAAATTGTGTAGATATTGTATTTTAGGGTTTCTTCATTTGCGACCACGAGCACGTCGAGAAGAGCCCATTCACGGACAAGGAGACCCCGCTGCTGCTCATCGCCATCCCGGACGGTAGTCAAAAAGATCAGGGAGCTGCTGCTCAATCAACGAAGGTTTGAGCTGTTCTATAGACAACGATTAGATCATTGTAGGACAAGTCTGCGCCCGCTTCGTCATCGCCGGCAAGTGGCGTCGATCCGCTGGCCTTGTATGAAGGTCTGGAACGCCAAGGAGCTGTTGTAAGGGACCTCAAGGGCAAAGATGCCAAATCGGTTCGCTCAGCTGTCACGATCATCTTATGGTTTTTAGCAAGCCACCAAGGACGCCATCGCTCAACTTTTGAAACTGAAAACCGAGTTCAAGGAGAAGACTGGCCAGGATTACAAGTCCGGCTCGCCACCTGCGGCAGCTGCCCCAAAGGTCTGTCATCTTAGCAGGCTCTAAATAACCTCTCAGGCGGCCACGGCTGGCGCCTCAGACCCCCTTGCTCTTTACGAAGCTCTTGAGCGACAAGGTGCCCTCGTTCGAGACCTCAAGGGCAAAGATGCCAAATCGGTTTGGATTCATCTCATAAAAGGCACTGACAATTCCTAGCAAGCCACCAAAGACGCCATCGCTCAGCTCCTGAAGTTGAAAACGGACTTCAAGGAGAAGACTGGCCAGGATTACAAGGCTGGCTCACCACCTGCAGCAGCCGCCTCAACGGTGGCCCCGGCTGTCGCTGCCACTTCTGATTCCTCAGACCCCCTTGCTCTTTATGAAGCCCTGGAGCGACAAGGCGCCCTTGTTCGAGACCTCAAGGGAAAGGATGCTAAATCGGTTTGTATTCCTCGTAAACGACATTGGCAAGTTTTAGCAAGCGACAAAAGATGCTATTGCCCAGCTTCTCTCGCTGAAAACCGTTTTCAAGCAGAAGACTGGTCAGGATTACAAGGCTGGATCGCCGCCCACTATCTCAACACCCTCTGCCCCAGCACCCCCTGCCGCTAGCTCCTCCTCTGCGGACCCGTTAGCCATATTCAATGAATTGGAGAAACAGGGAGCTCTCGTCCGAGATTTGAAGGGCAAGGACGCCAAGTCGGTCAGTTTTTCTCCTTTTGTCCTATTATCTATCATCCATTTTTTCAGCAGGAAACAAAGGATGCGATCGCAAAGTTGCTCAAGCTGAAGGTCGACTACAAAGAGAAGCTCGGCGAGGTAGGCTTAGATTCATGGAATTTCAAGTGTTTTCAGGACTACAAGGCTGGCACGCCACCCGCAGGGAAGGGCACTTCTGCCGCCGCTCCAGCCCCATCCAATGCCCTGGCCCTCTACGAGGAACTCGAGAAACAAGGATCCTTGGTCAGGGAGCTGAAGGGGAAGGATGCCAAATCCGTAAGCATTTAAAAATCATTCTCTTTATGCCGTGGATAGTCCATAATGAAATCTGCCATTTAGCAAGCGACAAAGGACGCCATCGCCAAGCTTCTCAAGTTGAAGGAAGGATTCAAGGCGACCACCGGCCAAGACTACAAGTCAGGGACGCCCCCGAAATAATTAGACATTTTTCGATTGTTGCCTTTAGGTGTGCATTTTTACCGACTTTATATTTTTACCTGTTGTTGTTTTTTTTTTCGATAAACGATTCAAAATTCAATGGCATTTGCTGGAATCGACATGGTCACGGAATAATTTATCAAATGATACTACACCGGTTTACGAGATGAGAACAAGAGATCATGATGTCTTACTGTAAAGTGTTTTTACTCAACTTGGAGTTTCGATTCGGGACCAAGCGCATCTTGTGCAGAATTTTTCGCTGATTCGAATATGTTTTCCAAATTTGCTAGGACTTTATTTAAAAATCATTTTGGTAACAATTAGGCCGAAAATGCTAAAAATTCAGACGCTGGCCCACTATTCCTTGTTTGGGGCTATGGTGCCAGGGGCCCTGAAGTACCCTCTGACAGCACCCTTCCAGTTGGCACCATGGTGCATTGGCAAATACTCGCTTGCCAAGCGCAGGGCGGCAGTTCGAACCCCGCCCTGCATCATTTCTTTGCTTTTGCATAAAAATCTAATTTTTTATCTAAAATGCTTGTTTTGAGCTGTACGATGCTTTGTCGGCCAACGTCTAGTCAATTTTGACGTTGAAATTAATAAAGAAAATCGAGAAATATAACGATACCTTCATTTTGGTGAAAACTAGGGTCATAATTGCCGTATAACTTTCAGAATAACGGTCCGTAGCAAATTTGGAAAACATATTCGGAATCAGCGAAAAATTCTGTACAAGATGCACTTGGTCCCGAATCGAAACTCCAAGTTGAGTAAAAACACTTTACAGTTAGATGGAATAGCGTTCACCCGTACGGAAAAATGGAATTTCAGAAAATAACAATCGTGGAATAAACACAGGTATTTACAAAGGTTCCCCGGCTTCAGCTTGTGGCTCTCCCTCATTGATCACGAAGATTGATGTCTAAAACTTTTTTTAAACAAAAAACAGTCAACCGATGGCTGGGATCGGGTTTAAAAATTTACCCCAATCCTGTGAAACACGAGCGCGACGATCCAAGCAAAGATGCCGGCCCCGATCATAGCATGCAGTTCGTTGTGGCTCGGCTCGACGAGGAACATCTGTGGACCAGCCCTGAAAAAAAAACATATCCACAACGGAGGGCTGTACTTACTGTTTGTTTGAATGAGCCACAGTGTAGGATGCTTCAGTCCATGTAGGCCATTTTGTAGTGGCCAGGTCAACGCCTAACAAATAAAAGTTGAAAGACGGGGCTCATGCCTACCCTCCTCAGTAAAGGCTGGTGAAAGGGCCTTGGTAAGGAACACGGTACTCTTCAGACAACGGCTCGTATTGGTTTTGTAATCGCGTTGCCAGGTGTAGCGGTACAGCTAAACAACCGAAATGTTCAGCTACCAAAGCCGACTAACGTTTTGTTGATGGTTAAGCTGGTCGCACTGCTCGGCGTCGGCGACATTGCTCGTCGCATCGGGACGCCCGGTTGCCTCGACTAAATGTTTTGTTATAAAATCGCTTGTATGGCAACGATACCAGCCAGCCCAGTTACAATGTTTCTGATGATCGAATGGCCGTCGGCGCCGATATATGTCGTCTTGGCTAAAACAAACAATCAGAAGCGCCCGAATACCTACATAGCTTTGCTGGCTTCAGACTGGCAACTGGCTCCAGGACGGCCTGGAAAAGGCGACACGACCACCAGTCGTCAGAGTCGATGAAGCAGTTGTAGAGCTCGTTCACCTAAACCATAACTCAATCCATAATTTAACGGCTTACATAGCTATCATCTAGCCTTTTCCCAGCTGTCGTCACACCAACATACTCTCGAGCCATCGCAGCCAGAGCCTCGGCCCCTTGCCTGAAAACAGTTAATCGAAGGTCAGAAAGCTGTTTACCTAATGGCCAACTTCAGAGTCAGCTGACTTTCCAAGGTATAGTGGTTGATGTCCATCATCGAATTGATTCGTCTATTTAAACAATTTCATATAAGAAAAGATCACTCACGGGTATTGGTACATCTCATCAAATTGGGCAAAAACCATGGCCGACTGTAATCCGGGGGCATTTCGTCGCACAAACGAATACGCCGAAGACGGAGGCAGCACCCAGATCTTTTCGGTCAAATTCGCTTTTGGCATCTGCGTGCGCAGCGACTTTCGGGCCGCCTCGATCAGAGCGTTCGTCTAGAAAATACCACCGTAATTAAAGGAGAGTTGCTAACCAGTTTAGCTTCCCGTTTGTAGGCTTCATCATCAACATGAAGTATATAATCTTCTCCGTGGATAATCTAGGAAAAATATATCCAAATGCACACTGCCGTACGTGTTGAACATCGATGAACGCCTCGAGCTGCTCGGGTTTTATCAACTCCTTCTGTGCCTTCAATTTCTCGTTGAATGGGCTGGGGAACGCGTCGTGGTCCATATCGTACACCATGCGGCTACTTCCGATGTAATCGTAAGCCTCCTGAAATGAGGTTAGAAATGAGAGAGGAGGATCACCCCATGCAAAAACGAGAACAGGACATGTCGGTTCGAGCTGTTGGACGCCTTCTCAAAAGCGGTTCGCTCGTTGGCAACTATTCTAAAGGACAGAAAATAAATCCAAAGCAGATCAACCGACTTTGCAGCCGTCAGGACCGTCATTATTGTGGCGATGGCCGACATTTCACCCGGTGAATGCTCAGGGATGAACGATAAGGAATCCATCTGAATTCAAAACTATTTAACGACATTTGAACAGTCACGAACCCGTGTGGCAATGGCGAGGTATTTTCCTTGGCGAGGCGCAACTTTCCTCTGCGCCGCCTGCCTAGCTGGGAACTCGATGAAGACGTTGTAGTCTTGCAACGGATCGCAGAACGTCACCCTAAAATTTGTTAGAGAATGTGGATAACTTCTCCCTACGGATTGTCCAGTTCCAAAGTTGTCCCCTCGCTTCGGGACATACACAGCGCAGAATTTCCAGCAGCATAAGAAAAGACCTGAACGAATCGTTGACGGTCCAAAAATTTCAAGACCGACCTTGATATTGATAGCGCAAATCGGGAAATAGATCGGCCAGTCTCCAGCAGTGCCATTGGCCTTATTCACAGCGTCGGCACACTGGAAAATACAATAAAAAATGAAAAATGCAAGCCCGTACGGCGGAGACCATATCGATGTTTGTCTTGTTCTTCAGCACAACCACTGGCTTGTTCCAATCGGTGAAAACGAGACCCTCAGTCTTGTAAATCCCATTCCGATTCCATTGTCCGCATTGTTCGTAGAGAGCTGTATGAAAGAATTTGGGAAGATAGCGTAAGACGTACTGGAATGGCTGTTCGGACAAAGTTGGTCGTCACTCCGGCTCAGGCCACCCAACAATGGATCGCGAAGATCGGTCGGAAGGACCAAAACCGAGCGCACGCAAGGGGCCCGTTGCAACATCAAGGCGATATTTGAGCTAGAACGTGGTTTGATCATTCCGGCGAAGTGAACATACTCGTGAAGCAGAATATCATCGATGAGAACGGCAAAACCGCCATCCCAATCAGGATACCTAAAAATACACTTCAAAAAAGCAGATCAATCCCACCGAGCCTTCCAACACTCTTTGATCAGTCGTGTCTCTGCGGGGTTGGTGAAACGAATCACAGCCCCGACGTTGCCATCCCGTTCCGCTAAATATATTTTAGGTCTTTATAAAATGTAACGTACTCTGACAGCCAAACTGATGAGTTGCATTCAGAATACGGAAGCAGCTGACTGTTTCGGGGCCGAGCTGGGCGACGACTTGGTGGAAAAGCTGGGCCGAGCTTAGGTAGCAGCCCGCTAAAAAATCGCAGTTAGGACATTTTGAATGGGGGTAGCGGAAGGTTGTATTCTACCAAAAACCCACCTAGAAGCAGCAGGATAAGCCGCATGGGAACCGGAATTGCAGCCTTCTATTCGTATGTAGGGGGAAGGTTAGTCTGTAACAGGTATCTGAAGATTGACACTGTAGGCAAAGCCGCCGAAATTCACAAAAAAACAAATTCCTACGCCTTCCGGACCGGGTTTTATAAGTACATAATGCGTTTTGACGCCTTTTCGAGATATCCTCCCACATGTGGTCTCTACCTACTTTATTGATGCTCGTAAAGTAAAAGCAAGAGATCGGCAACTGGGGATAAACAAGTAAACCCACCGGTGTGAATGTCCACCGGGGTGCAAAGATCATGAACAAGTAAAGTACGGTGCTAAAGCTGGGCGTATTGTACAGATGTAGGGGAAATGGGATCATATGTACACGTCAGCACCGGTAGAAATGAAAATGAGCAAGGCGATTATCATAATTCGAGAGTACTGAGAAATCAACACAAACGGGGCAGTGAATTCAACGGAGCGTGAATTTAGCGGCTGGCCAGGCGGCGGCATTCTCGGCCTCGACTTCTTCATCGGCCAGTTCATCCTTGGTCTCGGCCTTTTGCTTCGATTCATTGGAGCCCTAAAAGTTTGATCTAAGGAACGCGCGAACATCACACCTGATTCCTGCCAAATTTCCGCTCGAGCTTACGGAGGCGCAAAATGCCAAAGACGAGCTTATGCCAGTTGGCGCGGACGCGATCGCGACGGCGCTAAAGATGCAGTTTAAATTGATATTTTCAATATACCCTGTCTTCACGTTCGCGGCGCCTCTGTTCCATGGCCTCCCACTCAAAGACGAGCTTGTCGGCATCCTTCTCCAACACGACGGCACCTTCGATACTAAACAGGAAGTATTAAAACACATCAAATACTAACATTGGATGATTCGAACCGCCATGGAAATCCCAGCCAACAACGGCAGCCACGTGCTCTTTCTGCGCTTTGCTAAAGAGAGATTTTGCCGAGGCCAATCCCCCCAAGCATACCGACAAATTTGTACAATGCCCGGCAGATTCAGGTGTACGCAACCATCGGGAATCATCGACTCGCGGTAGACGTAGATGTTGTCGTACTGATTTCGCGGGATACGGCCCTATCAAAGCGTACTTGCCACCAATCAAAAAAACCACTTACATCCACCACCACGGGCACTTTGTACGGTTCCGTCTGCCAGAAACCGAAGAGCGGCAAATCCTTCGGGTCGCCACGTTTTTCAGCCGGGACCTTGGAGTTTGGCCGAGCCTTGACGATTTTGTACGGTTTTTCACCTTCCTAAAATCAGAATTATGCTCTAAGCAAACGGCAAACCCACCTTGATCGACCGGGCAAGTTTAATCCAGTTCAGGTCGCCTTGAAGGTGAAAGACTGTGGATCGTGGGTAGACGTTCAGGCCGCGCACTTGGCCGATCGGTTTCTGAACATCCGGCGGTGGGTAGATGGCCTCGAATTTCAGCAGATCCTTCTCGAGCACGTATCTGAAAAGCGGTAGGTGAACAAGATGGAAAAACTTACAATGGGTGATCCTTGTATTCGGCGATGGATTTGGGAAGTGGTCGGCCAGCCAACGTCTTCATAAAGTACATCTCCTCGAGCTCGGCCTTGGTGCGATCCGCTCGAATGACCTAATATCGGTCAAATCGTCAGCCCCTAAATTCACCTTGGCCCTGAAGACACGATCAAGCCATTCCTGATCCGTCCGCGCGCGCCGATAATTCGGTGTTCCGAACGCGGCGAGATATCTGGCGCCGACATCACGAACTTGGCCATCTATGACAAAGCTAAAATCCAAAAGGCATAACCAACTGTTTGAACATCCGAAAACGTAGTTCCTGGCATGGACAGGCTGCGAGAACTTGGCCTCGAATTCGGTTGGATTGTCCACTTCTCCAGTGATAGGATTAACACCTTCAAAAAGCCATGAATAATCGGGAAAAGTACTCACACATCCACTTCTTGAAGCCCTTGGACCAATATTCAATCCAAAAATCGCAAAAAACATCGATGGACGGCGCTTTCTTTTTCTTTTTCTTCTCCGCGGGCTGCTTCTTGCCGCCGTCATCTTTCTTGCGCGAAACGACATCGCAATTGGCGACGAGCCTAGTTTCGAGGTTTACAGCGCGGAAGAGCACAAAATAGGCCTAAAAAGGAGTTGCGAAAGGATAGCAAGTTTTACGAGGGCGCGTTGCAAATCCGAATCGAAACAACGGTCGCGGATCGAGGTAGCAGCACGCGCCGTCTCGTCCCAGCGACAGTCCCATTCATCCTTTGAAGCCTTGATCTCGTCAACGACCTGAAGGATTTAACTTTATTCTTCAAAAATGAGATCAAGTGCTACCTTGAAATTCTGATGGATCCATTTGGCAAATTTCCTGGCGAGTTCATCTGTGATCGGCTCGTCCCCACCATTCGAGTAGCTATAAAGATTCTGTTATGGCAAATACACCACACGCTTGCCACTTTTGCCTAAATACCAAAGCAACAGGGTCGCTAACCTTGAAGGAATATTGGTCAGGGCTAGCGACGGGACGAGCTGCTCGTGCAGCACCTGCTTCACGTTCCGACGTAGAAAACCGATCCAGGCCAACAGGTGGATCTAAAGAAAGCCTTTTTCATTTCTAAGTTTCCCCTACGCGATGCGCATTCTCGTACTTGGCCCGCACATGCTTGTTCACCTCCTGACGAAGCCATTTCACCTCCCAATTGATTTCGGCTTTGCGCTTTTCAAAATGAATTTCGACCTAGAAACTTTGTAACTACAGATAAAACGTTTTACTTTTTTAGGAGCGGGCTTCTTGCTTGGCTCGTCTAGCTCCTCCATCTCTTCCCATTCATCCTCGCTGGAAGATTTGTAATCGGGTTCGGCCACAGGAGCTTCTTTTTGAGCGACCCGCTCTGCATCCAAGTAATGTTTGTTGCGCTGCAAACCGGTGGCGATACGTCCCCAGGTATAGATCTAAATCAAAGTATTAACGGTGAGAAAAACGCGTACACTGCCGTGCTTCTTCAGCACATAGACCAATTCGGCGGCTTCATCAATTGACATCTCGTCGTTGCGATCTCGGGCGAGAACTTTGAAAAGTCTGAAATTGAACAATTGTTAAAATTAGTTTCATTGCTAACCTGAAGCAATCAAGCACCCATTGCTTTTCGCGGACCTGCTCCGCCTTGACGTCAAGTCCAATGGTACGGCCCACCCCTTTCGCCTAAATCACATTATCCTCCATGTAAAGCAAAAATAACTCTAACCGAACTAGTGGAAGGGTCACCGGCGTCCAATGGATTAGAGCTCGAGTTTCCACTAGCTGGTGTGATGGGCCGAGAAGATGGGACGGATGAGCTAAAAACGATAAGGAACTTTGAAGAATACAAACCTAGCCCTAGGCTGCTTCACTTCGACAGCAGCACCGGTCCTGTATCGCACAACGCCTTGGGGACGCTGCTTCCTAAAAATATATACTAAAGACCATAACACAAACAAACTTTTTAGGCTTTGGCGGCGGGGTTGCATCTGGTTCATCGACTTCTTCTTCGTCGTCGTCTTCAGAGCTGGACTGATGTTTCTTGACACGCTTTCCTTTCTTGCCAATAACTTCCTCGGCGGACGTATCGAAAACGCTCTCTTCGGATGATAAATCGGAAAATGACGAGTCGTCGTTTTTCCTAGAAAAATTGTCCCTCTTGAATCTGCCCAATCCCTCACTGTGCGTAGCTCTTCGGCTGCAACGTAGATCGGCGCTGCGGCCTCTTTTTGATGGGGCTAGTTTTCGGCTTCGTCTCCTTCTTTTGTTCCTCCGGCTCGGGCGTATTCTCAAACGGCACCATCTCGACATCACGGCTAAAATCAAATGACGCGTTCTCTTCGAAAGTTACCGTTCCGGGCGCTTCTTCGCGGGAACTTGCTTTGAAGAGCCGGCTACTTGCTCGGTCTGAATTATGGGTGAAAAGACGCCATAAAAATTACCTCAGAATCAGAGGAGTTGTCAAAAGGCACAGGGGTTTCCATTGCCTCATCAATGACTTTCAGCCTCTTTGGGGGAGTCGCTCCGGAATCACCGGCACCAGTGGCCTTCTGAATTACTATTGGAAAAGATTTGGCCGTCAGCTACCTTATGCTTTACAGTCTTCTTCGCGCGACCTGGTTTCGACGAATTTTCCGACTGAGCAGCAGGCGATTTTGCACGTTTAGCTGCAGCATCCTCAGAAGCCTCGGGCGCAGACTGCTTCTTGCCGCGTTTCCGAACAGCTTCTGGAGGCGCTGAGGTCTCTACGGCTGTCTAAAATGCAGAATATAGTAGAACCTAGCTTGTAAATATCGCCATGCCTTTGCCAATCTCATAGAACGTCTGGAGGCCGGGCGTTCCGGTTCCGGAACGTCGTTCTCTGCCGATTTATCCGGCAGGTCACCAACGTTCTCTTTCCCATCCTTCGTGTCGTCGTTGGTTTTCCGTTCTAAAAAACAATTTTTTTTTTTGACGTAAACTCATCTCATACCTTCCTCAGGACCATCTTCTGGCGTTTTTTCGGTCTGTGTAGGCAGATTTGGCTTACGGCGCCTTGTGGCGACCATGTTTCTGAATTACAGTTTTTCCAAGGTCCCGAAAGCGATGAAAAGAAACCACTGAAAAGGCGTCAAAGTGGCCGGAGGTGGGAGTTACAAAGTCTCATGATCCCCGCGATCCCAGCCCTTTCATGCTGCCCCCCACAGCCTCCCTATTTTGCCCTTTTGCATCCATCTTTCGAAAGATCTTCTGCAAGGGGCAAACACAAAGAAAGTTCTCGGTTAGTCAAAAGTAGTTAGCACGCTATTTGGCCGCAATGCGCCAGTTTTCTAAGTTTTTACCTAAATGAAATGACGGTTTAGTACGAAAGTGACCAACATACAGTTTTATCATTTGATCTTTGAAGATTTAGATTTGCTAGCCTTTCATCACTGTCAACTATAA
This sequence comes from Mesorhabditis sp. LJ9110, assembly GCA_038088335.1. Classification (NCBI taxonomy): domain Eukaryota; kingdom Metazoa; phylum Nematoda; class Chromadorea; order Rhabditida; family Rhabditidae; genus Mesorhabditis; species Mesorhabditis sp. LJ9110. The sequence continues at coordinate 578,554 of JBBGBA010000022.1, read as the reverse complement.
GGCTGTGATACGCATTTTTGAAAATTTATAAGCCTGGAAAACCCGCAGAAAACCGGAAAAATTTTGATCCAATACCTCAAAGGATTTTCAGTTGGGCCCGGCTTTTCGCTGAGGACATGAAATTTCCGTGTACAGAGGCGCGTTGCGTAGGCTTCTTCTTTAGAAAAAATTCACCAATTATTGAAAACTTTGGGGTTTTTTATAGTTCTAGTCTAGAACTAGAACTTCTAGAGGTAAATAAAGTTCTTTTTTTTACTGCCCGGTATTTTCCTAATCGCCGCACTTTTCAACAGAGGATGCGTATGGTGAGATTAGCAAGAACGATACTCCATCCCCCATGCGCTCTGGAAGCCGTCGCGTCAGCCGGCCTACAATCGCGCTTCAACCACGCCCGCCCATCTTATGTGTAAGATACAGCTCTGTTCTGTATGCACAATTTATAGCGATTACAATTCCGGCTACAAGGAGCATAGGGAGTACAACGCACAAAACAGATCTCGCGGGCATCCGTTTGGCTGTGAGTTTTTGTATAGATATAATCTTGAAAGATAAATAACGATTCACTCAATCTGATTTTCAGCGACTCGCCAGGGAGCATACGGGGCAGGATTCAGACGCCCCGCGCGGAGATCGTCAGACCAGGGACCGTTGGCCGAGGTCGAATGGGGACAATGCAATCTGCCCAAGATTCAGGAGAATATCTACAAAGAACATCCGGATGTAGCGGCTCGCAGTCAGGTGCCTAGTTATTTGTTTATTACCAAGAAACGTCAATCCTTAGGACGACTTGAAGGCCTGGATGTCGAAGCATAATGTGAACGTCAACGGATCAAATATTCCAGGCCCTGTCCTCTCTTTCGAAGAAGCCAATTTCCCTGCAACAATCTTTAAGCACTTGCAGGAATTTAAGGTAGCTTTTTTTGAATTCTCGCAACCCATTTTAGGCTCCAACTCCTATCCAGTCAATTTCTTGGCCGATAGCATTGGGTGGTCGTGATCTGATCTCTGTCGCCCAAACCGGATCCGGGAAGACGCTGGCTGTAAGGCTTAAAGAGATGAGGACGGCATCTGTTGAACCCCCCTTGGGGAGGGGGGGTTCAACAGGTCCCAGCGCGACCGGCGGCGAGAGAGGGCGCCCAGGGGAGAGGCGCAGAGACATTTTCTTTCCCGCGCGTAATCGATTGTCTTATGCCGCCCCTATCTCTTTAATAATTCTATTTATTCTCTTTTTCAGTTCATGCTGCCTGCCATCCAGCGGCTCGCCTCTAGCCCGCGTACAAACGGGACTTCGGTGGTGGTACTCGTCCCCACAAGAGAACTTGCTCAGCAAGTAAGCCAGGTTTCAAGGTCAGTTTGCTACGGTATCGTGAATGGCTTTTAGCCATTTGCTATCTGATGGTCGAAAATAGATCGTCGTTTTGTTCTAGGGGGTGCACATTTTTTTTCTTGGGCTTTATTTTTTTAAATGTAGGTAGGGGCAGTGTTTCTAAACGGTTTTTATTAATCCTGAACTTAAAAACGTTCCAAATTTTTATTACAACAAAAAACAAACAAAAATATCTGTTTTTCGGCCTTTTGAAGGTTTTAGATAGTTTTTCTGGTTGAAATTTAGCTTTATTTTATTGAAATCATTATTAAAATACAGGTTGTTTGGTTATTAGCATTTCGGGATATACAAAATTTTGCCCCATCCCCCCTTGATAATGCAAAAGCACCTCAAAAATTGTATGAATTGCCACAAATGGCATTTCGAGGTTCTAATTTGAAACAAATTAAAAATGTCCTTTTTAGCCCGTTTCTCCAAAGCATCAATCGCCGCTTGGTGTGCCTATATGGCGGTGCGGATCGTTTTGCACAAGAGCGCGAACTTCGTAAGGGCGCTGATGTTGTCGTTGCTACACCGGGTCGCCTTATCGATATGCTCGGAACCTCCAGCGTTGATATCAAGTGAGGGCCATAGTTTTATCATTAGCGAGATTTTTTATCTTCGCTCAAAAGCTTTTTTAATTTAGCTGTTTAGAAACTGCAACTATTTGGTGTTAGACGAGGCTGATCGTATGCTAGATTTCGGCTTCGAGCCGCAGATCCGCAACATCGTCTCGCAAATCCGGGTTGATTTTCGGCTTTCAAATTTTATTGATGCTTTATAGCCAGATCGCCAAACATTGATGTTCTCGGCAACATGGCCAAACGATGTGCGCAAGCTCGCTTCTGCATTCCAAAAGAATGCCGTCTTTCTGAACGTCGGCTCATTGGAACTCTCGGCTAACCCAGATATCAAGCAGGTAACACAACAATCCCATGCTTCATCTTTGTCTTTTCAGCATGTGAAAGTGGTTAATGATCGATTCAAGGATAAGGAGCTCCTGAACCTGCTGGAAGAGCTGAATCAGAAGGCAAGCGTGAAATTGTTATCTGATCGATACTGTTTATTTTAGGGGTTGAAGAAGACGATCATTTTTGTGGCACAGAAACGGGATGCCGAGCGCCTGCGTGCCCTTCTCATGCGGGTCACGTCAAAGGCCATGGCTATCCACGGCGACAAAACCCAGAACCAACGTGATTACTGTCTGCAACGTGAGTTTATCTTTATCGAATTTTTAATTCATTTTACAGAGTTCCGCGCTGGGCACATACCTTTGTTGATCGCCACTGATGTTGCGGCGAGAGGAATAGGTACGAAACAAGGCGTCTATATCCCAAATTTTTGATGTTTCAGATATTAGCGATATCGAAAACGTAATTAATTACGATTATCCGAACAACACCGAGTTTTACGTACACCGTATCGGCCGAACGGGCCGAGCAGGAAAAACGGTAATATCAAGTTAATTTAACTCAACCTTTTTTGTAGGGAAACGCATACACGTTCCTGACCAGTGATGACGCCGACAAGGTTCCCGAGCTGATCGGAATTTTAAAGAAGGCTGGACAAGAAGTCCCGGAGGAACTTCTCCAGCTACAAAATTATAAGAAAAAAGGTAAAATTACTAGACCAAACAATAACGTTTTCTAGGAAATTCGAATTGGAAGAATCAATTCGGCACGATCAAGAAGTACCGACAGTACTAACGATTATATCGACTGGCTTTCAGCCGATGCCTACGTGAATTAGGGATACTAGATCTCAACTTGTTTTCTAGAAGTCTGTTTGATTGCTTACGGGTATCTCTTGTTGATTTTTTTGCTAGGTTTTGCTTAGTTTATATCGGATAGGATTGTTTTGTTTTGATAAAAACTTCTGCTTCTGGTCGTCTTGTTGGAAATGCGTCAAAGTTGATTGTCTACTACATACCTATTTATACGTACAGAGCTGCGAAAGTAAAATCACTTATATAGGGCATGTCCGACTCGGACCCGGTGTTGAAAAAAGATCGACGAAAGTGCTACGAGGTATTTTCACTCTTCTTGGTTGTTCAAGTGCTAGTTCAGTCGCGCGACAAGTTCTTCGTTTGCTACGATATCCAGAAGGAGGCTGGGAAAAGTGAAGACCAGGCAATTCGAGCTTGCCGAAACGAGAAGAAGGTTCGAAAAAGGGGCAGAAGTGTATTCTCTTCCAGCTTTTCGACGCAGATTGTCCCGCTTCTTGGGTTGGCCATTTCATACGGAAGCACAACTTTGAAAAGTACAAGGAGCAGCTGATCGCACAGGTGAGCTTCCGTATGAGGTTGCTATATAATTGTTTAATTAAGGGGGTCAACATCGCCGATAAAAATGCTCTGGAGGGGAATAAAAAGTAACAGCGCAATTGAGGTATTTTTGTTACTGATTTACTAAATTGTTTTCAGGCCGTTCTTCTTCGCCTCGTTTGTAACTCTTCGTCTACTATTTATGTATGAAAGTTTTCAACCCGAAATTTTGCCTTTCAGAACTCGCCACCCAGATCCTCATACAGTTCGACGGCAGTTGCGGCTCCTGTCCAACGACAGCTACTCGGTTTTACCAAGGTTGTTGCTCACAAATTTCGCTTACATTCTTGTTTTGATTTAGGATGCGGAACGTCTCACCATATCCGATGAACGTTTTGTGCAGAAGCACTTATTTAATTCTAAGTCTACAAAAATTACTCCCCTGATCGCACAAAATTTGATGACAGTAACTAGGTATGATCCAGTATTCGCGAAGCCAGTCTCCCATTTAGAAAATATCATTTATACGACGATGGTTTTACGCTTCTTTCTCGGATTCTCGACCCAAAGTCCGGGATCAAGTTGAATATATCGACGCTGGTTGAGGCCTCGATATTTCTGGGGAATTTATGGTTTGTCGATCGGCCCATCTGCAACACTGTTTTAGCTGTCGTCGATTGAAAGACACGGACCAGGTGTACCCGTTGGCCCTTCAACTTTGGCAATTCTACAAGACACTCAATTTGCCCCCTCTTCTCAGCTCTCCTATAGGTTGGGATCTGTTTGGTATCACTTGATGATATTCTAGAGATTTCTTTAAATTATGTGATGACGGTACTCGGCGCACCTGAAGCAGTCGCACCTAATCGAAATTTATTACTCGACAATGGGAGACTGGTAGGGAAAGTCGCAAATTAAAAATTCTGGTTCTTCAGAAAGAAAGCCACTTCTTCATGGCTTTGATGCATTTGGAAAATGTGGCTACAACATCGGGCGCTATCAAAGAAGAATGGGATTATTTTAGGTGGAATTTGTTGTCGTGACTTCAATACCTTTTTAGGCTTTCTTTCAACGAGAGTCGAGCCTCGATTCTCTCAAATCCTTGTCTCTTTATCCCAATTCTACAGTGCCGGACTGGCAATAGGGTAAAACAGGTTTCTTTAGTTATTGCCTTACTCTAGGATCTCTTGCTTCGGATGACGACCGATTGGCTCTACGAGACACTTTGTGAGGCTGCACAACCAATAGCGGGGGCAGATTGGCCGTTCCTAGAAAGTTTGAACAAGTTTGTCCTTCTGCTTTTATGAAAATAGCCTCATTTTCAGATCTCTAAAGGTCAATTGCACCCGCGTTCGTGTCAAAAATGATGGATCCCTCGATTTACCATCATCACTGGCAAAACGATTTGCTCAAGGCAAGAAACTCCTAAAAATTAATTTTTTCTTCCAGTGCTAAAATTGCCATCCCAGGAACTTCCCACCACGCTAATTCCCGATGTGCTTTCATACTTACGCGACAAGCTTTCTACAATGAAGCGTGAAAGAGGTATTGGCTCTGACTTGTGATTAATATTTTGTTTAGCTGAAATTACGCTGAACGAGCTACAGCACCTTGAGAAGCGCATGGTCCAGCTGAAGTCCAAGTTAAAAGGTAGAGTACGACGTATACGGGATGCTTTTTTTAGAAAAGCAACGAGCAATCATTGTCGACACCCTGAATCTCGCCTACAAATCACGAAAGTTTGATATGGCGTGGGTCGGCCCCTTCATAAGATCGTAAGCGAATGGGCAGTAGTTTTATTCAATTGTTTTGTTATAGCATGGAAAAACACTTTGCCACAATTGTCTTCATCACGAAGCCACACGCAAAGACAGCTCTCGCCAAGGCCCTTCATCAAGCGAAGCCGAACAACATTGTTGAGGTCTTCAGCTCTTTATCAGATCGGTAAGTTTCTTCCCCTTAATTTCTACAGTCCCCTAGGGCCCACGACGATTTGTTGTCGATCTTTGCAGCCGGGCGGATCGGTGAACAAGCCTGGATACTGACCAACGATCAATTCAAGGCTCATGTCGAATTATTACGGGTTAGTAGTGGCTCAGTTAACCTAACCCGATTCTGCTTGTTTCAGGAGGATGGCGATTTCGCCGTCAGCGAGAAGCTGGCCCAGTGGATCAACCGGCGGTCGATTCGACACTCTGGCGATCACAACTCGCAATTTGCATTTGACGTGAGGATTTTTTTTAAAGGAGTATTTGCGGCTTCATTCCTTGACCATGCGCCCTCACTTATTGCTGCTTTTTCTCACCGTCTTGCTGTCTATTATGACAACGGGTTGTTTTTCTGCTCATATGGCTAACTCTCTGTTTATCCAGTCAGCTCGCAGGGACAACCGCCCGTCGTGGTAAAGCCAGTTGAGTGGAAATTGAATGTCCAGCAGGTGGACAAAGTCCCTTGATATTACCGGAGTCTAGATGGCTCCCAGGGATGTCCCGCCTGCCGTTCATGACTTTGTTCAGACCCTAAAAAATGCGCAAGGTTCTACACAACTTTATGTTTACTATTTATTATTTTAATTTTCAGGAAATCGCGTTCTTTAATCGTGATGTGAGATGGATTAATTGCCAGGCCCCAATCGAAAAGGTATCATCACGCTATCCACGAAATTCATCTTCTTTAGGTGTTATTTCTACCAGTGTGCCACGCTACGGAGCAAGGACAAATCCAAAAATACGAGTACCACGTCGCCTTCCTCCCCAGCTAGTCAAATAGTTTAGTGCTATTTCGTTGTGTGCCTTTGTTTTGTTTTTATTATCGGCCATTTTGTTTAATCACACACTTTAATAAATTTCCCTAGAGAGCGGTATATACACATGCGAGTTAATGCCCGGGCAAGGAGCGGTCGTGGCTTCTTAAGCCTTCAGCAGGAAATGACGTCCAAGGACGAAGCCGGCCGACAGCGAGGTGCCGATGATCAGGGTGTATTTAAGCGAAGCCTTGGCGTGGAGACGGAGGCGGTACGAGAACGACTGGCAGGTCTCGATCTAGGAGGGAGATGGGAGAAGCTTCTCCGATCTACCTCGCGCACGATGCCCTGCAGGGACAGCTTCAACTTCTCGCTGCTGATTTGGCCTTGGTTGGCGAGCAGGCGGACACGCAGCGCGTTCACAAAGTCCTCAAATCAAAACTGAACGGGAGCACTTCAAAAGTTACATCATAGCCTTCCTGTCGGGCGCTTCCCTCATCGCGAGCCTCGGCAATAATCTTCCTTTAATGGGATTTTTTTTATAAAGTAAATCGACAAACGCGATTTCCGTAGCTTCCTGACGCATCGTCAGCAGCTGGACGTCGAGATTTTGCAGAAAGTAGCACACTTTCAGCAGCTGAGCATCCTGACCGGCATCTGAAACAAGGGCATTGTTGAACACACTCGGGGAATACCGCCGGCAGCACCGAACGAGCCCCTGGCTCCAAGGCCGTTGACGAGTGAACCAGGCTGCCATTTCGACAGCAATTCCTAAACAATTAATGCAGGAAAGCATTGAAAGCAGCTCACCTCCTGCATCGTGGAACGGATTTTCTGCAGCTCATTCTTGTTCAGGCCAAGCTAGAATATTCCGTTGAAGCATGGCCATCAAACGCATACCGATTCATAATCGGTGCGCAATTGCTCGAACGGGGTCTTTTTGATGATCTCCACACGGTCCTCGTCGAGCCCAGCCTTGATGGCCACGCGCTCCGACAGCGAGATCGCCCTTTCCGGCACATTTCCGAAGCTCGTCTGCGGGAAGGCGGAGGTAGCCTTCTGAAAGTACGAATACGTAAAAACGAGAGGCGTTTTGCTCACCGCGCTGGGCATTCCGGAAATCTCCTTGTTCCTCTCCACATGCGTCGAGGAGACAAGATCGGCAAAGCTGGGCACGGGCGTAAGTTTAACCTTGCCCTCACAGCGATAGGCAGGCACAAAGTCTCCATCCGATTCGTAATTTTCAATGCTGAAGGCCATCTCGCTCATGCTTCTGAAATAGGACGGTGTGCATGACGATGAAAATATTACTTGCGAAAGCTGTCCGGAAAGCAAGCCGACAAAGAATGGAGAAAAAAATGGAATGAAATATTTATCAAAAAAGCAAGACAGTCAATGCATTTATCCAAATGATAGTAATTGTCAACTTCCGAATACTCGTCTGTGAAGGGTATTGATTGTATCTCGTCTGTCGAAGCCTAAAGCAGTGTAAGAGTTTTCAAGACTGAGCGTACTATTTCGATCCAGGAGTAGCAGCAGCTGGTCGAACAGAGCTGGCTGATGGAGGAAGATCGACGGGATCGTCTCGAGTAGGTTCAGCAGTCGAGCCAGGCGCCGCTCCGCCCATGCACGTGTAATAGTCGAAAATATTCTCCATGCGGCGAGCGAAGTCGGCTTCATCCTCGTTGGCATCTCGGTATTGTCGGGCGGCAAACGTCGTGCCCAAGCCAATTAGCACCACGCAAACGATGGCCGCTCGCACTAAATCGGAAGATTTGACAACGCTTCATAAACGATACCGCGAATCTCACGGCGTTGCTCAGAAGATGCGGCTAGCTTCTCGGTATATGTCCAGCTCTCCTCTTTCTGCGAAGCCGCGGCCACGGGCCTGTAGGGGACCACGGGCGTGTAGCCGCCGTACGGTTTCCCGACGTCGTAGTGATAGCGATCATAGAAGCCGGTGGGCAGCTAAAGCAAAGAGGATAAGCCTGGAGTAGCCCTTACCGCCAGACGCATGTCCTGCATACAATGCACAACCGTCCTCCGCGCACCCCTCAGATCCCACGAAAGCGACTTGAGCTGCGACACCATATCCGGTCGCAAACAGCGCTAAAGCTCAGTTTCACAAATTCACTTGCATTTACCCGAATCGCCGCTTTCTTGTCGCCGTTTTCGTGGAAAAATTGGATGGTGCAACAACGGGACATGTAGTCGCAAACAGTCTCGTTGCTCGTCTCGACGTCGAATTGCAACGCACCATCAACCATTCTATCCAGCGGCTCGCAATGATTATCCGTCACTGCAAAAAGTTTTTCACTCGGTACATAGCAAAGTCTTACAGCCATGATGCTCCCACGTCAGCACGTCACGGAAGATATCGGCAGATATCTAAAGAAAATCAACTATAATTTTGTTGTGGTCTCCGTCTGTCCGGTCCCTAATTCAACTCGAAGGGAAAGGAGCTAGAGCTTAGGTCTCTTCGTTCGGATAGAGCGTGGTCAGAAACCCCCGAACTGATCAAAAAAATTATGAAAAAGTATTCGTTTAAATTATTAAATTTAGGTTTGGAAGTTTTCCTTAGTAAAAGGAGTGGTGGACATAGTGAGCCAGGTTGCGCTGTGTAATATACCAAAATGTTCGCCCTGTTCTGTAGAGTGAATAAATTAAATTTCGCTCGAATTAGCGAGATAAAGAATTTGAGGTGGAAAGATCGTAATCTAGACTAGAGTTCAGTCAAAAGGATACCCCTATCTCATGATTGCAGTAGTCCTGCTGGCAACAACAGACGTAGCTCTGCAGCTCTGGCATGTAGGCGCACAAGTCTCCGGTGCGCGAATTGAATCGTTTAGCCATCTCCTAAAAGCGCCTTCCATACAAATAAATGAAACGCACCTCGCAAAAGCCACCCAATCCACAGCTCGCCAGGCTGGACACGGTCTTGTTTCGGCCGATATGCGGATGGCGGATCCGTTCATTGTAGTAGATGTTCAGCGTGGGACGGAAGTCGATCGCCCGGACGCAGTATTTCTTGTGGAGGATGTACTGTTAGTAGAGAGCCAAACCCCACAGGACTGTACGTACGTCGTCCAGCCACCATCTGCTCCGTAGTAGTCTGCAAAGCAGGAAGTGGCCGAAACCAAGCGCAAAGCTATAAAAACACATTACACGACACTCGGATTTTACCCCAAGGCAGAAACACTGCAGTTCGGAGCATAACGGCAAAAAGTGTCTGAATATCGTTGAAAGCCACTTGTAATACTCTGAGCATATGTAAAACGCAATTCATATACAGTGTAAGGATCATGTAAATGTTTATTCCAAAAACTCAACAAGGGCATCAACAACAAGAACATTTCAAACATAACAACTCGACAAAATCAACAAATGTGTTATCGCCTTCGCTTTCGCTCCACCTTCTCCTTTAGCGATCCGAGTGCATTTCTGTAAAGAATTAAATCCAGCAAATGAACGAGGCAAGCTCACCTATATGCCGCAATCCGCTCCTTGTTCTCCTCAAAACCGGCATCAGCGAAAGTGGCAACTTTGTGGTCTCGCAAGCCATTTTTCGTTAAGAAGAACTCAAAATCTCTGAGCTGAATTCCATTTGGGATAAAACCGCAAAAATACGCGAACCTGCTTGCTTTCAATTATCGACAACACGACTCCACTCGATCCAGCTCGCGCCGTGCGACCAGACCTGATTATGCTACATTGAACTTTGAGATAGTTACGCACCTGTGCAAAAACAGCCGTATATCCGTTGGCAAATCATAATTAACGACAGCCTCAATCTCCGGGATGTCGATACCACGTGAAAGAACATCAGAGGAGACGAGTACTCGCGTCTAAAAATGGTTATTTCAACGTCTTTGTCTTTTACCTGTCCCTTGATGAATCGATTCAACACCTTCTTGCGCCGATTACCAAACAAATCAGCTGTGAGCTGCTCTACCACAAATGAAGAGCCAGCCATTGTAGAAAGCACATGGGCCAAACGGTTTGAAGAGTCTCTAAAAGAAGTCAATCGCATAAATAAAACCAGAAAACAGTTACTTTCGGTTTGTGAAGATTAGCACACGTTTCCAATCGTTTTCTACTAATTTCTGATAAACAAGCAGCGGGTGATATTTCAGGAAGCCGCAGCACACTTCATGTGTTAGGGTATCCGGTAACGACACGCTGGCCACCATCTCTGTGTTCATCGCTGGCGTAATGTTTTCCTGGAGACTGTATAATGCAAGAACCTAAATTGAACTCACCACATGCGATGAGGAGGCAGTGAAGAACTGCGGACAATAAAGGTTCCATAAGTTCAGATATTCAACGTCTCTCGATAGAGTAGCCGAAAGAAGGATTTTCCGCGGAAAACTACGTGATTTCAGCACATGAGATAGGGAAAGAGCACGACCGATACCTAAAAGGGCACAAACGACCTTATAGTGATGATTTTCAAGTACCCGATGCGCCATGGATCGCTCTCTCCAATGTGTCCAGCCATTCCAGAAGGAAAAAATTGCCCATACGATCAGCCTCGTCACAAATCAAAAACCTAGAAAAATTGTTAAATAGAGGTCCTATTCATACCGCAATTTCGTCAAATCCAATTTTCCGAACGTGGAGTCGAGGAGATGATTGACCAGTCGACTAGGGGTGGCAATGATGATGTCGGCTTTCTAATCCAAAGTTCACACAATAATTTTCAACAAACCGCTGTTTGCGAGTTCCCAAATAGCTTTTTACGCTCTGACAATAAGTCGTCAGAGCCGGACATTGAGAAGATTGTAGCTCCGTACGCATTATAGCGGAGGAATTCCTATAAGATTCTAAATGCATAGAGAGAAGAAAATACCTTCTCTGCTTGATGAACCAGCTGCTGCACGGGCAGTACAATGACGGCAGTGGGGATACCATTCGGCTTCGTACCAGCGGCGGCGAGACAGGGAAGGACATAGCATAGCGTTTTCCCACTTCCCGTTGGTGCTGCGATCGCAACATCACTTGGTCTTGACAATGATGGCATCCGCAGCTCATCCAGTAGATTTGGCAGCACTACTTGCTAAATTAGAGTAGAAACGGAAGCCACAAAACCACTTGCCTGCACCGGAAACCAGCTAGGCAACAACTTCGCGCAGACCTGAGCTAGCTTTTCGGGAAGATTTTTGATGGTCTCCAGAGGTGCCAGATTATCTGGGGCCAACGAACTTTGAAACTTTTTCGCAGTTTTCAACCAGGAGAGCTCGTTTCTAAAAATAGGGATTAGAAACCGGTGCAGCTTACCTGATGGGTTTGCTCTTTTGGAATGTCTCTTGCCCGATCACGGTAAATTTCACTTCGGCTTCCTCAACCACCCTAAAATTGGGGGCTCTTATTAGAAAAAACAAACATACGGAGGTGCATATGGATCACCATTTTCGTGCGCACCTAAAAATTTGAATATATCGGGGCTACCGGATCAGAATATACCTTCTCCATGTGCTTCTTCTTCTTCCTCCGCGTATCCGTTCTCCGTGAAATGGTCGTCCGTCATTTCTGAACAGTAACAGTGTTGAATTGAAATAAATAATAAAAACGGTTTGGATCAAATTACGCTTTTGAATTCTATGCACAAAGAGCGCACGTGGGCAGTGGCGCCCTGGAAAGAGGGGCAGAAACGGGACCATGACAGTTGAGCAACGACGTTTGAGCAAATCGGGAAAAACGACGTTTGAGCAACTGCGACTTTTAAGCAAACACAGGAAAACGACGTTTGAGCAACTTTCGTAAGAAAAAAAAGAAAATGCATGTAAAATAGCCGTTTTCATAGCTTTTTCTTAGTTTTAAAAATACTTTGTGCTAACTAAAGTCTTCTAAAGCCTAAATTATACCCCGGGTTGGCCGACTTTCGCGCCGTGGTTCCCTTTTGATGCCACTTTGTGTGCATTCACTCAAAAAGGTATTTTTATCCGGTTTTCTCTTTATTGTTGGTTTTTCGGTACCATTTATAGCTCAGATGCATCCATATGTTTGATAAAATGGCATTTGGATAAGAAAACGAATCAAAATATGTCTTTTATTGACGATTTGTTGGAACTTTCAGATCAAAACCCAGGTTCGACTCCTACGTTTACTTTCCTGATATTATAAACTTGTTTCTTTACGTATTCCGACAAAAAAAAACGCCATACAGAAGCACAAAACCTTCAAAAACTAGGGTCTTCAGGACATTCAAGGCTAATTAGCTGAAAGAAATACATTCCCTGTGAAACACGGCCGATCCGGGGGTATAATTTAGGCTTTAGAAGGCTTTAGAAGGCTTTGGTTAGCACAAAGTATTTTTAAAACTAAGAAAAAGCGATGAAAACGGCTATTTTACATGCATTTTCTTTTTTTCTTACGAAAGTTGCTCAAACGTCGTTTTCCCGTGTTTGCTTAAAAGTCGCAGTTGCTCAAATGTCGTTTTTCCCGATTTGCTCAAACGTCGTTGCTCAACTGTCATGGTCCCGCAGAAACGATCAAGACCAGCACCCCGACTGTGTGAAAACGTTGCTTGTGTGGAAAAGCTGGAAGTAAAGATGGAATGTAAGAGTCTAATTTAGTGGCAAAGGAAAGACCCTGTCCTATTGTGACTTGAAAAAATCGAAACGTTCGGAAATGAAGGAATATCTTTTGTATTGAATAACACAATATCTGTTCCGAAAATATGAACTTTACTAACTTTTTATTGTTTGGAATTTACTTTTTCAAAAGTTGCGAAAATTTTTTGCGATTTTTTGGCGGTATTCCAGGACAATACTAAGGACGGTATGAGCTATTTTCTAAACAGCGGGTATTACCGTAACGGACGCGCAACAGTCGACACGAATTGCTCGGTCGAAATCACATCATTTCATTTCACTCAACGTCCTTTCACCCGAAAATGAAGTTCCTCGTGGTGTCCGCGCTGCTCGCCGTCTCGTTGGCCATCACTGTGGAGGAAGTCGACACCAAGGAGACCACCATCGAGATGGTCATCTTCCCCGTCGATGGCTCCGGTGAAGGCAGCGGCTACGGATCAGGATACGCCAGTGGCTCTGAAGACTCTTCGGAATATGGATCAGGATACGCCAGTGGTTCTGCTGAAGCCAGCGGCTATGGAAACGGATATTCCAACGGCTACGGAAGCGAATATGCCAGCGGTGAACTCGAAGAGATCGAAATTGTCAAGATTGAGGAGATCGAATTCGAGTTCGGCTCGGTGAGTTTATTTTAAACTTTTTGTTGTTTAGCCTATTTACTTTGACATGAAAGTTTTTTTAGGGCAACGAAGAACATGACCGCTCTCCTCGCCAGGCCAATGCCAGCGCCACCGAGGCCCCTGCTACCACCAGCCAGACTACCACCGACGACGACAAGAAATGCACCATTGCTGCTCTCTGCGAGTCTGACGATGAGTGCAATGGCGGTCAGTGCCTTGGACTTGCTCCTGGAAAGTGCAACTGCAATGCTTGCCTCTCCTTCCTCGCCTGCAAGTCCGACGCTCACTGTGGAGGACTTACTGGCGCCTGCAACAAGAACTCTAGCCTCTGTGATTGCCAAGGAGTGAGTTTTTTAACAACTTTCCTTTTTCCTACATGAGCTTCCTAATTTTTCGTTTTAGGCCTTGACCAAGCTCGGGTTCGCCAACTTGATCGAGTCGGCCACAAAATTCTGCAACGTGAAGACGTGCAAGGACAATGAGTGCAATGGGCTGCCCTGCAACAAGGGTTTCTGCTCGTGCCCCGCCAAGAAGAACGAGTAAACCACAATCTGTGAATACCGCTGGATTTTTACTTTGTACTTTGATGCATGATAAATTTGTCACTGAAACCCGAATTGCACCGAATATGAGCACACGATCCGCGTAACCCACTATACCTTGTTGGCGCTTTGAAACGCTTTGCGGTTGATGCACTTATTGTCGTGCGAATTAGGGTGTGTGCGAAGAAATGCTCGTCTGTGCCCGGCGGTGACGTATCGATCCCAACCAAGTCTCATGGAAGGGGTGTCGGCTATCGCTCCCCCAACAACAACCGGAATGATTTTCCCATAAATAGGTTTTTGGGTGAGATCTATTCTTTTCCATTAACAGAGATGAGAATATAGAAGGAATTTTGGATAACAGTCTAAGATTGGGGTTTTATTGATTTTGACTTCTATTTGCAAGAATAGTTTGTGACTGGCAATGTTTGTCGATGTGGTTTCTGTCGAACGTTCCCAGATTGGTCCGCAATGGACCTTGTTTGGCTCTAGTAATCAATGTAGACGGGTGGGCCAATGCCAACGTATTTCTCTCTCCTCTTCCGGGATGTCCATGCCCCGTTCACATGTGCCGCAATTTTTGTTTTCCACGCCCGGCCGACCCCCTACAAGAGAGATGGGGCGCTAGGTTTTGAGATCTCGTTGTGTAAGAGCCAAGTCCATCTCTTCCCTGATCCTATTTGCTTTTGTCGCCTCTTACCGATGAGGGCGAATTGTGTGCAAAATCGTTTATGCTCTTTGCTACCGGGTCGGGCTTATCAAGCGGGGGTGGGAGGGTCAGCACCTGGGTTGTTCATCATTTTCTTGTATTACACTCGTGATTTTCATGAGTTCATTTTAGTTTATGAGCCATACTTTTTCAGGTAGTTTTATGGTTTTTTGAGCATCGACGAACGATGTTTCACCGTCGAGCTGCCAAGGTTGGACTTGCGCTACTCGGAGGTTTATTAACTATGTGATTAAAAAGTTCTGTTTTATAGGCTCGGCTGCGGCAATTTATGCGATAGATGTGACAAATGAAAACCGGTTTAAAAATGGCATGGTGGGTCCATTCCTGTCTAGCTAAACCGCTTGTTTAGAAACAATATTTCCGCACGGCACATGCCGATTTATTAACGGAGCTGAACAAACGCCCTTCCGGTCAACTACCGACTAGGACAGACATTGTCTCCAAACTGAAGCAAGAGGTAGTTTGCTGCTGCATTTCAAGACGCCGATTTTTTTATTCAGGAGTTCGATATTTTGGTGGTCGGCGGCGGTGCATCGGGTGCTGGTGTGGCCTTGGACGCACAAACACGAGGTTCGAAAGACTCAGGCTTCAACAAAGAAATAATCTAGGTCTAAAAACGGCACTTGTCGAATTTGATGATTTCTCCTCGGGTACTTCTTCGCGCAGTACTAAGCTCATCCATGGTGGTGTCCGCTACCTCCAGGTGGTTTTGTTTGCGCTAGCGAAATTCTTTTCAGGCAGCCATTTTCGGCCTGGATATTGAGCAATACAAAATGGTCAAAGAAGCATTGTTCGAACGGGCCAATCTACTCGAAATTGCCCCTCATCTGAGTTGCCCTCTACCTATTATGCTTCCCATCTACAGGTTGTTCTTGAAAATCGTCACTTAACACTTATTTATTATATATTATTTAAATTTAAAATTTAAAACTTATTTAGCTGGTGGCAAGTTCCTTACTACTGGTTCGGCATCAAGGCGTACGATTTTGTCTCTGGAAAACGTGTACTGAAGAACTCTTTTTATATCGATAAGGAGAAGGCTATGGAAAGGTGCTATTAATTAGTTTTATTTATCTCGTTATTTAGGTTTCCGATGCTGAAAAAGGATAACCTTCGTGGAGCATTGATCTATTATGACGGGCAGCACAACGACGCCCGCATGAACCTGGCTATCGTTTTAACCGCTATTCGCCACGGGGCAAAGTGTGCTAACCATACGAAGGTGGAACGACTTCTGAAAGACGAGAACGGGAAAGTATGTGGAGCTCGAGTGAGGGATATGATCAAGGGTGAAGAATATGATATCAAGGTGCGTCTTCGGGCATTAGTCTAATGGATTTTCGATAGGCGAAATCTGTCGTCAACGCAACGGGCCCATTCACTGATACCATTCGTAAAATGGCCGACCCGACAACAGAACCGATTTGTGCTCCGTCCGCTGGTGTGCATATCGTGTTGCCCGGATATTACAGGTTGGCCTGGGATTTTTTTTCAACACACCATCGTTTCAGCCCCTCGAATACCGGCTTGCTCGACCCGGCCACCTCGGATGGACGTGTGATTTTCTTCTTGCCATGGGAAAAGATGACGATTGCCGGTAGAACTTTGCTAGTGTGTGAATTTACTGGACCCAGGCACCACCGATGCCGCCTCCGAACTGACGCATTCTCCGGCACCGAAGGACCAGGATATCGAATTTATCCTGAATGAAATTCGCGGCTACCTTAGCCAAGACGTCAATGTTCGTCGGTATGTGTTTGGAGTTTGGGAAGTCGTGATTTTTATCCTATAGATAATGATAAAAATTAACGCTTTAGTGGTGATGTAATGTCGGCATGGGCAGGCCTTCGTCCTCTCGTCAAGGATCCGAACAAGAAGAACACCGCCAGCTTGGCCAGAAACCACATTATTGAGGTTTTCGAGCTTGGTTTGTATTAAATCATCATAATTAGGTGTCCGAATCCGGGCTCATCACCATTGCCGGCGGCAAATGGACGACTTATCGGCACATGGCTGAAGAGACAGTCGATGCGGCAATTAAGGCACATGGATTGAAGGTAATGCCCGCGAATGAGTTGGCAATATTTTATTTCAGCCCGTCAACGGATGTATGACGCCCGGTTTGAAGCTTGAAGGAGGCCACGATTGGGATCCGCTGCTTTACATTCATATCGTGCAAGATTACGGGATGGAGGTTGATGTCAGTTTTTTAAGGAGATTGATAGATTGGATTGACGTGCTTGCTTCTATTTATGATTTTTCTAGATTGCACAGCACTTGGCCAATACCTACGGTGATCGCGCATTCGTGGTGGCCCGTATGTGCAAGATGACCGGAAAGCGGTGGCCAATCGTCGGAAACAAGCTGCACGACGAGTTCCCGTATCTCGACGCCGAAGTGCGATATGCTGTGCGCGAATATGCGGCGACGGCCGTCGATGTGATTGCCCGCCGGTTGCGCATCGCCTTCCTCAACACGTACGCTGCCCACGAGGTGCTCCCAGAGGTAATTTGCTGGCCCAAACCCATTGATATTTTTATCTAGGTCGTCCGGATTATGGCTGAGGAGCTCGGTTGGAATTCTTCCGAACAACGCCGACAGCTCGAGATTGCCCGCGAATTTATCGATCGCGAAATGGGCCAGGAAGCAAGGGCACAGGTGGACTTACTCTTTTACATATATTTTTGATTGGTTTAGGCTGTTTCAAACGTTGCCCTGAACCTGACGCGCGAAGAGATGCAGCAGGCCAAGGAGCGCTTCAACCAGCTTGACAAGGACCGAAAGGGCCACATCACCGTCAACGACTTGCGCAGACACTTTAGGGTGATCGTTGTCATCAAAGTGTTTATTTTTTTATTTTACAGCAAAGAAATCAGAAGATTGATGAACGTTTGTTGCACGAACTCTTGAACGAAGTCGACCTGAACAAGAATGGCGAGTTGGAAATTGCTGAGTTCTTCCAGGTACTGCGTTGAACTTGTTTCCTTAATCTCTGCCTGCCGTTTCAGCTCTATTCCGGTCTGAAGGGCGGTCAAGTTGTGCAGAATCGTCTGGTGCGCTACTTGGATGAAGCCAGCCTGGAAGTCCCGGTGCATAGGTCCGGCGGTGGTGTCTAATTCCGGAATCACATCTCTTTAGGGTTTAGACTAGTTTTTATACATCATTTCTCGTTTGTTCCTGCCATGTTTTCTTGTCACGTTGCATTTTGTTAGCCTCCTTGCACTTTAACAAACATCGCTTAGCCTGCTGTGTATATCCCCCGTTCTGTGAATCCTCCCCCCTTTCTTTTGCGGCTCATCTCGTGTTATCCCCCGAACAATGTGCCCAAACCCGTATAATGCATGAATAAATCCGATCATTTTCACATACTTATACTTTATTTTCCGACAGGGTTTGCCCAAGGATGTAGAGATGACGACGAGATCTGTTGCGGAGAAAAGGGAGTGATCTTTCGAAAAGCTTCTGCCCATAGCACTATGTACACCAGGTATGTGGCACGTGGACTTTTAGAGAAGGTCAATTCTACTTCGGCCACTGCCGGCACCGGGGGAATGGATGGAATGGAAACACCGAGCAAGTCTACTGGAAGAATAGGTGAAGCACAGCGGTATACTACTTACAAAACAGAAGTAGACGAGAATTAGGGACGCAAGTAGTCGAGATCAAATGCGCTTGCGTGTATGGCACTATAGGTTATTGCGACGGGAATTTCTGGGGGCCCCTGACTAGAGTTTGGAGTGAAAAATAATCATCAGTTACCGCGTTTTCGGCTATATAGGCTGTAAAGAGGCGACGGATAGAAACTAGGGACACCGGGGGCATGAATTCCTAAAGAGCCGTGATTATATTATTCCAGTACAAGCAGTCAGTCACATGAGATCATTCAGCGAGAAGATTGTGGGATTAGTATGACTTGAATTGGTTGTGGGGGCTCAGCCGCGCTTCGTGTCCTCGTTGATCTTGTTCCGGATGAGGCCGGGCAGCTCGCTGACGTCTTCGATCTGGGGTCATTTTTGGTTTTGAGATTAGCTTGGGTGACTTACGAAGTAGTCGGTGTACTGGGCGAGGGTCTCGCGGTTACCGACGCCGGTCAGCACGCCAACGCTGGCTCGCAGGCCAGCCACACGCCCCATCTTCAGATCGGCTATCGTGTCGCCGACCATGATCGTGTCCTAAGAGAAATTGTTTTCGTTTCTTATTTTTATCATTATCTAGGTAGGTTATTATTTTTCAAATTTTTACAAATTACAGATTCATTTTTACTAGTTTTGGTTTGTAAAATCTCGGTATTTGCAAGGGGGTCGACTTTTTCCCGTCGAGTCTAGTTTCTCGAATATAGATACAGCGTTTCTAAACTGTTTTTCCTAGTCAAAGGCGGAAAATCTTTATAATTTTTAGTAAAGCTCAAAAACGTCATTTTGACCAACATTACAAGTTTTCCAGCCGAGTTTCAAGGGTTATGAAGTTCCCACCGTTTGAAAACATTTTGAGTACAAAATTTCGAGTTCCTTTAGAAGTTTCGCGTTTTTCGGCAAATGGCCGTCGCACTAAGCGAGCCATGGGAAGCCAGGAACTCGTTCGTCATCACGAGGCAAAAAGCACACGCCATCTTTCGCCCCAAGCAGCCCAGCCCGGCCCCGCCGCCCCGTTCTCCCAAGGGAGCCGCTTCATCCTCGAGAATACGTCTCCATCCGTTTCACACAAAACACCGGCCGGGCGGGGCCCCTCGGGGGGTTCACCGTCGCTCCGCGCGCACACTGACCCCCGGGCATGCCTCGCTTTTTAGGGTGGGGATGAATGTGGCGGAGTTTGGAAAGCCGAACCCACCTTCAGCTCGACGTTCAGCTTCTTGCAGATTTGGACGGCGCAGTGGGGAGAGGGCTTCGGGATGATGCCGACATCGTTGCCGCACACAACGTGGTCCATGTAGTGCTCAATGCGGAGCAGTTTCAGCTGGTTAACCGTGGCTGCCCTGAAGTCGTATATTACGCGGGGAAAAATAGCTGATGGAGTAATATGAGAATAATAGTATTAAGGTTTTCTCGTAGTAAATTCAAAATTACAAAAATTAGCTTAGTTGAACTTTATGACTGCGATTAAATCTGTTATATAATGTCACATACGGATTTAGCAAAGCTACTTACCGACTGTCGGCGGTGCACACGGCGCTCTTGACGCCCATCTGGCGCAGCTCCTCCATCAGAATCTGCAGATCGCAGACGGGCCATGTCTCGCCGGGTGACTGCTCGGGCACGGCGTGCTCGACGATGCGGTGGGCCTCGTCGTGGGGGATGTCGTGCTCCTCCTAGAATTCGCGTCAAGGATCATGATTTCTGGATGGTCACTCACAACAAGTGTCATCGCCACGTCCTTCCGGATGCCGAGCAGCGTCTTTTCGGCCAGCGATCCCATCGACACCTGGGAAATTATTGTTTTAGGTATTTTTAAACTTTATTTGGCGCTTTTTAGCCTTTTTAATATCGGTGGGTGAAAATAATGTTTTTCCCAGCGTCCAATTTTTGTAATATTAATAGAGGAAGTATTTTTAAACCGTTTTTACCAGTCCGAAACCTAAAAATTTACAGATCTCGATAAACAAAAACCTTCTAAAAAATAGATTTTTCCAACAAGGCTGGCGAATTTTCGACCAGATTTCAAATAAAAACTATTTTTCTCGGTTTTTTTTGATAGCTTTTCCGCTCGAAATAGCTTTAAATCTGACTAAAAACCACTATTAAAATAGGTGCTATCAAATAACTAGGCATTTCTGCACTTATTGAAAAGAAAATCGTCCCCACCCGATAGTGCGAAGCACCAACTTTCGGCATAATTTTCTTTTTCGAGAGCATTTTTTGAAGTATTTTCAGGTACCAGCTGTTTTTTATCGACCACGAGACCGACAAGGGGTTATTTCGGGGCATTTTCAACGACCACGTTCAATCCCTTTCTCCTCCACCCTCCTCAAAATATGGAAATCCGATTTGGTCGGCGGCCACGAAAAATGCGAGGGCCCAGCCGGAGACACGACAACCTCGACTCAGCCGGCCCAAACCCGATTGACTTGCCCCCGTCGCATCAAAGAATTCCGCGCGCCATCCCCCGGAAAAAAAGGCGCGCCCTATTTTGATGGGGTGCGTTCGGGCTTTTGGGTATGTTTTTGAAGATTTCACGCAAACAAAGGGCGGAACAAAGTTGAAGCTAAGCTAGGCTAATCAAAGCTCACCCTCGGTTAGAGTGCAGTTTACCCCCTCCCCCCTCCAGCCGGCACCCAACTTTTGTATCTCGGCTCCCTGTTCATCTACAGGTGTGTAAAGTATACCAAAATACTCGCCAGAGCAAGACGAACATTTGGTATACTTTACACACCTGTAGATGAATAGGGAGCCGAGATATGGGGGTAAACTGCACTTAAGCCTCACCCTCTGCTTGTGCGGGTCGACGCCGAGCGTCTTGTAGACGGCCGGGCCAACGCCGCGTCCGGTGGCCGTCTCCAGGCTGAAAAATGGGGTTAAAAGACCAGTGATAAAATATAAACGATAATGATTAATTTCTGAATGTTTTTAAGACTAGCAAAAATTTTAATCGAAAAAACATCTGGGCAAAATGGTAGACAAATTATGAAAAAATCTGAAATATCGAATTTTAAAAGCTTTCAAAATGTTTTGAGAATTGCGTACTGTCGGTAAATATATCAAGGCCAATAAGATAGACTATAAAAGATAAGCTAGAAACATCGGCGAAAAAAATGGACTTTTTCGTCAAAATGGTAGAAAAACGATGAAAATCTTCTAAAATCTCATAAAACTAACAGTATTTTAAAAGATTGAAAAATTGTTTTAGAACTGTCTATCTATCGTAAATTATTAAGTAATAATAAATATAACCCATACTAGACTTTTGATACTAGACATTTTCCGAGTATATAAAAAAGACGTAGTTTTGGTCGCGGCTAAAATTTTGATACCCCCAGAAGAAATAATCAATCAATAAAGAATAAAAAGAATATCCGTATTGTCAAAATAAACGTACAGTCGAACGGTAGCGTGGGCATAGGGCAGCCACATGCGATGGAAGTCGACGAGGGTGCCGTCCTTGTCGAAGATCACCAATTTCACCGAGGGGTTCGTCATCTGGAAATTAGAGGAATTTGAGGCGGAATTTGGGAAATCAAAAGCTAACGAAAATCAAGAAAGAGAGAAAGATCCACAAAATTATTCCCAACGCCAAGGATGGGTAAAAATTTGCCGGGGGCGCCAATTTGTGTGGCGGTGGGCAGTAAATCCGAATGTGCGCTGCCAATTGTTGGGTGCAATTCTGGGGAAGGTGAAGCCGAGCAGATTCCCGGGGAGGAGCATGAGCTACAATTAGAGGGATGCGTGAACATCACGGGACAAATCATTGGCATCATCCGGGGGCCAGGGAAAGATTTCTGGAATTTGGCACAGCCTTTTCGGGAGGCCCAAAAATATTTTAGAGTACTGGACTGTTAGCGGGGGGGGGGGACACGGAGGGAGCTGATTCTCGAAGAAGCTCCCTGCTCCGAATAATAAGATACACATCGTTTATGTAGCTTTTACGCCATATTTAGGAATAGAAAATTCATAAAAAATGAAAGTTAAGCATAAAAAAAACATTAAAAAGGTTTAACGACTTATTAGCAGTCAAAAACTGGCAAAAACGCTGAAGATCTTTCTAAATTCGTTAGTAAAGACAAGATAGCTCCACCCCCCGCTAACAGTCCAGTACCGAATTTTCCACAACCTATCGCAAAGGGTGAAAAGCTAAAGAGGAATATTTTAGTTAAAAAAACCCACGAAAACCTCGTGCTCCTTCCAAAGTGCCTTCATTATTTTAAGGTGTTATTATCGCGAGGTTGTTGTTTTTTCGTTTGCGCGCCCGAATAAAAGAGGCTGATTTGGTTGGGGCTCTACTCGCCGGGCCAGTCATGAGCACCACCCCATAATAGCCAAAATCAGCGCGGAGCCGAACCGAGGGCATCTGAAAGCACGTTTTCCCAATCGAACGGGGCGATTAATTGAAATTAGAGGGCGGTTGTGGCTGGGAACGGCGATTGAGGTGGAAAGGAAAAATGAGAGGACGGCCTCCCCCTTTTAATCTGAGCACGAAAATAGGGGCCAGAGGGCCATAGACGGGTGACGGCAAGAATCAGAAGGCCACATGGTGCCCAATTACGGGAAGCGGAGGGAGGGCTGAGATTGGGGATTCACATTCATAATTCTGGGCGGCTTTTCCAGCCGGGGCAAAAGCCGCAAACACTTTTGGGGTGAAACTTTAGCTTCGAGTCGAAGAAGATGTAGCTCGAAAAAATGGCGGTACTGGGTTGTTAGCGGGGGCATTCATTTTATAAGACAAAACGATGGATTTTGGGTTCTTATTCATTAGGGGATTTGTGGCTAGGGGGAAAATAACTTTTTTTTCAAGGTTCTTTTAGCCGCCTTTAAAGAAATCCGTAAGCATTTTTCTTCAAACATTTTGAAGCCTTTAGCGCGCATTTTTTAGATATAAAAAATCATAGTCAAAATTTTTGACACAACAATATTAACAATGGAGAAATTTATAGTTTTTAAAGAAGCTTCAATACATTTTTATTAACGGAAAACTACCTAAAATAGCATAAAAATAGTATTTTTTTTGGTAAATTTTGCCAACTAGACTACTTTTCTAGTACAGGCTGAATAAAACAAGCTAGCCCCCGCTAATGAAACAGAAACGCAAAATCCATAGTCACACCTTGCCAGTCCCATTAAAATACGGCAAATCCTAAAAAATCGCTTTAAAACGACAAAAATTAAAATTCCGAGACCAAACTCCTTCCAAAAAAGGGAAAAGCTCCCCAGAAATTCCTCGAAACGAAAGTTCATTTCTGAAGGGCGATGGGTGTGACCGGGGGTGAAGATGCGACACCACGGGACGTGTCTATCGCCTCGCCTTGGGGCCCGATGAATTTTTCAAAAAGTGCCTCTTCTACCAAGTGGACCCCCTGGGGCAGCTTCTCCCACGAACACGCGAGAACCCAGCCAGCCTTTCGGTGGGTGGTGGCTACAATTTGGTGTGGGCAGGGCGGAGGCGTTTTTGGGGGTGTTCTCGGAAAAAAGGCGGATAATATGGGAACGGAAAAGCTTGAAATAGTTAGAAGCGCCACGTGACGAGACTTGAGAAAACCTAGAAAAAGGCATTCTGGAGCTTCTGTGAGAACTTTTCAGAAAAAGGCGGATAAAAACAGAAATCCTAAAATCGTCATCAGCTAAATATGACGAAGCTTGAGAAAAGGGTACTCTTCTTTTAGCGGGGGGAGGGGAATTTTAGGGGAGAACCAAATTTCCCCAGTAATTCCGTACGCTTTGATATAAACAAAACCAAAATTTTATACATAGCGTTTTACATTGTTTTTAACTATCAAATGCCATAAAAAGTATCAAAATGTTGCAATTTTTTTACTTTTTGCTAAAAAAGCATGAGAAAATTTGCGGTTTACAGTGTTTAAAAGATTTTTTAAATTTTCGAGCCATCAAAAACCTATTAAAAACACTACAAAGTATGCAATGCATTATCAGCAGCAGTCTTAATCAATTTTTAGAATTTTTAAAATGTTATAATTCCCTGGAAACCAAAAACTATCCCATAAAACACACCAGAGGGTGAATAGAAAACTACATACCCCTCCCCCGCTAACAATATACAGTACCTTCTTGAAAAAAATTATAAGTGGTCATGTGACGACTTGTCTTGTTGAGCCTCAAGTTTTGAGCGCGAGAAAAAGACATTCTGGAGTCTGAAGGCCCCTTGTCTCGGCCTAACGAACGCGGAAGCAGAACCCGAGGAAGGAGCAGCAGGAAAAGAGGGAGCACAAGAAAAAGCCGACGACTTTCCCAACGAACCAACAAAACTCGGAAAATCCTGGGGCTCGTCACCGCGCGAGAGCGAGCACAGCCCGAGGGCTTTCGGCTCCGGCCTCCGGAAATCCGAGCTGTTCGGACCCATTTTTCCCAGTGACAGACAGCCCGATGGGGCCAGCCCGTTTTTGGGTGGGAGCCCGGCGAATTTTCAGGAAATTCGAGCGGGTATCGCTTTTTTTCACTTTCCCACCACCTCGACCACCCCAAGTTTGAAGGAGGAGGATCGGGATCGGGTGACGATGAATAACCCAAAGAAGACGCCCACCATCAGCTGATGGGGGCAATGGCATTGAAGCGTTCCGGGTTACGGTAGTCGGGTCAAAATATAGAGGGCAAGCTGGATAGATTTTTAAAAATGGGATTTGGGAAGTTGTAAAATAATATAAACGTTTCTCTTCCACCTACAGCGTTCTAAATTACACCAAAATGTTCAGATCCGCTTGGGGAACAGGAAAATGGATAAACTTTAACCAAAAAAATAGGACATTTTAAGCTTGAAAACCTAGCTGGAGTTCTTCAGAAAATTTTTGCCGTCCAGCTGCGCTCTTAAAAATGGAAAAATAAACAAAATTTAAGCGTCTTTTTAAAAAATTCTATAAATTTCTCCTCTAACATAAAAAACTCGAAAATAAAATTCCCTGGAAAAAAAATTAAGAATCTCGAAAATTCTGGGATTTCGAATTTTTGATCGCCAATTCTCAGAATCTCAAATTTCCTAAGGCTGGATGCAGGGCCTAGATGTGTGAATCCGCAGTTAAATAAAGCAGGATTCCGTCTATGGAAATTTCGAAATTATCAAATTATCTATCTAACTATATATATAAAAAATAGTGTTTGTGTGTGTGTGTGTGTATATTTGCATGCAACTTCCGTGAGTATGTACCGCACCTACAGCTTCTGGGGAAGGTTTTTAAGGTATGTTTGATACGTCATTAGGTGCGTAAAGGTGCCGAGATGAGTGCACACACATAAAAGTGTTGAAAAATTACTGTTTTCGCTATTAAAATTCGGTTTTTGTAAAGATTTCTAAAAACCTCTTTGTTAGGGACAATTAGCATGCGTCGGAAGCAGGAAGAGCCTATATAAAGGGACAAAGGAACCGTTTTTCATTTTTTTCTTGCTTGGATCCAGGAAGAAACATGCAAATTGAGGGCTTTCACGGGTCCTAGACGGGGCCAGGGTTGAAAAGCCGCGAAGCGGTTTTTCAACCCTGGTAGTATGCTAATTATCAAAAGTCCGAGCAAACCAGAAAAGGTCCCCCAAAAACCGCCACTAGAATCTACAACCACTACTTGTTATCAAGGGATCAAAGGCTGGGGAAAACACATGTTCTGGCAGGGCACTTCCCGCCCCGGCTGACGATGGGATGGAGATGAGAAGCTGAGGGCAAATAGGTTCGGAGAGTTGCTGGTGAAAAATGCGTGTGCAGGAGGGGCCCTCGAGAACCCACAAACACTATCCCAAAAAGCGGGCGCGCGAGCCGTTGAGCAAGCGTTTAGCCTAACATATCTGTTGCCCCCTGTTTTTTTGGCGGTATCATCTGATGCGAGTGGTTGACCGGGGGAAACAGACCTTTCTGTAAATTAGTAGGGCTATCGCAGATTAGTCGATCAATAAAAATAATGATAAAAATTTTTGGGCTCGGGAAAAGGTGAAATTATGTTTATTTAGTTAGAATTCAAAGTGAATTATGTGGTTCTTTCGCATTAGCCGGGGGGGGGGGGGGGGGTCAACTTTTGCTAAGGATCTGAGATTATTCCTATAGATACATGTTCCAAACTAGTTTTTTTAATATTCTAAACCTAAAAACTTTGCCCATTTTGATTGCACATACAAAAAATCTAGATTTTTCGAACAACATTTCGACTGAAAATGTTTCTAAGATTTTAAGTAGTTTTTCCACTTGATATATAGCTAAATTTTACTAAAAACACTTGAAAATACTTACTATTACACTAGTAGCCATTTCTGGGCTCATAGGAAACCCCCCTCCCCGATGATGCGAAAGAACCTCAAAAATTTCTCTGGCTATTCAAAATGCGCGAATTTCGCCCACGCACCACGTGCTTCGCCCAAAAGTCCGCGGGGCTCGGGGGCTTTAGTTAGGCATTCCAACCCGGTCGTAGAGGAGGATAGCTGCCGAAAAATGGCTTTGTTAGCGCCGTCGACGACATCCAGCGAGCTCGTGGCAAAGGAATAAAGAGAAAAAAGAAGTAGAGATAGCCTAACTAACATCAGGAAATCTATAGAAGCCTTAAAAAAAACTAAAAACAAGCTGGAGAAGTGGGGGTTTAAACAAATCTACCAAAACAGAATTTAAAGTGTCATCACTAAATCCTAGAAACCGAGAGCCCAAAAATAATCTGAAAAACCGCGCCATATGAAGAGCTAGAGAAGCAGATTAAGCCCCAGTAAATTCCACACTTTTCGTGAGTGACGCATCTTGAAAAGTTTTTGTTTCTTAAAACTTTGGGCCCAAAACACTTGCCAAGCCACCCCACCCCCCTAATAAAACCCCATTGAACGAGGAGATGATTGCGGCGGCGGGGAAATGATCTTGCCGAGGAGGTGGAGCAGGGCGCTAAGCAACACCAGTCTTCTTCTCGCGTTTTTCGCCGGCCAGCCGAATGGCCGATGAGCGCTTTTTGGCCGTTGAACATCTGTTTGCGGGGATGGAATTTGGGTGTTGATCTGCCAAAGTGAGATTGAGGGTTTTCCTTAGAAGATTCGATCGCGAGCTTGGGATTTAAAAAATGGTGCTGGACTGTTAGCGGGGGGGGCTAACTTTCGCATAGGGCCTCCGACCCCTAAAAATGCATAAATTGAGCCAATTTTGGAGGCTTTTTGATTTTTAGGCAAATTCAAAAATGTCAAAAAAATTTTATTCATTCTAATCCTTAGTCAAAAATTGTCAAGAATGAAGTTTTTAACTTTATAAATGACTTTTTGGTTATCAAAAACACTATAAATATTTAGGTGTGATAAATAATGGCATAGCCCCGGTAACAGTCTATTACCAAAAAAGTGCGAAAATTCCCCGGAACACTACCGAACTCAAAAAAACTCTGGCTCCGCCAACCCGCCGGAACTTCCACACGCTGCAAATAAAATTATACAAAGCCATCCTCATGGGGCTGATGAAGCCGGCGGGCTCCATTCAGGATCCAGTTGAAAGGAGAAGAAGCCTTGGGTTGGTGGTGGTGGGAAGATGCGGGGGAGTGATTCCAATTGGCCGCACCCCGCCGACTTTTCTCCGCCAGTCTTCCGCTTCTTCGGAACCGGAGCTCTGGGGTGGGTCTCTAGGGGATTCACGGGCGCTCTTATCCAAAACTCGACGTGTGCTCAAAAAACGTGAGATGGCCCGAAAAGGGGGATGGTGGCCCTAACGGTGTTATCTGTGAGTACTACGGCGGACAAGATTAGGGCTAGCAGCTAGGGGGAGTTGGTTTTAGGTTTAGGTAGGGGAGGGGGGTTGTGGACTTGGAAAACTACATTTAGGGCCCGAGGACTACGGTAGCGGGGAGCTATTTAGTGTGTTTCGAAAAACCCGTTTAACTTACGAAGGCAATTTTGAGAACTAAAAGAACAAATTTGCTACTACGAAGTTCTGAGCGAAACTACCTTTTCACCTTTAAATTTTGTCACCAGGCCAGTCAAAACTGTTCTTTCAGATGGCGTTGAACAATAGGGTTGAAAACTGTGCAAAACAATGGTAATGTCCCTCGAAAAACCCTTTTCACTTACGAAAAAATTACGAAAAGTCCCGCTCCTACAAAGTCAAGACCAAGGCGTTAATAAAACGCTCTTATGCGGAATATTTATAAAGCCTAACACTTCAAATAAAAATCTAACGTAGCAAAATAAATCAAACCGAAAAGTCCGCTACTTGCAAAATTTGGAAACTAAATCTTCTCACCCCACCAAACGACTACAGTAGCCTCGGGGTCACCGACAAGCCCCGAGGAAGTGAAAGTGTCAGCGTCTCGAGACGACGACGTCCGAAGTTAACTCCGAAGCGGTGACGAGGGGCGGTGCCCTCCAGAATCTCGGATGCCCCTCCTCCTCCTCCCGGCCAATACCCCGTGACGCCAACGCCCACCTCCTTTCTTCTTCTTCTACTGCTTCTTCGAGAAGACTTCTTTCAGCAGCCACTTCTGGCAGAAGTCACCGCTGGTCGCGCACGGCAAAATGACACCAGAATTGGATTGTTGGAAGTGTTGAAGTGGGGCCGTTGATCAGTGGGCGGGTCTGGCAGTGGTGGGATTGTGGAGGCGAGATGGCGCTGAATAGTTCAAGTCGTTCAAGAAAATGGATGTTTACCTTTTTCAGAATTTGATGATCGCGGGGGAACGCCGGTCGTCAAGGGGTCAATATCTAAAACCCGTTAAAAGGAGAAAATTGTCCAGACGATTTGGCGTAAAGTTGACATCATCAGGCTTATTCTCTAGGTCATGCTCATCAGCTTTAAAAGTCGTTGGAGTCATCGAATCATCCGCTCGACAATGCTTTATTGACAAGCCTCCATTCTGCTTCTTCTTTCAATTCAGTCATCCCCGGAACCTACCCCCAGACAACCGCAAAGTCGTCAACCAGTTTTTTGAAGCGCCAATCCCAAAACGCGCGGAAGATCCGGGTCAACGGCCTGCCGCTCCTCCTCCCCAGACAAGGAAGCGCCAAACGAAGCGTTGACAAAATCGGGCGGCTCACTCGGCCGCCGGGACACCCCGGCCAACAAGAACCAAGGCGAACAGAACGCAATTGTGGCACATGTTGCCCCAAAATTGAATATTCCCTCCAGAGGCGCGGTCGTGCGCATTCTCCCACCCCCATCCGAACAAAGAAAGCAAAAAAAGAAGGCTCAGCCTTTAGTCTCGCGGTGTGTTGGAAAGATTAGATTATATGGGTTACGGTGACAATCAACCCTGACGCACAAAAGGTTGTTAGAAGCCATTTCCGTGGCTGGGCTAAAGGAGAAAGCGGCAATTAGAACCTGATTTTTTGCATCGGAAGGGGCTACGAATTTTCTGAACCTGTGGACTGCTACCAGGCCACGTTAGACACCTCCTCGACCCATACAAACCCTTATTTTCGGATGATTTTTAAACAACTTCCGGAACAGGTAAATGCTGTTTTGCAAGTCCAAAAAACTCTCAGATTCTTATCCTTACTCGACGGTGTTCCTCGCAAAATCCTCAGCGGTCAGTAGCTCTGCTCATCATGTCGGCACAGCCGCTCATAAAAGTGGGGGCTACGGTGATCCCTTATCTCTGCCCGCCTTTCGAGGCGACATGCAACAGCAAAGAAACCCGACACCAGCTTGAGCCCAGGCCCCCGTTTCTTCCTTTCTTTTAGTGCATATATCGACCTTACAGTGCATTTTCAGTGGAATAAAACACAATCATCATTTATTCGCTGACAGGTCAACATTAAGCCTAAACGTGGCAAAAGATCGGGGGGTTCGCTCATTAATGGTGTACTTTTAATATGCCTATTAAAGGGGCTTGTCTTATCTAAATGAATTTCTGGATCTCGTCGTAGATGGCCAATACGAGGGCACCACCAGTTCCACGGAAGACGTTGGAGAGGGCTCCCTATAATTTCCGTAAAGCAAAAGAGACCGTTGTATACCTTGAACATGGCGCTCATTCCTTCGTTCTTGACAATCTTGACGGCGCAATCCAGGGTGTTCTTGTAGAGGACGTCCTTGCGGCCAGACTGCATCATCATACGACGACGGACAGTATCCCAAGGATAGGACAGGATGCCAGAGCCAATCGTGACAACCTAAATCAATACATTTGGATACGCAATCGAAATCGTACCTGAGCAATACCCCAGGCGGCGAAGAAGTTGAGCTTGGTTCCGTCCTTGGGCTGGAAGACGGCCTTGGCGGTGTCGAACATACCGAAGTAGGCGGCACGGTAGATAATGATACCCTAAACAGCATATAGAAAAAATAAAGTGTGTTTACCTGGACAGAGACAAAGAAACCGCGGTAAAGTCCGATGGGGCCATCAGACTTGGCGATCTTGACCAAGCAGTCTCCAAGACCCTAAACAAATAATTATCATTTTCAGCAGAAAATTATACCTTGAATTCACGAGTGGCTCCCTTGCCGACGTCAGCGGCGAGACGAGTACGGGCGAAATCGAGAGGGTAGACGAAGCAGAGAGAGGCGGCTCCGGCAGCTCCACCAGATGCGAGGTTACCGGCGAGGAAACGCCAGAACTGCTTATCCTTGTCGACTCCCTTGAGGAAGATGTTCTTGAAGGTATCCTTGAAGGCGAAGTTCAACGCCTGGGTCGGGAAGTATCGGATGACGTTGGCCAAGTTTCCTCGCCAGAGGGCAGCCACACCCTGCTCCTTCGGGACACGGACGAGCACATCCATGATGCCCTTGTAACGCTTGTCAGCGGTGATGGTTTTGGAGACATCTTGGACCTGAATGTGTCATTAGCCAAAAAATCGATAAGTAGCGCACCTGAAGCAGGAGCTTCACACGCTCGATCGGGGCGACGGCAGTCTTGGAGACGGCGGCGGCCGTTCCTCCGGAAGCCAGATCGATGAAGAATTTCCTGGCATCGAAGCCCTAGAAAGAAATGATGAATGGCAAAAAATATTCGGTATACCTTCTTCTTGTCTTCGGCGCCCATTGTGTTCCGAGGAGAAGTTTTACCCTGGAATTGAACATTGTTGGGGTCCACAATGGAAAAGGACACGGAAATACAAATACAAGGAATTTTTCGGATTCGGTAATGAGCGAAAGTCTAGACGAATGAAAAGTGGGAACGAAAATCGGGGTAGGTGTTTTGTGCACCGCCTGCCGCGGCGGGACTTTCACGATCGATCCGTCATTTGTATCGGCGCGTTGGGGGCCAAACGGATTAGGCACCGCCCTTCCTCTGACAGCACACTAACGTCAAGTGGACAACCTTGCCCGCGCCCAGGTTCAAAATTCAAACGTAACCACAGTAAAATGGAAGTCCCATTTCCTTCTTTCATAGTTTTAGAACTAAAATCTAAGGTGGAAAAGCGCGGCAAGAGAAACAAACTTGGTCATCTAAAGCCTTCTCGTTGCGATAGAAAATCACACCTACAAAAATAGTGTAAACTACTACAATGAATAAGTCAGTATCGCGCTTCCAATAAGGTATGATATAACGCTGTGATACACGGTTTCGCTATGCCAGATTACTTTAAAAGTTCAATTTCGGCTAAAAGCGCTCCTGATTGATTCGCGCCTACGCTATCGTGTTACAAAATAATCTAAAAGATCTAAATAACTTTTATCGACTAAAAAATTATGCGGGATGCTACAATAAAATAAGCGCTTTCAACAATTCTGGTATTACAGTGTGGTGAAGCCCGCCAGGTTAAATTTCCGCAAATACCGTACGTTTATAAACTTTATCGACCAAGTTAACACAAAGCGAATCAATAGCAAGCAGTCAGTATACATGGCAAAGTACAGTTTTAACCACATAAGCTAATCGACAGAAATCGGAAGCTGAAGATCACAGTGGCGACAAGAACCGGATAAAATGATAATTTGAGAGCAGTAAATTTTCAGGGTAACAACTAGCGACTATTTCGTTGATCAAAAAAGAGTAGATGTTGGGGACAAGCTTTGTGGGGGTTACTCGTTTCCGACAATGTCATTGTTTTCAACCCGAATTGGCGACGTCGCTGTCTCGGCGGAGTCGGCTGCCATGGCGACTTCACTGGTGCTGGGGCTCACTTGCTGGGAAGATTGACGTAGCAATGGTTCAGCCTTTCGCGCGTCCTCCGGGCGCTCATAGTTGACAAGCTGAGTGCCCACCAGGTACCTAAACAAATATTGACGCAAAACGTTGAAAATGGGCTGCAGAACGCAGCTCCAGGATCTTCAGGATATTCAGGAGTTGATAAACTCACTTCTCGTTGCGAATCTGTTGGGCGAAAGCCCTCAGCTTGTGGAACTGCCATACGAAGAAAGCGACGGTTCCAACGACAGAGAGACAGAACGGGTAGCAGAACCTTATGAACAAAATCTCGTCTTCATAGTGCTCGATATCTAAAGGGAACTTTTTCGTTAGTAGCGAATACGCTAGCACCTATGATCTTGATGGCCAAATGTGCGAGGGCGTATGGGACGGCAATTTGCATGGAGAGGGCAGTCAGTACCGGGCAGAGTACTTGCTTGTAGATGTAGCCAACATCAATGTGGTAAAGACCTTGTTGATAGATCTAAAGTATTAAATGATACAATAGTGAAGGTATCTTTTCGCTATACCTGCTCAAAAGCCGCTCTCATCCACCATTCCGGTCCCATCATCACCGATGCGATAAAGATCTTCATATGCAGCACTCCCATGGCCCATTCTTGCCACGGGAAATAGATTGGCGTCTGATAAAGATTTATTGGCGCTCAACGGGTGCTCACCTGGCTGAGGGCAACACGAAGCGGGGCGACGACGATTAGTTGGAAAGAGAGCCCGATCAGATAGGGGATGATCAGCAATGCCGGCACCAAAACGAGCACCAGATATCCGAGGAGTACAAGCGAGGAGCGGACCCGGGCCGCCAGATGAGCACCACCGCGACTTGCCCATTCGTAGACGACGAACACTCCCTAGAAATTTAAAAGTAAAAAAAAACTGGAGAATCGCTTACCTTGCCCGTCACCCAGCAGATGTACAATCCAGAACTGATTGTGTAGAGCTCGTGAACGTTTCGCGTCCCGGCCAGCAGGTAGATGAACAGGCGGCCAACGGTCACTAAAGAAACTGATTTCGAGAAAAAATTTTCAAAAATAACGTTTTCGAGAAAGAATTTTTCGGAAAAGCTTTAGCTTTAGCAAAAGTCAGAATAAAAGTTTTTTCGTTTCGAAAAAAATATTTTTTCGGGAATATGATCGTCTGCCGGTAAAGCCTATTCAAAACGCTGAATTATCTAACCTGGGAAAATAAAGGCCAATGTGCTGGCCAACGTTGACGACGCCCCGAGGGCCACGAGCAAAGCAACGATACGGAGTGCAAAGCAGTTCGGGCGCTGATAGGGCTCAAAGTTTGTCGGTTCCCTAAAGCTTTGACATCTCGAAAAATCTTCGGATTACCTGACTAGCAGAAGGGCTTGGTGCTCCGCAGCAAGGCCGCCGCCGTTCACCAAGTCCAGGTTCCCGTCATCAGCCGCGTCATCTTCCTCTTCCGGGCCATCGCCTAAAGCACTTTTAGACTCGATTTGCTGCCGAGCAGTACCCATGTGGTCAATCAGCCGATCGAGCATCGCCAGATCATCGTTGCCAGGTTGGTTAGGGCGTTCTTCGGGGTGGTTGTTGTCCTGATGTTCGGAGAGCAGATAGCGGTCTAGCTTCAAAGCACGGCCCACCACCACGCACCAAGTCCTGGAAAAAAAAACCTACTTTGTAGGACGGTTTCGCTGACTACCGCGAATTTTTTCGTTAAAAAATGCAGATAAAATAGATAATCAAATAAACATAATTCTCTCTTACCTAACAAATCGTTTCAGGACCTGTCGAGCGCTCGTCTGCTCAAGGAGAGCCGGGAGCACGATCTGAAGAAAAAAGTTGACATGAAAAGTCAACGGGACAAACCTGAAGGATCAGTAGCTCGAGACTGAGCTCGCTTAGCGGCGTCTCGGCCGTCAGACTGAGATTGTAGGGCAGCACGGAAGGAAGGACGATCTTGGAATACGTAAATTCCCATTAAAAAAATAGAACCTGAATAAGACGCATCGGCAAGAAGACGATCAACAAGATGGCCATGAAAAAGAGTGACTAAATCGAAAAATTCGGTTTTAAAGGTCTGAGATTACCGTGGAAGCAATCAACCGGCGGAAATGACGAGTGATCGGCAGTTCAATCATCTAAAACTTCAATGGTGCAAAAACCAAAACCCCACCTCCATGATAGGGTTGAACTCCGGGTCATTCAGATTGCGCATGAACCAAAGGACGCCCGGGCGGAGAACCTAGAGCTGTAATGAGATAACCGATAGAAGATGTACCTCTCTCAGCAGCAGCACAAACGAAGCCGAGTAGAACACGTACACCATGCCGATCATCCAGTGGATGAACAAAGACGAGGCCGGCGAGTTTGTGAAGGAGGTGAGCCGCGAGGAGAGAGTGGCTTGGAATAGGGACTAAAAGTCTAAAATTAGCGGATGTGGGTTTTTCTAACCAGCGAGCAAATATCCATCCACCAGCCGCACAAAATCGGGAAGAAGACGATCTCCACCAGCACGAGTAGGAAGACTTTGAGCACCAAGTAGACAATTCCGAGTAGACGATACATTCTGAAGGGGCTTACTAGAGCCTAGAAATCTATTTCTTACCCCTTAATTCCCAACAACTTGCAAACACGATGGATGAGGTAGACCATCAACGAGATGGCGACGTACCCTGAAGAGGATAATTTGAGGTGGTGATCGCAATAAGATACCAGTCAATATGGCGGTCAGCGATGGAAACAGTGAGATCTGGGCGCGAAGTCCTGTCACGGAGAGGATCAGCGTTCCCAATTTGTATGGAGAAAAGGCTAAAAACAACTTTTTGGCTCACTAAAATGGCCTACCAAAAAGCACAGTGAACAGCGTATTCAAGGCGATCACCCAAAAAACGTGCTCGATGAAGACGAAAGAGCCGTCCAAGCCGATCAAACGCTGAAATAAATGAATGCCTTCGACACATGATTTTTCAGCATACCTGCCAGGTCAGCTCATCACCGAACCGATCCCAGTCCCGCCAGACGTCATTTTCCTGTCCCGCTGGCTCATCATCGGGGTCGCCGACGTTTTCTAGACGATCGGCGTCGTCCATCTCATCTGCGTTGGGGTCCATCAGCTCCGGCTCTCCGACAATCATAGCTAAAACATACTTTGATGATAACCAGTAATTTCTTACGCTCCGGATCGATTGGTCCGAATTCGGCAGGGTTCCGAAACTGCAACCCCTCGGGCCAGTCATCGCCATACTCCAGTTGGGCCTCTTCTGCATTTGCCGGCAACCAGAATTCGGGTCGGGTCACGTCCGGAGGGTTGTAGCCGGTGTCCTCATCATCGTCCTCCTCGGAATCGTCTTCATTCGAAGGGCCCGCCTGGGGATCGCTGTCGCGCCTGTGAGCCGCATCCGAGTTGTGATCAGGCTCATTCTACAAGATTTTACATAAAAAATTATTCTGTTATGATACCTCTTCGTGCTCTTCGTCCTGCTCATTCCACGCCGGCCCATCGACGACGAAATTGCCGTCATCGGCCTGCGCCTCGAGCCGCTGACGTCGTCGTTGCCGACGTTCGCGACGTGCCCGCCTCTCCGGGTCGACTGGCTCGTTGGGCTCGAGCTGGATCCATTCCTGTGGACCACCATGGATGATCTGTTCGCGCAGCCACACCAAGGAGATGAACGTGATCACGAAGACGGCGAGGAGAAATATACCCTAAATTACGGGGTAAATACTTTCACACGATTCAAACCTTTATACAATCCGGGATCAGATTCTCGGTGCTAAAGATATGGAGTGGCAGCGAGACAATGTTGAGAAGATTCGCAGAAAAGACGGCCTAAAAGGATAGGAAATTAGACTGAAAAATGAATTCATACTCCATAAATTCGAGCTGCTGTCAATGGAACAATGCCGACCCAAGCAATCAAGACGACCGTGTAGAGCAACCACGTGCGCAGAATGCGTCCCACGCTTATTGCAATCCCTGTAACGGTTTCTTTAAATCTAGCCCTAAAGGATACCTTTGAAAATATCGAGTACAGGCAATGCTTTCGGCATGTCGGCACGGTAGATAGGTTCGAAGCTGTACTTGTGGTTGCACAATTCGCAGACCTGAATTGACGTTATATGGTCTCACAGGAGCGCAAACCTCTTTCTTGCTGTATTTCAGCCACTCGACGAGGCATTCCTGATGGACGTATTTGATTGAGCCGGTGCAAAGGCATGGATAATACAAATTGCCCTCATCGCTTCGACAGACTCGACACATGTCTGGGCAAAAATAACTAGATTTACGGTGGCACTTACGATGATCCGGGTCGTCTTCATCGAAATCGTCACTGATTCGAAGAGGGGCTATTTTTGCAGATGGTCCAGCCTGAAAACAGCCCGATGGAACAAAGTTAGCTCATGGTACACATTCTTAAAAATACTTGGGAGGCAATAAGCAACAAGGTAATTGGTTTTTCAGCAAAAACAAAAGTACCTGCTGCTCATCTTGACTATCGGGTTGAAGCGACGGTTCCTCCATTCGCCACTAGCATAAATCGTCCAAGATGCCGATTGCCGATTCGGGCTGTCTATTCTGGAGAAAGGAGAAGCCCTAGGAGCAAGGGAACTGTGTTGCCAAGGCAGTTGGCCCCCTCTGCGTGACCGAAACCCGAGGGCGCACACAAACCACACGGAATACGGATGTTCTGGGACACGAACCCAATAGAGCAACCAGTGCCCGGGCGCCCGGAAAATTACTTTCACAGACCCCAGTTTTTTTGCAATAAAACGGTTGTTTGTAACCAAAGTCCACGAAGAAACCAACAATCAAACATTGATATTTATTGACCTGTAGAATACATTACTCTCTGAACCCATTATTAACCCAGTAACAATCACAGTTTGGTAAACATTCGTACCAGCAAGCAAGAAAAAAGCCTAGAAATCACGGAAACAAAGGCACAAAAATAATTAGAAGAGGTTGTTAGTGTCTTCGACGGTTCAAGAGCCCTTCAGATTTCGATGCAGATAAGCCCCAGTCCCAGGAGGACGACTGTTCCTCGGGCCCCGGCGTTTCTTCGTGACCGGTCAGATCTTCCAGCCGTTTCTTGATCACACTCTGCAACTCAGCTGGGAACGTGTCGATCGGACTGGATTCCAGGAACTGTATTTCGTCTTCTCTCTATAATAGTAATTTTAGTAAGTTGAGAATAACACAAATATTTTTTAAAGTTACTGAAAGCCAACCGATTTGATAGCCACGACATCAAGAAAGGCTTCTTCGCTTTCTCCGAGCAATTTCCAAAGCGTCAACAGACTCGCCGGCGGTCGCAGCTCGGTACCGTCGATTAGAAAACGCACCAAGGAATCGACAGCTTGCGGGCCTTTCTAAAACTACAATTTAAAAAACGCTAACTAAAACTTACCGGCAATAATTTTAGCAACGGAGCCAGTTGATTCAGTTGACTGTCCGAGAAATTGGCAAGCGATTGCGAGAGATAGGATGTCTCGTTGTACGCCCTCTTCAGGATTAACCGGAAGTGACATTCTAGAAAAGTTATTGTGGAGGATTCGTGTTCATACTGTCCGCGAATTCCAGTAGCTTTTTGAGGGCTGGGATTGACATTCGCTCGGGAGCCGTTTCCGGGAAGGCAAAAAGATACAATCGGAACGGATCGTTTTCCTCAGCTAGGGGCAAGACAGTTGATCTAAAAAAGTTTGTGACAAATTGGTAACGCGCACCTCATTTCGCTTTGGAATTTTTCTAGTTGTTGGTGTAGAACTGGAAGATGTCCGCGGGTTTTGATCAGCTTTGAAGCTTCAGCCGGAGGTAGACTAAAACGTGGGGATAGGACTATGTTACGGAAAAATACCTGGTGATAGCGTTTTCGAGACTGGCAAAATGCACATCATACAAGTCAATGCGGAAATTCTCGGCCAGCTCGATAGCATCGTTGAAGGCCTGTTCATCGGAAGTCCTAAAAACTCAGGGTCGTAATAAACAAGTGTGAAAACGGAAAGCTCTATTTTCAACTTCCGGAAACGCACATAGCGATTCCGACGACCGATTCCTTGCGGTAGACAGCATCTTCAATGAAACGCTCACGATCGCACCCTAAAAATTTGTCAAATTCCGCGTGGAATAAAATTTACCATGTATCATCAATCGATCCAACGCCCCGGATTTTTCATCATTTATTATCCGTCGTTGAATCAACACCTTTGGCGGTACTTGTTCGACCTAAATAATGGATATCAAACAAAGATTTCCTCCTCACCACGGCAGGCGTCAATTTCTCGGCGTGAAACCGCAGGGCTTCTTCATAGGAAATCAGGTAGTCGTTGGTGGTCCAACTCGTCGATTCCGCTTCAGCTACAACAAAATTTAGTGGAGCTCAGCAAGCGAACCTGACAACGCCATCGCCAACCCAAGTGAATGCGAAGCGCTGCAATGTGCCAACACTTTGACCGTTTCCGGCGGGCCAAGCCTTAGGCACATGTCGGTCAGATCTTCATCTTTCACCTCCTTGTCCGGTATGTCGTTGAAATATTTTGTCTGAAGCTTGGAAATAAGAAAAGGGGTTTCGCCTTGCCATTGAATACATGGGATCCATCGCTAGGTAAGAAGATGCTGATCGTGGTGGTGTTTTTCTTGGCTCATCACTTGTTTGCCGTTGAATCTCACCTGAAAGAGGGAACTAAATAATATAATGTAAGGAACCAAAAAAATATAAGGAAATTCTTTTTACACCTAATGGAGCTTTATGATGCGATATAGCTTTTTCGATAGATCCAAAACACCGCGCAGTTTCAAAAACTTCTGAACGACAACCGTCCTTGCAAATTTTGCCTTTTTTGGTCCTCATGAATGAAAAATTTTCTCTAGAGTATTTTTATTGTTCAGTAGTTTTTGAAAGTCGAGACTTCCTCACGAATTTCAAACTCTATCCAAGGAGCTATGTACAATCTCAAAACCCCCAAAATAACCAGCCAAAAAAAGGTTTAGTGTTGACCACCTACCTATCAAATCCATCGTCGTGCACAATTCATCAACGGGAGCATTCAAAAGCGCACACGCATAGATGTCGTCGCGGATCTGGGTCGGATGTACGACAAAACAATCCACGTTACCTTTTTCAGGAATGGCGTTTGAATTAAT
Organism: Mesorhabditis sp. LJ9110; assembly: GCA_038088335.1. Classification (NCBI taxonomy): domain Eukaryota; kingdom Metazoa; phylum Nematoda; class Chromadorea; order Rhabditida; family Rhabditidae; genus Mesorhabditis; species Mesorhabditis sp. LJ9110. The sequence goes on along the minus strand of JBBGBA010000022.1, from coordinate 538,913 downwards.
TGCACGCAGAGCTGATGGACCTTTTCGATTCCGCGTGCTTTTGCCATGACTTCGAGCAAATATTTTTGTACTGCTTCTTCGTCGCGCCGTCTCAACGCCTCCAGGGCGCACATCGAGAGCGCGGTGGCGACCGGAGTGTCGATGCCAAGGAGTACGGCTAATTTTGCGATTTTCTTTCCCTAAAAAATATTATTTTAACGGACTCCAACGGCATTTACCTGCTTATAATTTCGTTCTATAACAACAATGTCATCAAGTAGGGCTTGTGCCCCTGTGTATCGAATCACTACGGGGATTTGCCTAAAAAGATTTCTATTTATCACTTCAGTGAATATACTTGAAGCCGAGATCGAGCGCCAGATCGATAATCTGCAGCTGTTTCAAGACATCAGCCGCATCTTTAGAAACTTTTTCGACGTATTGGGCGAGGCATCTAATCGGAAAAGATGTAAAGAACATCAAACTAGCTCATACTTGGCTTGTGACAAGAGGGAATCCGTTCGCTCGGTAGCCTGCTGCACGCATTCATCACATTTTTGCAGGAGAAGCTAAAAGGCAATCAGGAAAGTGGTAAGGGATCAACCTCAATCGATTGCTTCAAGTCAAACTTCTTTCCTGAGAGCACGTCTTGTGATGGTTCGCCCCGTGACAGCGTCAAGAACAATTCCAGTCTTTCAGGCTGTGTGCTAAAGATCAGAGGAACCTTATAACAACCCTTTTCATACCAGTTCACTTCCGGCACTAAAAATTCGCGGACGACCGCTTCTAGGGCTTCCTTCCGGGTCGAAGTGTTCGGGAAATGGCGTTGTTGCAGCGAAAGGACATCGTCCCTCAATTCCCGCCAATCATTCGAACTTTCACATTTTGCGGCACCTACACCAGGAGTTTCTACCAAATCCATGCCTCCATACCTTTATTCGCGACTTTTAATAAAATGCCTAGCGCCGACTGGTGATTCTCGAAAGCCTCGTAGACCATCGAAAATTTTAACTGCGAAAAAGAAATATAGCAATGTCGCATGCGCCCACCTCCAAGCCATAATTATTCAGGGTGGAGAACAGCTCGAGAATTTGATCCTCAAAGCCGAGCTTTTCCAAGACATCCACCAGCTCATCACCTAAACGCGTGAATTCGCTATGACGGTCAATCGTACCCTTCAATTGTGATTCTTGCAAATATTTGATCATCGATTCGCGGTCCAGAAATTCTGGGCGGAGCTTGTGTAGTTCAAGCAGCGTCTAAACTTGATAAATTTTATAATTTGTTTACAAACCTCACAACCATTATCGGCGTAACAAAGGAGCAAGGGGAAGACCGTCGAGAGCAGCAATCCCGTAGCGTTCTAAAAATAATTAGGAAACGAATGAAATACGCACCAATCCGTCACTAGCAGCTTTCCATTCCAGAATTTCCAACACCGAACCAATGATCGTTGAGAGTTCGTGATCCGACAACTAAAGAGAAGTAAGGAAGGCCAATACCCAAAATACCTTTGAATATTTCAAAACTAGCGCGTTAATGTCAAGCTTCAAGAAAGCGTCCATGCTGCTCATCACCAGGCCACAGTGATCCATATACTTTTGATATTGCTTCCATTTGGTAAGCTCAGAACGAATATCCTAAGGAGATTGAGTGATTTTCCACTAATCCCATACAGAATCCGTGAATCCATTTTCGATGGCTAGCTCGTATAGTTGAACCACGAGATGAGGCAATCCAACATCGTCATCGATAAGCCGCGCCCGTTTCCGAAGCCACGGAGTGAAATCTTGCGATCCGGATTGCCTAAAAAGATGATTTAAGCTTAATTTTCATACATACTTCTCGAAACGCTCGCCATTGCATCCCGTGTTGACCTGATCGAGGAACGGCTCGGCGTTAGGGTCACCAGCAAGCTTTTTCAGAATTATAGCTTCCTCGCCAGGTTCCTAAACAATATGTTTTTCTCCTACAAGACTTCGTACGGTTTCGAATTTCACGTCATTTCCAGCCCAAGTGGGTAGAAATTCAGCGAATTCTCGCGGCTCAATGCAATTCGGGATTCGCTCCAAAATAGATAACAATCGAGGGCCCAAAAAGTCGAAGTTGGCTGCGACGAGTTTTTGCAACGTCGGCAATTCAGCGCGCTAAAAGGAACGAAGTGATGACTTTTCCACTCAACAGACCTCGGCCAAATTTCCTGCCACTTCTATAAAAGGTTTCTCACGCATCTCGAGGAAGAGCTCATAATCTTCAATGCTATGCAGCAGACGAGCGACATGGACAATTCGAATATATGACTGAAGATTAAGGGTTTGCTATTTATTTGGCTCTAAAACCTCTAGCGGTGCCTCATCGGCCATTTCGAGACCCATTGCCACGAGTGCCTCCTGGACGTCGCGATCAACGCCCTTACTCGCCCAGCAGGCTTCAGCTCGAAATTCAACGTCAAAGAGTTGGCCCTAGGAAACTGATAATACAATTGAACATTTGCGAACCAGGATCTGTTCGACCAGTTCGCTGGTGACGACGCCTTGTCGACACGCGTCTTTCCATTGATTCTTCAGCACAACATCCGGGTCTATTGTCGTATATGTGCTGGCAAGGCTTAGCGCACGAGAATAGTCCCGTTCGTTCAGCTAAAAGATGATCCTTAGAAAGTAAGTCTTTTCCACCATTACCGTTCGTTCGAATAGCTCTTGCAAAGTTATCGTAGGCGTGTGAGAGAGGATAAACTCCATCATTTCGATGTGTGTTACCTGAAACTCGGGCTCAGGGTCGAGAAAATGGCTATACTCTGGCTAAAGAGGTAGATGAGTCTCCGATCGCCATTCCCATCAATGTCTTGAAGTATCGCCAAGAACTATCCATCAGCCGATAAAACGCCATGGAGATCCGCTTCTTTGAAGCCTCTTCGACAGTATGAACAAATCCCTAAAATGGCAATTTTCCTCTTGTTCCTGGTAGTTACCTCATTTTCCAATGCAAACAGGTGTCGATTTCTTGGCGCAAGCATCCAGGTACGAGGCGCATATCTTAAAAATACCATGTATCGTAATAAGAACTTACTTGTCATCTTCTCTAGTCTCTTCCTTTTTAAAAGAATGCATTTGTTCAAAAATATCATCAACGGAAGTTCGAAGAAGCGATCCGCAAGAAAATAAAACACATATTTCCTAGATTGTAAGGCTATGGAAATTTTTGTAAAAATACCTTCTCATCGGTGAATTCAACTTGGCGCGGGCAAGAGCCACTGATGAACGGAATGCTAAATGACAGCCGAGCCGATGGTAACTAAATAAAGTTCTGGGATGTCGCTTGTTGATTTACCTCAAACATGAAGACGTCACCATTTGTGGACACCGCACACATATGCGTTTCTTTTTCGTTAACGGCCAGCGAACAGAGATAATTGTAGTTCCTACGATGTCTTTTAGGAGGACAGATCTTTCTTACCCCATAGAAAATGGAAATCTAGCCAACACTGAAGACCAAGAGCTTTTGTTGTCAGTAACTTTGACCCCTTCCACGAATGGCTCGCCGTCAATCAACCGAAAAACATTCAGCCCAGCGATTGGTTTTTGGTCTGTTTGCTAAAACAACTGTAAATTAAATTTTACGTTACAAACCCGATAGTGTGAAGAGACTAGCAGCAAATTTCCACCGTTGAGGACTTTAAAGCTTCCACACAATCCAATGTCGAGCGAAACGGAGCAAACTTTGAACGGGTGCATTCGTCTACAAACAATTAAAACCGCGGTAATTTTTCTACACACCCCAATTTATAAATTGAGAAAGTCCCATTGTATTGCAGCACATAGAGTGTTTCATTAAAATCATCTTCACCGCCTCCGAATGCCGAATCGATGGCGATCGACTGTATATCACAAACGGCACACCGCATGTCGAAATTGCCTTGCGAGACTTCCTAAAAACAAGCAAAGACGCAAAAAGGAGTCTAACCAATCCAATTGTGTAGTAGTGGAAGCCATGTTGATCGAAGACATCCAGAAAGCCCGAGCTTCTAGTTGCAACAAGGAGGGAAGTTTCCGTGAACATCAGCTGGCAGTATGAAGCAAAGTCATCTTTTGGGACTAAAAAAGGAAGTAAACAATTTACACTGAGACGTACTCTCGATCTCGAATTCACATTCGATTGTATTTCCGTCAAGGAAGTAGAACTCGAACTGTCTCTTTGGAGAATCGCAGAGGATCACAAAACGGCTTCCATCCCTAGACTCTTTGATCAAAATTCGTGCTCAATATATTCCTACTTTGTTACTGCCAATTTGGCGAACGGCATATTTTCGATGTGGGTGGCGATTTGAGGTGGAATGAAGAGGTTCGGGCTACGGACTTCCACGGATGTCTTCCATCTTCGCAGCTCCTTCCTAATACGATGAATCAACTCTAGTTCCAACATTAAACCCTAACCTCTCTCGTATCAAGATTTTCGTGTTTTCGCCGGCATTTCTGGTGCAATCGACCTCGGAATCTAGGCGACTTCTGCGCCTCATTCAGTCTGTAGCTGATCGAAGCAGTGTCGTTGTAGCTCCAAATCTAAATAAAGCTATATTTTCGTTTTATAACGCGGGATTTGCACGTTGAAGGGTTGGGAAAAACAATTTCGCCAAGTTCAGCGCGGTGGTAGAAGGGACACGCAAGCAAATACGGCAGACAGCAAGTGGCGACCGGATGCCCCCAGCGTCCTCTTTTCAAAATACCATGAGGCTACCATTCCCCCAATGGTACCCCATCGGCACCCCTAGCTTCAACAATCTTTCGAAGATTTACTAAAAAACGATAAACAAAATTAATTCAGGTAGGTTTGTCGACGACGACTCCTCCCGGGACAACTGGCGGACGAGAAGGATCGAACATTTTCATTTTTCAGTAAGTCTTTTTAGCATTGTTTTTCACTTTTTGGACAATAAAATTATTTTGAATCAAAAAGAAATTAGTAAAGTTTCTCTATTAGTGCAAAATCGGCGATGAGGCGCGTAGTATGTGGCTGGGAGCGTCGCGTCCAGTTTGAAAATTGGCCGCTGATTTCAGTTTTCAGAAATTGCCGCAACATTTTTCGTTGTTTTCTCTTTCGTTTTGCCTTTTTTATCACAAAGATTACGATAACCTGACATACATCGTAAAAAAAAGCATTTTTCAGGCATGGACACCCCAGCCGACAATTTCCGGACCCCGGACACTCACGTCACATCTCGACGAAGGGCCTCCCGACAGCCATCACTAGCTGAGACACCAAAAACTTCACACACAACCTGGGCCACACCCGCTACGGTAATTTTCAACCGCTTATTTTACACTATTTCCAGAGCGCCCCAAAGCCCGATGACGTCGAGGAGGAAGAGAGGCCATCGTCAAATGGAGCCCGCGGACGATCCTGCCCACCAAACGCCCAGCTGCCGCTGGTCGAGACTCCTACGTATGAATGGCGTTCATTGCTGTTTGACACCAATTTTAGGGTCTCCGAATTCACCGGTATGCAACAGGACCTCTTGAAGAGCGAACGGCGCTACAAGAAAGCGTTGCAAGACGTCGTATATGAGCAGGGCCGTATCCAAGATTTGACCCGTGAATTAGAGGCGAGTAAGCACCGCGTCACCGAGTTGTGCGAAGAAGTCCGGCTCAAAGACGAGTTGATCAAGTCGAAAGACGAAAGAGGTATTTTTACATATTATCGTGTATCTGTCATCTAGTACAACGTCTCGTCGATCAAGTAGACGTGATGAAATCGGAAGCATCCGCCGCCCGATTGCACATCACCTCGAAGGACGCGACGATACGAGAAGCTGAGAGAAGAAACACTACCCTTCAGAGCAGGATTATAGAATTGGAAAAAGAGGTAGATTCAGCAATCTGTTGATTAATGTTGACTATTCATTTAGATAACGCGCTACAAAAACGAACTATGTCAAGCCATCCATGATGAAAAACACCGAGCTGTCGAATATAGGCACACTGAAGGTCTCTTGGCAAAGAAGGAAACCGAATTGGCGGTGCGCCGCAGTCTGGATGTCGGCCTCACGCAGATGAATCGTGTCTTTGAAGACCATCTGGCCAAGCAACTGACCAGTTTTATCCATAACGCCATGGCCACCGCCCCGAACACAGCTAACCAGGTATTTTTAAGCTTCAACAAAAACCTTGCTGCTTAGAACATGGAAATCGCCAAGCTGGGCTCGCTCTCCACCATGAATGAGTTCCTGATGAATCAAGTCGGAGAGTTGAAGCGCCGCGAAGAGGAGCTTACTGGGGTATGACTTTGATGGCTATTGCTGCTTTAGCCCCAAGGTTACTTTGCGACGCGAATTTATTTATATTTTCTGACAGCAATTCGCTATATATCTGGTTGATGCTTCTTCTTTTTAATTTTTATTCAATTTCCTTGACCAAAACTAAGAATTTTGGCATGACTTTAATGTAGAAATATGGACTGATACGCGCTCGGTGGTTGGGATTAGGCTATTGTATCCCGGAGGCTCGTTTCTAGATACGGAGCGTGATCTGTGAAAGATGACTGATTTACCCGCTTATCAGCGGCGAAATTTGAATCGTCCCTACGCCGGGACGCCCAAGCTTTTGAAAGAAAAGACCCAACGCTTCCTTTAGCTTCTCGACAGCGCCCGGGAAACGGCTCAACAAGCTGGTCAAGACCGCGATAATCTACAATCGAGGATGCTCGCCCTTGAAGGAGACAGCCAGAGGACCAACATGTACCTGATTGAGGAAAACGACAAGGTATGAGTTTGATTCATTTCATCACTATACCTTTGTTTAGATCAAATGCGACCGAGCCGCCATCAGATGCGAATTGTTGGCCAAGCGGCGGGAGATCAAAAAGCTTGAGGAACAACTCGCGATGCAGCAACTCAACAATGGCAGTCAAGCCAAGATTGACGAAATGGATGAAAAGCTGCGTCTCATCGAAACTGAAAGGGACAGCTTGAAATTACGTCTTGTAAGTCGCTTTATGGTGAACTGCAAGAACGTTTTTATAGGAATCCTTGGAAAGCGCCCACAAAGAAGCGGAGTCGATGATCGCTGAGCTCAAGGAGAAACTAAAGGACAAAGAGGAGGTATGGATTCGAATGATTCAGATATTTTTTTCAGGACTCTGATTTGCTGGCTCCACTTCGTTCGGAAAGGGACCATTGTAAACGTCTTCTTGAAAAGGAAACCGAGAAGTGCAAGGTCCTAAACAGGGGCCTTGGAACCCTTGACGAGCAAATCCGCATGGTTGAGAAACAACGGGACCGATACAAAGAACGACTCAATGAAGCTCATGCCGAGAACACCAGAATTCGCCAGCAAGTCATGTAAGCATTTTTCTCGTTTTAGAGAATGTTTTTAGGGAACTGGAGACCCGCGTTGATGGTCTGAGGAGAGCCGAAGCCGAAATTTCGGAAGTAATGAGTGAAAACGAACGCCTCGTGAATAAAGTCTCCCATCTGCAAGAAGAACTACGCGAGACTCATTTTGACTACCGCGAGGAGATGGCGCGTATGGCCCGCGATTATTCGGAACAGAGCGCCGTCAGAACAAGCGCTGATGCAAGTGCAGAGAATCTGCAACTCAAGGTGCGCCTGTCCATTGATTCGATGTTATTCTTTAGGTCACCGAGCTCACCAAATCTCACAATGAAACTGAGACGCAGCTTCGTGCCGCGAAGCGACAGATTGAGGAGCTGCACCAGAAAATAGCACAGTTGACGCGGACGGTAGCTCCTACCTTTGGAATTCAATGCATTGAACGTTTAAGGTGAACGATACGAAAGCCAGGGAAGCTCTAACCAACGATGAGAACGCACGGTTCAAGATCGGACTCGTTGAAGCCATCGAAAAAGCGGAAAAGTTTAAGAAAGAAGCTGCGGATGCTGTGGAGAACCTGACGCAGCAGTCTGAAGAATTCCGGAGTCTACTCGACAAAGTGGTAATGCGGTTTAATGAATACAAAATTGACTCTTCGTCCTTTGCAGAGGGTTTGCGAGACGGAGCTGAATGATATGGAAGATGTCGTCAAGGAGAAGGAAAAGATCATCGCTTACCTCAAGAGCCAGACAAACGCGCAAAAAATGCCAAAGCTGAAGAGTCGTTCGACACTGCTTCATCATCCCAGCGACAGCTCGATTGTAAAGAATTCAACATTTTCTGAAAGTTATATTTAGGAAATGGAATCCGCGGAGCTCGAGATTCTGGAGGGCGTACGGAGAAACATCCAAGCTAACTTGGCTGAAAAGCGGCAGGGTATGTGATCCATTTACCACTGGGAATTCGTTACTTTTAGAGCTTAACAAGCGCAAAGGGTCGTCCAGTGACATCGAGAACCTGCAGGGATCAGACGAGGTCTCCATTCCAACACAGAGGAGTCCCTTCAAACGACCATTGGCGCCCGTAAATGGATCTGCGTCATCTTCTGGAGATGAAGTGAGTTTTGGATCACAAAGACAATGTTAATTATTTTTCAGTATTCCGGAGTGGTGAAGCCTTCGGTGGGCATGATGCGACACGACATTCCGCATTCATGGCGTCAACAAATCGGACTTGCCGTCCGCCAGCTCAAGTGTGCCATGTGCTTCGAAGGAATTCCTAGGGTATTGAATGCGAGTTAAAATAATACACGCAAATTTAGATGGGCTATGCAATGCGGTGCAACATCTGCGAGGTGGTCGTTCACCGTCGCTGCACAAGGCGGGTCAACAACACATGTGGAATGCCAGCTCAAGTATGAATTCTTTAGTGAATACGATTAATTCTTCTTTCAGTACGCCGAATACTATCATGATTGCCAGGAAAAGGTCGTCAGGAAGGCGATGGGCTCGAGTTCGAAGTCGATGAACGGCTGGGTCCGGGTCTACAGGTAGTCACTGGTTTTCAAAACCTTAAAATTTATAATTTAGACATTTTTTGGCATGACGTTTAAGGTTCGAGGGCATTTCTTATGAATTTCTCATTCTTATAGCAACTTTTTAGCACACGCGAACCGAAATGGCTAAGCAGTTTCGCTGTTTTGGACAAGGGCCGCTTGAGCTTCTTCGACAAGGAGCCGCTGGCTGGTCAGCTCGACAACCCTCGTCTTCGGCTGGAACTCGATAACAAGGCCTGGTCCGTGCGCTTTTTGGGTGAAGGCCCCAATGGTGAAAGGGACGGCGATTTCAACAACTGCATCCAGGTGCTGAGTTTTACTTGTTTTCTAAAAGTTAATTTTGCCAGATCCGTCATCAAGGAGAGGTGATCCACATCATGTGCCCCACCGATAGCGCCACCGCGCATTGGATGGGCTCCTTGCAGGTAATATTCTTTGGGGTCTCCAGATCCTAGTTTTAGGCGGCCTCAAAAGATCGTCATTTCATGACCCGTAGCCCGTCAGCTTTCGCCAACAATTCGTTGGTGTTAGCCCTCGATACACCGCAGAATCTCAACGTCAACGCAGTCAACGTGTTCGATGATTGGTTGCTGGTAGGCGCGTGGTTGCGTGGATTTAGCCATGTGTCTTTTAGATTGCTGCTCAAGAAGGCCTTTTTGCGACGCCGATCGCCGATCCACGCAACCCGTTCCCGTTATTCTGCTCTGGGGCCTTCCATTCCGTTCTCTACATCAAGGATGTCGACGTCGTCGTCACGGTGTCCAATCAAAATCGTCAATTGGGTCTGATTTCGGCGTCGGAATTGAGGTGGGTTTACCGAATTTTTTTCATTTTTAAATTTTTGATTATTTCTATTATCGTATTTTTCTTTTCATCATTAACCTTTTCAGGATCCAGCTCAACCAGCCCCGTCCGACCGTCCACCTACAGAATCTGCCGGGAATCGAATACGCGCACATGATCGAGTACCATCAGGAGGGCCAGCAAAAATATCTACTTGTGGCCGATGCTAACTCCATCCACATCCTCCAACAGAAACGCGATTTCTTTGCGCCCTGCTTGGTAAGCATCCACAACCCCGATTTTCACAACTTTCCGTTAGAAACTGGAATTGGATGAGCCGGCCACGTGCATGCTCTCGGCCCACGGTGGCATCTACTATGGTTCCGACAAATACTACCATGCGACGATGCTCTACTCGGGCAAGCCCAAGATTGTCGCCCTCACCGAAGAACACATGGCCGATTACCCGATGGCTGTCTTGGAGACTGGCGACGATGAGGTGCTCCTGGCTTACCAGAGTAAGTAGCTTTAAAATCGGCTTGAAACCCTTCTTAGACCATGGCATCTTCGTGAACAGCCGCGGTGAACGGACAAGAAACTCGATTGTTGAATGGGAATTGACACCGATGGAGTTTGGTAAGAGCAATTGGAAGTTTCGTTAATTTGCTTCAGCCTACTCGAAGCCGTATCTCTTTGTTGTCCATTGTGACTCGCTCGAGATCATGCAAGTCTACGAGAATGAGGGCCTGAACTCGCGCACGGTTTCCGAGGAGCGCGATGTCTACAACACGAAACAAGCTCACATCGTTGGAAATGGACCTTCTGATGAGGTAATTTTTTATTTTTTGTTTTTAATAGTCTCCGGCCACTAATTAAACCTTTAAAAAAGACTTCGAAAACATTAAGTTTCTGGTCGTATTGCGGCATTTCTAATCGATTGTTTGTTTCATTTTTATTTATTTTCATAAGATAATGAATTTTTGCTCAAAAAGCCAATGTTTTCGCAACCTTTTTGTCATTCTATGTAGGGGGTTCTGTATTAAAAAGCTTTGCATTGTTTTTAAAATGGTTTACTTTTTGCTATTTTGTCGGCTAGGCACCAATGAAAGGAGTTTTGTTACCTTTTTCTCTTATTAAGCGGCTACTTTTGTATCGCATAATTTACTCACACGGTTTTTTATAACAAGCCTTTTTAGGTTTTGGTCACGATCTCCAGCAGCCAACGCATGGAACTACACTCGTTCGGCGTTAAATCTGGGGTAAATCTTGAATTTCTAGCAACGAAATTTTTTTTAGAAACGAGGCGGCAGCAAGCGACGCGCCATCACCAACGCCTTCGGCAGCTTTGAGAAGAAAATCCGCCCCGCCATCTGAAAGCCACCCCTCCTCACCTGTGCTTATTATTATACTGCGATATCCCATATTTCATCCTTTTGTTCGTCGATTTCATATATTCTGTGCACTACATTTTTATGTTTCTACCTTACTAACTGCTTCACCTCTTCTGTGCATCTTTCGATTTACACTCGCCGGCGACAAACGGCTCGCGTTTGGCGTTGTAGTGTCATAATAAAAGGCGATCTCCTATTGACAGCCTCACAGCCCGGACACATAGCTGTTTTCTTCGCAATCTTGTCTATACACCGCCAAGCGTAATTTGGTTATACTAGTTTTGTTATTTTTCGGGTTTCGCGGGGTGGGACCAAAATGATGACCACTTGCAAGAACGGCGATTTTGCAAAAGTTTCATTTTCAAGAAATTTTTTTGGAGATTCCTTAGGAACCCTATCGACGGTGCACTTGACTACGCCTTGTTGCACGCATAGCCTGCTCAATTTCCCTGGGAAACAACCGCGCAAAATGGATCCAAAGTCATTTCCGGTGGTGTAGAGCTTAGGGACAAGCACAGGCCCGACGGCCATTTATATAATTTTCGCCAAGTCGTGCTAGTGCAGAGGCGACCCGAGTTTTCTCGCTAGGTGAACGACGCCCGAAACGAGTCGAATTTGCATAGCCCGACCGGGTGGGGGTCGAGGCTCTTTGTCAGTGGGATATTGCTGACGGGCCTGGATCGAAGGTCGAATGGAAGGGAGGAGGTTTGAGCGTGAAATTTTAGATTCGAGCTCCGGCTCTAGGAGTGCATCGAAATCTGAAGAATTGGAACGCGCTCATCTACAGGCCTGTGCTCTACTAGGCACGCCAATCGGCGACACGACAGCCCAAATGTCGGCATGATGATGAGTACATGGAGGGGATCACCGATCCGTTGACGAGCCCCTGAGGGCACATTTTATGGACGAATCGATGGGATCGGGGCCTGGGGGAGGCCCGCGCGAGACCCATAAAGAAGGCCCATAAACGGGGGCGGAGTCCGAGGCCGAAGCGGGGAGAAAGAGAGAAAGAGAGAGGGGGAAGCAGCCCTGCTTGTGTCGGTCGCTTGCCCCGCCTCAACCAGCAGCCCCACCCACCAGAAAGCCCTCCCTGGTGCTCAACACCACTAAATATCAGGCTCCCCTGGGTTTTACTAGAATTTTTAGGATTTTTCTTTCTCTCTTAATTTATGAAAATTTGACATTTTGCTCTCCATTGCCTTGGCTTCCGCTTTTTGTTAGAATTGGCTCATTTTTTAACCAGAACCGCTTAAAATTTCAAAATTGGAAGTGTAGGTTTAAGTGTAGTACAGGTTTTAATCTTTTACAACGGTACGCAATTATTTACCCTCCTAGACACAGATGCTTTTTCATCTGAGCATGCTTTTTCATTTTAAGCACCATACGGTAGCCCACGTCTATTTGCTAAAAATCGTGCCTTCCACGTCCCTTTAATATCTGGCTTTAGATGGCGCGCTGGAAAGACACCGTTGCATACACTAGGTGTACCCTAGATATCCTAGGGTGTTTTTAGAAATGAAACGCTCTAAATTTCATTTTATTCATTTTAAAAATGGTGATGTCTTTTCCAGAGCTAGCAGTGTCCCTTACAGGTAGCGTTTAATGTATTTATTTTGGCAGCATCTTCTCGATCAAAAACATATTTTTAGTTCCGCAATTTTTTTAAAAATTAACCGACAATTTTCGACCTCTAGCCGTAATCTAATGATTTCCCAAGTGCCAGCTCGTGATATCTATCCCTTTGGTGGATTTCTAGCCAGTCTGTGTTCGTCTATAGGGTTCTCCTCCCCCTCCTTCTGCTGCTGCTGCTGCTCCGGCTCTGTGGGGCGACGATGGGGGCCAATAAATTTGCACCCCGACGCAAAATATCGTCTTCGAGCGCCCATTTCAGGGGGGACGAGGAGGAGGAGGAGGAGGAGGGCTGGGCTGTCCCGCTGACCGGATAGGATCTTTCTCTCACTCCACTAGCCACCCAAACCAACACCCACACGCAAATCCGAGGCCAGCGCGGCCGTTTTGTGTTTTTATAAGGTTTTTTTATAAATCTATAGGTTCTCAATTTTTATAAGTTTTTTAGTCAGGTTTGTGCAGATTCTGCTGTGTTTTTGATGTCAGATAAACGGAAAACCAGGCCTTTTCGGTAAAGGTTTCTTACCAGGGGGGAGGGGGGGAGGGAGGTACGGAGGTGAAATTCAATTTATTATGCAATATACGGGCTGCTTCCATCAGATCATTCCATCGTATAGTTCATTAAAAACTAGACTAAGAGATTAGATTTCAGCCATAAATACCTTAATTTAAGGTCATTACTTTATTCTACCAAGGATTTCTATTAGGGAAAATCGCTGTAAATGATTTTTTGGGATTTCTGAAATAAAATTTCAGCCTCTTTCTTTATATTTCCAACTTTCATTTATTTTTATCTTCTGTGAATGTCTACACTTCTCTCTGCCTTTCTCATATCACTTCCGGTCGCATTAGTGCTCAACCTCTGCTTCCATCTGCTAAAAACCTTCGATTGTTCCAGATGTCTAACCTTCGCGTTTCAAAAAATTATACCTCGTTTTTTTTCAGGGAACTCGACCAGAAAGCGGATGCCCGAAATGGGGCTTCGGATGGCCTCCACCACGCCGATTTCCTTTTTATTTCTGCTGGTCTCCTCCGTGACGGCCACCAGCGGCGAGTCGATGTTCAAACAGGTACAGTCGTTGCTCTTTTCAAAATTACCCCCGGGATCGACAGTATTATCGTGTACCCGGCGGGGGTCGGAAAATGAGTCAAGCAGACGCAAGCTCGCGCGCGGCGAATGACGAAGCGTAGCCCCGTGTGTTTCCCATACAACTTGGTTCCCTCCCCCCGGGCCATTCAGCCTATTCATCAGAGTCTGTCGAGGGCATCGGCCGGATCAGAAAACACCCTTCAAACCCCCCGCCCCTGTATTGTGGCCGGCGATTCGGCATTACGATATAAAAGGATGGTGCTACTAGGAAAAAGGTGTATGGACCTCGTCGGGGTGTTTGGTAAGTCGCCTTGAGCATATTGTGAAAATTATAAAAATGAGGAGCCTAAATTTTAAGAGACGCATTGTAAAGCTTTAGGGGTACAGCTATTTCACTAAGAAAAATTCGAACCCCTTATTAAATTTTAAACTGAATTTTGTGAACTTTTGACTGCTGTCCTTGTTTCAGAAAGTGAGGCTAACGAGGATTTTCCCTTTTTCTGAAGAACTACCATTTTGAGAGCGCATGATAATGATTTTTTCGCAAAAAGTGATTCCTAGAGCTCATCCGAGCATACTTCTTTTCTCTTAAAAAATAGTTTCTCCATTCTCTCCTAAAAATTGCTACATTCTAAAGAAAAGAACTCTTGAAAGTAATAAAAGTAATCACATGAAAAGTATTTTATACTGTTTTTAGTAAGCTTTAGCTATATTAGACGCTAATAAGTTAGAAAAATATTAGATAAGTGCAAATTCGGGTCATTTTGGGTCAAAAAAATAAATTTCCGGCCTAAAATTACATTTTTTATTAAAATCTATGGTTTTAGAAATTTATATTCTATCGCTATTTCTCTACTCAAGAACTCGCGCTTGTTAATCCAAATTATCTCCAGAGACGTTTCTACCCCAATTGCGCGCCATATGCTTGACTCCCATATTTTACCGGACACTCTAATTTAGCGAAGAGCAAACGGAGAACGTGAAGCTGGGCCTCCCCCAGCTGAGCTAACGGTTAATGGGTTTTGTGGGGGGCCCCCGATGGGGGCTAATGTGGGTTTGTGCTTGGAGGGCAGGTGGGACACGGTGTGTATGTGCCCTTCTAGCGATGATCAATCGAAAGAGGAGAGGTTGGTGCACGAGGAGTCGGGCCGGGGGCCGTTGGTTTCCCGCCGGGGGCCATTCGGGCCCATAAAAAGTTGACCGGCTCAAGGGCACCCAGTATGTAGCCCCCCGACCCGTTGCACCCGCCACCATCCCCCAAACACACCCAAATCCAACCAGCCCCGCGCCAAAAACCGTGAAATCGAGCTAGAATTTGTGGGGATCATTAAATTTGTATAACTACAAAATACGACTCCTATTTCCGTTTTTTTCCTCTAGAGGGGCGCAAAATTCATGATCCAAGATGCAAGAAAACTTTTGCTCACAACTTTTGGCCGGGAATAATGGATTGTAAATTAAGAAAAACGGGTATAAAGGTTGAAAATCGTGAGGTATTTACTATTTTTACAACGAATCCAGTAAAACAACACTTCTTTTTATATTGACGTAGGCGAATCGGATCTCATTGATTTTTATCCCATTCAGAAAGGCAAAAACGGCGATCTTGCTAAAATCTAGAGTTCTTATCTTCTTTAAAAGCTCCACTTTCGAGCCATTTTCGTAAATTTGCGTTTTTCCAGGTTCGTTAACCCAAAAACTTTACAGTGACCATCCACCTGTGACCAGAATTCACCAGAAGTTTCTGATAGATATAAAAGCTTAGTAAACTTAAGTTGAAGCTAAATTCAATAGAAAATACAACCTTTTAATTAAAAAAAATATTGTAGCGCCAGCAGCTCGCTATTTTCCGAGCCTACGAGTGGTATCAAACATTATGATCGGAGCCTTCTACCTCGATATCGAGGGATTTTCGTTTTTTACCAAACCATCAATCCAAGCCCCGATCTCCTCCCGCCCCTATCCGTTGCCCTTATCCTACCGTACCCAACATCAGGTCCATCTAGGGCTTGATGTGCGTGTGGCCCATGATGTCCCCCCGCTCCGCGTTTTGGCGGTTTCCTCAAAGCGGCTTCCCTCAAAAGCCCCATAAATACCATAAAGCGACGCCCTCCCAGGGTCCCCCCTCCTCTCCATATCGGGATTCTTGAGGGGCGAACAACGAGGATGCTTATTGCCTGGAGCCTGGTGTGTGGCAGGGCGAATGGGTACGAAAAAGGGCCAAATATCCCCGAGTCGATGGGTCTAAATCGCTGAAAATGCAAAATTGTCGGCCAATTTTCGGCAAAAAAAGACTGTTTTTTCGTAAAAAAGGTTTTACTGAAAATTCCTTGGTATCTGTTGACTTTTAGGGCTTTAGCTTTATGTTTAGCCGCGATCGTGGCACGCAACGCACTAACGCGCCTTTTCATTAGGTAATGGATTGAATTCCTCGCTCGCGTCGCGTATCGCAGGCTGGTCCAAAAAGAACTTTTGCCGCGGCACGCAACGCACGCTACGCATGCGAGGAATTCAATTCCTCGCATGCGTAGCGTAGCCCGGACTAAAATCCTAGTGAATTTTTGGGTGAAAAACGAGGTTATAGTACTGAGATTGCCTTTGTGCCTATAGATTCCCTGTAGTTTTAGACGCTCGCGGCACGCAGCGCATCGAACGCCCGTGAGTATAAACTGCGTAATAAGTTCAATCCTCTCATCCTCCGTGCGCGTTGCGTGCCGCGGCGACCGCAAAACCCACGGTTCTGCCATACCCATCCCTTTAAACCATTCCAAATTCCGGCCCCAAACTTTTAACTATACGATCCCCCATCCATCCCAACTAAAGCCACCCATTCGACGCGCCAAATAAATCGACGACCCATAAAAAGTTGTGATGCGGCACGGCGGCGGCCCCATATTTAGCGTCGGCCACCCCAGCCAGCCCATCCGGGGTCCCTAGCGTCTAATGCCCCGGGGAGCGAGGGCTTATGGTTTGCATAAAGGTTTCGTACCGATTGGCAAGGGTTTGTTGTATCATAACGTACAAAAAACTGCGCGCGGTTCACCCGGTTGAGGAAATCAAAGAGAGCACAAGGGGCATGAACATGACTGTTTTGATATGGATTTTTGAAAAATTTGTCTTCGAACCGCGACACTTCCACGGCTCTACCGGATTGTCAGCAGGGGGACCAATTTATGTTTTTCCGGCTACGCAGTTTTTGCGTTTCATCGCATTTTTATAATTTTTTCGTAGTTTTTGATTGCTAGAAAGCTAAAATATTAAAATTTTTGGAAATTAGACGTTTGAGTTTTTAATTTTTAGAAATTTTTGTATGTTTTACGACCTTTTTACATCTAAAAACTGTGGAAAATGCTATGAAAATGGTTTATATTTTGTTATTATAGGACCATACAGGATTACTGAGAAAATTTTCCCCCCTGCTAACAGTCCAGTACCTCCATAGAATGGGCGTCCCTTTAACCCATAAAATCTCGGATTAGGAGCCTATTGGCACCTGGTAATACCGTTGCCCCGCGCAATCTGCTCAATCACCATAAAGCCAGCCCACATTACCGGAGGGTTAGTTGCGCAGCAGCTTTCTATTGTTAGCCCGAGGGGGAACGGTTTTATGGCCGGCATGACAGCTCGGAAACTGGCTGATTTTCGTGGGACGTGGGCAGCCCTCACATTTCTCACAGTGACGATTTTCCCATGACCAGTCCTAAAAAGGGCACACTCCCCTGGAATTTATACAAAGTTATTCAAGGCCAATCCGGCCGGGGCGTTCACGCTTTTTTTGGGAACGCTCCGTTCCGGGGAATGGCATGGAATTGAGGAAAGGAGGAAGAGCAGGGCAGAAAAGCCGAAAATTCTCTTTGAAAACGTTATGAACTAGTTTATAAAACATTCCTAATATATATTTTTCAGTCACTGAAGGGGCGATGTCAACGGATCGAGATCGAGCTCTGCAAGGACATCCCGTACAACATGACCTTTCTGCCGAACCCGATGCTCGGCCACGATCAGCCGAATATGCAGACGGTTGGTTTTTGTGTTTTGTTTTTTAAACTTTTTTTAATTTTCCGAAACGTACCAATACAAATGACACCCCGATAGTGTGCGTTTCGGGAAAACGTCAATTGCTATTTGTCGTTGTTCTAGCGTTGCGATCGTCCTGATTTTTGGGGTGTAAGTAGCTTTAGGGTGGAGACAATTAGGTGAAAAATCTCAGATTTTGTCCCAGATTTTCAATCACTTTTTTCGCTGTTTTAGCGCTTTTTTCGATTTTAAAAATTCTGTATACCATTTCTTTTTGCCTCTTATGCTTTAGAACGTATCAACCCCGGCCGTCCAATAACACTGTCCGGAGTTTTTACGTGTTCCGGCGCCGCGGCGAAAAGGTGTTGGAGGGGCGGCTAGTTCAATCGCACGCGCGCTATCAGCCTATTTCTCGCACATTTTATGGCCCCGGGGGGCTCTCAGGCTGCCACGGGATTGCCCCTCAAACAATTCGCCCCGCCGCCTAACAACGGGCCCGGGACATGTGAAAAAAACTTTAAAGGGACGGGCATGTTTTAGCTAGGGATTTTCAGGGGATTTTTGACCCCGATTGCATTGCGTAATCGACTACGGCGCGTTGCGTGTCGCGGGAGCGATAAAATTCATGGAGGGTCTATAGCCGATAAAATCTAGATTTTGGCTTAAGGGACCTTTAAACCGCAACGACAGGTGTATGCTACATGGGCGCCTAATTACGCAAAGAGAAAAACGTAGGCGTAAATAGGTGCGCCCACGTAACATTTGCCTGATGGGCGCTTTAAAGGATATTTTCGGTTTAGATATTTCGGTAGTAAAGTAATTAAGCCGCTTAAGCTACTAAAATTTGCTTAGACTTAAAAATGATTTTAGCAAACTACTTTAAAAATGAGTTTTTTAGCAAAAGGAGTTCTAGAAAAAAATACAGTAATTCTTCCAATGTCTAGCCCACTTTTCCCCCAAAGGTCCTCTGCTAGCCTGCCCCTACCATCGACTATGGATTAGTATATGGAGATTTATATACCCGGCGCCCTGTTCGTATCGCCAGGACCCCAGAAAAATTCCCGGAATCCACGAAATAGGGGGGCCAAGCCCAGAAAAGAACACAGGGAGAGGCTAATTCGATGATTTGCCAGCGGGGCCCCGCCGTACACATCGCCCCAAAAGACGATCTACCCCTGCCGAAGACCCACAATCCAATTAGGACCCACTTTTTCTTGAAGGGCCCCCGCAGAGGATGGTGAATTCGGAAAAATGAGGGCCAAGGGGGTGAGGGGTGGAAAACAATAAAACAAGGTGATTTCCTGTTTTTTTAGATGAATTTTAAAGCTAAATTATGGTTATAGTGCTATTTTTGTCTGGAAAATAATTTATTCTTATTCTACAGGCTTGATTTTGGTATACTTTGCAGCGTACAGGTCGATTGGGGGCCCGTGACCGAGAATTTTGAATCAACAAGACAACTTTCCAGAGGTTCTCGACAGGTCCACGGCCACGGCGATCATTTTGAACCATTCGGCGCATTAATAGGACCTAGGGCTGATGAGCTAACCGCAATTTCAAGCAGACCTTGACGTCCGAAACCCTTTAGTCACCGTAATCTCATCTATCCTCCCCCCCTGTGCCTGTCACACTCTAACGGGGGCCATAGCCAGCCAGCTGGAGGCATTTTATAAATTGGATGGCGGCCCCGGGGCACAAAAAAGGGTACGCGGATCCATCATCTCCTGCCCCCCTGGCGGGCCGTGGAAGACTCGGATTGATGCCCACCATCCGTCTAACAAGCCCTCGAGAATAGCGGTATGCGCGTTGAATGGCGGGCACGCGGAGAAAAAGAAGCTCGGATTGAATTTGGGGCTGGATGGGTTTGGAATGAGATGTATCTTACGGTTTTAAGGGAGAGGGTTTTACCGTGATTCTAAAGACCTTAAAAACGTTTTCGAAATAACGAGAGACCGAGCCTTAGCGATTTTTTTCGGGGAGAATCTCGGCGGAATTTGGGCGCCATCGGTTGGGATTGCGACGTATTTTACGGGTTCATGAAAGAAAATACCGTAGTTCCAAAAAGCGAAAAATTGAAGAACTCGGATCGATTTTTTTCATGGTGAACCTCAGACTAAATTTGGGCTAGATGGATTGAGAATGAGATTTTTAAAGCTAACGGTTTTAAAGCCAGAAAAATGTAATTAATAAAAAGTATCTAACTTTTTCGAAGAAAGTACATTTGCATTTCTTTATTCATATTAAATGGTAAATTTCCCCCAAAAGTATTGTTTCACCGGATTTTTAGAGGATTTTAGAGGACAATTTTCGGCCCTTTGAAAGCAAAAAAATTGGCTATAGCCTTTAATCATAGTTCTTCGGCAATTTTAAAAAAGCGGATCCGGAATCAGCGAAAAATTCTGCACAAGACAACCTATGGCTTAACTTAAAGCAATTCGCTTGAAATGAATGAAACACGGCCCTGTGTCCAAAAAAACGCCCACCAAAAACCCACGTTTTTTTCAGCTCCAAGCCCAAACAGAACAATTCAAGCCGCTGATCAAGACGAAATGCCATCCACATCTCCAATTTTTCATTTGCTCCGGTAAGTATCTTCTACCACCTACACAACAATCCGCCATTTGACAGTGTTCGCCCCGATGTGCCCCAAGGACATCCCGCAGGCCGTCACCAGTTGTCGTTCGTTGTGTGAACAGGTGGGCCATGTCAACGGTCTCTGCTAGATGGCCAGAAAAAGCGAAATTCAGCTAAAATTAGAAAAATTCCGGTTCTTTTGCATTATCGGGGTGAGTTTTCTTGTGTCGAGAAATTCCGCGTAACGTGATAGTAGGTGTTTTAATGATGTTTTAGCAAATTTAAAT
Organism: Mesorhabditis sp. LJ9110; assembly: GCA_038088335.1. NCBI lineage: Eukaryota > Metazoa > Nematoda > Chromadorea > Rhabditida > Rhabditidae > Mesorhabditis > Mesorhabditis sp. LJ9110. The sequence goes on along the minus strand of JBBGBA010000022.1, from coordinate 518,284 downwards.
ATAAGTGAAACATCTATAAAAAGTCGTTAGAATTTTTTGTAGCTGAAATTGTGGTCGAAATCGGCTATTTTTCGTCGAAAAATCGATTTTTTAACGTTTTGTTTTGATCGAAATGTTTACATTTTTACGTATAAGAATAGCAAAAACCGTTCAGAAACACTTTCGCTATTTATATTGGAAAGATTGGATGCTTCGAAAAGCCCCCCGGTAATGCAAAAGAACCGAAATCCTTTCTAACCTTTGCAACATCCCAACCGGCCGTAACTTTTCTAACAACCCGCCCTGGAACGGGCTGCTTCTTCTTTTTGGGCCCTCCCGTTTGGCCCCCGGGTCCCGGCCATAAAATCTGGAACTCATTCCGGCGTTCAACCGGAGAAGGGGAAGAAGAAAGTTTGCGGAGGGATTGTGGAGGCAGGGGTCTCGTTTGGAAGGGCCATATATCCCCACACATCTGGCACACGGTAATTGGCCGACGACGAGCCGACAGCCCTCCTTACTGCCCTTCCTTCGGTCGACCATGAGCACAGCAGCACCACCAACCAACCAACGGTCACCGCATTTTCAAATCGGGAAAACTGCGCGGGGTAGATTAAAACTTGGTGTTTTTATGGATACCCGGTAGAAAAAAAGACGAATGCCGCGAGAAATCGATGAGAAAAAGTCTGACAGATTTCCTGAATTTTAAAACTTGCCCATCGATACCGTATTTTTAGGATCGGGCCAAAATTTAGCTTCATTGTTTTTAGGCAAAATGCGGAGATGACGAAATATAGCTGTTTTGGAGGTGTAGGCTGGAATTTTTTGAAAACGCGGCGTCTTGCACGACTTAACTTTTTGATCAAGAAATTTTACCCTTTTCGAAACAACGAGATACTACGAGCAGTGTTCTGCTACTTTTACTTATTCTTTCATCTTTTTATAAGCACAAAAATGACATAAAGCTGTTAGGAAGCTCTAATCATCTGCTCTTTACGCTTTGACCGTCAACCCAATACCCAAAACATGATTGTCCCCCTCAAAAAAGCTTCTAGCTGTGGCCTCCTAGCATTCCCCTAATTGAGGGGGCCTTTGTGTGGGACCTTATGGATGGGGCAGGGCAAAGCAGATGTTGAGAGAATAGAACGGGGTTCCCCCCGGCCGGAAGCATCGACCCCCGGGCCCTACACCGGAAATTGAGAACCCGGAGCACATCGAGATCATTACCCCCAAATGGGTGGGGGTGGAGTGAATTTCCGGGGGTGAATGAAAGATTTGGAAATAATTTGGGGATTGATAGGCGAAACGAAGAGACGAGTACGATATCAATATTTTGAGCAGTTCTGAAAACCCCGAAATGTTTTTTAACGTAATCGGGAAGAGAAGGGTCGAATCACTCGGGCTGTTTGGTTTTGCAAATTTGCAAAGCTAATTTTCGCGATTTAAACGGGAAAAATATTTTTGATTCAATTTGACCATTTTCTGTCAGGACTGGAAATTTTTTGAAGCCTTGTTCGGTCTTCGTGAAAACAGGTTTTTGATTTCAGGTAAAAGCCGACTGCAAATCGATCCTCGACGAATTCGGAATCCCGTGGCCAGAGCCGCTGCAATGAGCATTCCCCGAGCAGGCGAACGGCCTCTGCATGAACCCACCGGATGGACCAGAGCATCAAAAGTGCGTTCTGTCTATTTGATTGCATCTTTTGCATTAGCGGGGGGTTCTACAGGTGTCAAACCCCTACCTGCGGTCGCAGTCGATTCGATTTTAACGATTTAGGTATCTTCAGCTCTCGAAAAGCAGAAAACAAGGAGGTTGAATTTCTTAATTAAGCCTTTTTATTTGCTAATTTTATGTCCAAAAACCATGAAACAGAAAATCCGCGCGTTTCGCAAAAAACATTAGTAAATGATAGAAAAATTTCACCAGTTTAAGAATCGGAGAGACGTGCTGGACTCGCCTTTCCGAGAGCTTTCGATAGATACCTAAGTCGTAAAAATCGGACAGGTCTGCGCCGGTGGGGGATTTTTGGGACACCCTGTACATATTTTTCCTATACTATATTTCAAGTGAAAACCCGATCTGGTAGTCGTCGAAATATCTTTAAAATTTAAAATTTGGGCCGAAAATTCCTATTTTCCCGATTTTCTTCCATTTTCTTTAGTAAAAAGGTTCTTTTACCTATAGAAAATGTGTATCTAAACAAAAGTTGCCCCCGATAATGCCAGAGTACCTTTTACTATTCTATGCCCACCTTTTTCAGGCCATCACCCGTCTTTCGCCCCTCCCTAACCCACCATACTTCAAAGGTAATCGAAATGATTACTTCGGACTACAACATACTACGTTTTAGGTGCCATCGTGCCCGAAATATCTGGTGAACGTCGACCCAGCCGACGTGAATGGCGTCTGTGCCCTTCCGTGTGATGTGAACGTCTTCTTTTCACAAGACGACAAGGATGGTAGGGGTTTTAGGAGCATTTCCGCATTAATGGTACTATAGTTGCGCGTCGAGTGATGGTTGTGATGGGGGCCGTCAACGTGCTGCTCGCCTCCTTCACCTTCTTTACGTATCTCATCGACCGGCACCGATTCCGGTTTCCGGAGAGGTGAGGAGCACGAGTTTTTGAGGTTTTTAAAGCTCACAAGAGTTTTTTTAAAGAACTAAATTTTTCTAGTATTTTTTTGTAAAATCACCCATAGCCTGGTTGCTCTTTTCATAAAAGATGTTTTATGAATATTTTTTTATTAAAAAAACCTACAATAACTTTTCTAAAACCAATTTTAGATGCGTCTTCTTCATGTCGTTCTGTATGGCGCTACTTGCCCTCCCGCAGCTCTTCCCCGTCATCTGGCCGACCGTCCAGCAGCGTGCCTGCGAGACGATGCACAACGGAAATAGCTATTTGGTGGGGTTTGTGGTTAAAATGCGGCTAGAATTTTATAACTATTTTAGTTATAAAACTAAGTTACATAGGTATTTTTTTTATAAAAAACATTTTCTATTCCTTTTACCACCTTTTATAGACATTCGCCGGCTACGAGAACCCGCGCTGCCTGCTCTCCTTCGCGCTCAGCTACTATTTCGGGATGGCGGCCAGCCTGTGGTGGTTGATGTTTGCGTTTACATGGTGGGTCTAAATGGCTTCTCGTCCTTGTTACAAGTAACTTTGAGTTCTTGGTAACTTTTGGTGAGTTTTTAATAGAAATGGCTACTAAAAATGGCTTTAGTAACTTCAATGGGATCCGTTTTAAGGCTATGTAGAACTTTTCAAATTATGTAGTACGTTACTTTACGTAATTACGTGTACATAGTATGGTACGTTTAAAGCTGCGCATAATCTTAATCTATAATCTTTTTGCAGGTACCTCTCAGCTGGCCGTCGCTGGGTTCCGGAAGGTGTCGAGGCTTGTTCCCCCTATGTCCATCTGATCGCGTGGGGCACGGCGGCGTTGGCCACCATCGTTGTGCTAGTTATGCGACGCGTAAGTGATTGCCTTGAAGACCCACACCTTCAATGTTTAGGTGGACGCCTCCGAGTTGACGGGCGTGTGTTCTGTGGGCCAAATGGACGCGGAGGGGCTTCTTTTCTTCCAGCTTCTCCCGCGTGCCCTCATCACCGTCATGGGCACCTCGTTCATTTTGCTGGGGCTGTCGGGCGTTTGTCAAGAGGGTCAACTGCTGCGCAGAAGGGTAGGTTTTCGATCTTCAAAAATTGGGCTGGTTCTTACGCTTTAACGGGGGGGCGAAAATTTTTCCCATAAGTCCATAAATTCCTAATAATGTAGTAGTAAATATTTTCCTGGTGTTTTTAGTTAGATTTACTATATTTAAAATGGAAAACCTATCGAAAAACTTGGAATATCTCAATATTTTGGTCGAAAACCGAGATTTTTGTATTTTTTAATGAAGGTTTACAAGGCTTTTACGCCGAGGAATTGTAAAAACCTGTTTAAAACTGTTATTTATATCAGAAAGATTGAATCCTGATAAATCCCCCCGATAATGCCAAAGAGCCTTACTGACTGTTTTAAGTAAGCGCTTCATCGCCGTCCCAAACACGCGAAAGGATCTGTCAGCCTGCATTAAAATACACTGATCAAAAGTCGATCGAAAGCCCTCCCCGCCTCCTTAGGACCCATCAGGGCCATCAGGGGCCCTCATGAATGGGCTTACACCCGCCCGAGTAATTGACCACGGCCCCGTGGCCCATAAGCGGTGAAGAATTTATCGCTCGGGCCGCACGGCGGGGGGCCCACCACTGCTCTTTTAGCCCCTGACGGGACAGCTTAATCCGGGCGAATGGGTTGAAATGTGGCCGTTTTTGGACGGGAGGAATGGAATGGACTTTTGGGTTATGGTAGACTGAAAGGCGGGCTGATCCAGGCCACTTCTTCAAAAAATGTAAAAATAGATTTTCGACCAAAAAATTTAGTTAAGAATTTTTACCACCTTTTTTGCTTCTTTGTCCACTTAAAATATAGTTAAATTTTGCCAAAACCTGTTTACCAGTCCCTAAACTTTCTTACTAAATAAACTACTAAACCTAAACATCAAATAAATATAGATTTTCGACCAAAAATGGCAGTTTTCGATAAAAATTTTTACTTTTTTTTCTGGGGGTTTTATTGTTTTCCACTTGAAATATTGATAAATTTCACTAAAACACTTTTCAAATATTTTAAAAATACTGACTATTAGATTATCCGATTTCCGATTTTTGAACGTAGGAAAAAATAGATTCCCCGACAATGCGAAAAACCCTAATAAATTCTAATTTACGGCATTAATTATACCGTGGTCTTTTGAGAGGAATCTGTTACTTTAATCATTGTAATGGACGAAAAAGCTTTCTTTCAAAGTATTGAAACCGTGGGTATCCCTTACAAAAACGTCTTTTTCAGCGTGTTTTTGGGGGGATTTCTTTTAGCTGGTTTCCGAGGAACACCGTATTTCCCTCGCCACCGTAATCCGGCCACACGTGTGCGCCCCAAATTGGAGCCGCGCGTTGATTGATAGACTCGCAAAGTTTTTCCACTCGCCCAGTAGCAGCGGGGGGTGTTCCCCCACAGATCGTAATCGAGCTATAGGGGGAATGGAAGCAGTGTGTTCCTTTGTGGGGAGCACGAAGAAGAGGAGGAGGAGGAGGACCTCTACCGGGGGCCATTCCCTTCGAAGAATTTATGGGCGACACGGCAAGGCCTCCGGGCGGAGAGAGAATGAGAGAGAGAGAGAGAGAGAGAATGTACAGACAGACACACAGACAACCCCCATCCAAACATTCAGCTCCTGCTGATCGAAATGAAAAGCGGGGAGAAGCCGAAAAATTCAAACCCAGCCAAATCACCTCTTTTCCAGGGCATGGACACCTCGAAGAACCACAAGCTCGTGCTCAAGCTGATCATGTTCTGCGTGTTCTACCTGCTGCTCGTCGGCGCGACGCTCGTCTGCGACTATCTGCACTTTGTCGACATGCACACCCTCAACACGGCCACGTTGCACTGCAAGCAGTACGTTTTTTTGCTATTTTCAGTGCGTTCCCTGTGGAAATCGGCGTGGCGAAAAATCTCAAATGAATTTCTACCCGGCCAGCACGAGCTCACTTTTGTTTTGCAAGAATACCTTCTTCTTTTAGGTTCGGTGGAGTTGAATCGGGGAGTTGCAGACAACCACCAAGACTACAGGTAGGAAAAAAATGCAGATTAGTCGAGCAATACGTATAAATACCAGATGGTTCCAGTCGCTTCGCGACTGTAACCATCTGGCCTTCGGGCTACCCTTCATGCAATCCACTTAAAAACAACTTGATACCTCCTGATGGCTTTAGATACCTTTCCTAGCCGAAATCCCCTTCAAAAACTACCTAAATACCTTCCTGATGGCTTCAGATACCCCCCATGGCTGAAATCCCCTTCAAAAACTACCTAAATACCTCCCTGATGGATTTAGATACCCCCCATAGCCGAAATCCCCTTCAAAAACTACCCAAATACCTCCCTGATGGCTTTAGATACCTCCCCTAGCCGAAATCCTTTTAAAAAACAAAAATAACGACCGACCTGATGGAATGAGAGAAAAAAAGAAATGAAATCCCCCGGTGAAAATTTTCCTCCACGAAACGCGCGCCATCTGGCTCACTATGCCCAAAATCACCCCAACCTCCGTCCCCCACCCCTTTTACTAAGGAAAAAACTTTCGAAGTTAATTTTAATAATTTAAACTAAAACTTTTTCATAAATTTTTTTGGCAGTTTGGGGGTTTCTGACCACGCTCTATCGAATCGAAGAGGCTAAGCTCTAGCTCCTTTCCCTTCGAGTTGAATTCGGCTTCACACGGACAGAGACCACAACAAAATTATTATAGTTGATAAAAGTAATTATAAGAATTTCAGGCTTCTCGCTATATCCTCTCACTGATCATGAGCCTCCTTGGCGGTGCCGCGTGTTCCCTCTGGATTTTATCGCCCAAGACGTTTGCCAGCTGGCAGCGGTAGGTGAAACGCAAAATTAGAATTATTCGTTTTGTCACTCCGTCTTCGCTATCGAGGAAAATCTTAAGAAGCAAAAGTAAAAAAAAACATTGATGACGTTTAGCGCGATTTTCTGTGGCATGTGTTCGCCAGCCCCGCAGAAAACGGCATCAGCCAGCCGACTGGCCTCTTCTTCTCGCCCACTACTCGAGCCACCAATTCCGGTCAGTAATCGCTTCACCTATCTTTACCGGACGGGATCACGACAAGCCTCGTAAACTCTAAATTTTGCCCTCAACTTGACGTGATCCTCCCGCCATGCTTTTCTGTCATTCCGCTTTCCGCTTGCCAACAACGAACGCTTTCAGTTGCAGGTGGCGCCTCCGCCACACCCGCCCACCCACTACGCCCCGCTCCACTCGACGCATTCGACGCACGTATGGAGACCCAGCAACGTCGTCTAGACGATGAAACCAATCCCCTACCCCCGCCTACCTCTTCTACTGTTCCCAAATCCCACTTCATTGAGCCCTTTGTGATCTAGATACCCCGAAAAACAGCCCAAACTTTTTGTTACAAAAACCGCCACGCAACCGGTTCAGCCTCCAGAAATCTCAGCCGAAGAAGCTTTATGTGTTTTGAGACAAATTCCAACTATTTCCCCACCTTTTTAATCTCGCGAACGGGTCGACGATTCTGCGTCATTTGCCATATTTATTGTTTTCTGAATTTGATAAATTATCTATGTACGCGTCTATCCTATTTGCAAACGTGGCAGTCAAACAATACTATCAAAGCCTCGATTAATTTCCAAATTTCATAAAAGGAACTCGTAGTTAAACCCCTAGAAAATAGGCTTTCTCCTGTAAAATAACTCCCTTTTCGCCGTCATTTGGAACGCGTGAAATACATACAGGCGCGAAAGGGCGTTAAATACGAATGACTTTCATATATATATAGCCGTTAGTAAAGTAGCAGCCAAACACCAATCGACACCTCAGCCCCATCAACCGTCAATCCGGCATTCAAAAAGTCGTTTGGACCGACGAGGGCTGAGAGAGGAGTAGGAAAAGATTTGCGAGCTGACTCCCTCCCAACCGCCCCAAAGCCAGCAGTGCCCCGACAGACGGTCGGCCAAGATGAAAGCCCCTGTAAATCGCGATCCGTCGGCGGCTCGGCAAGGCCCCCTCGTTGGCGCACCTTCTGCCTCTCCCTGAAATATGGTCGTTTTTACGGGGCGCCAACACGACATTCTTTTCTCATCGACACCCGGCTGCGATTGTTGTGTTGCCCCATCCGATTAACTCGCTCAAGGCCGAAATTGGAAGATTGGACGAAAATTGGGGGATTGAGAGCTGATGCCAAATTGGGTAATGATGGAATGGAAAGCTTGTAAAACCGCTACCCGCTGAAAAACAGCTTGGCTAGAGAAATGTGTAAATTTGAGAATTTATAAGTGGAAAGTGAAATAAAGAGGCAAATTGCAAGGTAAAGCCGGAAAAAGTTCCGAAACCTACTATTCACGCCATCGTCTACAGGAACCCGCTGCGGGAGTGCTTTTTGACTTTTCTACCTTTCGCGTGTGTCTGATTTCGACATTTTTGTTTCTGACCCAAATTTTTGAAAATATAAAATTTACTCGCCTCAAAAACGACCCTCATGTAATCGCATGACGCGTTTACAAGCATTCGTTTTTCGGTTGTGTCGAGTTTTGTGGTGTGACACGGCTCATCCGATAGAGCTACAAATTCTGAACAAATTCGATCTTGAAAAAACGCTGCGCGATAAGGTTCTGCGAGCAGAAGTCTCAAAGATTAGATTTTTAAGGGGTAAAAATCGCAAAATCGGCCCTTTCGAAGCAAACTTCGTAAAAGTCAAAAGCTCCTAAAAGACTTGATTATCCATTTACGAAATTGGTCCTTCTCATTTGAGCTTTTCTTACAATCTTTTGCACGAAGTGACCATGGTTCTTTTGAACGCGAATTGTCGACTCATTGTTGTTTTCCTATATTTTCTTTCGTTGCGCCTTTTGACAACGATAATGTATTTAGTTGGGCTACTCAATCAATGCCACTGACGAGAAGTGCGATGCGCAAGACTCAAGAAGCGGTTGAGCCGCCGACCGCCATGCCGACCGAGCCAAACGTTGACAAGACCGAATCGCCCCTCGATCGTCACCTGCCTGCGATCGAAGATGAGTCTAGCCAGGATACCGAGGTATATTCAGCTATGTGGATCGGTTAATATCTGATGATATAGGTCGGTGATACCTACAAGCCGCCAATCGACACCGAGGGTTCTGTGAGCACGATTGTGGATGGGCGTACGGACAGCACTCAAAGCCTCACGGGCTCGAAGGACGATCTGGAAGAGAAGATTCGAGCAGTCAAGAGGCCGCGCCGAAACAAGAACAAGCATCAGGTGCAGCTGGAGGTCGATGAGGTCAACGTACCCTCTGCTGCCGAGATTGTGCAAAAGGTCCGCGAGATGAATCGCGCGTCGCCAAAGCTCAAGCGTGGACGCCACTTTGCTTTTCGGGTAAGCTTTGTTTCACTTTCGCAACGTTTTTTCAGGGCTACACTACACCGCTGGAACGTGCCCATGATGCTCTTCTGATGCGCTTCAATCTACGCGAGCTGCAGGACTTCGTCGACAATTGTGAAGGGCGCCCAATCACCCGCAGGCATCAGCCCCCGTAAGCTTTTCATTTCCGTACTCGATTTTCTCTTAGTATCTCTGTGCGCCACGGGAAGATTGATGGGCATGCTCGTCGTCAGAACCTGACGGTCGCCGCACGCGAGAGTATTTTGTCTTGGTCGTTATTTAACTCAACGATCTTTTAGAATTCGGCTCGTTCGATCAAACGCGTCCGTCCTACCCCTTCAGCGTCATCCAGATCGGCAGTTACCAGAGTTACCATGCAATCGACGAGCCCACCCACAAGGAGCAAGAAAATCGACCCAATTCAATCACGTTGAGCCCGCAAACGGTGCAATTTTGGGTGGTTTTTCACAAGTTCTTTTTAGCGCCGCATGATCTACGAGTTCTCGTCATACGATTCTAACCGCACCCTTTGCTACTTTGTCTGGGTGGTGTCCTTGGAGAATATCGTGGCTCTGCACTTCACACACGATCTTCTTTATGTCCGAGTAAGTTGTTTATGGCTTCCACGTCCTCCCGCTTTTAGCTGAAGGAGCCGGCAACTCAGGCTACGGCCTTTCATGGTCCGGTTTCGACGCCCGGTCTCGATGTGACCAATGGTGAACGCGACGCTTCAGTGCTCCACTACTTCCGACTGCTGTATCTTTCAACACCTTCCATCAAGATTTTTCTTTAGACACGATACCACGCCAATGAAGGAGTGGTTCCTCAACTTCGACCGCGCCTTCTTCGAACCTCGAATGCTCGGCTACATGGACTTCTTCCAGGTTGATATCCCCTGATTTTCACTTCCGTCTTCAGGCACTTTACGGTAAACTTGATCCGACGGCGTTTGTGACGGCTGCCAACCAACCAGCCTACCAGGACATCAATATGCAAGTCACCGGCCGAGCCAATCAGTATTTTTTCTCGTACTTTGGCGACTTTTAATTTAGGTACCACTATCATCCACCACAGCCGATGGAGACCGAGGACTTTGTAAGACTTTCTTTCCGGGATGTTATATCTTTTAGAACAATGCTGTAATCATGCAAGAGCAAGAAGCACTCTGTGATATCAAGGCCACCCCCGGGACGCAGACTGGCCTCGTCGATTTTGGTCCGGTGAACAATATGACTGGATATGCGGTATTTATTTGATCATCCCCTATATAAGAATGTTTAGGACGCGGACATGTTCTTCGTCCTTCCGGCCCAAGCCAGCGGCGACTCTTCGATGCAACCATCCGCCTCCAAGAAGCAACTAATCCCTTAGTGAGATCCGCCCCTGCTCACCCATTAATTTAACCACTGTGTTTGAGACTAGAAAATCCGTTTTTAATGTACTACTGTTAATCATTATTCCTGTGCATTGTACTGTGTGATGTTCCCGTTCTTGCGAAAAATATTATGCCCTCGATAAACGAGTTTTGTTTCAGGCTTGCTCAAGCATTTATTCCGGAGGCCGTTCGATTTATGCGAAACGCAAAGGAGAAAGATTGGGGTCCATGAGAATCACCGGGTCGCGTTTTGGGGGGATAACCCGCGTCGGTGGGTTGACTGAGGGTGTCCGAGAGTACTTTTACAAGGGTTGACTATCATTCTGGATCACAATTTTGATGTCAATAGGCTGCTAATGGCATGGCTGGCTGAGGTAGTTTTGGCAAATTATGTACATCTACAGGAAAAGCAACATGTCTACAAATTGTTGGGGAGTGACCCGCACCGAAGGAGCGTTCTGCGATACGCAGGGATGGCCAAGCGATCGCCAGAAAAGGCAGCGGCAATGGCAGCATAAGTGAATCATGTCGGCGTAGAACTAAAAGCTGGCCTTACTTTTTTTGAGAGAGTGTAACTGACCTCTTTGACGCCGTGATGGCGCTTTAGGTAGAAGTACGCCTCTCGCCACGTCCGCCCGGATTTCTCCTTGTCGATGTGGTGTGGGGCGAAATGGAAACGGGCTAATGACTCCCAAAGTCGTCCCTCCGACTCGACCAATGACTATAAAAGTATGTTATGGTTGAATTACACTCGTTTCAGGAACGGTTAGGTTGCTTTAGTTCTGTAAGTATACCTCAAGGGCTTCATGGGCCTTTGCTGTCTCAAGCACCGATGTGTGGTCGGGCAGCTTCCGTAAGACGAGCGACAATACCTGTATTTTTCGGTCAATGGCATGTTCTGTTATAAACTGACCTCTCGCGGCAAATCCAAAAAGGTTATGGTAGCCTCATCAGAGTCGGCTGGGGTCCGAGGGCACTAAAAAGGGTTTTAGAGGAGGTCCTTGTCTTAGCTTGGCATATAACGGCCCGGGCCTTTAGTTTGACAATTTTCTACCTGATTTGAGACAAAGTCCAACAATCCAGTGGCTGATTGTCGATGTTTCGAGACAAGCGATGGGCTACCGCAAACGTGATGCATGCAAACCGTCCCCTCAAGCTGGCTGCCGAAATTAGACACTAACTCCCGGGCCGTCTCTTGATGAAAATCATTCTAAAGTTGTCACCGTTATACGATCATTTTCCCAGGCACTTACATCGACTGCGCGCAACACGATCGCCGTCAGGATTTGGAGCAGCGTCTTGCGGGCCGTCGCCGAGAGGTTTTGCAACTTTTCGTCGATCATAATTTGGCAAGTCTGGACGCTGTTGGATTGCTAGTTTGATTTTGTTTACCTTGGTGATGTAGGCGAATCTTTTCAGGTCATAAACGCCTCGTGCCATGTCCAGATTGTGGAAGGCGTCGCTCATTGAGGTCACGCCGACAAATTCCTTGGTTTTGCTCTTGATGTGGCAATGCGGGACCCAGCATTCATCGAGCTCGCTGGCACCTGGAATTGGTTTGGTTTCCGGTCGTGATTGGTCTATGGTTTAGGCATTTTAAGGTGCTGGTTCGTTAGGGGAGAAGGGGGTGGCAAGGTGGGAGAGCAAAAAACTCCTTTTTTTCAGCATAACGCCCGTAGTAATACAATATAAACCAATTTATCTCGTTTTGAGTAGTTTATGAGCGCTAGATATTTTGAAAAACAAATATGTTATTCATTTTCATCCGTTTTTGACTAAGTCAAAAATTTAGCGACTCTCGAAAAACTTTTTATCTCTAGCAAGCGAAAGAATGCTCTGCCTATAGTGGGTATAGGTACTATTCACTTACTATTATAATATAGTATAGTAAATCGCTAAGAAGTAAATTAAAATTCGTATATTACATCATATGGGACGTCTAGGGGTAACAGTGGAAAAGTTAGTTTTCCCCTGGTATTCCTCCCCCCCCCCGCTAACGAACCAGAACCCATTTTAATATAGCCGGCCAATTCCTCGCTCCCGGCTTCCGGTTGACCCCCGAATGCCATTAACCGGTTATGCCGGTGCCCTAATAGCCTCTACCGCCCCATATTTGCAAATCCCCCATCCACTCGTTGAATGCCCGCGCGCACATAAACCACCACCATGCATGCATGCGAATTTTACCCGGGCACAAAAGGCGAAATAATTTCCGGCGCTGACTCCCAGCCCCATGCAATCCCTCATCTTTCCCTCCGACACCAACAAAATGAAGCCATGTCACCACGGCGAATCGCATTTCTCGGCGGCGCGCGAAAAAGATGAAATTTCTCCACGCGCGCGCACAACAGGCTTCCTTCCCCCTTCTATTGAATAAAGGGCCACACGCCCGGACTCTGCCCGAATCGCATCAAAATAGCCGCCACCAGATGGGCGTCTTTGCCGGGGTTTTGTGGAGAGGAATTTCGAATTTTCCATTTTTCCAACTTTCAAGGGCTTTACGCAGATTTGGTCGGCGTTCCTGGCCCGACTCTTCAGTGGGAAATTCGAAGGGCACTTGAGATTTTGGAGGGCTAATCGGATTGTGGCATGTGGGGTGGAAAGAAGAAAACACATACCCTCATCGGAGAGGGAATCCCGCGAGTTGCTCGAGCTCGATGTGGTCGAGTCGACGCTTTGGAGTGAGGCGGAGGATGGGGTATGGCAAAGTTCATCAAGTCCCCCTACGCTTCCGGGCACCGGGATCGCTTCGCAGGCTATCTGAAAATGCCGTTTAATTCTATTAATGTACTGGTTAACGTATTGTAAAGTGGTTATTCCTGATTTTTGTAGAGTAGTTTGGTTTCCCAGAATATTTTAGATTTTAGAAACCTTACGAGGTCCTTCGATAAGTTTTTTACTTATTTTCGGTGCTGCAATGTTAGCGGGGGGATATCCGAATTTTCAAAAAATTTTCAAAACTCGTTAAATTTTTTCCTGCAGTTTTCCCCGGCATAAATTTGCAAACCCCAGGTAACTCCGTGCGGGAAACCGGGTCGAAATCTCTACGATCAGCTGGCTGGCTGCCTGGCAGCGGTTTCACTTTCGCCGAGAGCACATATTTGGCATGTCGCCCATTCCGAGGTCGTCGTTGCGCCCCCCTTTTTTGTAGCGTGAAAACGATTCGGCGGAGAAGATGGTACTAGTGAGGGGCTGTTTGCGGGTGGGTCCTCCCCCCAGATTCTTCGCGCGATTCGAGTCCCGCGGGCTGGGGCCCAAGGAAAAACAAAGTGCTCGACATGGGTGGATGGAAAGACCAGGCCAGGCACCGATAACAAAGGCTTGTGACCCACAGATGTTGGTGAAGACGTGAATTTTGTAACATTATTTTTTGTAGTCGTAAGTTTGTAGTTTGTAGTAAGGCTTGGCTCTTTGGTATTTGCGACGGGGAGGGCGCAATTTGTTCTAAAAAAAAGAAAGGAAGCGTTTATAGGCTTTTTCCAATATTTCTAACGTAAAAATTGTAAAAATTTTGATGATAAATTTAAAAAAAACTCGTATTTCGGCTAAAGTTAATTTTAACCAAAATTTCGAGGGTGCAAACACTTTGCTAAGTTTTCCGAATTGATTGAACACTTGAAATATAGTTAATTCTTGCTTTAAACTTTTAGTAGACTTTTTAGTAAAAAGATGCAAAAAATTGTTGTCACTTTACTATACATAACTGGACTTTTACGAAAAATATAGAACTTTTAAAAAGAATTCGATTCCCCCTGAAAGCTACCCCTTAATTTTGTAATCCCTTTTTTAGCCAAAATTGGGCATCAACTTTTGCGAACAGCGCTAAAAAACGGGCCCTTATCTTTCGGGGGGTAGCCCACCGGGTTTTGCGGGCCACATGGTTGTAGAGAGAGAGTGGGGCCAAGGGTGAGAGGGCCCAGACAGCGTGATGGTCAGGGATCAGCTGATTCGTCGCTTCTCATTTAAAGTCACCAAAACAGCCCTTATGACCCGGTGGGCCATAAGGGCCGCACTTTGGCCCTCGATGGGGCAGTTGGTGGCCCTGTGACCAAAGGTTAGGGGCAGTGAATTCGTAATGATAGTAAGGTGTGTGGCGTTGTTGTTGTTTGGAAAGGACAAGGTCTTTGGGAATTTTTGGGGGAACGGGAGGTTTTGAGAGGTGGAAAACTTAACGGAGCAAGGTTTTAGAGTGAAAAGTTAACATTTTTACAGTTTTAGGAAATTTTAGCGAAATTTAGTACGTTAGTTTTACAAAGTTCAGACAATTGAGGAAAGGGAAGGACTTGGGAATCGAAAAAGCGACGTTTTTATAGGTGGAAAAGTTTAATTTGGCTATAGAACAAGCCTTTTCGAATAAAAATTAAACTTTTTGTAACGTCTAAAACTTTTCAAAGCAATTTGTTAACTTTTACTCAGCTTAAATGGTTATACAAAACCGTTAAAACCGAATAAACCCATTTTCCAGAGGTGACCAACCTGCAACGGGCGCAATCGGCTTCGTTCCCAGCCGTTCGTCTGCGGGGTGCGGATCCACGTCTCGCCGGGGGCCCGCCAGTCTCGGCCGATGAAAACCATTTTTGTTTTCTATTTTTTCTGGAAATAATAAATTAACATTTTTAGTAACTCTGTTTAGAGATATAGGGAATCTATGGAAAAAGGAGCACAAAAATAGAGCAAGCGGAAGAAAAAGAGGATAACAACAGAGAAACGACAAAAAAGCAACCGAAGCTTCAGTGAGTTACGAAAAGGTAAAAAGACGCCGGCTTGGCTTAAACATAGGCTTAGATAGACTTAACAAGCTGTGATACCTCCAAACTTCGCGGTTAGGAAGCTCTAATCTTGGGGGAAAAGCTTCGATCC
Source organism: Mesorhabditis sp. LJ9110 (assembly GCA_038088335.1). Classification (NCBI taxonomy): domain Eukaryota; kingdom Metazoa; phylum Nematoda; class Chromadorea; order Rhabditida; family Rhabditidae; genus Mesorhabditis; species Mesorhabditis sp. LJ9110. Next base: position 503,061 of record JBBGBA010000022.1, on the reverse strand, counting down.
AAGAAGCGGATGCACAATTCTCAAAAGTCGTCCTCCCCTCGGAGTATGGAGAAGCAAAAGTGCTGCCCCGGGGAGTACTCCTCGCCTTTCTTTTCCCCGGACAGAACAGCTGATCGGCCGTCTGTGTCAGTCTGTCTGTCTCGACTGTTTGTCTCTCTGTCCGTTCCCACGAGACCCCGCCCCTCGAACCTTCTCGCCACCCTTTCTCTCCGCCCTTTTCGGGAGAAGCCCAACTGGACCAGGTCAAATGATCCCCCCCCCCCTGGCCGGGTCACTTGGTCATCTACTTCCTCTCTGTTGTCTGTTGAGTACGTACGGGGCCAAATGACGGGTAGACCACCTGGGGGCCCAGATCAACCGTTTCGAGAGTTGTTTTTCCCGACCCTAGGGGGGCTGTACTTTTGATAAGCGTGTTTGGTTTGGGCGGTCCAGAAAATAGGCTGGACCTGTTGGGCTTGAGGAAGGTATTACGGAGAGAGCGAGAGAGAGAGAGAGAGAGAGAGAGCGAGAGAGAATTGATACTTGACTTAGGCTTGGGTTGGGCTTGGCGTATGTTGAGCTTAGGCATAGGCTTAGGTTAGACTTAGGCCTGGGCTTGGGCTTGGCTTAGGATTAGGATAAGGCTTAGGCTTGGCTTAGATTTTACTTCAGCTTTGCTTTAGCTTTGCATTCGTATACCCGCCTAAAGCATCAAACTACGCGCCACAACAACGACACCTAGGTGAAGACTGGAACGGACGGGCTCGATAGGATGCGGGAAGCAATTATTTCTGGCGCCTGGATAATTCCCGACCGCCCCTCCCATCCATCCCTTCAGTTCTTCTCTCTCTCTCTCTCTCTCTCTCTCTCTCGCTCTATGTATGTATTGTCTGCAGCCGTGGAATGGGATTAAAGGGACAGGCAAGGCATAAATACGCATTTTCTCGGCCTATTCCATTACGCTACGTACGAGCGGGCGCGTTGCGTATCGCGGTGGAACAAAATTTATAGGAATCTACTGCCGAAGAATCGATAGTATTTCCTTGCCGGTCCTTTTAACGGGTCGAGATTCAGAATTTAGCGAAGCTCAGAAAAACGACGTGTTGTAGATTCAAAGCCAATTTAATAGGCTTACAGATTTAAATCAGGTGGAAATGAGGGGTAATTAAGGCAATATAGAAGGAATACAAGCGTTGTTTGCTCAATATCCGGCTCAACAGTCATTTTTTTTGGTGATTTTAAGCCAAATCCTCGAGTTGGCCCACCGGATGTCGAACTGATTGGCCTTCTGCTTTTCCGGTACTGGATTTCCGGACGGTTTCCACCGACTTTAAAATAGCGCTGACTACGAGAACGACGAGATTTGGACGCGATAAAAGAATAGCAAATACCATGCGTAAAATGGCCATACCATGCCTTTTCTGCCAACACCAATACCTAGGAAACGCCGGGAATGCGGCCTTGGAAATGAAGCCGGGACGACGAAACAAAAAAACGGAAAGGGATTGGCAGTGGCGAGGACAAAGACCGTCATTTGCATGGGGGCGGAGTGGAAGGAGGGCTGTGCGCGAAATAGGGGAAACAGACGCTCGGGTGGGGTAGCTAGATTCCCAGTAGTATTGATACTTTTGAGGATATTTTTGGGATGAAACGATTTAAAAAAGCGAGTTTCTTTAAAAAATTGTCAAGGAATCAGAGAGTAAAATAAAAACTACAAAAAGTAAAAGTATTTACAACGCAAAAAGTCTGGCCGAGAAATTACGGGCAAGTTTTGTCTGTTGCTTGAGGCGATCTAAGAGATGCCCCGACGGCCAGACCGGAAATTACGGCAGGTTGTAAATGGCCAGACGTTCTTAGCCTCGGCCTTTTTTAGAGAAGACGAAGATCAGAACAACTGTATTATTAAATTTATAGAAAAAGAGGGTTCTTTCGCATTATCGGGGGGGGGGGTTACCAAACTTTTCCCCATCACTCCAGAAATGTCCAGCAACATAACAAAAAGTTTTTAATTGGGTTTTAAGCAAAAGCAACTATATTTTACGGGGAAAGCAATCAAAAACTTCAAAAAAAATTTTAAGGTGAAAAAATCGTATTTGGCCGAAATATCTATACGCTTGTGTTTTTTAATAAAAATTGTAAAGTGTTTATCCCATTTTACTCGATGGTGTTCCGCCAGTAAGCCCCCCTGATAATGCCAAAGAATCAAAAGGAGATAAACCTATCGTAATGGATTGGAACACAAACTAAAAAAACAATTTCAACAGATATTGAATTTTCAAGCTATGAGGAGATGAAGAGATAAAGTCTTAGTTATTTGGGATAGTTAAATTATTACCGTTTGTCCATTTTTGTAATTAGGGTTCGAGTTCTATCAAAAATATTGATAAATAAAAGAAAACAAAGAAAAAAAGAAGAAAAAGAAAGATAAGGTAGCAGTACCTCTCCAGTAACGACAATCACTGCTAGGAGGTCACGTGGTAAGCCCAGACTTGTCTGCTGATCAAATCTCCTTCTAGAAAAATAAAACAAGAAGCTTGTAAAGGGAAAGAAAGTGCAGAAACACACACATGGCCTCCCAACCAAAAACATTGGCTAACGGAACGCGACGAGCACGACAAACAGAAATATTTTGGGTATCCTCGGTGTCTTGTGTTGAGGCCCACCCCGCGAGGGGGGAGGGCCCACTGGGGGAGGCCCAAAACAGCCACGAACGCGGGGAGAAGGCCCTGCGCATGGGCCCCACACACCGCTCAGCTGATCTCTCGCTGTCTGGTGTCTCTCTCTGGGCAGCGCGTTTGCTGTCTGGCTCTCCTCTTCTTCTCTCTCTCTCTCTCTCTCTCTCTCTCTCTCTCGCTCTCTCTCATCCCCGAGAAAAGAAAATAGCGAGACACCAAAAAAGCAGCCACGAAAGCCGATGGAAAGGAATGGAAACTTAAGGGACTGAGAAGTTTAGCTTCGGATAGATTATAGCCAAAAATGAAGAGGAATAACATCGACAAGTTGACTTCGAATTGGGCCTGAGCTTGACTTATGCTTAAGCTAGGCTTCGGCTTCGACGTAGGCTTAGGTTTATAGTTATGCGTAAGCTTGAGCTCCATCTCGATTTGGGCTTAGGTGCTTGCTCGTTAACCTAAAAAATACATAGAAAAACATAGAAATAGAAAATGCGTTTGCGAAAAGCTGGCCATGAATTACATGTCGTAATCCGCTCTGCACCACTAATGACAGCCCAGAATCGAGGCGAAACTTTGAAGAAGCCTTGCCGTTATCCCCGATGAGCCTCGACGGGAGTATCCAAAGATAAACAACCACAAATCCCCCCGGGACCTCGGCCGGTCTCCCATTTTTGGGCCCAGACATTGATACCCCCAGGGCACACATGCCCTTTTCTCCGGGGGCCCACCACCCCCCTTTTTTGGGCCCTTCTTTGGTTTTTTAGGGGGGAGCGAAATCAATGTAAAAGGGGGCTTTCTTTTTTAGGTCTCGGCGTGAAGCTAAAAAGATGCCACGGATCTGGCGAAACTTGGCCGCAGGCATGGGAAAACGCAAAAATCACCACAACCAGAATGTCGACAGCCCTAATCACGAAAGCCTAAATGTGATATATCCGGTCGTTTTACCCATCAATTGTTTTAAAGTATCGGGTGCTAGCTGTCGGTATTATGGCTGTCGGTATTATGGCTGTCGGTATTATGGCTGTCGGTATTATGGCCGTCGGTATTATGGCTGTCGGTATTATGGCTGTCGGTATTATGGCCGTCGGTATTATGGCTGTCGGTATTATGGCTGTCGGTATTATGGCTGTCGGTATTATGGCTGTCGGTATTATGGCTGTCGGTATTATGGCTGTCGGTATTATGGCTGTCGGTATTATGGCTGTCGGTATTATGGCTGTCGGTATTATGGCTGTCGGTATTATGGCCGTCGGTATTATGGCTGTCGGTATTATGGCTTCTAGGGTTTCGACTGCCGAAATTTAGGCTGGAATTCCCCCTGCCATGCCAGCTGTCGCGCCGGTCCCTCTCCTTTCAGATTCCCTCACGAAATTGGCCTCGTGCCGTCTATGGGGCAGAAGTGAGAGGGGGGGAGGGAGAGAGAGAGAGAGAGAGAGAGAGAGAGAGAGAGAGAGAGAAAGTATTTGCTTCAATTTGCATGTACATTTTCCGGAAATCGAATTTCAATGAATTCAGGAGCGTATAAAAGATAAAATGATACTACCATCAGAATCATTTTATCTTCAGGCCCACAGGGCAATCAATGGACGAGGCAAGGCGCAGTACAATCTACAGCATTCAACGCGCTGCCGATGGCACACCGCTAACAGGACCGCCACCGGAAGACACCAAAGTGGCCGAGGCGAAGGAGGTTGGTCAATTCCAGAATATTGGATAATTTTCTTCTAACAGAATTCCTCTCTGAAGAAGAAAGGGGCCGACGTCCAGCGCAAGAAGGAGCCCGAGGTGTTCCCAAACAACGCCGAGTCGCCTGAGCGCAAACTGACCCTGGCCACCCCGTCGCCCAAGACCAGCTCGCAGAACAAAAAGAAAGAGGTTGGTCAATTCCAGAATATTGGATAATTTTCTTCTAACAGAATTCCTCTCTGAAGAAGAAAGGGGCCGCGGCCGCGGCGAGCGCAAAGAAGGCCAAGAAGAGTTCCAAGAAGAAGCGAAGCGCCGCCCACAAGGTGGTGCAATTCTAACGTTTAGCTATTTTTGTTGCGGATAAAAATGGTCTACGTCTGTTATAAGCGTTCAGGATGCAACGATTTCTTGCAGAAGCCTGGCGGAACTCGTCTCAAGGGATGTGGAGGCTGCCCCGAACTCGCCGCGCCTGGGCATCATTTATGCCACCAATGTGACAACAGGAAGAAGTTTGTCTACTAAGTGTATCAAAACCTCCGAAATTAGGAGCCCGGCCAAGCAGACGTGCAATCCCTACTGCGGCGTCTACAAAACGTGCCTCATTCTTGGGTAAAGGATGCGTTGTGTCCTTCAAAAACACCCGTTTAGTCCCGATCCCCGCTTGAGCGTGGATGATGGCAAGAAGGTCATTCAGGGCTTAAACGGTAAGTCAAAGCCATTTCCGCCATGACCACCTTTTATTTTCAGCCTTGCGCTGCAACTCGTGTTGGCGCAAAGACATCATCGACGAGGAGCTGGCCAAGTCGAGGAATTGAAGCGCCCAGTGATCTCTCCTCTTGAACTTGCTGCTCTCCTATTGAAAGCTCTTCGAATATCAGCTCCATCTCTAGTGTCTCCATATCTCTCCGTTCTTTTGGGATTGTTTTTATGAGTGCTTTTACAATGTGTGCATTGTGGCAGAGCTGGTTCCCGTTAATAAACTTTCCACCGAGACCTGTCCCGTCAAACCATTCGCATATTCGATTGGAATAAACAACCGTCGACGCGCAGCAAAATGGAAATGATTCATGTAAACTCTCAGATGCAGGAAATAATTTCACGAGAGAGAGAGAGAGAGAGAGAGAGAGAGAGAGAGAGAAAGAGAGAGAGAGACACAGAGAGAGACAGAGAGTGAGTGAGTGAGTGAGAGATAGATAGAGAGAGTAAGTTAGAGAAAGTGAGAAAGTCGAAGGTGAGAGATAGCGAGAGAGAGCGGGAGAGAGAGAGAGCGAGAAAGAGAGAGAGATAGAGAGAAGAAAAGAGAGAGATTAGATATTAGATAGAGACGGTATTATGGCTGTCGAAGAGAGAACGAGATATTTTATCTAATTTGCATTTGCAATTTCCGGAAATCGAATTTCAATGGATTCAGGGGGGATATAAAAGCTGGCAAAGATAGAATGATATTATGATACACATGGCTGACAGGCGTAGCCTCATCTACTCGGTGCTGCTTGGGCCGGATGGAGCTCCAATGACCGGAGCGCACACGTCCCCGACCCCCTCGATGCCAATCAAGAAGAAGGTGGGACAATTCAAGAATATTCGTAAAATTTCTTCTAGCCCGAGTCGCCGACTGGTTCGGGTGGCCGGAACAAGAACAAGCTCATGACCTCGCCGCCGTCGGTGCCAATCAAGAAGAAGGTGGGACAATTCAAGAATATTCGTAAAATTTCTTCTAGCCCGAGTCGCCGACTGGTTCGGGTGGCCGGAACAAGAACAAGCTCATGACCTCGCCGCCGTCGGTGCCAATCAAGAAGAAGGTGGGACAATTCAAGAATATTCGTAAAATTTCTTCTAGCCCGAGTCGCCGACCGGTTCGGCTGGCCGGAACAAGAACAAGCTCATGACCTCGCCGCCGTCGGTGCCAATCAAGAAGAAGGTGGGGACAATTCAAGAATATTCGTAAAATTTCTTCTAGCCCGAGTCGCCGACTGGTTCGGGTGGCCGGAACAAGAACAAGCTCAAGACCTCGCCGCCGTCGGTGCCAATCAAGAAGAAGGTGGGACAATTCAAGAATATTCGTAAAATTTCTTCTAGCCCGAGTCGCCGACCGGTTCGGCTGGCCGGAACAAGAACAAGCTCATGACCTCGCCGCCGTCGGTGCCAATCAAGAAGAAGGTGGGACAATTCAAGAATATTCGTAAAATTTCTTCTAGCCCGAGTCGCCGACTGGTTCGGGTGGCCGGAAGAAGAACAAGCCGAAGACTTCCAACTCCGGGAAGACGTCGAGGAAGAATGTCGTGCAAAAGCTCAAGCAGTGCCGGGCCTGTCCGGAAAAGGCAGCCCCGCGTAATACTCTTTGCCATTCCTGCATTCATCGCAAAAGGTTTGACTACCGACTGTATCAAAATCTCCGAATAGGTCGACTGGCAAGGGGCTCTGCAACCCTTATTGTGATGCCTACAAGGAATACGCCCAGGCGGGGTAATGATGAGTTGAGTCCTTCAAAAACACCCGTTTAGCCTCGAACCGCGAGTGTCGACCAAGACGGCCCAGCTGCTTTTGGTGGCCCTCGAGAGTAAGTCAAAGCCATTTCCGCCAAGACCTCCTTTTATTTTCAGAGCAGCGCTGCAACGATTGTTTTCGCGTTGGCCTGACGAAGATCACCCAGCACAGCCAGCAGCCGTAGTGCGAGCGATTCAAGAAGCCCTTAGCAAATACGTCATATGAACCTGATTCGTATTCCCACATAATTCATTCATTCGGATAAAGCTCTGATTCTTTACGCTTTCCCGCAAAACCCTCTGCATATTCGATTGGAATAATCAACTGGCTGCGTGCGCGACAAAATGGAAATGAGTCATGTAAACCCTCAGATGCAGAACATAATTGCATGCAAATATAGATAGATAGATAGATAGATAGATAGAAAGAGAGAGAGAGAGAGAGACAGAGAGTGAGTGAGTGAGTGAGAGAGAGAGGGTGAGAGAGATAGATAGAGAGAGAAAGAGAGTAAGTCAGAGAAAGTGAGAAAGTGGGAAAGTGAGAGAGTGAGAGAGAGAGAGAGAGAGTGAGAGAGATAGATAAGGAGAGTAAGTTAGAGAAAGTGAGAAAGTGTGAAAGTGTCGGTATTATGGCTGTCGGTATAATGGGGCCGTCGGTATTATGGCTGTCGGTATTATAGCTGTCGGTATTATGGTTGTCGGTATAATGGCCGTCGGTTGGCTATCGGTATTATGGGTGTCGGTTTTATGGCTGTCGGTATTATGGCTGTCGGGATTATTGCTGAAATTCTTCTGCCATGCCAGCGGCCCCCCTCCGGTCCCTTCCCTTTCAGATTCCCTCAAGAAATTTGAGACCGCGAAATTGACCTCGTGCCGTCGATGGGAGCCAAGTAATAATTACCCATTAGTGTAGCATCCGGCACGACCAAATACGCCATCGTAGAGAGAGAGAGAGAGAGAGCGAGAGAGAGATAGAGAGAGAGATTAGATATTAGATAGAGACGGACACGGGCCGTCAGAGCGCGCATGAGCTTTTAAAAGCTATAAAAACGTTCCCAAGGTTTCGCTATATATCAAATTTTCCTACGGAAATGTGCGTAATTTTTTTCTCTATCGATCGTATCGATACGATTTTGGAAATACGGGCAGGGGGAAAAGTTAAGATCGAAAAAGACAAAAATCCTTAACATTCTCGATGGCTATATTCGTGACTCTATAAAAAACTCTTCTAGCGGTTGATTGGCTAACTTTTGCGATGGATGCACTGGTGGCAGAGAGGGCGGCCCCGGGCCACACTCTCTGCCACCAGTGCATCCATCGCAAAAGGTTTGAATACTGACTGTATCAAAATCTCCGAATAGGTCCACTGGAAAGGCGCTCTGCAACCCGTTTTGCGAGGCCTACGCGGAATACGCCCAAGCGGGGTAATGATGAGTTGAGTCCTTCAAAAACACCCGTTTAGCCCAGACACGCGGATGTCGGCAAAGACGGCCGAGTCGATCCAGGTGGCCCTCGAGAGTAAGTCAAAGCCATTTCCGCCATGACCTCCTTTTATTTTCAGAAAAGCGCTGCCACAATTGCTTCCGCGACGACCTCGAGAAGGTCACCCAGAAGCACAGCGAGCAGCCATAGGCCGAACACGCCATCCTCCGCCATCACCACTTAAGCCTTGACACAAAATTCGCTGAGCCCCATACTTGTGATCGCCCCATTGTAGCCCGTTGAATCAAGCTCTTATCATTTTTTACTCTTTCCCGCAAAACCCTTTGCATACTGGATTGGAACAAGCAACCGGCTGCGTGCTAGAGTGGCGCTTTTTCAAATCAAACCAGGGTTGAAAAGCCGCTTCGCGACTTTTCAACCCTGGCCCCGTCTGATCCTATAAAATTCTTCACTTTACATCATTTTCCCGAATCAGATGGCGAAAAAATTAGAAACACTTCCTTTCTTCCCTTATATAGGCTACCGTGGCTTCCGGTCTATGCTAATTTTTTCCTAACAAAGAGAGTGCCCGAAATTTTTACAAAAACTTAAATTTAACGTTGAAAATAGCTGATTTTGTACAATCTTATAAGTGTGCAGTCATCTCCAGACCATTACGCACCTAATGACGTATCATACATACCCCTAACTATCCCCCTTATTGAGATACTACTGGAACACGCTGACGGAAGTTGCATGCAAAGTGGCACACACACACACACAAACACTATTTTTTTATATTTCAAAATCAAATCGGCTTCAAATTGATTTGATTTGAATTAGCAAATTTGAGTGCGAAAAAAGCATCTTCAAATCAAATCGATTTGATTTGAATTAGGGGCTGGCCAACTCAAATCAAATCGATTTGATTTGGAATTTGAACAACAGGCTTATCAGGGATGCAAATTGAAAATCCGCGGTTCGGAGGGCTTTTGGTAGCGCCGTTTCTGCATATTTAGGTGTCCTTCACAATAATTCATGGGGAGTTTTTATGACATTTATATAAAATTGAGCCAGACGGTTTTATTTGTCGGATTTAGCCTGCGCGATGGTTTTTTCTTTGGTAAAGCTAACGGGTAAAAACAATAGGAAATGTATAAGGAATCGTTAACTGGGATGCTGGAACAATGCTAAGAGATTATAGGGAAAGAGCGGTGCACGAATTACGAGTTGCGTTGGGTTCATTTCTATGAGGTCTTATTCAAATTATTCAAATCGGCTGGATTTGATTTAAACTGGCGGAGCTCAAATCAAATCGATTTGATTTGATTTGATCGGCTCCAATTCAAATCAAATCGGCTTGATTTGAACAATTTGAATCTTATTCAAATCTGATTTGAATAAGCGCCACTCTACTGCGTGCTCAACAAAATGGAGTCATTTAAACCTCGGATGCATCCAAATATAAAGAGAGTGAGCGAAAGGGAGCGAGAGCGTGAGAGTGAGAGGAAGACAGACAAAAGTGCGACATGTTTGATCTTCTTTATCACCGGGGTCGAAAAAAAAAGAGAATTTTTGACGTTTTTTTAGCTCCGTGATACTTTTTGTGAGCTATCACCGGGGTCGAAAAAAGAGAATTTTTGACGTTTTCTTTAGCTCCGTGATACTTTTTGTGAGCTCCGTGATGATCCTCTGTGAGCTATCGTATCAGGGGTCGAAAAAAAGAGAATTTTTACTTTTTTGAGCCCGTGATCCCGGAATTGTTCGTCTTTCCCAACCAAAAAAAAGAGCATTGACGTTGGCACCTTTTTTTGATTGTGTTTATGCAATAAATTGGTTTTTTTGGCTCGAACTGTCCTTTTGATCAATACTTTATTATTGAAAAAACAACGGCTATTGACTGGACTTAACAGATGAAATCGACAAATACACTCAAAAATTCGGATACTCTTATACATAGCAATAGAATAGGCGATTGACATATTCGGAACTTGTCTTGAATTTGGGGGGGGGGGGGTGTCGTCTATTCGGTGTCTGATCCCGAAGATATCGGCGTTGACGCGACTGGTGTTGCCCTCCTGCCCGGCAGAGATGTCGTGGCCAAGCTGCGCTAGCATGCATTTCGGGCAAATGGTAACTAAAATTTGGATTTTGAGGGGGAAACCGGGAAAATCTTACCTAGCATGACCTTGTAATTTTCGTCTTCGCCAATGTTTTCCTGGTAGGCCGCCAACGTCTCGCATCGCCATCCGTGCCGGCCGTCATCTCCGCTCCGGATGGCCTTCCGGACCGTCGGGATGCACTCCTTACAGAGCTGGTCGATGCCCTGGTGAGTGTGGCGGCCTTTCCTCGGGCTTAGACGGCAAACGGCGGCGTCGTCATGAACAAGCTCACCCTCGCCTTCATCCTTCTTCAGCTTCGAAGTGCCACATAATCCTTGCGATTCCTTCCGGCGTGCGGCTCTTCCAAGCCTCCCTGGCTCGGCAGGGACCGTCGTACTCGCAGTGAGCAACCACAAGGTAATGACGTTCATTGGCAGGCCGATCAGTAGACTTGAAGTTTATCTTGATCACTTTCTGATGCCCGGCGCCGATGCAGCCCATCGCCGGTCTGACGCGGAAGTTATCCGTGGTGTTGGACCTGACCTAAACAATACCAATGAGTTTCGGGTGTATCCGACAAGCTTTACTTTGAAAATTTGGCGCGCATCGGTTGTATTTTTTAGGATCACTTCTGCGTCGACGCCGTTCGGGTTCCAAAGACGATGCAAGTAGGCAGGCGGATCCAGTACCACCTTGAACGCCGGCTCCTCCTCCTCCTTCGGCAGATGCGGCTCCGGCTCTTCCTTCGGTTGTTGCTCGGTGGCCATCTTGCGGGTGCGGGTCGGTGGGGAGATGTTTTTTACGAGTGCCCATTTTTTATTTTCTGTTCTCAACGTTAACACCGCACTTACGGTTCTGGAAGTTTCGGTATTCAAGCCAATATGCAAATTATGGCTACTTCCGGTTTCTTTGTGTTTTGGGTGAAAGTTTTAAAGATCTTCGATCTGGTCTGCGGCTTGATGCAGTACCATTGTTACTTCTCTCCATTCGAATTATTCGTTTGAAGATATTAATTTCTTATTAATTTTATATATGATTCCGGTGCTAATGCAGTTAGGGGGCGGCATTCCGAAATTGGTAGTAAGGGGTTACGAGCCGCTCCGTTTAGCCTACTTGGTTTTCAGCTTAAGCCTAGGCGTAACTTAGTTTTAACCATGCTTAGCTTAGGCTTCGGGAACCTAAGCTTATGCCCAAGATAAGCTTATCTTCAGTTTTAAATTGCCTACGTGGTCAAAATGGGGTCATTTATGGTTAGCTTAGAGTTAAAAAAATTGAGGCTTGTGTCCGCCTTTAGTCAAAGAAAGTGCATTAGTCTTTGTGGCTTCCTTACATTCGCATTATTCGCTCGCTTTTTGATTTTTATTGCTTTCAGGTCGGTGTCGGCACGTGCCTGGAGGACAACTCTGTTTCCAATGGCGCGGCTGCCAGCACACAATCGGCGCGGCTGCCGAATGTCGCGCGGCGCAACCGTGCCGTGGCACGCCTGCCGGCACGCCGCGCCGGCAAGCGGGCTAAAAATGGCTTTGGCACGGCTGCCGGCACACCTAACGCTTATTTTACAGCATATAAAAATAGCATTGCTTATTTGTTTTGGCTAACGGTTGATGCATCGCTCGTGTAGTTGAAACGAGAGCAGCAGCAATAACTAAAATACACTGCCTGTCAGGGCGCGCATGGGGGTGGGGGAGGGCGTGGCCTAGTGGTCTAAGGCGCCGGTCCCAACTCCAGGCAGAGGGTGCTGGTTCGGTTCCTCTGACTGACAGAAGCCCGTTAGGGTTTTGCACTTTTTTGCAAAAGGTACAGATGGGGATCCAAAACCGATCTAAAGAGAAGCCCAAGCGGAAAATACAAGTTTTGCTATTTCCCGGGCTCTAAAGAAGAAATTGTCTCAGATGGTGCCGATTCGCTCAATAAAGGAATATCATAATAACAAAGACATGTACTGCCCAAATTAGCACCAATTCAATGATTTCAAGCCCCTTCATCCGTACAAAGCTGAAACCTTTGACTAGCTTCAGTTGTTCAATTATTAGGATCTCTCATTCAGCACCTTTTTTACTTCCCAGGACCGCAGAAGTACCCAATTTGACAGTACCGATTCTTTTCCGATGAATATCGGTTAAAAACCCCGGAAGAATGAGGCTAAACGCAAAGAAAAACGCGGCGCACAAAGCTCGTATTTTCGCAATTTTTCCGGCTTAAATCCTAGATAAATCCTTATTTTCACGCTAAATCACCCTTAAAACCCCTCCCATAATGTGCGCAAGAGTCTTCTCTATGTTTCGTATCGGTGGACTCCCCACAACAACGTCGTTTTCGAAAGTTATAGGCATTTGAAGTTGAAAATTTGTGAGTTTTTTTTGGCCCCTTTCTTTGCCTCTCTCTCGAAAAATCATGGATCGGTAGGCAAGCATAGTGTGCGCGCGGGCATAGGAACGCTACGGAGCGCCCCGACCTCTCATGAGCGCATTTCTGAATATCTGACAGCCAGTGAATAGCTGGTTCCTTTCGCTTTCTGTTGTCCATCGATCGGAGTTTACGGTTTTTTCTTGTTGAACCTACGATTAGACGTAGATGATATGCGTGTAGCATCAAGTAGCGTTGACCTAGTAACGGTATGCTATTCAATGATTGTTGGAGCGGGTTCAAAAAGACTTACTTTCCTATTACAGTCTCTGCAGCTTGTCTTCAATTTAGCAAGTTAACGAACAGCATTGCCGATCGAAAAGTTTCTACCTAAACGCAGTTGTATCTGTACTCAATTATACCTGCTATTATATTTTCGACCTTGAAACATGCTGATAAGAGATGAGAGTTTTCTTGCCTCGTACTTGTGTTCTAAAGGTTTCACCTGAAATCTCGAGCGTATAACAAACGTATGATAACCATACGTAAGTAAGAGGCCGCGTACGTGACGGCGTAGTACCTATTCCTTCTTGAACAATACATATACATTTATAAATGCTGCAATATAATAAGTTCTGAAGAATTGTTATGACTAAAACAATAGTTAGCGTGCGGCCAAAATTTTTCTAAGTTATGACGCGTTGCGGCTCAGCGACAGCGGTCTGCCGGCAGCCGTGCCTTGCAGCTGTGCCGGCAGCCGCGCCGATGATATGCCAGCAGCCGTGCCAAATCTGGCCTGTCTGCCGCCCGGGGGTTCCCCGGGGCCCCTTGCAACAGAGTAGGACTGAAAGATGTTGAGACTCAACTTCGATAACTGCCCCCATTCTCCTGAGCATTCGAGCTGATTTTTGGCATCGTGCGAAGCTCCTAAGTGGTGGTTTTTAATGCCCTTCTTTTGCTTTTGGAACTTTTTTTAATGGAATTTCCGGCTTCAAGTAACTAGAATTCTCGATTTTCCACTCCTGTTAGCATGGCGCGCAACTACCATATTTCCCCTCTCTGGCGCTCAACGAATCCGGGTTCATCTGCTGCAACCCGGTTTGGGTCACCGAGGTCGGCGGTCTCGAGCTGAACCGATATGTTTCGTTTTGTATTTCCTGACCTTTCTTCTTATAGTGAGGGCGTAATCCTCGACAACGATGCTATCTGAAGATCTGTTTGGCGTCACGCATGCTAAGGTATCTGATATTTTCGGCTTTCCATTTTAGTATGAAGATCGATGAGGTCGAGAATGGAAGGCCACGCCCGTCGAATCGTACCCCGATGTTCATCAATGTATAACTATGCAGGAATGAGACGCTCTATGAAAAACAGCGGCCGCTTTTGTGATTCCAGCGGAGGCATCTTGCCTTTTTACTATTTGCTTTTGGAACTTTCTTGTTTTTAGAAATTTCACATTCGCCGCGCGATGGCTTGGCCGCAACGAAGGAGTTCGATGGGCGAGACGGCAAGCTCATCCGATTTGACGACACCAAGCCGGTCAAGGAAAAGGTCCACTTCGCGAACGTGGGCCTGAACGAAGGATGTCCGGAGTCAGGTCGAAACGCGAGCCCATCAGCTCTTGAAAGGAGGTCTTGTATTAGTGTCTCGCCTTCTTTCTTTCTTTATTTCTTTTTTTAAACACTTTTCTTGTTTACTTCCTCATAGCATGTCTTTTGGGACCAGTCAAGAGTTGAAAGGGCCGAAACTGGGTAAAAGGGACACTTTAGGCCCGGTTCCGACAGGAACTACTCTTCTGATGAGTGTCCCGCCCTTCTAGGAGTCTTTTTTTATCGAGCTCAAAATTTAGAAGTTTTGCGGGCGAGTAAATTTTTGATTAGAAATTTTGCGGCTCAGGGTGGTTGGTAGAGAGGCAAAAGGGCTTTCGAAAGCTTGTGCTCACGTTTGTATTAATGCTTAATACCTTACAGCTTGGTTGCGAGGATGATTTGCGGATACTCAACGTTTCTAGGCCTGTAAAACAGTTTATTTTCGTAGATCCCTGAATGCAACACATGTCACTCCATCCATTGTTAGCCGGCAAAAGCGGGTAGTGGTGAGGTGGAGGGAGAAAGCGTGCTCGGAGCACACAACCCCTACCTAAAATTGCTTTTATAGGATCCAATCGTTAAATTCATTTTAGACGAAAGAGTTGTCCTGCCGCGGCTAGGAATCGAGCCCAAGTTTCCGGGGCTGAAGGTCATAGACCAACGCTTGGTCGGCAGAAAGCAGACCTCATGCCCAATAGCCATTCGAAAAGCGGATATTATGCGCTGTTTGCTTCTGCTGGCGGAGGGGATCATGCTCTAAACTTGGTTATATTAAATTTTAGGTACAGGAGCCTGACCCTGGCCATCAATCGTTTCATCTCCCCCGCCGGACAGTCCTTTTCTATCAGCCGAAAAGCCGTCGACCGATGACTGCGGAAGAGCTAAGGATATGGTGAAGGTACTTTTATTTGTGTTACCATTCCAGGGGAACGCCGAAATTCTCCTTTCACCGAGATCGCAGACCGCTTGTAGAGGTCACCTGCAGAAATGGGTAGCATCAAGGTCTAATTTGACTTTTTAATGGTTTTATAGTACTTTTTAGACGGATGCTGGCGTCACAAACCTCCAACTGCTCCAAAAACATCGTCGTCCTCGTCGCTTTTGGAGCTGGGTTGTGTTTTCTCTGAAAAGGTTTTTTAGATATCGAAGATCTCCTTACTCTGACTTCCACGACTCGTATTCAGCACCGTGCACTTTGGATCCGGCGGACAAGGCGGAGGTGGTGGACATGGAGGGCAAACGCCGTTCTGGAGCCAGAGGTATTGGTGTTTATCATTAGCGTTTGTAGGCGATATTGGAGTTTGCCATGTGACTTCGCTGATTCGATAGAGCTTGAGACCCGGAACAAGTCCCAGCTTTCAAATACTGCCCAAACGAAGGCGCACTTTCAAAAATTAGCTTTGAACGGACCGATTTTGCTAATTTTTCGCTTCGGCTCGACAAAATAGCAACTCTTCCCGAAGACCTTTATCGTTCAGCAGTTTGTGCAAGGTGGGACTTCTTCGGGTTTTGAAACTCTATCCAATGAGCTGTATGACACGCCTACAAACTCCAATGTCACCTAAAAGCGGATTGCAAACCCATTCCCGTATCCTAAAGGTTCTCTGCTACACCTACGATTGGCATTCGGGCATTGTAGACGGCGTTCAGAACAGATTGGCCCGGGGTCACATAGGTGGGTGGTGGGACAAATCCCGCTGGACCGCTGGCGTATCCACCAGAGGGTGGAGAGCATGAGGAACCTATTCCAGGGTCGTGTAAATTTAGAAAATGGTGAAATTACAGCATGAGGGGGCGGATTGTCGACCACAGCATCCGCCGCCTCCACCACCGCCGCCGCAGAAAACTAAAAAAATTACTAAAGCTTTCCAAGGTTAGCTTCGACGTTAGCGACAATTTCTACCATTTATTTACAGTTTATTTTGCCAGTTTTCAGGCCGTCAGCGCGAAAAATTATTTTCATCGTCTCAAACACTAATTTAGAAAATGCCTTGCGTTTTGGACACTTTTCCGTACTTTAACTTTCTAAAATAGTAATAGACCCAAGTAGAATTGCGCGATCGGCTCTTAATTAATAAGCTAGCGTATTATTACGTGCTATAATGCTGAAAATGGCTACTGGGTAGCAGAACTTTAATGTTTGTCATATTATAAGTGTCCGCCGAGCTACAGCTACGACTTGCCCACAAAAAACTTACAACCGCGTCCTCTTTTCAAAAATAAACCCATAATGAATAGGAATAGCAGCGTTGAAATAAGCCTCATGGCAAAAACTTTCGCATCCACCGCGATCTGCCATGCATCGGCGGCAAATTGCCGGGTCAAAATCCGCGCCGGGCCGACTTGGGTGGCTCAATTATACCGCGATCCTTCTTCCACTCTTGCGACTTTTGCCCCTCCCCCCACAGGGCAAATTACGGTCCACCATAGGGCACATCTTGGCGCAAAAAGCGAAAACCATTTTCAAGGGTGTATTTCATGTCTGAATGGTCGTAAAAAATTTTATTATGTCCTGTCTTTGCGTTTTGACGAGTACATTCCGCTCCTCTGGACGCCGCTTCAGGCCTTGATCGAATCACAGTATGCCCCATCTTGCTCCCACAACTGCCGCCCCTCGGCTACGGTTTCGTTGAAAATTGAGAGTCCATCAGAGTCGGTGTACGATATTGTGGGCGTGTCTGGAAAAGGTACACTAGCTTACAGCTTACAGGTTTGTTTTGGTAATAATAATAAGTTAGTATTCCTTTGTCGAAATTCTTTTTAGAACCTACAACATATTAAAAACCTAGTTGATTACCTAGGTATAACGGCTCCCAATATAGCGTGCGATACGCACAAATCAGCCACCGCTTTGGCGTCGAGCCCGGCGCATATAGCTGACGAATTCCCTAAATTGGAATTTGTGCCTAAAGCTCAGTTCAGGCACTACGCTACGTGGACACCTCATTGCGCAGAGAGACACCCACGTAGCCCGTGCGGAAACTGCTTTTTAGATAACATAACCTACCGCCAACGCGTCCACCATCAACTGCATCCGGGCCGCGTTGTAGCCAAGCTGAAGCGGCGGTTTGAGGCTTGCAGAAGCTACGCCAGCCTACCATGTACATGTACTGTACGGTGAATGCCGAGAATGCGTAGAGCGCATCGTTTTGGTAGACGGTCGCGAAATCGCGGGTGTACTGCTCGGTGAGCTGCAATTTTTGAGTTTCTCTGTCGAAAAGGTTTATTAAATTCAGGTAACTTCACTATCGACGTAAAATCACCCACGATGTCCATGTCGCTGCCAAGTGGTCCATCATCGCCGAGCGCTTTCCACACCTGGCCCCGTATGTAACGATCCGAGGTGCAGAGGGCGCGCGCGAAACGGCGCAACGCGGCGCCTATCGACGGGTCGGCGTCCTTAAAAGGTAAAGTTTTATTGATGATACTTTAATAGAAAATACCTGTAAATGGTTGTCGACCCATCTTTTGACGGCTCGCTCCTTGTTTGAACAATACGATAGGTCGTCGGCCATCTTTTTTAGCTAGAAACGGGTGGTTTTTGGTTTTAAAAAAGCCATTTCTAGCCGATAACTGTTATAATAGTTTTAATTCACTTTCGCCCTCCCAAAAATCAGATAAATAAACATAAATAACGCTCGAAAAAGTTAATTTTCTTTGAAATCACGCCCTTTTCTCTTCACAGAAGTGGATTTTCGTGTGGTGTTAAATACAGGTAAGGTCATATCAAAGGCACTTACCGCTTGCACCTCCTCCTCTGAAGCCGCGTCCCCAATTATCGACTGTAAACGCAGCAACGAATATTCGGGATGAAACGCATCTCCGGCGACTACCCGACAAAGCAACGATACGAACAGCAGTAATGTGTCGCGATTGATGGCCATTCTATTGGCATTGAAACTCACCGGAAACGGGGCTTTTGCAATCGCAAATGGCGAACGTGCGACCTTTTGGCACGCGCATGTTCGCAAATGAGCCGCTTATACGCGCCGGCGTTTATTGGTTTCGTACCGGGAGAGCAATTATTTTTTTGGGGAGCGCCCTCACGGCCATCGATCAAAACGAAAGCTGGATTCATGGGGTGGATAAGGGGATAAAAATAACGCTATTAAAGTTATAGATACTTCAAAATTGATTTTCAGATTTTTAGAGATAGTTTAAGCGCAATCGCGTAGCAAATACAGCTAAAATTATTGTAATCCCGCCAATAGTGAAATTTAAAGTCCGATTTATGTAATTTTGGCGCGGTCCTATATGCGCCGATGTGCCTGGTTCGGTTTTTGCGGATCTTGTCGTTTACCAGTGGGGGCTAATTTTCCAGATTACACCCGAAGCTTCTATAGCTGATTTGTATCGTTTGCACAGTAACGTGGTCAACATTTTTTTCATCAGAAATTCTTTTATTCGAAAAAATAAACCATGACACGAGGGGAACCACCTTTTGAAGTACAAAATAATAAAGTGGAAATAGAAAATTCGCAAAATCGACCAAAGAAACGGGCAGCGGAGGTGCACATGCAGAACAAAGTGCCACCGCGCCAAACATTATTCATATGTTTTGAAGGGGAGGTGAACGTTTAGACTATGAGCTTATTAGATAGAATATTTTAGACTACTGGTATAAAGGGAGAGGGGGGCTGGAAGGGTGCGTCTCACGGTTCGGCTAGTCGACAATTCTCTGAATAAGGCCTCAACGAATTTCAAATTTATAATGTGCGTAAAAAGGTAAATTCCAAAAGGCTAGTTTGCGTTTGTCAACAACGAAGATGCCTTCTCGAGCGTGCTGGATCGATCGCAGCCGTCGATGCGAAAGCCAGCAACAAGTGGGCAATGCTGGGGGGAAACGCCGATCCCTCTAGGAAACTACGAAACGCCTTGAATTTGCTGTGGAGGCAATAAATAATAGACAAATCGTTCTTTTTCGCGGTCAAAACAATTCAAAAGACTAGATGACGGATGGGTCGAAGCTTGAGCAATGCTGAAAGTAGATGTCTGTGGCCTGGGGAGGGGGGAATTGGCTAATATTTTTGTGATCAAAATGGGGGTATAGAATTCGAATAAAAATTATAATCTTCCCTATAAAAACGCGACGAAGAAGAAAAAAAAAACAACACGAGAAGTATGTGACAAAAGATATAGTGGGGGCAGTGTCAAATCAAATGGGATGTTCCCTAAAATGTGGACAGTATTTTTGTGTACGGGACAAGGAGAATAAGGAAGGGGAAGGCAGTTTTTCGGGTGGAAAAGTATGGGGGGAGATTATTAACTGCAAATTCTTATCATCCTGGGCGTAGAGGCACCATTAATAAACGTTATAAGAAAAATGGCATTGTTTTTAAGGTTATCTGGGCGGTCCTGAGGGGAGCAGGACTGTTTGGGAGTGATGGCTTGTGCGTTCGGGGGGACAAGCCTCGAGGAAAGTTACGATTTTGGGGACTTCTTCTTCTCGTAGGTGAGCACCTGGTAGAAGAGGAGCAGCAGTGAGAGATTGGCCACCGCCAGCAATAGAGGCACTTTGAAGCGCAGCAGCCATGCCTGACAAAAAAGACTATGGGAATTAAAAAACGGAACTCACCCGAAAGGCCGGATGTACGAGATAGCGAAGCGGGTTTGCACGTAGCAGTACTCGTTCCTCTTCTTCCCGCAACACTTCTTGCCGTCGTTGGTGTGCCAATCGGGCGGCGTCTTCTCTTCTCAACCGGAGTCCCGTTTGTTCAAGGGCCGCCAAATTTGGCAATGAGCCCATGTTCTCGTCCGTTTCCGCGTCGCGTGTCTCGGCTGATGGTGCGGCACGGTCTCGCGAGGAGGCCAATGTCGAGCGTCGGTTCAGGAACTGAAATTGATCGATTTCCATGGGCATTTAAAAGATTTGAAGATTGGCCTTTCCAATTAGATTTTGCAAGGTCATATTTTAGAAAAACATAATTCTGAACAAATTTGCGCCCCGTTATTAAATTCAAAAGGTCACAAACAGTGAGATATAGCGGTGAAAAAATTTCGGAGTTTTTACTTTTCAAAAAAATCATTTTCGAAAGTAGCCTTACATTAGACTTCGTTGGTATAAAGCTAATTCTAGGCTTAGTCTCAGCGTAGCTTTTTCAGAGGCTTGGAGTTTAACAAAAGCCATTTGGAGAGTTTTTTAGTAAAAATCCGGCCTGCCCACCCCTAAATGCAGTATTAGCACCCGATTTCCTATACGCTTACATTTGGATTATTCTCGTTGATGTGGTCGGTCTGGCGGGTGAGTGACGGGCGATTGCGGCGTATCTTGGATTGTTGCGGATTTCCGGCCATGACATATTGATCGTAGTGATCGTCCGAGAGGGAGAATCTAATTAAATGCTTTTGAAACCGAGCGAAAATCAGCATACCTGGACCCGGACTTTGAGCTGCCCTGCTGCGATGAGGCGAATAAACTGCCGAGTGCCGACGGCTTCTGCGAGGGTGGCTGAGACTCGGACGGGCCACTAAGAAAACAAATTACAATTTCAGGAAGTCATATTCTACCTTTCGCCCGGATCGTGTGGCTGCGTGGGCGTGTCTTCGGCGTGCGGCATGTTTGGCGACGTGGCGAGGGCAGCGGCTTGCATGCCAGGCTGTTGAACCTGTTGGTGTTGCTGGGGCTGCTGTTGCTGTTGTTGGGGATGCTGTCCTGGTTGCATGGGCTGTTGATAGGCGCCGTAGCCGCCCTGCATCATGCTGGTGCTTGGGTGCATGGCCTAAATGTGGTGGATCCAAGAAATATTGTAAAAAAGGTCTAAAAAGTTTAAAACACGTATTTTTCGGTAATCGACTGTTAGCGGGGGCTAACTTTAGCTTATCAACCCGAAAGATTCCAATAATGAAATACACATCCTTTGGGCAGATTTTTACATGTTTTTAAGCATTCATAAAAGGGTTTAAATTTTGAAAATTTTTTGAATTGTCGAAAATTTAACTTTTTAATTTTTTAAACATAATTTATGTCTTTTTGTACCCTACAAAAGTACATCCAGCTCCTCCAACTCCACCCACATGTTGTGCCATCATTGCCGGGTGCTGATGCTGCAAGACGTGCTGCTGTTGGTAGTTCATCTGCGGCGGCGGAGCACCCATCGGCTGTCCGGGCATTGGGCTGTAGTACAACTGAAAAAGAACAATTATTAGATCCACTTTTCAGATCAACAATTAGCCAGAGCAACCCATGCGATTGTGGACGGACCGGGGGAGAGGGTTAAAGGGACCGGGAAGTCGTTAGGTATCCTATGCGCGTGCAGTACCCCGATGTTCCGGAGCCGTTAAAGGTATAAGCAAGGCATGGCTCTGGATTTTTGGCTTAGGATTTTCTATGGATTTTGCAGCGCCTGCGACCCGTGTCGCGTATCCATTACGCAACGTAAATGCTGGCCTGCTCGCGGCAAGATTCAACGGAAATCCATAAACAACAAAATCCATAGTCATGCCCTGCCCTTTAAAGTGCACGTTCCGATATCGTTCTCATAATGCTACGCGAGTACTAAGAACTTGAAATTTAAAGGGACTGGGAAGTGCGAAAATCGACCCGTACCGCCGACTACTCGACCGCTACGCTACACGCCAAAACACGCTGTGACGGGTCGCTGTCGAGGCCTAGCGGACGGATCGGGTCGATTTTGGTAATTCCTGGTCCGTAAAGGAACAAAAAAATGCAAAAGGGGAGCGCCAGGTATGGGGTGGGTGTGAGCATTCGATAAGTATAGCTATGAAAATCGGTACTGGACTGCTAGCAGAGGGAAAGGAATTTTTGTTCATTTATATATTAATAATAAACAAATAATTTGTTAATAATAAATAGTGTATTTTAATTATGTTTTTCATAGTTTTTGATCCCTAGAAAACCACGAAAAATATTTTTAATATTTTTGATTTTCATTTTTTTCCAAAAATTAAAATTTTGGAAATTTTTATGATTTTTCCCGCGCTTTTTAGATCTAAAAACTGTGTGAGATGCTACAAAATTGTTTATATTTTGTTATAGAACCGGGAGTGGGAAAATGGGAAAGTTCGTTTCCCCCACTGCTAAACGTCCAGTACCGAAAATCGCAGGGTCAGGTGGTGAACAGCAGTTCCAAAAGGTGCTCGAGGAGGGAGGGGGCGGGGGCTACCTGCTGCTGATTATGGTGTCTGTAGATGAGGTCGTGGGGCATTTGGCCTTGGATGGGCGTCTGCGGGGGGATCAGCTCGATCGTCGGCTGCAGAGAGTTCAGAGGTCAGCAACATGAGAAAGGGAGGGAGCGATAGAATGGAGAGGGGGCAGAGATAGAGAGCAAGCCGAAAAAGGAGAGTTTACGAAAACATACCGTGTCGGCAAAATTGACGTGAACATCGGGGTGGATGGTGGTGGCGCCTAGGGGTAGATGATTTTGCTGGGCGTAGCCGACGTGGTTTGCGTAGGGCATTCCGTGGCCGGACGGCTCGCCCATGTCGAAGGAGGGCTGTTGCTCGAAGGAGGGCTGCTTAAAGGGTGGTTGAAAAATTGTTTTTTTTTCCGATTTTTTTAGATGTAAGGAGCCAGAAAGAGCTGGAAAAAAGCTAGGAAAAGCGATCTACTTTTCACTCAGTCAAAAAACGGTATCGTCAAAAAGCGCAGGTTCAGCCGTCGGTTTACATAGCTTATTTTCTTTTTGTCAAAAGTTCACGTTGTCGAAATACAGTGACTTTTTCGTCTCGATTATTCATCTACAACATTTCGCAAATTTCAGCGCTTTGAAAATGAAATTTCGACAAACTGTTATTTCGCCAAAACGAATTTCGACATACCGATAGCAAATCGATTTACATTACTACGTGCGCTACTATGTACGTAGCAAAAACAGGCGTAAATAGGCGCCACGTGGAGCTAATGCCTGTGCGTGATCGGAATTTCGGTATTATCAAAATTCTGCAAGAAGATTCGGTGTTATCACGGTAACCCCTTTCAACTTCTAGTTTCTAGCCCAAAACCGCCAGCTCTACCTGTGATTGTGCTCGCGAGTAGCTCCGTGACGGGTGCTCGATGGCGTCGAACGATTCCTGGGCGGCATGTGAAGATTCGAGGAGTTGCCGTCGCATGATATCCGTGCCCGGCTGCTTGAACGACGGGTCGAACTGCTTGGCGTGGATTCGGGCGACGTTCGAGTCTTCTTGAGCCTGGAAATTTACACGGATTTACTTTTTTAATACGCAAAAATACCTGCTGGGCCATCAGCGTAGCCTGCTCGGCTCGTTCCTTTGCGGTACTCGTCCTCGACGCTGCGATGTCGGCCTGAAAATAGAAAACATGGAGGAAAACTGGGTTTTTTGGTGCTAATTCGTTAGCGGGGGTGGGGTGGGTGGGCGAGCTTTTTGTTATGTTTCCATAAGCGCGCTATGATTAAATAAAAGTCATTTGAAGAATTATACGTCAGTTTTCGGTCGAAAAAGCTTTACAACTCTGAACTGTTCGAAAAACCTTTTTTTTAGGATTTTAGTTTTTGAGATTTTTTGTTTGTTAGGTGAAATCATGAAAAATGGTGAAAAATGTCACCATTTTGGGCTTTTCAAGAATATTTTCACATCTTTTTCGTAATTGGCATTTTTGAATACCTTTTGCTGTGCAATACTCGCCGCCCGATTCGCCGCCTCAACGCTGGCCTCGACACGTTCTCGGATTTTCGAAGACCGTACAAACAGCATGCCGCGCCGTCTTGTGGACACCACCAGCACGTTGTTCTTGTATTTGCCCTCTTCTTTCCTGAAAAATAAAGCCTAAAATTATTCAGAAAACCCGTACGTTCCATCCCGAAACGTTGTGACGCCATAGCCGTTTTTCGCGTTGTTCGACCATTCGCCATGATATTTTAGGCCGTCGGTTCTAGGAAATGATAAAAATTAAACCATTAACAAGGATAGATACCTTTCACAGACGCCGAATCCCGATCGAGCATCATTTTTCCATTCTCCGCAGTAGGTTTCGATGGCATTTTCATCAATGTTTTCTTCCTGAAAATGAAAATTAATGATTTTTATTTTGCTCTGCAACGTATACGCTTTTCTACTCTACTTTTAAAGCTTTTGAATGGCTACTAAGATAAATTTTGCAGGATTTTCTATAAAATTCTATAAAGTTTTCTATAAATATCGTACAGCAATAGACAAGCAAACGAGTCCCGTCTTTCCAATCTCCTCATCCCTATCACATCGATGAATCCTCTTCGGCTCCCTTCGATCCCTACTCGCCGCCCGTTTTCTACAGGCTGCACAAGCATGTTTGTGCCCTTCGACCCCTCTTGGGGGTCCGCATTCCGTGACTATCCTCCGATTCGGTACTGTTTCCACTTGTTCGACAAGTACAGACTGGCACAAATCCCGGCGTTCAGCCCAATTTCTCCTGGCCGGCGTCCCGGTCCATCTGCAATATTCTGGCAATTCAGGGACCCGGGGTTCCGGATCAAGAGTTTCTTCCGAATTCCCGTTCGATCTTTCCTCGCTTATTGGAATGTTGCCAACGATTTCCGGTATGACTTTAAAATATTCGCCACCGTCTTCAAAGTCGCGGGATAGCCGCTTGACTTTGCGCTTTGCTTCTGGGCTGAGCAAAGGCTCGATTAGAGGTTCTGGTTTTTCCACAGAGGGCTTTGTGATCGATTTCCGAAGGACAACATGATGATCCGCTGCTTTCTGTGCGCCAAGAGCTTCAACAGGTTCTGCTAAAACTGCTAGGTCAGCTGCAGCAACAACCATTAAACTGGTTTTATGAATTTTCTGGCGGTCATCAGCAATTATCGCGCCGCTTCTTTTGCGCCCCTGCTGGACCTCAGGCGCGTCCACCGGCCCAAAATCAATCTCCCTGCTCCGATGGCTTCTGGGGAGGGTTCTCGTCCGGAATTGCGGGTCTTCGGGATGAGCGAGCTTTTCCCCGACCTGCATCCGGTTGACCGGCATCGTCCTCGACCACTCCTCATCCCCATCATGTAGTCTGTAGCCGGCCGTTTTCAACTCCCATTGACTTCCCTCCCCGACGACACCCTGCACGATTCTCGATCGGCTCAGGAATTCGGAGGGGTCCTGCTTGGAGACGGGCCCCTTCGGATGCCGCGCACATTTTCGATGACACCCGTAATCGATCTGTGCCTCAAGGCTCAAATCGGGCCGGGATCTCGATCGTTTTTCCACATCCTCGACTATCAGAGCCTCATCATGGTACATTGATCTGTACTTCTGGTCCCGTCGTATCTTCTGGGTTCTGAATGCGTGTTTCGCGCGATCTTTTCGCGACTTTGGTTCTTCGGGCACCACATGATCACCATAGCCGATATATGGAGCATCGCCGGGCCGAAGCCGCGACGCGTCCCGCTCGGCCGGCTTCACGTCCAGCTTTCTCGGGCCGGTGGAAGGAAGCAGACTTTTGAGGAAGGCGGCCAGCAGCCGTTTTTTGGAGCGTCGCGTAGGGGTGGGTGGGGAGGAAATTTTGAAGGTTTTTGGGGGAAGGGAGGTGTGATTTAGCCAGGGTCGGCCAAAAAATTTCGTCAGTATCGGCCCGGTCAGAATATAGCCTCGAAAAGCGGAAGCATCGATTTCAGGTAGCAGGTGGTTACGGTAGCGGTGTGGCTATGACATAGGGCGCTGAATCAATGAATCAATCAGGACTAGGGGCCCCGAATCAAGAATAGCCGCGCGCGTTTTCGGCGCGGGCTGGTCGTCTTCTGTTTGCTAAAAAGCACCTTGACTGTGGGGTGCGGTACGAGGCGGGTGCTTGAGGGTCTGAGGGAGGGAGATGATAGCCCACTGATGTCGCGTCGGGTCAGCAACGCTTTTGATTCAACGGGTTTTTTGGGGCTCGAAAAATCCGGGGGCCCAGGATCGCAAATATCCGCGAGATAGGGGGGAGGAGAGGGGGCGCAAAATTCGTAGCTTGCTCCGCAAGGAATGATCAGGCCACAAATTTGAAAAAAAGACTAATAAATTTGGTGCTGGCTCATTAGCGGGGGGCAACCTAACTTTTTCCTGTGATGAAATAAAGGTCTTGTTTAATACGAGTTTACGTCCTTTATCGCTAAAAAATCAAGGAAACCAATCCCCCCGCTAAAACACAAGAACCCAGAATTCCCTAAAAACGAACCTCCTGTGCCGCAAAATCGCCGCGCCCTCGATGGAGCGAATCTTCGGAGGTGCAGCTCATCGTGCTCCCACTCGAGCGCAACGAACCTGAAAGCGAAAAATTAAGCGAATATTTCGTAAAACAAGTTTAGCACATTCAAAAAATCAAAAAATTCTCGACGCAACGCGCAACGAAAAAAGAGGGACGGGATGATGATGATGTTGGCTGTTAGGGGCACGCGCAAATAAAAACAAATATTTTAAGCGAGGCAGCTTTTCTGGGCTCGATTGATACGTGGAGGGCTTCTAACTGAAGGGCCAAATTTCCGGTTTAAATTCAGTCGAAAAAGGTTGCAAACGCCCATTCGACGAAGTAAAAAGTCATCCACGTATTTTCCAAAGATCGAACCCGCACAAAACGAAAATAAAAAGTGAAGCGAAAAACCTGACAGGCCAAAGGGAAATGAGACTCACGGGTGTCTGAAAAAATGGGGCATATTCGATGAGAAAAGCCGTGAAAAACGAACCGGTCATCGAGGTGACACGCTGATGGATATCGCCGGTGCTATGCTGCTTTTGTATCCGGAGTCCGGAAAGAATCGTTCGTTTCACGGCCAGGGATCGCTGAAAAATCATGCTGATTATCGTTTATTTGATCTTTCGTGTCATTTTATTATGTTTTATATTGATTATCTGCAGTAAAAATATAATGGAAAAGTTTAAGGGGTCATAAAACTTTTGGAAGAGGCTTCCCAAACCGTTTTTAAGCTAAACAAAAACAGAAAATATGTCCGCAAACAGTTTATTAGCTTTCAAAAGGCGATAAATTTTTGAGCGCATGTTTCCTTGGTATTTTTCGCATAAACAATAGCAAAACACCTCGCTTTTCTGTATTTCAAAAACCAACCTCAGAGAGTGAGCGTCTCCGGCGTGCCGGCGCCGAGCTGTTCGCCTTGAGCACGAAACCGCCGCGGCCATCTACCCGTTCCTCTGCAAAAAATAAGTTCAATAAAACAGGTTTGTAAGCTCGCGGTCAGGATCAGAGCTAAAACTCACTATTTTCCTGCTCCTCGCCGCGGCCGCTTCGTAAACTCGTTAGGGAGGCGTTCGTCTGGAAAAAACGGTGTAAAAAATACGTCTAAATATAGAAAAGGTACAACAAAATCGATAGACAGGCTACGTGGAGCTCCAAAGTACACGCTTCAACTGTGCCCTTATAAAATTTTCTCCTTACATAGTTACTCTCCCCTTAGATGCCACCAAAACACCTTCTTAATCTGCGATATTTGGAAAAACCTAGTGAGTAATCTTCAAAGCTTTAAGGAATCGATAAAGCCGTTTTTGTACGCCGAAAACTTATTACAGGGCTGCGGAGAGCTCCAAAATACCCGTCCCACGTGCGCTCTTGTGACGTTTTCTTCTCATCAACAATAAAAAAACGTTCCCACCTGTGACTTGTTGCGAAACTTTGCGGCGACGGTGTAGGGGGCACTTTTGCGCATGCCGTAGCCGTGGCGCATCCCGCGAAGCCATTGGCCCTGGTATGAGCCTGGAAAGAAAAAGGTATTTCCTAAATTTTCTCTGCAAGTTAGCCTTGCTTCAATTAAGGCTGCATACCTTTACCCCATTTTGCGCTGATTCTCAATCTGTTTTCAGACACTACGAATAGGTTAGATGGAAAAAAAAAGTTATGAAGAAGCTTTTAAATGGGAAAAAGCCAAAAAATGGCCCAATTTCGAGAAATTTTTGCCTTTTCCCGCATTGAGAAACTTTAGAACTTTTTAAGTTTTCTGGTTTCGCAGATTCTGAGACCGGCTTCGGAATCAGCGCAAAATTCTGCACAATTTAGGCCTTGTCCCGTGTCACTAAAAGACGTCTGCTTGTAAGTAAAGAGACAGTCGGAAACCTTTCCTAAATGCTCTCCGCCGGCTTGCCATGCTTTCATTACGGTTAAATTTCATTTTTTACCCTCTACCCCACCCCAATACGATGATTGTTTATTTACGTGAAGAGGAGAATAGAGGGATGCCCCCCTCTGGGTGGGTGATCAAGAGGGGGGAAGTGCGGGTGGAGGGGGAGAAGCCTTTTGTTGCTGGGTATCTCTTTTTCTCTTCGTTCTCTAACTCGTTATGCCGGTGTCCCTGGTTTACAGCAAAAGAGGCGAATGGAGCACATGCTCATGTCCGGGGTGGCCCTGACGAGGCCGTCCCCCGGGTACAGACATCGATTTACGAACGGCACAATGGCCCGCAAGGGGGGAAGCTAGCAGAGGGTTTTGGGGAATGATGGAAGAATTGAGGAATTGATGATGGTATAAAAATGGTACTGGACTATTAGCGGGGGGGATTATCGGGAAACCGAATTTTTCCTATAATTCCAGAGCTGCCTTTTAATGTAATAGTCAGTAATTGAATCATTTCAAGTGGAAAAACGATGAAAAAAATTTCTGTGTTTCTGTCCAAAATCAGCCGTTTTTTGGTCAAAAATATCGATTATTTTTGTATTTTTTTAACCAAATTTTCTAAGTTTTACCCTCGGGAATCGAAAAAAAAACACAGTACCGATGCTTAGAAAAATAATAGAAAGACGAAAAATTAGACGCTTAGAAAAATGTTGGACCTCCCGATAATAAAACACTAATAATAAAAAGTAGTATAAATCACCCACCCTGATCGGCGTACACTTCAGTGCCATAGCCATCGTGGAATCCGGCGCTCCATGTGCCCTGGTATTTCGCTTGATTCGTCGTCGAGTGGCGGACACCGTAGCGGCCTTTCAGCCTGGAAAATGTGAGGGTAAAATGTGGATTTAAAAATAAATAAATCAATACATTAACAGGGCATAAATTATATAAATTATTATATAGTTAAGTTTTTAATCTAAACAAAGGATAAAAGGATAAAAGGATAAAAGGATAAAAAGATATAGCAATTCGCTAACCCCTGTGTCCACTCTCCGCGGTAGACCCATCTTCCGCGTGCCTCGATGCCGAGCCCGTGGCGTTTCCCGTTCTGCCATTGGCCCTGGTAGGTGTTGCCAGATGGCCATGTGTAGACGCCGGACACCTAAAAACGGATGATTAGTGTATATTTTAGTTATATAACTCATATAGGCTTGAATTAAACTTGGCTTATGTTTAGGTTTAGACAAGGGCTTATCGAGGTGGTTTATCGGGGGAAAGCCAACTTTTTCCCTCCAGTTTTCCTAATACAAATAGAGCAAGTGTCTTTAAAGGGTTTTGATTAAATATAAACGTAAAATCTTTACAAATTTGGATTAAGAAAATCGATAAAATATTGATTTTTCGACGAAAACTGGCCAATTTCGTTCGGAATTTTGACTGAAGATTTTTCTAGTTTTTTCCAATAAATTAATATAACAATAATACAAATTTCCCCTTAAATATAGTTGAATTTCACTCAAAACACTATTAAAATACTTACTATTACGTTACCAGGTATTTCTGGGCTAACAGAACCCCGGGTATTTGACGTTTCCCCGAAAACCAGTTCCCCGAAAACCAGTTCCCCGAAAACCAGTTCCCCGAAAACCAGTTCCCCGAAAACCAGTTCCCCGAAAACCAGTTCCCCGAAAACCAGTTCCCCGAAAACCAGTTCCCCGAAAACCAGTTCCCCGAAAACCAGTTCCCCGAAAACCAGTTCCCCGAAAACCAGTTCCCCGAAAACCAGTTCCCGAAGATCGGTTCAAATCAAAGCCGGCATCGAAATCTTTGTCGGAAAATCAGACATGGAAAGGTCAGAAAAAGTTACTTGGATCCAACGTCATATGTAACTGGTTTATTCGAATCAGCATGAGTGTCGAAAGTTCTGTAGTAATCTTACGATTCTACAGGACTTACGAGGGTTTAATTAGGCGGACTTGGCGGGCGGCCAAATTCTCCCTGGGTCCCGGAGCGCGCCCCCCCTGCGGGCCACCGTATGGCGGCCGCCCTCGGCCCGCGGAAAGGGCATTTTCCCCAGTCGCTGCAATTTCTCCCTTCCTGGGAGAATTGCTGCCGGTCATTCTATGACTGGTAGGGCGAATTGGTGTTGGTGTGATGTGTCCTGCATCCCCGATACCGGTGACCCCGGCGAGCTCCTATTCCAGAGTGTATTTCTCCAACCTGTCCAGACCTAGCGCATTCCCCTTAATCCCAGACCTTCCCCGACTTATATTACATGTTTTCCGGTATCCTTTTCTAATATGAATAAACTCTTATTCCACGAGAGTGTCCCTTATCCAGACAAATGCATTAACTACCGCTGATTAGCCGTTCGCGCGTCTTCTATTGGTTCAGGTCTTATCCCAACAAGGGATGCGGGTGGCAAGCCTTCGCGTGGGCGCTATTCTAGTATTTATTACTAGTCTAGCGTAGGGTGCCGCTTCCTTTTGTCATGGTGCGTCTACCAGGTTTCAACCGGGTCAATACTGCATTTTGCTGTATAAGCCAGACCTTTTGTAAGTTTAAGCAGACCCTTTTTTGGGTAAGTTTCAAGCAGAAGGTACCGGAGCACTTTGTGCTAAGCAGACCCAGGTTTTCCCTCTCCAGTCTTTTTTGCCGTGTGATCAGCGGCCCCGGAAACCCGGGTGAGGTGATCGGTGGGTAATCATGGCCCTGATTGCCGCCCTTCTCAGGTTCGGCTCTGTCCGACGAGAGTTTAGCACTGCATAGCGCAGATGTTATTCACCACTCTAGTTCCCCATTGGACTGTGCGGCATCCATGGATAAGCGACCGATGAAAATTCCGGCACAAGACGGGAGCTGGCTCTCTGCTGCCCGTCCGATGAAATTCCGGCGTGAAAAACGGGAGCTGGCCCCCGTGCTGCCCGTAGCTTCTCAGATTCAATGGGGCGAGGAGGAGGAGGTTTTGCCTCATCCAGGCCTACGGAAGACTGCAGACATAAAAGTGGTCTGTAAGCAGCTATCAAGTCAGACGACATGGGAAGGTCGAAGACTAAGCAGAAAACGCGTTCTAGCTCTGCGCTAAACGTAAAAAAGGAAGCACTTTGTGTTTTCGAGCTTGCCCAGGCACCGAACTTCGGTTCGAGGAAGCAGACCCCTTCATCAGTCGTCCAGAGCCAGATTAAACTTTTTTAGGTTTACAAGGCCGCAGCAACGACCCAAGAAGGCAGATTTCGCGCTCCTCGCTGCCCAAGACAGCATTCAGGCCCTCCTCGATGGAAGTGCGCACTCGTCGAAGGAAAAGCCCAGAAATGCTACACTTGAAGCAGAAAAGGACAATGAAGAGACGAATTCATGCCCTAGGCCTTGAGAAAGCCTAGTGGTTGTGTTTTCGTTGTTCCTTTGCGATTTATCGCACCCTTTTCTCACCCAACGCAGACTTTTCGGCATTTATGTCACCGCGGAAGCAACATTTCCCGCAAAAGCAGATAGATTTCTCGTGCAAAACGTTTTCCCACGTTTTGTTTTCCTTTTCCACTTTCTCTACTTTTTGGCCTAGAATTCGACTTTTCACAGGTTTTGCGCGGTGTCCTCGTAGCCTGATGGACGGCGCCGACCGCGGGATCGTGGCCTCATGCCACTTTTCCCCGGCGTCCGGCCTAAAAATTGTCGATTCTTTGCCCAGAAAGTCTCTATCTCACTTTTCTTTTCCACTCACAACTTTTGTTGTGTGTTCCAGAGTTGCTTCCTGCTGGGGAAACCCAAACACCCAGATTTGAGCTTTCTCTCGAGATCGCTCAGGATTTTCCTTCCAGAAATGGGAGAAATATCCCGGCATTCGTTGCCACAAGTCAGAAAACACTCACTTGTGAGTGCGAGCTTATTGCTCGGGGCTTTAGCCCAGTTTTCCAACCATTCAGACTTTTTTAAGCAAAAAAGCAGAAGTTTTTGAGCTTTTTTAGAGCCAAAAACTTGTTTTCTTCATTCAAAGCAGTCTCAAGCGCCTCATCTTCCAGAACAGTCTTCATGACGACCGGCCGGACGTTATGGGACAAGTTGGACGAGGAATGGAACGCTGAAGCTGCCGAGCGATGGTCGAATCGCCAACCCAGAAGCTGTGATGACCGCGCCAACGCCGGACAAGCAGGCTGGAGGACTCGCGAAAAAGGTAATTTGTATGTTGGACCGTTTTTCTTCTAGTTGACTTTTAGTTTTCGTTTCTTTTCGTCTAAATTTTCTTTAAAAAACGCGCTGGTGATGTACGATTCATTTCGCAAGCATCCCAGTTAGCTCAAAATTCAAAATTTCTTTCAAAATTCTAAAATAACGGTCCTCATACAAATCCTTTAAGCGAATTCAGGCTTTTCTCCATCACCCCAAAGCAGAATTGCTCTTTTTTGAGCAATTATTTCCCTTTCAAAGCAGATTTGAAGTCGAGCTCGCCTAGCGCACGCTCGCAACCGGCATATTGGGCGCTGGCAGATTGCTGTTTCAATGCAATTCGCCGCCCGATCAGCCAAAACCGAAGCAGAGTTTTCGTTATCGAGCAACTTAACAGATTAAGTTGCCTCTTCAGGGAGCCGCCTACTTCAGCTCGTCTCAAGCCGCCTTCCGTCTGCAGCGGATCGCAGCGGCAGCAGAAGAAGTCAGCGCGAAGAAGCAAGGGCAATGCAGGTGGGCGTTGTGCGGCATGCTTTGCGGAAACGTAGAGCATTGCAGCCGCGCCCTCCAGCAGGTTGGCAGTGAATTTCTTCATTGCCAACTCACCCTTAAAGCAGGAATTTCCTTTTCCCTGGGAATTCTCCCATCCAGACCCTCTTATGAAGTTTTTCTTCAAATCAGACTTTTTGCTTTGAAGTTACTTCAAAGCCATTCAGATCAAAACTTCGGTTTTGTTTTTCCGCACGTTTTACGTGCAAAGCAGAGTTTAGCTGTTTGTTGAAGCTAAATCCAGGCAAATCGGTTTTGTGCTTGCACATTTCCACCAGCTTTGGCCATGCAGATACAATTCAGCGAAACTTTTCGTTTCCCTCAAAGCAGAAAGTTTCTTTCGCTGATTCTTGAACAAAAGTGCGAATTGCACGCCACCAGACTTTCTTTGCATTTTTCTCTCAAAGTGCGTTTGCACACAATCAGATTTTCTTTTGCTCCCTTTCTAAAAAGTGCTTTGGGACACAAAAGCAGAGCTGCTCAGTCGATGCGAAGTGAAGCGCCGCCCGATGTGCCGTCAACTCTTCGATGTTCGCCGCCGAGGTGTCTCTACACGCAGCCGCGCTCTCGCGATGATGGGACGAATGCTGACGTGTGCCTCGCCGTCTGGAGCAGCTGCTCGTCTTCAAACTGGACGAGGAGGATACGATATGTAAGTCAGTTTTGCTTTGTTGTGGCACTCTGCCTTACGCTCCGGCGCTAAAGGCAGATAGTTCGCTGTAGAGTTTGCGAGTTGATTTTCTTTCCGCCTGGCCAGGTCTATGACCAAAGCACTCTGTGCTGCCGCGGATTGAATCTCGAATTCTGCAGACTTTACTACGGGCTCTCACATCGTGTAAGCAGATTTGGCATTTGCCAATGATGCTGCGCGAATACAAGGCAAACTGCACTTTCATTTCGCGATTCCTTTTTCTATTCTTTTGCCGCTAGCTTGCTAGCCCCAGTCCAGACTTTTTATTGGGCATTTGCCTAAAGCAGATTCTCTTTTGTGCCTCTCGCACACAAGCAGAATTTTGTTTTCCTGTGCCTCTCGCACATCAAGCAGAACTTTTGTTTTCCTGTGCCTCTCGCACATCAAGCAGAACTTTTGTTTTTCTGTGCTACTCGCACAGTAAGCAGATGTTCCTTTTGTGCTATTCGCACATACACCAGAACTTTTATCTTCTTTTAGATATACCAGCGGGGCGCTCAAGCGTTTTTTCAGCGTTCCGTCTCGCGTCGACTGCAGCCCGTACACCTGCGGCCGACCGAGGCGAGCGATGAAGGACAAGCAGAGCGGCTGCAACAAGTGCAGCAGTCAAAGAAGATAAAAGCAGACAAATCGCGCATTCGCGCTACCCAGAACTTTTGCCTTTCTTTTGTGCTATTCGCAACGAAGCAGAAACTTTCTTTTGCCTTGCCTTTCGAAAAGTGCTTATGCACATAACCCAGAGATGCGTATGTTGACGCGTAGATGGATTCAGTACCAGCTAACGCCGAATCATTCTCTTGATTCGGTGGATAGGCTGCACTGTCTATCCGCCGCAGTGCCTCATCGCATCTTTCGCCATCCTCAAGCGACGCCTCCATCTACTGCCAGCAGCGCTCCGCTCGGGATCGACGCCGCGGCATCAACTCGTCGCCCACTCCAGGAAGCTCGTCTCAAAAACAAGGACGAGGAGATCGATGCCAAGTAAGTTGGATTGTTTTGTACTATGAGTGGATCTGTCTTACGCTTCGGCGCTAAAGACAGACAGCTCGTGGAGTAGTCTGTAGTTTTCGATTCTTTGTTCGTTGGGTGTTGCCTTACGGCATTTGGCTTCGTGCCACCACGAGCAGGATTTCGAATTCTTCGGGCTACTCTACGGGCGCTCAGCTCGTGTTGGTATATTGGGTACACACCCAGTGTATCTGCGCGAATACAAAACGATCCACTCTTACTACGCATAGATCTTTCTTTTCTTTTGCCGCTAGTCTTCTAGCACAAGTCAGATTTTTTTGACTGCTAGTCTCCAGCATAACGCAGATCTCTTTAGGTTTTGAGTTGTTACTCAATCCAGATTTCTTTGAGTTTTACTCAATCCAGGTTCTTTGAGCTCTTGCTCAGCCCAGAACTTCTTTGGTGCTTGCACCATCCAGGCCTTTGCTTTCCCCAGATCAGGCTGTTATCTTCCATGCTTCACGCGGGCGAGGCTTCACGCACGGACGACAACCCGATGCAAGACGATGCGTACTGATGCTTCATGGTCTCGAAGCGCACCAGTCAAGCCTACCAAGTCGATGAAGCATCTGAAGCGAAGTAAGATAAGTCAACTTTGTTAGCTTTGGGCGCTCTCGGGTTGACGTGAGCGCACCGCCGCCGTCCCCGTACGTTCATTGCGAAACAAGTTTGTCTTGTCGAACTTCCTTCAGATTAAGCAGACCAAGCCTGACATTGAGCAATCATTGGTCAGTCTTGAAGAAGACCGAGAGCAGATC
Organism: Mesorhabditis sp. LJ9110; assembly: GCA_038088335.1. Classification (NCBI taxonomy): domain Eukaryota; kingdom Metazoa; phylum Nematoda; class Chromadorea; order Rhabditida; family Rhabditidae; genus Mesorhabditis; species Mesorhabditis sp. LJ9110. Next base: position 467,631 of record JBBGBA010000022.1, on the reverse strand, counting down.
ACTTCGGTGTTTACCCAAAGCGCAGAGCTTATCCTTCACGGGATTTCTTTGTGAGACTTCGAATTCCAATCCTTTTGGAATTCAAGCAGCCTCCTTCGGGAAATCTCGTATGAGATTCAGCAGACTTCTCCTTGCGAGGAATAGTTCTTTGTATTATTTCTTGTTGCAAAGAAAAGTAGCTCATGGATATCACTTGTGATACCACATCGACGTGACCTAGTCACAATATGGGACATCTATTGTCATCTGTACACTCTTGTATGGTTGACAGTGAGATGTTCACGCCATTAGAGGTCGATGTGCGGGACACAGTGTAGCGGGCATACGTCCGAATATCCTTGCACTGCTCAGTATTTGCGACTGGAGTTTAAGCAAGGGACTTCCTCATTCCAGATCTTATCGATTGCGGGCTGATCAAAGCAATCGTGGCGAAGCCACTTTAGAGCAAAGCCAAGCCAAGTCTTTGCTTAGGTCATGCCCAGTCGATCCCAATCCAACGCAGATTCCCCTAAGTTTTTCAACTACGATTGAGTTCCAGGAGGAGCTTCTCTTGCCGGAAGCATGCACTGCATGCACTGCTGTGTTGCCCGGTGGAGTTAGTTTCCAATCGGAACTCAGTCCGAATTCAGACCTTTTATTTTTTTCGAGCAGACAAGATTTGCCTTGTTAGATCTTCGGATCCAGGAACGGTGCATAAATCTTTTGCGCTGCCCTGGAACACGGGATCCTATAAGTGTAAATTCTCGTTGGGCCTCAACCCATCGAGTCAGAACTGGAATTTTTTCGGGCTAGAACCGAACTCAGAGAGAAGGAGCAACAACCATCGCAGACCTTCTTCTTTTCAGTTGACTATGTCATCGACCACGCAGCCGCCTCGGAAGCCACTTCATGGTCAACAACAGCCATGATAGGATGTGATCAGGCAGAAGAGCAGCGGCATCAGGGCCATTCAGAAGAAACGTCGACGATATCAGACCTGATTCTCGGTTGCTACCTGTGGCACCGAGTTGAGAAAGCAGACTCTTCCTCTTTCGCTCGGTTCAGGACCGAATTCCAGATTCCCTTTCCCCAGAGCAGGAATGTGCAAAGCCCTCGGGTTGAGCTTATTTTTGTCAAGTCGCCCATCGTAAGGTGTGTGCGACTTGACTTCACCTTCCATCAGAACCCAGTGGTGCTGAAGCTTGCCTTCCAGTATCATTGGTGGTTGTATTCCCTTCCAAAGCAGAAAGTCCTGCAGTATTTTACTCAGGCAACTCCCTAGTTTGCCCAAAGAGATTCCGATCTTGGCGGTCAGACTTTGGAGTATAATCTTATACGCAGACTTCTCTTCAGTTCCAAAAGACGCTCTTACCATAGACGTCATCTGGAACAAGAAGTGAATATTCCTGGGCTGACTCGAACCTTGTTCGGAAGCCGCTTATCAGAACTCGGGCAACTTGTTGCTCGATCGTCGAATGGATAGACACCCGGCCTCAGAAATTTTCTTTAGCGCTGGGACCCGTCAATTCATTCGACAAGCAGATTTTTCTTTTGCTTTCGCGGGCTAATGCCCACAGTTCAGCAACAACGTCTTTGGTTTGCCGAAGCAACTTAGCTAGGCAACGATCAAATTGATCGGAACCAAGACGTCATCTTCTTCAAAGCAGTAGCTTCGGCTAATTTTCGTCTCTGTCGCTGACATAGCTTCAGGGTGCCTACATAGGCAGTTCTACTTTACCAGATCTTCTGGCATAGTGGATACGATGTCGAGAAGAAGACAGAATCTTCGGTTCAAATGTGCGCTAGGGCGAACCGGGAACTTTGGGCCTCTGCTCCATCGGAGTATGTTCCAAGAGTTCGGCTAGCTTGCAGAACATTTACCGATTGTTTCCCAGATCGACTTCAAGACGTCCACTTGGACAAAGCAGATTTTTCTTCTTATCCCAGAAATGGATGGCACACAGTCTGCTCAGTTGTGCGCGCTTTAGGCCCAACTGTGCAGTGTGAGTTCATTACGAAGATAGACCAGATCGTCAGCAAGATTGCGATGCCGAGTTTGGAGTTCTAGCTTCGAGCCTATGAGTTCTAACTTGGCGGAGCAGTTCAGCCTATCGGCCCAGACTTAGCAAAAGACGTCTCCGTCTATCACAGGTCCTTTTCACGCCGTCCAGATTCTGTAGGTATACAAGCAGATAACTAGGAGGGCTTCGTGGTAGATTCTTTCTCCACCTAGTCCCCGCAACCAGGCCAGTCTAAATTTTTAGAGTGTCTTCGTGATTTCCAGAGGAATATTTAGTTTTCGTTCCTCTGGATAGCGATTACACGCCCAGCTCAGAATAGGGATGCTTTTGTGGGCTCAAAAGCATTTCTTTATTCTTAGCCCTAAGCAGTCCCTGTACTCACACTAAGCAGATCGGTTCATCACTGCCGTTGGCCGCCGCTGTCAAGCCTGTTGCCGCTCCACTTCGTTCCGCGCCTTCCGCCGGCCCAAGTCAAGCTCAACAAGTCCATCAACAGTCAAGCAGCTAAAGCCATAAATGTGAGTCCCCAGTTGTTCGGCAGGAGTACGGGCTCCTTAGCGCCGTTCAGCTCCCCCCCCCCTGTTTTTCTCTTGTCCCTATTGAGCCCCACCCCCTAGGAGTCTAACCTTATTTTTTGGCCCTCCCGTCCCCATACCGAGATCCTTGTAATACCCAGTCGGTCCACTACCTCTAATGGTTTGCGCTAGTTCGCCCCTCCACTATCTGTGTACCACTCTGGGTTTAGGAGTCTTTTTCTTTTGCTGTGGGCGGAGGTCCCACTCGCCCCCTAGTCTTGTCCTATAACCTCGTGCGGCCCCTAGACTGACCCGGAAACTGCAGAACTACACTAGTTCTCCACCCCAAGCAGACCCGCAGTTTCCGGTGTTCAGTAGGCAGAAGGTGGAACGCGAAATACTCTGGTCTATCTGAGATCAGTCCAGAAGCGTGAAACCCTAAGCCACCACCCAGACACGCACGCACTTTCGCCTTGGCCTCGGCCGGGCGGGAGTGTCGAAAGTTCTGTAGAGATCTTACGATTCTACAGGACTTACGAGGGTTTAATTAGGCGGACTTGGCGGGCGGCCAAATTCTCCCTGGGTCCCGGCGCGCGCCCCCCAACGGGTCACCGTATGGCGGCCGCCCTCGGCCCGGGGAAAGGGGCATTTTTCCCCAGTCGCTGCAATTTCTCCCTTCCTGGGAGAATTGCTGCCGGTCATTTCTATGACTGGTAGGGCGAATTGGTGTTGGTGTGATGTGTCCTGCATCCCCGATACCGGTGACCCCGGCGAGCTCCTAATCCAGAGTGTTTTCTCCAACCTGTCCAGACCTAGCGCATTCCCTTAATCCCAGACCTTCCCCGACTTATATTACATGTTTTCCGGTATCCTTTTCTAATATGAATAAACTCTTATTCCACGAGAGTGTCCCTTATCCAGACAAATGCATTATACTACCGCTGATTAGCCGTTCGCGCGTCTTCTATTGGTTCAGGTCTTATCCCAACAAGGGATGCGGGTGGCAAGCCTTCGCGTGGGCGCTATTCTAGTATTTATTACTAGTCTAGCGTAGGATGCCGCTTCCTCTCGACCCGATAGGGGTTATCAGAAAAACCCTCGCGATCAATTATGCTGGGTATTATCTGTCGACCCACGGTGCCCGGGGTTCTCCCCGTGAATGTTTTCTATAAGGCACCGCTTTTTGTGTGTGGGGGTGTAGGCGAGGGGGCCCTGCGGACATATTGATATCAGGAAGATTGCGGAGAAACAGCATAAACTCGAAAAACGAACAACAACGCTGGTATTCAGCCCTGCCCACACGATTGATCCATTTTCGTTCCGGCGATTGTCGACTGATAGGTCAACGAGCCGTCTGTGTGTGTAGAGGCTTCTGATAACACTGCCTTGGCTGCCTGGATTTTTGGATTGTTGGACACGACCTTGATTTGGATTCATCATGTATGAGGTGCGCTCGTTAAACTATGGACCTTGAAGCTATTTTATTCATAAAAACGTTATTCTGCCCAAAAGAAGCGGAACTTTTAAGAATAATTTTGCATCAAAAAAATTTACATCATCTTCCGTAATTATTGTTATTATAGGATCACACTGCGCTCTCCAAGAAGTCATTCTGCTACAAAATTTTGGTGATCGGCGATCCGGGAACCGGAAAGTCAAGCATTATCCGCCGTTACATCCATGACGTCTTCAGCCAAAACTACAAAGCAACGGTAAGCAAAAATTTTAATAATCATAATCTAATTTGCTATCGATAAATTAATAATTAGCAACTCGCAATTTTGTATCATTAGCATTCTATTCCAGATAGGTGTCGATTTTGCCCTCAAAATCCTGGTCCTCGATGAAGAACGCATGGTTCACCTCCAGATGTGGGACATTGCCGGTAAGTGATAAAAATTTATTCGTAACGCTAAAAAAGGCAAAATCGAGTATTTACAAACATAAAAACAAGTGATAGAACCGAAAGAGTCGTTCAAATTGGTGTCCATAGAAAGTTTCCGGCAGTAATATGATATGAAAGAATAGGTATATGGGGGCAAAAAAGAAGGGGGATATCGGCTAAAATTATAAAAGGCTTGAGCATACTATTCGGGACATGTTAGCGTCGGAGAAAGCGCTGAGTGGAGGGCAAAGATGGTGTGTGTGAAAACTGGCAGGTGGGGGCGGGTAGCTTGGCAGAATAAAATAAGGCGAAATAAGGGATATTTTGGGGGACTAATCACCGTTCTTCTTCGAAAGCATGGCCGATTTGTGTTTGAACCGCGTGTGATGTTAATCGTCGATGGTGGTGGACGCCTTGGTTAGGGTTGGCTAGAGCGTAGCCATAGAAGCTAAAAATTACTTTAAAAATTATTCTGGGATGGATAAATTAGCATCGAGATTTTTTTTTTGGCATTATCGGGAAAGACGTAATGTTTTCCTATAAGCCAAAGGATCCCTGGGAAAGTTATAAATAGTGATTGTGCCGAAAAGGTTTTTGCATTTTTAACAAACCTTTTTAAAGTTTCGAGACATAGGGATAGTAAAAACAATTTAGTAACACTTCTTCTATGTAAATTAGGAAATTTAGATTCTAAAAAAGTACGTTCGGACGATAACACCCCCCCCCCCCCCGATAATGCGAAAGCACCAATTTCGTACCAAGGCTTGGAATTGAAAAGAAGCTTAAAAAATCTGATTTCAGAAAATTGGTTTTGATTTCCTCATTAATGCGTTTTCCACTATCAGTCCGGTATCGTACGATTTCTAACGCGTAGCATGTGAGTTGCGGCCTTGGAACAAAAAAACTTTGTAACCTTTTGACAATATTAATTAACTAGGTTTTTATCTTATGAAGTTTTTTATTTTTAATTGTCCACATGCAATTTTTACATGTTTTTATACCTAAAATAAGGTAATTTGGCCCTCAAAAACTTACCCAGATTCAATTTGGTATGGCTGCCCGTAGAATCGCTTAGAAGTATGGTAGTAAAATGGGTTTTCATCGGCACTCCAGTACACAGATTGCTCCTCCATCGGCTGGATTGGCAACTAAACAAATGGTCCACATCCACAAAAACAATGGTTAAAAAAATTGTGGGGGGCACGAGTTTGTCAGCAGAAATAATCCATGTTAACCGGATGTACGGCTGCCCTATTTCCTTGACCTTGACGTTTTGCCACAAGCGTGTTATGCAAGTTTTTCAGGCGCTTTTCAGGGGGGAATTTGCTATGATAATAGAAAGCATGATGGTAGAGAGTTGGGCACACGGCACGAGAGTCACCTTATAGATGGTGAATTAGCTTGTGACACTTGCAAGGTCCTATAATATTACTTATAGGAATCGAATATGGCATAATATTGCGGTGGATAATAGAGATAGTTAGGGTATGTGGAATTGGCGGGGTATGGTCAGCAATTCGGAGGGGTTTTTTTAACTTATAGCTGGATTTTACGGGGCGTCAAAAAAGCACAAAGCCAAAAAGTTTTCTTTTCGTGACTTTCGTACATAAAAGGCTCCATAAATTTTTTAGTGATTTTAAAAATTTTCGTTTAATACATAACCCGACAAAAATAGATAATACTAACGATTTGCTGACCACAACCCTTGATAAGTTCATTCTAACATACCGGCGATGTTCCTGGCGGTGGTGCCATCGAGTTGTACCGCAAACTGCCGAAATTTTCCTCAAGTGGCGCAACCACGGTCGAGTTCGTGGATGCAGATTTGTGATGCAAGATGTAGGATGATCTGAAAGCGATAAATCAAGCTTTGTGCGCCTCACCTTAGTGCGCATATCGTTCCACAGAAGGTGGCAACCGCGCAAGCCAAAGTAGCACCAGCTGCCAGGATGATAGCAACCTAAATACAGGATATATATTCTCAGATCCAAGGTTATAACCTGGAAGATCGTTTCCTGTTCTGTGGAAGCGCGGATGATGTCCTGGGAGTGAAGGAGTTGGTACTAAATCAAGATTTAAGAGGTCGTCTTCGCTCTAATACCAGATAGAAAGTGTTGGTCATCGCCGACGAGATGGTAAAGTGAGCGATAGCAGCGACGATAATGTGGAGCAGTGTTGATGCAGCCAATAATCGTGGGTAGCAGACGCAGACAAGCTAGAATGAGCTTTCGATGTATTAATGAGGAATGAGACAAACCTGGACGATGAACACCGCTCCGGCCAGAGGACCATTTCCGAGTCGGAAGAAAGGAACGTCAATTGGGACTTCATTGTATCGCCACTTTCCGAGCTCAAACACGACGTAGCATCCGGTGATGACGACGGCGTAGAAGAGGGTGCCAAGGGCAAAGAAAGTGTGGATTGCTAAACAATTAAAAGAGATTTGGTGAATCTGGGTACCATTTGAGTGACGATAGGTGCTAGATGGCAGCCGAGATAGAGCCCTCCCAAAGATGACGGAGCTTGCCAGGGAGGTCAGAGCTTCAGCTCCGAATAACTGAACGAGTGGGAGTTGAACCGGAGATTTTACACTTACCCCTGTCTGAATCGAGACCAACACGATTTGGCCAATAAATGTACGCTCAGGGCCCCGGGTGTAAATCGGATAGCTCGAGTATTGGTAGATCAAATTGACCGAAGCGCAGAGCTTCTCCACCGATATCCCCAGACAAACAATGTTCAGCACAAATTTGGTGCTCAGCATCGTGCTAAAGAGAGGGATGGCATGAAGCTATGGGTGTTTGCTATTACCTGTGGTTATTTGAGGTAAGGGCTCCAGTGACAAAGAAGAGGATACTGACCCAAAGAAGGTCTCCCCCAATAAATTCGCCACGCCAGGACAGGTCGAGTAGGCCGAGGATTACAAGACCCATGAAGCCGGCAGCCCAGAGAATGTGAAGAGCAGAGAACATTCTGGCGAACTTCAGTATCACCATTTATACACTTACTTTCCCTGCACCGACAGTCCTCTCTCAGCTCGTTGGTTCAACGACAAATAATCAGATTGTAGGAACGATCCAGTTGCCAAGGCCGACAAGCAGGATAGAATAAACAACAATCCAAAGCAGCCGATCAGCACTCCGTGGCAGACAATAATAATATATCTTGGGGAGCTGACGGAGGCAACGGATGGATCTAAAAAAACTTTTGAATATTTTTTTGGACGAACCATTCGTCTGCTTTGCCAGATAGTAAAACTTCAAATCATTCTTGTAAAATGGAAACGTGTTCTGCTCGACGGTCTTCAGCGTCCATACGGCGGCAATAATAGACATGGCGATGGCCACCTAAAAAGTACTCAACATTTTGGGATTATTGCCTTGAGGTTGAGTAGCTGCTGGCGCTTTCCCCGCACGGCGAACAGGTCCACGACGGCTGAACAGATGCACAGCATTGCGGAAATGTGGTCCAAAGCGATCTTGATGTACCGATTGTCGGCACTGGCGACCTAGGAAAAAATAATGATTTTTTGGGTTGATCAGGCTTACGTTCTCGTGCTCATACTCAACAAAGACGCAAAGGCCCAGCACACCGACACCAAGTAATAATTTGATGGCGGCGATGGCGGCAAGTGCTTTCTTCGAGTTTTCGGCAGCAATTTCTACTTCCCGCTAAATTATCGATAATAAGGTCTTCGTTTCTTGAACCTACATTTTGAGTGGGGTAGACCGGATAAGCAACGAGGACCAAACGATCAAGCAAGATAATTGCTATCAACGAGACAAGAGCGGCAACGGCTAAATAGTGGTATTCTACGGCTTAGATAATATTTAAACCTGGCACTCCAATCATAATCGCTGAAATAACAATCCTGCCCGTGTAGTTCCCTTCCTCCGCCCCAAATTCGGCATCAAAGCCGGCCGCATTTTGGAGGGATTGGAGGTTTCGCTTGGCATCCACAATGCGATACGTCGTGAACCCGTAGAAGACGGCTGTAGCCACTCCGATCACGATCGACACGCAGTAGAGGGTCTTTGTCACGATGCTACCATGGTTTCGAGCGATTGAATAAATACCTAGCATCCAAACTAATGGCATAAGTTAACATTGACTTACCAATCAATCCTGTCAACGCATGGATCCAGTTCAAGATTCGCAAATCAATATCGCGGTAGTTATGAATGCCAACTCTTGAAAATTGACTTCCAGCCAGGCCTGCTGCCGCTAGACCGCATAATATTAACACAGCGTTGCATCCCTAAAATCAAAATTACTCTATTATTTAAAGCGATTATACCAATCCTAAATTTCTAGCCCGGTCTACCGACAATGGGACTGTGGGAGATCGAAACGGAAGCCTCGGGAATTCGGGGAATTTCGAGAAAAAGCCAAAGGTGCTTTGTTGTGTATCTAGCGACACAGTCGAGGAACCCATAAATGGGTTACAGAATCGTTGGCTTCAATCGTTCAAAGGGGGTCGATTGGTTGAAGGGGGCAATGGAGGGTGCGGGGTGTGGGTCTTGGCGCAAGCAGTTTATCCGCAAACAACGGCTTGGCATGTCGTGTGGGGACCCTGGCTGGGGTGCCCCCCGACTACCGGATTTTGATATCAACAATCGTAAGCTCCCCGGTCCCCCTCGACCCCTGGCTTAAACAGGCTGGAAAATTAAGCACTAGGCTGTGGTTTGGGCTTCGGGTGACGAGAAAGAAAAGAACTACCTTTTTGCACTAAACTAACGCTTACTAGTTAGATCTTTACTAATGGTGATATGCGTTTCTAAGAAAACGTGTGCTTAGAATTTAAATAATTCGCATTTTTCTTTGTTAAGGTACAAAGAGCGAGAAACCAGTACCTTATTACCTAAAAGGTCTTTAGCATTCGCAGACAAAAAAATCAATAAACACAGGTTCAAAACCTAACCCACAATTTTAACGCGAATATTAAAAGTGCGTTTGATTGTGATCAACATCCCGGGAGTACGAGCAATATTGAATGCCACCTAACAGGGCAATAGTGTCTGCCCCGGGTGTCCACAGCGGGGGAACGCCTTCCAAAACCCCCCCTTTTATTGATCAAATTTGCAACTCTGACCTCAAATCCCACCCGAAATTCGTAAATTTCATAACCGATCATGCGACCTCATCAAGCTAAAAATACCAACCTGTATTTGGCAGCTGTATGCAGACCGGGCACTCATTTCTGCGTGATCGTCTCTATCCGGTCTGTGGACACCAAGAATTCATGCCACAGTACAAATCAAGCGCCTAAATAAAAGAAAAGTACGTTTTTACAAAGAAATTCAAAGAAGATGGCCAGAAAGACGAGGCGACTTTGATCGCGCGCGCCCCCGAGCCTTGGCTCTCACCACTTTACGAAAAGTAAATAAAGGAGGATCTATGGCGGCAGAGGGTTCGACACAGGGCTTGCTGTTTTCTTGGAAGATAAACAATGGAAAAAACAAGAAAACCTTGAGTGGGGGGGGGTAAGGATGAGGGGAGGTAAAATAGAAAAGTAGCAGAACGCTTGCACCTAGTTGACCATGTAGCTCCACAAAATAGATTGGAGTTAGATGGGTAAGGGCGGAGGGAGTACAACAATTTTATCATTTCGGAATCTGGATATTTGTAGCTTAAATCGAAATCGACGGTTATTAAAGGTTATTTACCTATTTATCACGTTTAAAAAAATTTGAATAACAATGAAATTAAGGTTTGAAAAGAGACTTAGGACACTTTGATAGAATGTTGGTTTTTTTAATTAGTTGGTCAAGCCAAGAAAAAATCCAATTAAAGTAGGATTTAATAGGATTAGATTCATTTTATATTGATGGAATTAGAATTTATCGATTAATACAACAATTTTGCAAGGATATTTTTAAGCTTTCCATGGTCGCTCCAGCCGGTTTTCAAGCTTAACAAAACGGAAAACAACAATAAGAACGCATAATTGGAGACCGGGTCAGATTCCTTATCGCAAAACATAGAATTATACTCCCCAAAAAACCCCAAATCCAAAGGTCAATTCATGCTGCGCGAGTGACGAGCCGACATCAGGGGGATGCCAGTGAGTGATTATTGGAAGTTATGGGACAAAGCCGCCGTGTGCCCAAGCCGCTTATGCTGACTGCCGCACCCGGCTGCTCCCCCCACTTAAAAAAAGCCGAGTCGTCGCGCACCGCAACAAGCCTAGCCTAGTAGATAGATAGATATAGCAGCAAAATATAGCTATGCGGGAGGGGATAGAAAGGGTCCACGTGAAGATAGAAGGGGAGGAGGTGCGTCTCTAGATGGGTCGACAAATAGAATGGTCGGTTGACAGTTCCAAATGGGTCGGGTGGGGGTGGGGTTGGGGGGAGGCTTCTGGGCCAGAGGGGATAAGCCGGAGGTGGGAGAGTGGATCGGGTTTGCAAATGTTGCAGAAAAATGGTAGGGCGAGATTAGGGTGTTCAGCGAAAAATTCAATTCTCGATTTTTCGAAAGCACGAGTTACCAGGATCTAGGAATTTTCGTAAAATTGATGTGCGATCTCACCGAGATTTTCAAACTCTGTCAAACCTGTGGAACTTACGAGATCCTGGTAATTCGAGTGAAAATTCGAAGATCAAAAATGCGAGATTTTTGAAAAGTCTCAAAATTTTAAAAATTCGAGATTATGAAAATTTATTCTGGTGAGTTGTATGTATTACTGCGGGATAACTAGCAGCAAAAACCGCTAAGCAGAAAAACCGACGCGTTTTAATCATATATAACTTTGAATAAGAGACAAAAACAAACAAAACTTTTTAAATTATAATTCCTATTCCCTAACCGCTCAGAACACATTAACAAAACCTTAGCGCGACAAAATGGCACCGTATGAGTGGAATCCAGGTAAAGAAAAGCGTCGAGAGGGTGGAGGGGGACGCGCGCTGCGCAGGGCTGCGTGTGGCTCAGATTGTTTGCGTGAGGTCCGGAAAGGCGGTTGGAGGGACCAACGGAAAGATGCCGCGACGATCAGGGCCCTGGGCCCCGACCACTTGACTTCCGCTTAATTCCACTTGAAAATTGGGGGCATCGCGGATTTCGGAGAGATGTTTATGGGGTGGGAATTTGGGTGGAAAGTTCGTGGAAGTCGCTTGGTGATTTGTGACAGTACGAAGCAGAGTCGGGGTCGGAAAAAGTTGAGGAAAGTGCACGCAGCTGGGGATTTCGAGGCGAAGTTTTTAAGTGATGATTCAGGACGCACAGCTGGAGTTGAAAGGGTAATTTGGCAAGGGTAACTATAGTAAAGTACGGTTACAGGACGGCCCAAAAAAATGCCTCCCACTAACGGTCCAATGGAATCCCGGATTGAGGCGGTTCTGCATCAGTCAAAAGCCCTAAAAATACTGCAAAAAAAACGGAACAAGCGGGCTTCGTTTGCCTACATTAATAAACACTTTCTTAATATAATCCTTCCAAAAAAGCACGGTTTTCAGCGCGAAAACTGCAATTAACATACAAATACCTCCAAAATCTCTTTTTTGTAGGTTTTTGGCTTTCAGAACTAAAAATCCAATCCGTAATTTAGAATATTCTAAACGTTTTTTTTTTGCTCGGTTACGAGAGGTTTCGATTCAGACCTGAATCGTGGCAATCTGAAATTTCGCTAGCGGCGATTTTTTTGTGCGCTTGTATTTGTCTCCCGGCTGGCATTCTATAGCATCTACTGTAGCTTTTTAAGGTAAAAAAGTTATTCAAGGGCTACTAAATCGAAGCAACAGGTCAGGAAGTAACTTGCAAAATTTCCATCCAGGTGACACCCACATACCCAACAAGGGATCGGGTTCAAATAGTGCCCAGACTAGACCATAAAAGGGCCCGCGCACCACCCCAAACTAACAGGTAGACATTACATTGGTGTGCTGCCACGGCATGCTGTCAGACAAAAGGACATGTCTGCGGTGTGTTCGATGCGAATCGGGGGGACCCAGGTCCCGGGTGCTGTGGTGCTTGCCTCAACCAAACAGTGCCCCGAGAGCTTGCCGGGGACACACCAGGCATTACCCTCGGCGCGCGCCTCACCCCCCACCAACAGCACCAACTAGATTAGAAGCGTCCGCAAACTCGGCTTTCGAGTTTATCACCCTCACACACAGGGGGGTAGGGGGGCTAGGGAATGTGCTTGAGACAGCCGGCAGGGCTTTGACGAAAATCTGGGGTGCTTGCTTGCGCGGCACGGCGGTGGGTGGCGGTGGCCTGATGGGTTGGGTAATTTGTATGTATGTTTGCTGATTTCGAGTAGCTGGGAGGATCGAGATTACGTAGCTGTTGCGGTGGGGATGGAGAATCTATCAAAAACTTGATATGGTGGAATTAATCATGGTTGTAAAAGAAAGGCAATAGCTTTGTTTAGTGTTATACGAGATTATTTTCTACTGAATCTTGGGCGTTTTGTAGGCGTTCAAACATTTCAAGCTATTCAGATGATCTCCAAGGGGTCAGGGTAGTGTAAAAAAAAAGTAGAAAACGGCTTATTATTGCCTGCAACATTTGACTCGTCTGGCCCTGCAAAAATGCCATTTTGATAAAATTCGCATACGCAGAAACTTAGATTGATAGGTGGGCGGGGGATAGACTCTCTAAGGCAAAAAAATGTTAAAACGCACTTCTTATTCTTAGTAGACTTTATGCGCCAGGGGCGGCCGATTCTGATGCAATTTTCAAAGTGATAAAATTAGCATATTTTAAAACCGGTGATTCCTAGACACTTAGGCAAAAAACTTGTAGTGTGGGATTGTAGGCTACAATTTATAGCTCAAATCCCCCAATGAATCCCACCCGACAACGTCGGAAATTTTCAAGCACCCAACAACCCCTTCATGCGGGCAGCGAAACCGTCCAGGCCCAGAATAGCAAGCAAGACAAGAAAAACGCCGTCGCCAGGTTCTAGGATTGTCAGGGGGTGAAGCCGCAAAGTGGTGGCGCGGCCTAGGTGGTGGTGGTGGTGCTTGTAGGGGAGCAGCGGTTGTTTGCAGTAGCATTGGAGCAGAAGGGACAGAACAGTGTCGCAGGTTTGGGTGGGACCTCTCTCTCTCGTTGGGACCTCCTTGGCCTTACCTACCAGCGAAATAAAGAACACAGGTACACAGTGTAGAGGAGGGCGTGAAAAGCGCAGAGAGCGGGGGTTTCGGGAAAAAGAGAAAGGCAAATGTTCTACGATTTCGGGTGGCTAAATCGGGGATTTGGATGTGAGACTTGTTTTTGGGTTATTTGGTGACGAATTCTTCAGATTAAATGTCGATTTTAAGGCAGCATCGCTAGTTTTGTGGTTTCCGCAGATATAGTAGATGTAGTCTTGTCTTAAAAAGGATTAATGGTATGATAACATCTTTTTTTCAGGCCAAGATCGCTATGGCGTCATGACAAGGGTCTATTACAAGGATGCGCATGGAGCGGTGATCGTTATGGATTCTACGCGTGAAGCTACCCATGAAGGGGCATTAAGGTAACTAAAATTAAGATTTTAGCTAGATTTTTTACTTATTTATCAAGAAGCTTCAGCTAATTCTTATCTTAGATGGAAAACGGATCTTGACAATAAAGTCACATTGGCTGATGGTAGCCCGGTGCCAGCGATATTACTTGCAAACAAGTCCGACTTGGACAGCGGAGTGTCGGATGAAGAGCTGAGACAGATGGAGCGCGAGGGGAGCTTTGCAGCTTCCTTTAAAACTTCCGCCAAGGACAACACGAATATTGAGGAGGCGTTCAAGTACTTGGCGCAATGCGTAAGTTATTCAAGAAGCTAGCAATTTTTTCGTAGTTTTTCTCTTCTTACACTTCTTTCAAACCCAAATTTCAGGTGATAAGCACAGAACGCGGTGGACAATATGAAATCCCACTCTTCAATCGTGAGGGCCAGGTCCGACTGACTGATGACGTCTTGAAAACGCGTGAAATCCACTCCAAAAACTCTTGCTGTACTATTCTCTAGCATAAGGTCTCTTGTCTCTCTTTCTTCTGTAATTTTTTTCTATTTGCTTAAACGTTTATGTACACAACGACTCCAATAAAGTCCTTAAATTATGCAAAATAGACGAAAAACGAGGATCAAACGCAGGGCCCGCTACGTGGTAAATGGATAAGTAAAGATTTTGTTCGGCTACAGGGTGCACATCAGAGAATCAATTGACTAGTGGTCTATAGAATCACAGGTTGATGCCAATTGTTAGAATCGAATTGGCGAGAAGAATACTGCAGTTAATCTTTCTTATAAATGCGTAGAGGAATGTGAGGAAGTTGAGCAAGTTGGGGGACGAAAGATAGAGAACCCTCTTGAAGCGATTATTTAAGTAAGAGCAGAACCGGAAGGATGATCAAAGAAAGTAATTTTGAAAATGTTGATGCGCTTCTTGCCAAAGCTTCGCTATCGTATGTTTGGATATCATAGTCTTTCGTTGTTAAGTCACCTGAAAAATAATTACATAAAACCAAACCATAATCTTACCAAAGTAGCATTTGTGAACGTATGGGCTGCTGACAAATCGCCCCATAGCGGAGTAACCCGTCGTCAACGGTTCTTCAGTAATGCATAACTTGCCTAGAGAAGTTGAGATAGTTAAAGGATGATGTTATAAAACTACCGTAATTAGTATATTGTCGCAAGTAGGTGAACATGCCCTCAAGATCTGAGGGTTGGGTGACCATAAAGACATGAGAAGGTGGAGTTGGGCCACTACCACCACTCAATCCGATCGTATATCTAAATTCGCAAATGAGGGGACGTTGTAAATCTTGGATTTAAAAAATATTTAGACTCTAGAATATGGTAATGTAATGGTAAATTCTAAAATTTACCTGATTGGAAATTCGGCATGGACCCGGAATCTATAGGCGATCGATTGACTTTCCGTCTCCGGAATTCCAATATCGCCCAGCGTCGAATCGGCCGATTTACCCATACGGTCAAGCGTTCTAGATATCGATACCTCTACTTTTAAATTTTTTTATTTACCTGAAAAGCTTGCAATCCGAGCCAGTCGTCTCGTTGTGTCGGCTGATATTTTCCCATTCGATGCAGACAATGTACCACGATTTCTCTTTCAAATCGTTGATGGCAACCTGAAAAAAAACATTGGGCATTTACTAAACAAATTAGTATTATAAAGTCAATTTCCCTTATTTTCAAAGCCCTCTCTATCCTAAACCTTGCCCATCTAAAGCAGTGCAAGCAAGTTCTCAGCTTGTGTGGTCAACCGCACAGTGGTAGCCAATCTCTTAGCACTAAACGGCCACCGCCAGTGCGTCGTAAAAATGCTGGCGGCGCTCGGCTTGAAAGGGATCCCGATCCAACTCCCCCAAAAATTCCCGTGGCCTGCCCGACCTGCTTGTCCTCGTAAATCGTGTCCGGGTAGAACATCTTGGTCACCGTCGTCTCGTCCTTCTTCAACGGGATTGCGGTGATGTAGAGGGTAGGGAGGAGGGTTGGAGCGAGGGTGCTTTTAAGGAATTCATCATGGAAGATTATTCGGAAGCCATATTTCATTGGGTCGGCAAATTTGATGGCTCTAAAATTTAAATCATTATTTTTCATATTGCGAATTAAGCAGCATATAGGCTTTTTATTGTAATTAACACTTACTTTACATGTGTGTAGATCTTCTGATTATAACGAATATTTGCTGCAATTCCAAGCAATAACGAAAATAAAACCCCGGTCTGCAACACCAAATTCCGCATCCTCGTCAGCTCGTATTTGCCCTCTACGCTTGAAGATCAATCCTGAAAGCGCTTATGTTCACTTGATGTGAAACCCAAAATCGCACGCGAGAGTAGAGGTATTCGAATGAATCATTTACGGGCCCCCAAGGTGCCCAGGGTTAAGGCTACGACCAGGGGCTGTAAATTGGAGGGTTGAATGCAAAGTGGGGGATCAAGAATGTCATCTCATTTACGTCTTCTGCTGGGGGACCCCCGTGACAATCTGGACATGCTTATGCAAATTGGAAAGGGTCGAGCCAGGGGGGAAGAGGGGTCAACCACCCGGCTGGCGGATCAGGCAACCGGGGCTTGACTCGACCGTCTCGAGGACATTCTCACGCGACTGTAAACGGGGGCGACGGCACGCGAGCCCGTTTAGTGGTGGTAAAAAATGGAGCGAGAGAGAAATTTGGTGTTTTTAGCAAGTCAAAGTAGTGCGGGGTCGACGATTTTCAGGTAGTTGAATGGTGGGAAAGAGAGGTTGTGGAAGGAAGGAAATGGGAAAAGCATATGATATGGCATAAATTTGATGCAGGTGGCGAAGCGACTAGAGGAGTTGCGAAGAATTAATGAGAAAAGACAGTCCAGACCATCAAAAATATGACCGGATCTATGGAAACAAAAAAAAAGTAATTTGTTCGTAGCTTGCTAAACAAGAGCCTGTTTTGACAGTTTTGAGCCTGTTCCTGTGATTGCGTAAACAATGCTAGGATTTGAAAACGAGCGAAGAAACCCAAAACCCATCAAAATAAAGAATTTCCCGAAACCTACGTTCTCGGCCTTGTCAAACTTCAAATGCCCCCATCAACCCCAAAAAAACTGATCGTTCCAATAGCCATGTCAATGCGTTACCGCAAGGACAACAATACGCATGCTTCAAACGGATTAGGGTCACCTGGATAGATGACACACCCCCGAAAAAACGAGGCAAATTAGGCCCCCCACCTGATCGTCTCAAGGGGCAGGTGGCAGTAGCTGGCGGCTAGGGCCTTGACCACGGTGCGGCAGGGGAACATTGCGTAATTTGCATAACTGGGACTCCTCTGATCCCTCAAGTGGACCTCCGCGAGGATGTGCGCCCAATCAAAGGCGGTGTGCCGAGATGTATGTAAAGGGGGTGGAACGGAGGGGTGGGCTGGAACACTGGTAGCTGGCGATGCAAACACTTCTACGATAAGGAGCTCTCCAAAAACCGGGGTAGGCAGTTATGTAGGTTTGTTTTGAAGGGGTAGTAGTAAGTTGTAAGGATTAAAAGGATCGTAAATGGCGATGAAAGCCCTAGATAAATTTTCTTGAATGGTATGGAGGCGAATCCATATGGTAGCATTTTGAGTGACGATGAAGCCCCCATCCACCCCTTCTGCGTGACAGGCGGGAAAGCAGAAAGCCAAACCTCGAACCTAAGCTGTCGCAAATTGCGTGCGCGGAAAACGACGCACGCCCCGGCCGGCCCCCCTTCCCGAACCACAAAATGATCCGCTTTGACCAGAAGCCCGGGCGCGTGCCGATCGTAAATTAATCAAGCCATTCCCGATTCGGGGTGAGGTTGGTTTTTGGGCGTGCTGGGTTTAAATTTGCTTCATAGCCTCTTACAGTAAGACTATCCATTAAAAAACATAAAATTCTGGCGTGGTAGTACAGACAACTAATCTTAAAGAAGGAACACTAGCCTAGTGCCCACCAGCGGAACGCGTATGTGACCCAGCTACCAGATGCGGTCCCCCATCTTAGGCGCAACCGCAAAAACTCGTAAACAACGGTAAGGGGCTACGGGGGCCCAATGACGGTTTTTCTCCATCCGGTGGACAGCTGCCCAACTGTGGGCGTGCCTGTCATCAAACTTCGAAATCCATGTCCACTTAATCACCCAGAGGAGCAGATGTGGGGGTGGAGGGCGGAGCGGAAATTCGAAGAATGCAGAAAAAAGTGAGAAAATGGCTTTTGAAAGGATTTAAACTGAGGCGAATGGAATATCCAACCCGTGCAACTTCCAAATTTCACGCACAATAGCCTTGAACTAATATAAGGTATGGCAATGGGTCAACCGACCGCTTCCAGCTCTCGCGCATTCATTTGGCCTCGAGTCAATGGTGTCCCCCAGACTCTCCCGGGAAAGGGTATAAATTTATGATCACGGCTATAGGTACGAAGGGGGCCTTCCGGTGGGCGACTACGGACAATCGAGAATTGCACAGGATGGCTCCAAAAAATGGGATGAGGGGGTCGGGGGGCATCCCGGGTGGGTATTGCATTACCGGGTGTATTCAGGGCGCCTTGGAAATTTTTGCGCGCGGGGAATGAGGAGAGGGTCCTAATGCACGGTGGCGCGCGCCAGCTGACAGCTATCAGGCGCGTGCGCGCGAGCTCGGAGGGGAAGGGTGGATGGTTGTAGACCGAAGATTCGATCAGAATCTTCCAAGGCGGCGGCCGAACATTGCGCCCGGCTTCGTATGCATGACTGCTCAGTATGGCAACTACGAAAATATATACCGGGGGTGTCAACAATAGGGGGGCGAATGAATGGAAGCGGGGGATTTTTGGAGTTAGAATATACATATTATAAATATTATATAATTAAAATATTATATAAACCAAGTAAAAGTAATAATAGTACATATTTACGCTTAAAATTTGTTTCTAAAGAAGAAAAATACGGGATAACCGAGGCTTTAAAACCAGCTTAATCTAAAAAACTAAAAAAAATCGGTTTAGTAGCATGGCTAATCTACCATAAATTAAATTTTGAATCCAGGAACACCAAGATACTTCGAATAAAAAAGAATAACGACGATATAATCAGAGTTTCGAAAATCAGCCCCAATCTAAAAAGATCCAAAAAATGCATTTTCATTTATTTTCATGACTATCTTCCCTGTTCAATTTGAAAGAAATGTTTAACAAACGAACACTCAAAAAAACTTTGCATACCCGGGAATACTTCAGCAAAACTGCCAATACGATCCATCTCCGTTCTCCCATGCCCCCCATCCATTCACCGTAATTCAATTTTTAAGGACAGAAATTGCCCCGGAGGGAACGTGTACCCTCAACGGTTGTGTGAATCCAAAAGGGAAAAGAAAATGTTCGGGAAATGGCTTTGTCCACCGACCCCCTGCAGGCACCACCTTCCCCCCACCCTCTTCGGTGCTCGAATCACCGGAAATGCGCGCACCGCCTGCTTCGCGGGCCCCAAAATGGATATAAAGGGGATTCCCGGGGTCGCACGCGTCTTTTTAAGAAGCCGCTGCTTCTGCAATTGAGCCCCTGGCGGCAAAGATGGCTAGTGCGAATTGGATTTCAGGATTGGGGATTTTTTATGCTCCGGAGGTTTGGCAAACTAAAGGGTGCCCTTTGGGAAAATTTCAAGTGGATTTGGCAGGGTGCGGCTTGAGGGTAATGGAGCCAATAAGTTATGAGGATAAGGGTGAGGTGTATTGAAAAAGTGGGAGATAGGATTTTGGCTTTTGCGCAGTTATAGATAGCAAGTTAAAAAACGCCGATATCACATCAAAAAGATAAAAAGCAACCAATTATTGCAAAGAAACAACCAGTTAGCCTATGCAAAATCAAGTGCAATGCGCCGCAAAAGGAATATGGCTTCCTCCGAACCACTAGCAGGAACGGCGACCCTCGCATTTGTTTGTAAACTATCCACATCAGGTGGCCACTGGGGATGAATTGTAGCTTTTCATAGCCGGCACACCCAGCCCCAAAACTAATGGCGGTTAAAGAACCAAGACTGAGGGTCGACCGAGGGGGATTCGACGTCGTGATAAATGGAGACATTAGCAGGTGTTCTCCCTTCATTCGGAAAACGATGTTGCAGAGTGCGAGCCGGTGGGGCGAAGCCCTTGTCGCGGCTCTTAACGACCTTGGCGTCGGCTTTCGCCTCGATCCCGCGAGCAAATGGGGCGCACAAAAGTTTTTGGGGTTATCATGGGACAGGAAAAAGTGAGTGTAGGAAAAACTTCTAATGTCCTTAAGATTCTAAAAAGAGAAAAAAATTCGGCTGGATGGTAGGTTTGTTCAGATTCGAATCAGACCACCCAGGTCGAGGTGAATTCATGAATAAGGAAAACTTTTTCGAATCTGATTATATCATTTTAAAAATTTTAATAATCTAATCAACGTCTAATTGACAGAAAAAAGGCAAAAGGCACATCGATTTCGTGAAAAATGACATTATTTTTGCTTCTACTATGCTAATTAGGTAGATAGTAGATTCAAATTATTCAGATTGTTCAGAGCTTCAGGTATTCAACCGATCCCGATTAAATTCTTTGGATTCCGATATTGGACCTAAATAATCTGAATCCGAATAAAACAACGACTACTTTTGCAAAGCACCATAAAGTGACGGTCCGACTCCACCCACCGACAAAAATCCACTTAACCTAATGTACCGCCAAGTAGCCAAATAGTTATTCGCGGGGAACAACGGTATGCCGATCGAGGGGCTAGAAGAGGGCCAGGCTCCTTGACTGGCTGCCCCTCATTCGAACAGATTTGAGTGGGCCCCGGGTATCAAAGGGGCGAAGGGGGGACCATCAAGGATCTGACCCCTTCAATCCCAAGACAAACACTTCACCAATCGTTCATGCGCCAAAAACACTCCCCCTCGGGCCGTTTTGGGTTGAACAGTTTGCGGGGAATGTCATTACTGCGAAGCTCATTACATCGAAAATCATTACATCGAAAAAAATAGGCTGGGCTATTCAGCTAATTTGCATATTTTTACGTGACGCCGACGTTCATTCAATTGTTTAAAGCAAAATTTCACCGACAGACTTCTGGAACGCAAAACCAAAAACACGGTACATATCCCCTGGAGCACCACACCCCATCCACCCCCAACAAAAGAATACGCAATCTGGTGACCCGATCATGCACACAAAAATTTGATTTACAATACTTCGCGGCTGGCCGCTAGCAGGGGCTCCCATGGATGGTTACGCAAGCCGAGGCCACCCCTCAAGACCTGGTCATTCACCCCAACCACCCCCACCCCCCGACAACAATTCAATTAGCGTACACTAATACGTCCGGCTTTTCGTGCTAGCAATACTAGAAAAGCTGTAGGAATAGGGGCGGGGAAATGGTCAAGGGAGAATTCGATTTAAAGGGGTTGGGATGGAAAAATGGGGAAGCTATCTATGGGGGAGGGGGAGGGTGAAGAACAAAAAAAGGTTGATTGTTGTTGGGTGGGGGTGAGTCAAGCCTGAGGGCACCATTGTCTTTTAAGGAAGGAAGAGAAGGGGTAGAATCCGCAAAAAGCAACCAACCAAGACTTTGGACCCCGAGGGGCCCCGGAAGAATTTACGCTAAATGTATTCGAAATTATTATATTTCCATTTGTATTTTTTCAAAGGATTAAGCGACATTTTTAAAAATTGAGAGTAGTGCAATTTGCATCCCTGCTCTACGAAAAACGAAAAATCTGGCCCTTAGAAAAGAGCCACAGCAACGACAATGATCGCCAATCCAAACCATCCCCCTAATATTCCACGGTTCACCGCCCTACAGTAAGAATCATCGCGTTATAATTGGCATCTAGATGGATTGAGTAGAGTCTGCGACAATTCAGGTCGCCCGCTGCCACCAAGATTTCCGGATCCGTGCACAAATTGGACATTGTTGGGGATGGTCGACAGAGGGGAGGCCCTGTATGCAAAAATCCAAAGGGACTTGGGGTGTGACTTGAGAATCTGTGTTGGGGGCATGTGTGCTGACGGAATTAGTTGGGTCGGGGGAGGAGAACAAGAAAGCTTCTTTTTGTTTGTTATTTCTTAGGGGTGAAAAAGGTGTCGGAAGCTTGCGAAAAAGAAATAGATTTAAGGATGGACATAGAAAAGTTTCAGAAATAGAAAAATAATTTTCCGCTGCTCGAGGCGTTTTCAGGCAATTTTTTTGTTATAGGGTTAATTTTTAAGGACAGGCCAGACCCAAGATATGACCCTTGTAGTCACAAGGTCCAAGCACTGCTGTGGAGGACTCCGAAAAATGTATACAAAAAGCCCTCCCCCTGGCCGAAGACATAATAATCCATCTCGAAATGCTCAAACCAGCGCCACCCCCCGGAGCGGGGAGGGGGACCCTAATTCCTGGAGGCTTAGTTTGCGATGCAATGAAACGGCGCGAGAACAAGAAGGGGAAATGGATGAGATGGCCTAAGAAGGCACCAAAAGCAACGCTAGCTAACGACCCACCGCCAAGAAACGGGAGGGAAGAATCAGCGTAGCGTATGGGAATACGGGTTTAAAGGTGCTTAGAACTTGCCATAGAGAAAGACAGCGAGAGACAGAGAGAGATAAAAAGATATATAATACATCTTACAATGTTTTTGAATGGTACCTCCTTTACCGTCTTAGACTTAAAACAGACTAATGTAGCTATAACTACAAACCTTCCCAGTCCCTTTAACCACAAAAAGTACCACATCCATTCATCGGCACACATGCCAAAGCGTTCGCCCCTCTTCCTCCCAATTTCCCGCAAATTGCCCCAACCCGAAAAGTTGCTGCCAAGAGCCCCAAAAAAGGCCCCCGACCCTCCGGCCTGAACATACACAATTTATCTCTAGGTATACCCTGCCTCTGCAAAAATCGGTTCGGCATACGAAGAAGCCGACGCGGTAGGTCAGGGCAATTTGTGTTCAGCAAAAGAGGATCGGGGAAGGCTTTTAGTGCCATTCATTGGAACTGAAATTAGGTAGGATGGGAGCGGCGAGGATGGGGAGGAGGAACGTCCGTGGCGCGGGAGCAATCAGGGTGTTTTTGATGAATTGTGGTCGGGAGAAAAGCGGAGGGATGGGACGGATGGCATTGGGCTTTGGTTGGAAATGAGGGTAGGAAGTATATTGGGATAGAATAGATGTAGAAACCATTAATGCTAATTAACATATGAAAATCAACGGCTGGTTCTGAAAGTCTCATGTTTTTACTTAGGATTAAAATTCGCAAAAAGAGGTATTGTACGAAATTGTGCTAATTCCAGCTTTTCCAAAGAAGTGCAGCGGTGCCTTTCAGTTTAAGGAGTTTAGCGCCAAATATGCCAAAGGGGTTGTTGGTACCTTAAACATTAATCCTGAATAAAGGCACTTTGCTGAAACTGTCAGAATGAGGTGGAAAATGCATCTAAGCCAGCTGAAAACCCTCATCCAAACTTAACCTACTGTTAGCGATCCCCCTCTATCTAGTTTGACGCACTTCCATCGAGAAGTTCCCCCAAAATTTCCACCGAGCCTTCTGCCGTCCGTGTAAATGTTTGTTAGCCGGTGGCGGAGGATCAAGTGGTGTGGCAGGGGGGGTGTGCTCGGTTTCACACAGTTAGAGTGCCGAGTGGCCGTTCTCAAGAGGCTTCACCCCTCTAGCAGCTGAAGAAGAAGAAGAAGCCTACCCTCACCGGGTTGCACACCCGTTTGTTTTAGGTCGACGAGCCTCAGGGGTTGAGGAGGAGGAGGGGGAAGGTAATTTCGGTTTCAAGGAGGATTTTTTCGGAAGGGGGGTTGCGGGGGTTTGGATGAGGTCGTGTGGAGGCCGTCAAACCAGTGTGTTTACGCCTAACGGTTCTGGGTGTGGGGTGATTGGCCTCCCGGGGGCTAGTGAGCAGCGCTTACTTGTTCCGTCGATAATTGGGCCCATTTTAGGAACAATCTGTTTGGGAAGGGATGACCTACTTGAGTGAGAAGCATCAATAGATTGTTATGGGGGCTAGTGGGTGAGCATCATTACCTCAAAGCCTCGAAAATCTTCTAAATACAGCTTTCGCTAAATAACCCTTGTTTCGGCGTCGTGCAAAAACGAGAATCTGCTCTGCCAGGAAAACGCCGGCAAAATTGAATTATAATAACAAAAGAAATTTTCATTAAAGCCTTCAGAACAAATCAAGCCCGGGCTGGGTTAGAAGACAAAGCTGAATGATTGGGATAAGCCTACACGCTCCCGAAAACACGCACTCGTCTACCGCATAGGAGAATGCACCGGAAAAAGCAAAAGCCGTTGATCAAATTAGTGTGAAAGGGGCAGGCGCCGGGGGGAAAGGACAGTCTTGATGAAGATATCGTGCCAAAATGGGGTGCGGTCTCCTTTTCCATCCACTACACCACCTCCGGGGAGGGTCTACAGCCATCTTATGCCAATTATCTGCACCGATTTCAGGGGGTGACGGCCGAAAAAAAGTGGTTTCAAGGCAAAATCGGCGAAATCAAGACGTGGCTATAAATATGAGGGATGGACCGTCTGGGGGGAGGGCGGGTCATTTCAGGATCAGATAATTTGGCCGTGCGAAACGGCGGCACCGTTTTTTGATCGTGGCATTTTGACAGTGGGCTGGCATTTTGTGGCGGGGGGAGGTGGACGACATGTGGTGGATGGGGTGACGGGGGTGGAGAAGTGGAGATGGGTGTATTGTTGGGTGGTATGACGGGGTAATTCGTCAAAATGGATGTGTTGCACGGGTAAAAAAGAACTTTAGGTAAAGAAGAATATTGCATAAATTCCATGATTGCATGACTATTGATTTTGTTTAGTGAACGTACATATTGTTACCGTATCCTCTACGTTTAAGAACAAACCGAATCCCGGAGTTCGGGCTTAACCTTGGCCGTTTTTGTTGAATTCAAGTGGATTTTACCACTTATTTGCTTAGCAATTACAGCCTTTAAAAAATGCGACAGAATTATTATCCAGGTTTTATACTTCTCAATATTTTACAAATTTTCCGATTGAGCTGATATTATAATATGTATATCTAGGCTTATATATAGGCTGGACTAATAATAGAGAGGAGGATTGATTACGGAAAATACGGTAGTATTTAAAAACCATCGGAGCAAACCCAGCGGGTTACGGTAGAAATGGTGCACCTCCTAACTCCTAGAACCTACACCAGCTGCACCAAGTTTCCACGAATACTCGAAAACAACGTGCAACAACTCAACACCATCTGGCTTGCATCCCACCCACCCAACCCACACGAGCCGCGAAAATCTGGCCCCACCTCCCACCCCAAACCAAGCTATAGCCTTAGTTAGTGGCACGGCATTCCGGCGCGCCAAATGTGTTACTAACCCGTTTACAATTAGTGACCCGGACCCCCGAGAGGTCTCGGGCGCGATTTGATTAAAATTCGGCATCAACGACGACACCCTCGGCGGAACCTCGGCCAATATGCCGGGAATACTGATGAGGGCGGCTTCGTTAGGAATCGGGGGGCTTGGGGGAACGCTTATTACTCGGGACTCCTGCTAACGCCGGAATGCGCTAATTTCGGGGGCCCTGTGGAGCCACGGACTGGAAGGAGGGTTTCTAATTTAAAACCGACACCATCTTCGTCGTCCGATGGGGTGTTGGTGGTGACATTAGTATTGGAGCGGTTCGGTTGGTTTGGTTGGTAAAGAGCAGGAGTTAAAGGGCTTAGGAAGTCAAAATTCGCTTGCGTGGGGGGTCGAACGTACTGGCCAAAAAACACGGAATTACCGCCGAGAATTACCAGGAAATTGATTTCGTTGCGAAAAACGTAGAATTTTGAAGAAAAGCCTAACAATAAGCCTTGGGCTAAATGGAGTTTTTGCGTTTTCACCCTGAAACAGAAGTTAGGTCGCGGCGCGGCCGTATCTGGCTATTTGTTAAAACCAGCGATTGGGGCGGGGCGCGTACCAGACTTCGTAGTCTCTTTAACGGATTTTCCCGCTGCCAAATAGCACCACCCAAAAGTACGGTATGCCATTTCATCGCGCACTTTTCCACGCCCCATCGCCACAAGTTGACAAAGCTCGTACCATTCCCCCCATCCACATCCCCCACGCTCCTTTCATCCATCCCTTCGCCAAAATAGGGTGTTTCGCCGAGGGTGGATGAGGCGAAGACGAACACCTTGGTGTGTGCCCTAATGCCCCGTGGACGGCCCGAGTTTTCTAGTGGAGATGGATGCGAAGAGCGGAGGGGATGAAAGGCTCGTGTCGGCTAGAGACACCCTACAATTAGTCGCGCCTCGCCCTCCACAAAAACCTTTCCTTCCAGGCCTTGATGATGGGGGGAAGGGGGGATGGCCCGATGACCGGTGGAGATTGTGGATAGCAGATATTTGTCACCTGGACACGTGCTGAACAAAACCCTCCTTCAAAGGGCGGTACCGGAAGAATGGGGCGGAAGAATAGGGGGGTGTTGTAGCAAGGAGGACTGCGGAGGAAAGAAAATGCAAAGGATGTGACTAGGGTTACGGTATCGCAGATAAAAAATTCTAGTTCCTCAACCAAGAGTCAAAGTGTTCCTAAGAAGTGTTGATCAATTTCAGTAATTTGCAATGTATCTGATATGCTAATGCTAATATCGTCTAAACTGAAAAATCCGCCTAATACTGTAGGTACACAGCTAAAGAAAAAAGCTATGGAAATTAAAATCAAAACAAAACTTATTAAAGCCATTTACAGCAACGTAGGTATCTGCCAGATCGGATTGACTGGATGCTTGTTTGGGGCGGTGTTAGACCACCCCCTCCTAGTGGAGATGATGTGGCCATAAGCCAGCCCGGGAAATGATCACACACGTGTTTGCCCTCCACACAGCGCCTCTGGGAAAGGCTGTAAAGTCGCTGAATTATACGGAGCACAGGTTATGAATCAGTGGAGGAGGGTGGATCGGGGCAAACCACCCATCCGAGTTATCATAGAGGTCACAGGAATCGTCTCGAGGCTGATCGGGAGTGTTTGAAGACAAAGGTAAGGGTGTTTTACGAGGGTATGACTTGTTAAACATTAAGTGTTTCCTATAGGTCACCTAAAGCGCACCTATAACGCGCATAAAAACAGGGTTGATAAAACCGCTTCGCGGCTTTTGAACTGCCTTGTGCAGATAACAATAGGCAACTGTTTATTTCGCATCGCAAGAAATCCTTTTCTATGCGCACTCTTTTCTATCGCAAGGCTTTAACAAAACTTAATTTAGTGATAGAAATAGGCGTTTTTAAGGTTTTTGACCTTCTTGCGGTTAAACCGTTAAACCCCATACGTAACAACGTGAGGTAAGTTCCATCCATCCACACACACAAATATAAGTAATAGGATTTCACCTACTACCGCGGAAAGAGAAAACCAGAAGCCGAGCAAATGACCAAATCCTCCCCCATTCGTCATGTCCAAAAATCCTTCCATCAAATTGCTGCCGCGCCGGTGTCGGGATTGGCTGTACCCGGTGGCACAAACGGCAAGCCTGCTATGGTTGCCCCCCCAAAATGGACATGTCAACATTGATGACAGATGGGTTGTCGTCGGCGCAGGTGGACCACGACTAACCCTTGGGGGAGGCATGTTCCTTCGACCACCAACGGCTCTTCTTACAAGGCCAATATCAGTACCGACAGGTGAGTGACTAATTGTCCGTCTGGGAGGTCGTTTATCCCTACGCCGGGCAACCGGAAATCTGGCGCGAAGAATGCGCGACTTGGCTGACAATGCTACCGTATTCAGCAAAGAAAAAATAAACCAATACTTAAGACGCTGGATAAGTTATGATACTAAGAATTCCTAGTAAAGACTAAATTTCAGACTTAAATATGTAAATTTGTCAAAAAGTAATATGTCAAAATTTTTAAACATCAGGTTCCTGTTATTAGTGAAATTCGATCCTCTTAAGTTAAATTAAAACCAAAACACAGATTAAGGTACGTAAGTACGTAATAAATAGAAATCTCCGTATCCTAATGGACAAAATAATTAAATAATAAAACATAAATTGGGAAATGTTTTATACGAAAAAGTTTTTAAAAAAATTTGTTTTTTTTTGTATAGTGAAATTAGACAATTCCACGCTCAATAAAAATTAATTTGGAGCTCATGGCGATTGCAAGCAAAGCATGAGCAACAACAACTCCAATACACCATCGGGCGTCCCAAATAAAATTACCGAGCCAGAATTAGGACACATTTACATTGCATACAAGTGGAGCCACCCGCACCCAAAAGTGTATCCACCAATTTAAAATTAGCCTGATTCCCCGGAAAGTGGGTGCTCGCTGCCCGGCGCGGCGGAATTGGCACTTTTGGTGTGGGGCGTGAGCCGGGTCGACTCGGATTTCATAGGCCGGAGGGGCATGGCAGAAGAAACAATGAGGGGTCACCACAATTAGACGTATCGAGGCGCGGTATCCCTGAAATTCGAGGAGCGGGTTTGCGGCTCGGCATTAGGGCTATCTGGGGGATTGTGGCATCTTTGGCACCATTGTAGGGGAGGATGGGATAGAGAGGGAAGTTGGAGCTCGGTGGGTGGGTGAAAGGACAACGCCGAAGTATGCCGAAGTGGTTTTGAGGTATCGTAGGGTATCGATACGGTACGGCATTTCGCCTAAACCTAGTTCGCCTAAAGTTTTACCATTCTAATAACTAAATTTTTGAAAAAAAACAGAAATTTGAAATTCCTATTTCAAAGCCATGTAAATTGCTATTATTTCCACAACGAATTTCATGCAGCATGTTAAAAAATTAATATAAGTCCTAAAAATTGCAAAAATGCTGACGTTTTTGGAAATTCAGCTATGAAATAGTCAAACATTTAAGCAGAGCGGGTTTTAGGCAGAATGAGCCGCAGGCCAAAATTGGTGTAAGCTAAATGGATTTACGTGAAGTCACCGGGATTCTACAGTTACCCTCGAGGTGGAGAATATATCAGGATTTTGAGAGGGTAACTTAGAAGTTTCTAATTTAGACAAACAATGTAAAGATTGTCTGACCTAATCTCCAAAAGTATATTTCCCTACTGACAGCTCAATCGATAAAATGATACGTGGAAGAAGCATCCAGGCGGTAATACAAAGCAAACTGAGCTCCGAGACCCACCCGGCCGACTTAGCCGATGTGTGTGTCGGAAGCCAACCAAGTGACCCGTGTCGAGGATGGGCCTATTTGAGGAGCCGATTAGCACATTGCCCCCCTCCACCCGCACATCCATCAACCAGTGTGCCGGCTCGCTACTACGGTAAATAATCTAAATTCTAAGTGACAACCGCCAAACACCAGACTTTCAATCAGGAGTTAAGTGTAGAGCACTAAAAATCTTGTGGTGGTTACTTAGGAAAATTTGAAGAAGTAGTACCCACACTAGGATCATTTCAGGATCTTATAACCCGAAAAACGGCAGCCAACCCCCCTGCCCGGGCAGCCCTAAAGCGAAGCAGAGTGCGCATTTAGTAGCCAACAACTGTTCGTTTTTGCAGGTCTTGCGCAAAATTATGTGCCTAGCCGACATAAGAAGGGCGGACATGTGGTTCGTGGAAGGGAGGGGGTACGGCCCACCAACAACTCAAAAGCTCTACTAATGGGCATATCGGTGGAGGTGAGGAAGCTAATCGGGGTGTGCTTGGGTTGATTGTCGCAGGGGAAGGGGTAGATGATACTGATAAATTGATGGTGACAATTTGCCGGTAGGGAAATGGGGGGAGGGGCTAAATGAGCGCATGAAATTTGGGATCTAGTAAGAGTGAAAGCATCAAAGACTTAGAAAACGTTGATTGGAGCGTAAAAAAATATTGCAAAAATCTCAAAAATACTGGTTTAATCATATTAACGAATGGCACAAAAATTGATATGAAATTTAACCACATTTTAAATACTTTATAGATATATGAAAGCTTCACAGTTTCAAGTTATGCTCAATTAAGAAAAAGATGAAGTTTCTCCCACCACAATACCAGCCGTTTGCCGGCCAACAGTGCTTCCAGCCTTCCCCCACCATTTTTTACACAACCGACACACCTGGTGGCAGCTCGTCACTCCGTACATCATATTGCTCAGACAGTTAGTGGCTGATTCGGGCCCTATTCTGCGCACCTGTTCAGGTCAGTCACTAAATGACCGACTCCTCAAGCGGCCAATGATTTACAACAAAAAATAGACACAGGTCAACCTGACAAAGATTGCTTTGAGCGAAACCTGCCAGAATTCAAAAATCAAAATCGGACTCTCGGAATATCGTGTTTTGCATCGACTGGAAAAAAGCCTCACGTACAATCCCTTGGAGCTCTGAAGTTATTCCACTTTATGCAAATTTTAGATTGAAACTTTGAGATCATGAAAATACTAGGTTCTGATCTTCGTGATTCCGCTAGGCAATCGCTTAGCACACATAGAATTTAAATACTTCCTCAAGCAATTCTCCACAATTTCATTCTCCAGTTGTGCTTCTTGAACCCCTTCTTCACAAAATGCTCCACGCTTCCAACCCCAAGTGAAATCAGCAAAAAGGTCCGTTCCACTTTTTTCTCATTGGCGCCGGGCCCATTTTACGCTTCGACTCGGACATGTTCCTTCGTCGGCATTGGTCAGCGATTGGCCATTGTGGAAACCCGAGACGCCCTTCTTTCCCGCTTCTTTCCGTCCTTTCCGCGTCCCCCGGCTACTCACCTTCTGGATCGGAAGGGGGGTGTCGTACGGAAGGCCGGCTTCGAGTGTGCTAGGTCCATACCCCTTCTTCTATTCATCCGATCTTCCAACCCTACGCCCTCGATCGCGTTGTTTCTGATGTTTTGCGAATATGGCACAGACGTGCGAACGAATTGGGGCGTTTGTGGCGTTGCTCGCATTTTGTTTCAGGTTGGTGATTGGGTTGCAGGAAAAAGTAATTGGGGTTTGGTGATGTGGTTGTTTTATTGGTGGTTTTTGCGTAAATTTGGATGGGCCAGGTTAGAGATGTTACGTATATACATCTGGTATCGGGATAATGTGGACATGCAAAGTATACACCTTAAGGAAAACCGATTCATTCCAATCAAATTTTTCGCATGTTAATTCTCCTCTGATTTCGATACCGAATTTAGATGTGTAAACTCTTTTATCTAGGCTGCTGAAAAGGTATGAAACCTTTTGATCATCTCTGAATATTTTTATGAGAGGTTCTGTTGGAAATGTGATCGAGGTTTCTGGATTGGAAAAAAAATATTTAATACAAAATAATTTTTTGAATTTCGAACATTATTGAATTTTTTTAGCGGCTCTCTATCCCTGGTTGCAATTTTTACTAGCCATTGGTTTGATGCGAGCGTTCTTACACGGAATGGCACGCAGATGGCTGGAGGGCACATTAATGCAGGGCTATTCTGGGGCAAGCGCACTTTGGAGTCGAGTGGAGGCCTGCTGACCGAAGATTTTAGCGGTACGAAACTTCGAAAACATTTCTGTTCCTTTGGTTTTTCGAAAATATCTGGGATTTTCAGTAGTTACCGATGTTCGAAATGGGATCTCATTTATGGCGCGACCTATCTGGGCGCTTTGTATATTTTTTGCAGGTGTTACCGATTCTATAGATTAATATGTTATATTTTCAGCTCTCGGAATACTTTGGGTGGCTGTTGGGTGTGCTGTAGCATTGTCCGCTACTATTACTCGAAGACCAGAATCGATCGCTGGCCCTATAGGTATCTACCTCTGGAGTCTGCTAGCTCGTAAGTGCCCATTTCTTATCCTTTTATTACTAATTTTAGTTGTAAGCTTCGGATCTTGTTTATTAATTTACTACGTCCAATTTATCGCTTCGATGACCGAAAATGTGTTGACAGATTCCTATTTGAAAACCGGTATCAGCACAAAGGACCAAACGAGGTAAGCCGTTCCCCGCCAAAAATATCTTAGATTTTAATAATTTACTAGACTTGGCACGTCGTTCTATCTCATGTTAACCTCATTGGCGATGCTCTATTTTCCGCCGACCTTCGTTTTCTTCACGCATCAGCAGCAGCAGAAAACTAATCGCATTCGGCAGTACAAATTTTGTGATCCAAATATTATGATGTATTAAAGGCGCTACGGGTTTTTTGTTATGACATTTAAACCAAATTACGACGCAATATATTGATATACGCAACGTATCCAAACTAGATTCATTGGTCTAAAACAATTCCAATAGGTTCAGCGTTGCATGCGAAACTCGTCGCCTAGAATAATCTAGATCTGGGCGCCAAAGTCGTGGTTGGTGGCGAATTTTCATGGATCATTCGAGTTTTTATTTTTTGACAGCTACATGCCAAATTTAGGATTGCAAGCCTTCGGGGAGAGGTCCCATTTATTCGAATCTGAGACGCTATGCTCTTCTCCGGTTTCCGGTTGTCCTCCGTTGGGGGGGGGGGTGAAGGGCATGCCCGTTTTAGTTGGTGTCGGATGGTGTTTTCCGCGTTTTTAGCGCAGCGTTAGCTGCGACTTTTTTCATGTTCAGGATCATATTGGGGAACCTGATACGGGGGTACTTGTTTTAGAATTTTTGCGTCGAGTTGATGCCGTTCATTAATGAGGCATGTGATGAACGGATGGTAATGCGTTTTCCTAATCTCATTTATAAAGCTTTTTATCAAAATCTATAGGTCAAAATCAAAATGATCGGATGGTATTTACACCATTGGAAAGCCCGCAGGACGGCGAGAAAACAAGCGCTTTTTGTTTTACAATGTTTTCATAGCTCGCTTGATATTAAACGATTCCTTAAAAAAAGAATGGAATTTGCGTCGTCCTGTTAACAATGAACATGCCGATTTTGCATAAAATTGAAGTCTTTATGGAGTTTGGTCCTAATCATCCTGAATTATGATGTTTATATTAAACAACGAAGAGTGGGGTTTTTTTTATTTTTTTGGGACACCTGTATACACTTTGGTGTCCGAAATGGTGTTATCTTTTTCAAATCACGCTTGAACGTTCGCTTACCAACTTTTTTATAGCACCCCAGGTTTCGAAAGTTTTTTTTTTGCGCTGCCCGAAGGTGGTCCCGAACCGTTGGATGGAACCAATACTCCCAAAGACAAAATTCAATTGTGCTAGCCGCCGGAGCCCAGCAAGGCAAAGGGAGTTTCAGCTCGGGGGGAGAAAGACTGGCAAGTTGTCCTGGTCTCCCTAAATGGTCGGTGCGCCCAGCGGTACGGCCAGGGGCAGCTAGATCGTTTTTGCCCATGGCTGATAGGGTTTGGCGGCTGAAACGCGACCCTTCTCTCCCCCTCACCTCCATTATTGGATAGCCAAAATGCGTTTTTCCTCTTTTCAAAACCCGAGGTGGGGGACACCCGTTTTTAGGAAGGGGGAAGGATAACTTCTCGGAGGTAAAGTACTTGCCACTCCGCCCTACAACCCCTTAAAACACGCCCCAAATTAGCTTTGTCATCAGCGATGGACACTGGCCTTTTACGAGGCCAATCCAGCGCTACTTATCCGGTTTTTACTACATCTGTTTCTAGTAATTGTTACATGGGAATAGATAAGTAAACTAAACCGAGTGCGTGACAGGGTAGACGGGCGTGTATTTCCAGAAAATAACGAGCTATTCCAAATGCCATTTTTCAACGCTCAAATTGTTGTATCTCCGAACGCTCTACCTAGATTGTTCTAGAATTGTGGATTGCCCTTTGAAAAAATGACAGCAGAGATCCTGAAAAACGGCGCATTATTAGTCAGCGAAATTAGTCGGAATCTGGCAAATCCACCCCAGTTTTTGTTTTGATAGATGAACATTCATAGCTCCCAATTTTCGTCCTTATAATTGGTGGCGTCCGGCTGTTCGTTGGGCAATTATTTGTCGCGAAGTGCTTTGGAAACCACTAATTTCGGGGCTAATTTCAACTTGGGAAAAGGGGGATTTTCGCGGCGATACGTGGGGGATGCTGGAAAGCTTCTTCTGCGCTATAGAGCGGGTCCTGCGAGAAGCATGCAGCTAATTGTAGTATTGCGTGCCCATGCATCTTGTACCTGGTGGGGTGTATTTCGCGAGTTGTCAGCAGGGAGGGAATGCTTTTTTATTTCTTGGGACACATTGTTCTTCCACATTTTCTTTGATTCCCCAGGCTTGGCCCTTAAGGTTTTGTGCCGGACGGGGCGGATTGACGAAAGACGTCAATGTATGCAAATCGGCGAATAGGTGAGCGCCGCCCAGCGTGCACGGCTTGATTCCAATGTTTCGGCGAGTAGGTGTTTCTGCCCCGGGGCGATGCTTCGATTTTCTTTCATTCTTTCTCCATTCTTGCTGGTTTGGATTTTAGCTGGCTTAAGACTACGTGGGTTCACGTCATGGGTTTGAACCCGGAAAAATGCCGCGGGTCGTTTTATTTGATGACTTTGGGGTCGAGTGGCCGGCTCATGGCTGGGATAATCTTTTCGTGGATCCGCTCCGATTAGGTCACATTACTCATTTTGCGCTCAAATTGTTTGAATCAGGGTGGTACGGGCGACGGCAAAATAAGTACAAAAGGAGAGGCTCGCCATTTTTAGAGGGTTAGTTATTTTTTAGCTTCCGTGTCTGCTGTTTCCATTGTCCCTAAAACTCGTAGTTTGAATTTTTGTTAAGTACATGTCGGCCAATACGACATATAGTTTCCGTAAGCGTAATAATTTGAAGTGAAAGAGCTTCTCTGCTACTGCTTAATTCATACATAAGGAATCATCCAAGAACGCAGCCATAGCTTACGACCTTGAAAGAACATATTCGATTATCTTCCCGTATATCCTTTGAAAAGTGCTAGCCTGCGTGTCCGAGGAGGCCAATCCCCAATGTCCACCTCCAGCTCCCTCTCCTTCGTGACCCACCTGGGCCCCTAGATGCCAAAGACACAAGAAACACTAAAGCCCCCCGCTAGCGGGTCTGCACTCCACTAGATTCAGCCCCATCCCCGCAGGCATTGTGACCATGTTTGATCGGGCGGGCCGGGCTTGGGCGCGAGATGCGTCCGCCCTCATTTCCAATTCGAGGGTCCCATTTCAGCATTTTGTTCTGAGGAAGGGCCCCCCTCGCGTGCCCCGCACCTTCCAAAACTCGTCGAGCTCTGTGTCCCACCGCCCGGGCCCCGCCACGTGGGTTGCCCCACACCCGTTTATCAAATTGCTGGGCCCGCATCACAAACAACTTCTCGATGGCCTTGAGTTTTGATGGGGGAAAGGGAGGTGCGAGGTGGGGGGGCTCATCCACTTCGGGTGCCCGCTAAATAAGAGGCTTCACCGGGCACTTAGGGCTTTTCAAGGAGGTGATCTCTCGGGGAAGCACGTGCCAAGAGAAGATTTGCTTTGAAAAGCGATAGTTGTTTTTTTCTCAAGGTTTGTTTTCCTACGGCGTTAATCTAGTGTTAAACTTCCCTATTATCACGTTTTCTTGCCCAGCCATCTGCGCGCAAAAACTTTAAGCCCCCAAAATCGTTGTTTTCCTCCGAATGTGCGGGCTCCCAACCAGCACCTCACACCAAATTCACTCCTAATTGTTCACGGAGCCCCAACCATGCGCCCAAAAAAGGCCAGAGCTTTGGTCCATTCCCGTGAAACGCCTGGCTACTTGGCCCTATGTTCCTCTTGCCTGGTGCGAAAACTAAGGAACTCAAATAACGGAAGTTTTTGCCACGAGTTGCTAGGGATTGAGGTTTGTTCTGATGGAGAATACGGGCCAATAGTGAAGCCGTTCTGTCGCCAAACATACTGTAGGCAGGCGCCTCTTGGAGAGGGTGTGGGAAGGCGCCATCGCATTCAATGGGCCCTCGTTCCAAGGGATTTGGCCCCTCACGCTATATTGATTGATAACATTCGTCAAAAGAAATATTTTCAGTTTTAGCAGAGACCAAAAGTGATAATTTACACATCGTTTGAGTATTCTCCCGTGAATTAATGCACGACTCCCATTCAAATCATCACAAAATCCAAGAACCTATTCCAAGCTTCCGATCCCTTTCCCCAACTGGATTGGGCTTTTTCGTGAAACTTTCAGTAGAAAGTGCTATCCAGAAACCCCTGGTGCATATTCCCTAGATGCAACGAGGATCCAGTACCCTCATCCCCGGCTCAAAAAAGGTTTCATTTGCGGCTGATGGAAGAACCCATTCGGGAGTTCCCCTCCTCCCTCACCCTCCCCTCATCCTTTTCTACCAGTTCAACCTCGTTCCTGTCGACAGCGTTCAGTCTTCACCGTTGAATCCCCAGGGGACTGACGGCGGGCCTTTCACGCCGTCCATCCTCTTCATTTTTCCTCACCCATCTCGGAGGAGCTACCCTCATGGCTCGGTTTCCACTGCTTCTACTCCCCCTTTGGGAGACTCAAACCCCCCTAGAGCCCGGGGCTGGCGCCTCAAAATAATGCGGTCAAGATGTTTTCCCATTCATGACTCCGCTTAGGTTCCCGCTTCCATGCACGGCTTTGTGATATTTCGGCCTGGAAAGCGGCACCCCCCAACATCTACAAATGGGATGGCTTTTTTCGGCAGTCGAAAAAGCACGTTTTCAAGAATGATAAGATCCGTAGACAAAACTAAGCCTCTAGACTGTCATCCATTTTTTTTTAACCTGCGGTGGCGTATAATCCCAGGATGTCCTTTACAAGACTCTCATATAGGCAACAAAACCCGCGCAACATCAACCGCTCACAATTGCTAACCAATTAGGCAAGCAATACTCTAACGCTCATAAATATGAATTAAACTCTGCCCCTTCGCCTTTCTTCTCATAACATTAATAACCCCCAGCGGGGACCAGGGGCGTTTTCCCTCAGCCCCTAGGTTGCAACATTTCATTTTGACCTGCCGGGTGTCGAACAACGATTCTCCGTCCTTTATGAATGCGCAACGAGATCGGGGCGTTGTCGGTGGCGACCCGTGAAATTCCAAACCTTTGCTGATGCCGGATGATGTTATGGGAGGCGTTTATTATTGGCCATTCTATAGCCAGCGTCAAATCCTCCTCTTGTCAAGGACTTCAATGTATTTTTACATAAAAACCACTCCAATTTCCGAGGCTTCCTAACTTCCGCGCCGCCGAAAAGCTCTTAAGCAGCCCGGGAAAGCAGCCGATTATCCGGCCTTAATTTTGGTGAAAAGAGATTTCCGTCTGGTGCTTCACTGGGTCTTGCCAGCGCTCATTAGGCAATGTTCCTCCGGCGTTCGTCTGGAAAAACTTGTCTGTAATTTGGCCCGTTGCCGCGTGGTTGGGCTTCTGGGGCTAGTGTCTGAGTCATTGGGTGGACCTACCTAGGTTATTTGGTTCAAGACGGGGCCCTGGCGGCCACATTTTTTCGTCCTGGTTTTTGGGCGGCGTGCGTGATACGGTAGAGATGTAGGTTTTTAAGTGTCTCAGCTACAAATTTGGGGAATGCGGAGGGCTAGGATTGGGCAAGGGGATTTTTGCTTACTCACTGGTTTTACGATACCTACAAAGATCGGTCCACAGCTTTGGAATATTGATGTTGTGATTGAAAATTTAATCTTGTTTACCGTAGCTTTGGGGGCGTCATTAGATAACCCCTCATCGGGGAAATTTGATGTTACTAGAAAAATGACGCGACGACGTTCGGAGTCAGGTCGCGACAGTTCACAGCGCTCTAAAGTTACCATTGATTCCTTCTCCTTCATTCTAGTCCCTCCACCCGACACCATCTGATTTGTCGTTTCGTTTTGCCAGATTGAGAGAAACCGATTTTTGCCCTAAGCTGGTGGGTCGCAGCGTGGTGGTGGGGCCATAAGGGTGGTCGCAAATTTTCCCCATCGCTTCCCACAATATCGGGTTTTCAGAATAGGGGGGAGGTGGTGGTAGAGGTGGACGTGGAAGAGAAGGAGGAGGAGGACGGGAATCTTGAGAATGCGCGAAATCTTTCGCGGGCAAAGGGGTGGGGGAGCATTCGGGTTGGATGAACACTCGCGGGGGGCCCGCATGGGCCAGAACCGGGAGGGAGTGTGGGGGACCCTGTGGGCCACCTACAACATCTTCGGCGTCGTCGTCGTCCTTCGGGAGGGGGGGTGAGGGCTCGTTATCTCGCTTCACTTCGCCGAATTTCCTGCCGGTGGCGTGCCGTGAGCAAGCTGAGCTCTCTCCTCCCTCTCTTTGGTAATGGCTTTTACTCTATCTAGGTCCATTCCCCCATTTTTCCCACGCCTCCCATCGTTGATATCGCCTACCAGTGTAATTATTTCAACTTCATAAATGGCGCCCACCCACCAAGTAGTCGGTTAAAGAACATTGGGGCGTTGCGTGACTGGTTGAATGGCGCCTTTTTCTGTATTGTCGATCTGAAAATAAGGCGTACCTGCCACACGCCAACCGACAAATGAGGCAGCTCCCTAATTTATGGCCATTCTCTGGCCCGCCCGCCCGCTTTGCCAGTCGTAATTTCGGGTTATGCTAGGTGTGGGGAAATTATGGCATCGGCTTGCAAAATTCTGGGCCAACAAGGGGGGGATTCATCCAAAATTGTTGATTTTGGGGCAAAAACCCGCCTACGAATCTATATTTAAGGTACGGTTTTGTAGGAGCTTTTCACCCCAATTAGAAGAAATGTCATGTTCCGTACATGGCGCATGTACTCGTTGCAACCGTTTTTTTCAGGACTTCCGCAAGATCTACACAATTCCTAATGTAAA
The DNA here is from genome assembly GCA_038088335.1 of Mesorhabditis sp. LJ9110. NCBI lineage: Eukaryota > Metazoa > Nematoda > Chromadorea > Rhabditida > Rhabditidae > Mesorhabditis > Mesorhabditis sp. LJ9110. Next base: position 429,163 of record JBBGBA010000022.1, on the reverse strand, counting down.
ACTTTTTTCTGAGTATGGCCTTAATGGACTTTCACTAATGTAATTTCCACACTAATCCAACCCCGACCATTTCAATTCGGCTTGGTCTCGGTCATTTTCTTCTAACAGACTTTGGTGGCCCTTCTGCATAATTAATGGACTTCAAACACACAAAAGCCAGCGTACAGCTACTGGCAGCTGCTTTCTACCCCCAACTCTCTGCTTTGTTCCAGACCGTGCAGTCAACAGGTCGCATATTTAATTAATTTTTGAAAGCAGGCCATCTTTTTCCCAAAACACACCTGGCGGCTAAAAACGGTTTTCGGTTTGCCACCAGAAAGGGCGCGAGTATTAGTGGAGCGCTCCCCCATTTTGCACAATTTCCAATAGAAGTGAGAGTTCCGGGTTGGCGCGTTAATTTGAATGCGATTTGTGCTGTGGTCTCTATTTAAGGATAGGCCTGCTCTTTTTCAATGTCCTTTTGCGGGTCTCGACAACGAACGGGTCGCTGACAAAGAAGACACATTGCGAGCTCATCAATTTTTAACGGCGCACAATGGCCCTGGGGGTATGGAGTAATTGAAAAAGCACTGTATCTAGTGAAGGGTCGGTTGGTGCTGCCCTAAAATGGGCCATTTCAGACTGACTAATTGATCCCATATGCTTTTTGTTGACGTTTTCGTGGGCTCGTTCACTCAAGTGCACTCCATGGGAGGGATTTTGGCCACATCTGCTTACCCTCCAACCGGCACCTGGGGCCAATCTTTCTCCAAAGTTTATTTATTGAGCCCCTCTGCTGGCAATAGACGCGAAATTTATTTGTCGGTGAGCCTGTTCTCAGGGCTAGTTAATAAAATACTATTGGGATGAGCCCCCGGGGCGAGCCATTCCACCATAACTCGTCCCATGGGAATTCCTAAATTACTCATAGCTGCTTCGGGGCGCCCGAGCAGCATTTTTATCTTGCCGTACGTTTTTGACACAATATTTTTTGGTTGGTTTTGTTGCGTTGGCCCCTAATTATAGGAAGAAACTAGAATTTTTGCAACAGATAATTGTAGGGAAGATTGGCCAGGTTTTTGAACTTTGAGATTCGCGGCGAATTTTTCATTTGGAAGTGGGTGAGGCGCTTATTCTGAATGTGATTCCACACGCTTTACATTTTTCGTTGGGATGAGGGTGGGAGGGTAATCGGGTAATGGGTTCTCAGGGTGCACGGGTTTCTTTGTGTCCGGGAGGTTTTGGGGGAGGATGAGGAGAATGAGGTCGGTTGGGTTAGGGATGGGGAAGGGGGGGTGACGCTGAGCATGGGTATTGGGTGGAGGGAGGAAGTCTTCTGATTCAATCAGAGAGCGAGCGATGGGACAAAGAGCTTTCACCTCTTTTCCGTTACTAGCTTCAAAAAAAATGGGTGCATATTGATAATTTTGGCGCAACAAGCGTTGGTTTCTTCGATTTGGAAAGATCTCCTGTTATTCATGTGTAAATCAGCACTCTATTTGGCCAAATTTCAATTTTCCAAGTTGCTCTCCTCCGTGCAACACTGCAAAATCCCTCCTTATCTGATTAACACCCACGAATTTAATGACCATGTCATGCCCCCTGTTATTCACACCTTTCCGGCGGCACGTCGTTCTTATCGTTAAACCACTGATCGCTAGCTATACCCTTCTCCTTTCAATGTTTTTGAGTCCAATTCATTTCTCTCAGTTAGTTTCTATGATTTCCAGGCAATGGATTGGCCTGCCGATCGGCCGTCCTCCAGCCATGCACCCAATGACACCACCGAGTCGGTCGGGGCCATGGATCTAGCCGTTTTCGCCGGCCTCGAGACGCTCGGCACACTGGCCATTGTCGGCAATTTGTCGCTGATCGTCGTGCTGCTCAGGAACAAGTATCTCAACAGAGCCAGGTGAGGATTACGGTGATTTGTGCTCCCGAGTGTATCGGGAATGGATTTGGTTCAATATTGTGTATGTGGGATGGGTTGGGGGGATCCCCGTCTTCACATTTGCTCTCGGCTATTCAAAGGTTGACCCTGGAGAATTAGATCCGGCAGATTCAATATCCGCTTCTGAGGGGAGGCCGTCGATCCTCAGTACTAGGGGGAAGGGGCGAGGCTTGGCAACGCAAAACACAAAGTGGCAAAAAGTGTGGGTCTGCACGAAAATCGGGATTTTTTTGCTGGGCTGTTGTAAAGCGTACCATATTTCTTAGTTGATGATCGGATTATCTGATATGTAATTTTTTACAATCCATTAAAAAACCGAAAATTGGAGGTAAAATATAATTATTTTCACCAACTCGATCCTTTTATCCACTTCAGTCTCCTTAAAACTCCTAACTATCAGGACAACATATAAAAAAATGCCAATTTACATGTTTTCATAGTAAATACATTTTTGACAGATTCTCCCAGGGCAGTCGTTTTTAGTTAAAGATCGGATTGAATTTGGAATAAAAGGAGTTACGGTATGCGCTAGAAAACATAGCAAAAGTGGCACATCAAGCTCGTTTCCCTGAAATAACCCTTCTATTCAAACGTTCAACCCCAACCACCCACCCAACTCAGCTTTCTCCCCACCGAAAGGGCAACTTGTCAGATTTTCTCCCATCTGCACCGAGGTGCGAAAAAAGGGGGCAAGTTTCGAGGCGTTCCGCAGGGAGCCGCCAACCCAGAGGGCCCACACAGCCCTTTACCCAAACGTTTTGCATTTCCTGCTTCTGGCCACGGCCAGGGGCCCCCATGGGCTCCCGGGCGGCCAATTCGAATTCCCTGCGCGGCCATCATAAGGGGGCAGAAGGACTGGACCGGAGAAGAAAAAGGGGGGCAACCTTCTATCTACTACACCCTTCCTATCCACCGCTCAAATCTCAGCGACCAAGTGCGAAAAAAAAAGAATATGAGGGGTGGTGTGGAAATGGGGGTAGAAACGCGAAGTATGCTGATAGTTCTTAACGCAGAAAAGGGAATTTATTGAAAGAGACCTTAAAAAATTATTCGGCGCCTCAATTGACACGGATTTACGCAGAAATCCATCAGTGTTGCTCAAAAAGTACTCTTTTAACGATCAAGAAAAAGATTGGATGGTGACAATTTTTATACCAATCGAAAGCTCCCAAAATCTTGAATACGATAAAACAAACTCTTCTACTTTTCTATAATTATTGACCATTTGCTTAAAGTTACATATTTTCCTCGAAAATTCTCTAATTTTTGAGGGCGAACGGCAATTCGTATGCCAAATTCGCATAAATCAGACATTAAGGCAAAAGTTCGGCATACAAAAGTGTTTTCGATAGATACCGAAATCATCAAAATTCGACGTTTTGACCGAGCCGTTTGGAAAGGGAGATGCTTTTCCGCACTGTATTTTTTAGATCGCCTCAAGCGGCTCTTTAACTGCTTTCTTTAACTGCTTGCTTTAACTGCTTCCTTTAACCTACCATCTCTGCAAAATTCGATCTCGTGCCTACCCCCCCCCCCCCCACACTAGCTGCACTCGGATTATGCTAATCAACTGCCCAATCCCCCTCCTCCTTCTCGGATTTGATCGTTTGCCCCACCACCACTTTCCCATCCCCCTCTCAATAGCCTCCACTTAATTCGATATGTGAGAAGCGGGCGCATGCCAAAAATGGGAGCTCCTTCGGCTTGAGGGCCTCCGGGGCGGAAGGCCCGAGTTTGTTTTTGTGCATTCGGCCAGAGCGGGGCCGTTGATGAAACTTTTGAAATGGGCATGGGGATGAAAAGCTTGGCGGATGGGAGAGGAATGTGGAATTCATGCTTTCGAAGGTGTGCGGAGTTTGGCCACTCTAAGTTTTGCGCGGCGCACAAGGTGTACGGGGAGGGTTATTTTTGTTGAATTATTTGCGCGATGCGAGGGGCACGTGCAGCCAATTCACGGAATGAATGGGAAAGAGGGGCGTTGTTATTTAAAAATGCTGGAATGTTGCCAATGAGTTGAAAACAGGAAAAAATGGGGATGTGGAGGGGAGAAATGATTAAAAATGAAAAAGCCAAATTTCAGCTTTATCCTGATGCTGTCCTTGGCAATAGCTGATGTGCTACACGGGCTGGTGACGACGTGCTACTTCTATCCACCAATAATTCTCAAACGACAACATATCCCGCCCTTAGGAATGCGGCTTTTCAATATTGTTGATTGGACGGCATGGGCGATTACCTTAACGTTAGTATCACCTTAAAATCCCTAAAATTTAATCTTTAGACACATGTCAGCTATTTGCCTTGATCGTTTGATAGCTATCATGCTATACGATCGCTACAGTATACTGGTGACTATCCCAAGGGTACGGTGGTACAGGTAATCAACCTAATAAAACGTTAAATTGTCGTTATTTTAGTATATTCTGCTGGGTTTCATTTTTGGGGATCAATATCGCAATATTCTTTATGAAGTTTTGCTGTATAATACAGCCACTACGATCGGAAAACTATTACACTTTTGGCTACGATACTCACAGTAAGTCAAAATTCACCTGCTAATCATTATCTTTAGCGGAATGGAACTTTTATGTTCTGTCGTACACCCCGCTTGAAATTATTACAATTGGGGTTTTATCAGTCAGGTATGGATTTCTATTTTTGTTAAAAAAGTTTTTTAGTAATCCAATCACTTTGGTACAACTCTATCGACGTCACAAACGAAAAGTGGCCCTCCGAATGTATGTTCCCCCTCATTTATATGGTGCTATGCCCCCAGTTTTTGATAGCCAACGCCAGGCTTATTAGATTCCTACTACTATCAGTCGGTTATACATTGCACTTTTAGCACTTTTGGTTTACATTTTTGCCAGGCCGGCGCGAGTGTCAAGTGGTTGCACCGTGGACTTTCTTTTTTATTTTTCTTTCTCTTCTACCGTCCTTGTCCGCCTAAGCAGGAACGTTTTTCACCGCCTAGCTTCTTGACTGTGCGCTTTTCGGTTTACTTTCTGGCCTTTTCTGATGCGGGGGAGAGCGGGCAGGGTTAGTTGCCTTCAAAACGATAAAATCCATGTTTAAAAAATTGAAAAAAAAACCCAAATTCCCTTATGTTAATCTAACCATTCGAATGAAAGTCCATGGACAAAGCACCTGTGCTCGCGTTTCGGTTTAAATTTGATTGGAATTTCCCATTGTTTTTGTAGCCGACGTTTCTACGGGGTACACCGTAGGGATATCAGCTAAATTAATCCGTCAAAAAGACCCCAAAAATTGGGGGAATCGTTGTAATTGAAGTGCGGCGTCATTGATATAAGGTATGGCGTGTGGACATATAATCCCGGTCCCCCAACCGTCCCTCCAAATCCCGAACGTAATTTCATTCGCTCCTCACGGGTTCATGCGAGAGCCCTCAGTATTTGTAGGCAGGGAACACAGAAGGTGAGCGCCGACTCGAATCCATCACTTCTGAAGTCGCAACGATCCCAGTGGCAAAGGTATGGATTGTCACTATGGTCCCCTACAACGGATGGCAAGGCAGTTAGGCTGGACGGATCGGTTGTTGGTATGATGGATGGTTCAGTTGTAGAGCTTTTAATGGATGCAAAGCTAAAAAATTGACGTTATTTGACGTTTGTTTTATCGCAGTTAGAAATTTTGCTCTTACAGCAGCACCAGTTTTACAATTTTTGGGAGAAATTTGCATACTAGAGGGCTGTCCCTGACCAGGGCGTGCTCCTTGACCCTACATGCATGCAAATCCTTCCACACTTCAGAGAAAAACGACGTTGCTGATAGGGCCCTTTTCAGGATATTAGGCCGCGTTTTGATGCCCGTAAACTAATTAGGCGAGAATGCTATTTTAATTTTAAAAATTAGCCGCAATTTACTTAACTTAACCATCATATCAACAACCTGCAAAAGCGTGGCATGGAGAGACTGGCCGTCCCTCCTTTGTTAATGCCGTCCGGCTGGGATAGTTGATATACAAATATCATCCCCACCTATTTTCTGGGTTCATTCCCCCCGAACGATACCCGTGTACCCTGTGTTCTGGATGAAATGGGATCTGTTGTTCGGTTAGCAGAACGGATGCTATAGAAAAATTAGTTAGACATCTTGTCGCATAATTACTCAAAAAGCTGGGGGAAATTTGAAAAAAAAAAACACATTTTTCTAAGCACAATCTGTCTAAAAACTAATCCCCCTATTTCCGGCCTGTCCTATACATAAATAACAAAACGATTTCCGAAAGAACCCTATTCACGGGGTACCTTGGTATACAATCTGACGGCATCATACTATAGGTGTTGCCCGATCAGGTTCCTAACCGTCAACCAATTACGCAGGTCAGTTCCTAGTGTCCACCCCTCCACCCTTCCCCCCTTTTCTCAAACTGAGGCTTAGCCGTGCCGTGTTTCTACTTCTCAACAAATGACAGTTCCATCACTTTTGCTCTGCCTCCAATACACACAATTTTTTCGAATTGCCACTCCTCAACGCTCCTGTACACCCGTCCCCACCTTGTCGATTTTTTCGATCGCCTTCTCGAATAGCTCTAACAACTATTATTATTTTGTTTCTTTGATTAGCACAATTGGGTTGTGGTGTAGAATTTTTTGATTTTATCTTTTGATTTCAAAATTTGTTCTTCAAATCAGCCACCGCCATTCACCACAATCCATCCCTAGCCTCTTCTACTTTATAATTTGCCGTGCTACTCTCAAAAAGTCATGTGGACCTCTTCCTGAGTTTGTGACCTATCTACCTCATTTGCATACCATAGCATAGTCAGAAACAGACTTGGAATTCTTGAACTCTAGGCACAACTAGGCCTCGCTTTCCCCCTGAACCCACTCCCCCGATTTCGAGCTTATCCATTGAGCCCGATCTTGAGCACGAACCCACCCGAAAAATTACAGCCGCTTTGCCAACGCCCTCACGACGCTTGAGGATGAGGACTCGGAGAGGTAACATCCCCCACCCCCGAGTGCCCTAGAGATCATCCTCCTCTTTGACCTTTGAAAGGGTCGTTTTAAGATGTTTTATGGGTTTGTACTGGCTTGAGTAGTGTTTTATTTACTATGTACTATATAAAGTTATATGAAGCTATGAAAAAAACGAAAATAGAACTTCCTCAAGCCGATACAAGCCTTCCTGACCGCCCCTTCAAAAATCCTTCGCCCACAACCTATTTTTCACTTGATTACCCCAGACTCACCTCCCTTCCATAGTTTTTCTAACCTTTTCGCACCTTCCAAAAATTGCATTCCACCTACAACCGCCCCAAAATTCCCCGTCCCCCGCCTTGGCCGATCGTAGTCTCCCAAACAAATTGGGACCAACACGCACAAATTGCACTCAAAACGAAAAAAACAACCACTCAAAAAAACCGGATCAAAACAGCTAATGGCAACCCGGCTTCTAGGCTGCAGCCTACCGTGCGGATCCCGTCCAGAATACTGTCAGAACTTGTTGCTTCCTACTGTAGTCTAAAATGGCCCCCGCTCGCAAAAGAGTTGTTGCAATGCCCCCCGAAATTGTCCAGCTGTCGTTTGAATGGCCCTGGATCGCCTTGAAAGTCCCTATATAAAAATCTGCATGGCACCATTTCTCTGCATGAGGCATGTTGGCCCCTGGATGCACCCAAGCAAACGTTATTTATGTGGGGATACGGTATTTGAGGCTATTGATAAGATTGAATTCTGTCCAAAACTAGGAAGGGTTTTAGATAAAAATACATTAACAAGCTTAAAAATTGTCGTACAAGTAATAGATCTTCGATCTAGCCTGCTTTTCAGTAAACACTCCATTTACCGTATCCCTAAAAACGTCACGGGATGAACAGTAGAATAGTAGAACAAATATGATATTGTGAGAAACTGGGTAAGGCTGAGAAGCGCTTGAAAATTTTTTAACTACGTCAATATCTAGATTTTCCATTTCTAAACTATCTAGCCTGCGGCTATGCGACTCTGTCCTTATCAGCTTCTCATAAAGCCCTAGTCGACACATCAATAGCTGGTGCGGGAAAACACCGGGAGCTATTGATGAATTTCCCTAAAACAATGTTCACCATCCCGATTTTAGGGCTTCGACAATGCTACTTGAAATGTCGATGAAAATGGGAAATCGACAAGTGTCGAATGATGTTAGAGAAATCGCGGCGAGACGCGCAAACCGGCAACAACAAAGGATTTTGCTGCAGGTCGCTTATTTATTGTAATAATATCAGATATACCTAAAATTCTAGATCTCAGTCGTTGCCCTAATTTTCTACTCGTACATGGCTGCATACTACATGTCATACTATGTGGCTTTTCTACAGGTAAACAGAAATTAAAAATTTGTAAGTAATTTTAGTCAACCGCCACGATGATCTTCAACTCCTTTTTCTACTCAACGACCCACATGATCAACCCGATTATCTATTTTTCCATGAATAAGGAGATGAGACAACAATTAAAGCAGGCCATCAACGATTTCGCTGAGTGCTGTTTTTGTCGAAGGGTTAGAAAATCAAAAATATAACATAGCCTTCAATTTTTAGCCATCAAAAGGAAACTTTGCCAGCTCCAACTCAAAAATGGCTACAATGCGCGAGTGCACGTACGAAATGCAATGAATTTTTGAATATTTTCATTTCAGGGTCGATCGGGTACAGGCCAGTGGCACTTCGGAAACTTCCCCGCTATTTTCTACAAATTGTCATTACAAGTACAAATATCCATTATCACGGCAACACACTACTAGATCAACGGGTCCCGTCGAAGAGTCTGTGGTGAAGAAGGAGGCCATTCCGGAAGTTACTCCTGACGGTATTTAGATATTACAGTTTCGAAATTAGGGCTTTTTCAGCGGAAGCCGAAGAAATGGAACCATCAAGTGAAACACAAACTGCAAAACTACTTCCAAGAGATCGATCAAATTTTATTAACGATTTGATCAAGGCATTGCAGTATGAGAGTCAGGTAATTCCTTCAAAAAAAATGGTTCACAATTTTTATTTTAATAGTGTTTTTATTATAATTTAAATTATATTTCAAGTAGATAAACTACCTGAGAAGTTAGAAAGTTCGGAATTTTGGTCGAAAATCGTTATTTTTGAACTTTTTGATACAAATTTGGAAAGTGTAAACACTTAGAAATGACAAATATAAAGTTTAGAAACTAGAAAAACTGGATTTAAGGAAAAAGCTGATTACCCCCGATATGCAATAAGCGACTGAAGTATAAGATAACAAACAAACAAACGATAATTTAGCCAACCCTCAACTCATCAAGCAGCGAAACCGAGAGTCAAATCAATCGTCAACGTCATTCGATGGAGTTCCCGAAACGAGTCCGCGGGCGGTACGTCAGAAAACAAATTGCGCCGCCAAAACACAACCTGTTTGCGAGAGATTTTGCTCATTTCATAACAAAAACGGCACTAAACCTCTCTCCCTCTGGCTACCGTATCGTATCGTACCTCCCCAACTGACCGAGCCACATAGGCGAACGCAATCGGAGAGCCGGGCTCGCGAAATATCGACAAAAAGGTTCCGTACGGGTCGTGAGCCCAAATATATTTTATTGAGCATTTTGTCTCTACGGTCTTTTTGACTATCCGCTTCTTATTGGCTTGTTGTATGCGGTCTTGGAGATGAGCTTGGCTGCGTTGATTAAGGAAAAAGAATTAATGGGTTTATTTTAGTTATATGAAGATGTCGTCGACGTTGCAGTTGATATCAAACAATGGAGGTATGGACAAATTTTTATTGAATTTATATAACGTATTTAAAGGCCCAAATTGTAGCAATTTTTGGATAGAAAAAGTAATATTATCCGCCATTTGAATAGCTAAATCATTTTTAGGCCCGCTTTAATTTTATTTAAATTATATAAGTTATAGAAACGCTCAACTTTTTGGAATTTATTAAATACAGATATAAGACAACATTATATGCCGTGTTTGAGAAGTCAAACCATTTTTAGACCCTCCAAGCGCTGCGGAAGCTCAAATTTTCGTCACCAAAAAATTCTCATCGATGAATTTTGACCGTACCCCACTCCTCAGCAAAAATGACAGCGACGATGAGCTGGAAATTCGCCCTAAAAACAGGTACATTTCCACGACGCTACCGGTACACTTGCTGCAATAAATACAGGCGTTTATGGCACTCCGAAAAGTGCTAGAGTCGCTCGGTTTTTTGGTACGTTTTATTGATATCATACTCCCCTCTTAATATTGTGCATTGTTGTTATGAACCCCATTAAAAGTACCCCGATTTGGAGTGTCTTTAGCGCGTATACTTCGCTTTTTAATATTCGTTTTTTAGAAATTCGGATGTGCCGGATTGCAACGGAAATGCGGCCGAAGATAGCGATGAAGAAATTGCCTATTTATAATCCAGAATACTGATATTTTTCGATTTAATTTATCGATCTCATCCCCCGGCTTTCTAGTGTAAAGAATTGCTAGTTAAATGGGTCCTACTGTCGTTTATGGCAAGGTTTTTGTTCTTCCCTGGTGCTCCATCTATTGCTCAGCTCCCATACACGCAAATTCTTCGTTTATGATACAATTTGTATTTTTTTACTATGAACAAGCCTCTTTCCCCCAAAATATTGGGTATATTACAGAGTAGTTGCACTCTCTGCCATTTTAGAAGTTAGTGATTTTTTTTGATTATCGTGCAAATAAAGATAAAGCTTATTTGAAAAATGCATAATTATGCAAGGTGTATTTAATTGAATTTTTATTGGGTATATTACAGGGTTTTTAGCATTTTCTGCCACATCAGACGTTAGTCATTATTTGTAATAAAAAACACTTATCCGAAAAATGCATAATTCTATAGGGCATATCTAATAGGCATGAATTTTCTGCCAGTATCTAGCTTACTTTTATGTACACAACACGCACGTTTCGGCGAAAAACGATAATAGGCTTCTTGGTTCCCAGCCTTGTTCGCCTGCCAATAGGATTTAGCGGAAATAATTCTTATCACCGCTTCTTGAGCCAGGGGTGCTGTCGACGGTAACCGGTTTTGTTTGCCACCCGAAAAAACGAATATCACCACAATGGGGCAACGCCGATAGTGATCGTGGTCGTGGCGGAAGGTCGGCACTTGAAAAAGCTGCGATGGTGCCATCTTGACGACCTTTGGCACTACTTGAAACAAGTATAGACTCGGTAAAACCGAAATCTGACAGCAAGGGATTGGAGGTGCGCGAACTGTACCTCCGAGCCATTCGCAATGCTTCAGCCACAAAGATGGTTACCTAAGAATTGCGTGCTTCGGGTGTAGGAGGTTTAAATTGCACGAAAGATCCGGCATCATTTTTTTATGCATCGATCGCGGATATGGGACGTGGAAGCGCCGCAAACATCGAGCTCGTTGAAATTGCTAACGTTTCGATGAAACACGCGCGGGTGCATGACCCGTGAGAAGGGAAGTGGCATCCAGACAAGAGACGGGTGCATGTTTAAAATTATATACATGGCTGGTTTAGCTGGTTACCAAAAAGCAGATCACAAAAACTCGCTGCAACAGGTATTGACAACTTAGAGCTTAAAGGCCTTCCTAGAGATTTCTAGAGGCATTTCCTAGAGATTTTATAGTAAAGATTTAGCTTAAAGGCAGCATAAAACAGTACAAAGCGTAATGGGAATTGCTATATTAACAAGTTCATTACGCATAAACAACTTAATTGATTATAATGTCCATATCACCATCCTTTGGAGCGCATCATGAAGCACCATGCTCAAACAGAAAGTGCAACACGGTGAAGCCACCCGCCATCAATACGCGCGCGTTCAGCCCTTTCGTGATGCTCGCGCTGGAGCAATGATCCTTATTGGGAGAATGGTGATGATGGATGTGTGGAGAAACGTCTGATTGCATTCGAGCTATGGTTGCATCACAATAAAATGCAGCTCCTCCCCCTCAGGGAGTCAGTGGTGGTGAGGGTGGGTATCGATGGTTGGATGATAGACACATGCAAGCCGAAAGTTTTTCTCTGCCTCCCCTCACTTTCATGGACATCGCTCGCATATAAGGGAAGTGTTGTTCCGGCTTTCTGGGTTGCTGAAAATTTGGAACTGGACGGGGTTTGTCTTTGGCAACAATTTGATAGCTAAGTTTCGGTTATACTTTCTGTATTGTGATTAATGCCCGGTTTGTAGATTGATATGGGATTAAGTGCGTAGCGGTCTTGAGATGCTAGAAAGAGAGCGGAATCTTAAAAATTTTGGTTTTCTCTCTAAAATTTTAGTTTTTTTATCTTTGATAAAAATTAGTAATTAATGGGGGTGAAATTTGCTTATATAATAAGGTTTAGGGGTTTACATAGCTTTACAAGTTCTGTCACCCGGAATCCGGTATGCAGGAAATTGAAACTGCAGACCATGAGTCCTGGACGAGATCAGACTTGAAGATTCTCGTATCTGATTTCCTTCTCTGCTTTGGTTCTAATTTTTCTAAAGCGTAAATGCTGAAATAATGGTTAGCAGCACCAGAGAAGGAAATCCAGAAATTTTTACCCCCCCCCCCCAGCCCAAGCTCGCCCAACCCACGGCCAAAGCTCACCACAGTCACGACATGCTCTCTGATTCATCACCTTATCCCCACCCATCATTCCACGTGTGTTTTCCGCAATTAGCCGATCAATCCAGAAAAAAACACGTACTCTCCGCCCACTCACGAGGCGCTCGATGGACATCACCTCTTCGCCTCGTTTCGTCGTCTAAAGTAGGGGCGTGGATGGGCATGTCTGGCGCTGGTATATAGCCTGAAAACACCCACTTTATCAGCTCTCCAGCCCGAATAACTCGCAGACATTCGCTTATCGTCACATGGTTGCTGCAAGCGAGCCCTCTTTCCCGGCTTGTCAGCTGTGTTTCAAGGAAATCGTTTTTGCATGCATGCCCTGGGTCGTGGTCACTGTAGCCCTGATTACCTGTCCGTTATTTTTTCGGGTGGTCACGTGAGGATCGGCAATCAAGCTGAAGATCGAATTAGGGGAAGGGGTAGATATATGTTTTGGTGGGTAATGGGAGATACATAAATGGGGGTTAACTGGATGGACCGGTTGGTTCTTTAGGCAATGGTTATCAGCGATCAGAAACATTTTTGAGATTCTGAGACTGTTAATGAAGTTTTCTTTTTTAAGGTCAACGCAGTTTATAACTTTCGCTTTTATTCTTGACATATACTCGCGAATGCAAGTAAAACTCGTAAAATTCCGCCTTGTCTTCTCTGCCTATATTGCCTTTTAAAAGCTGTAAAAAAATTCGTCCCTAAACGCTCTGAATAACTTGTTTTAATGCCAGCTTACATAGTTGTAATTGTATGATATTGCTAGTGGTCGTAATATCATATACAATATATATTCAAAATTTGAGCACCCACACTTATCAATCGCGGACCGCCAAACCCCCAGGGTTACATCACCACACCATTTTTATGCCACCCTTCACATACCATTGATAACTCGAGGTCTATAAGAGTGCACCCGTACCCAGCCACGTGTATACCAAACATCAGTGTATATTTTTTTTTGCTCTTTGCACCGAATGCTTAAGATATCTTACCTCTCCTAAATTTTCTAGAAAACAATGAATCTCCAAGAGCTCATCCAGCGCCTACGCGAAATTTTCGACCACGATGAGGTGAACACCGATGAAGTCATGCAGGTGGAGCTCGATTGAATTTTCTGATTACCATTTATTTAGTTGCTCCAAAACTACAAATCGAACAGCAGTGATTGGTCAAAGTTCGCCAACTGGGATCCCAACAAGTAATAAATTTGGCTGTTTCCATATTGTTTTTGACAGGTATACCAGAAATCTTGTTGACCGCGGGAATGGAAAGTACAATTTGATGGTGTTGTGTTGGCCAAGTGGAGTGGGAAGCCAGTAAGTTTTGATAGTTCCTGACAACATGTGCTATACTATCGTCCTCTAACTCTTTACTTGCAGAATTCACGACCATACCGATGCTCATTGCTTTGTAAAAATGCTTGATGGCACCCTCCAAGAAACCAAATTCGCCTGGCCAACCCAAGAAGGCGAAAACATGATCGAAACCAGCCGAACATGCTATGACCGTGATGGTGTCAGCTATATGAGCGGTGAGTTCCATCCGAATACCGTAACCCCCGATGAAAAGCGTCCTCCCCAGCACCCCCCGAGCCACCGCGTGGTCTCTCTCGCGAAATTGATAAAAACACGTGGTGGTTACCGTAATCGCGGCAACAATTTCCGGAATCTCCTTTTCCCCAATTATCCGCTCGGACTGAGCGACGGGTTCCGGCCCCACCCGATAAAAAAGGGGAATGGAAATAACAAGAACGGGTGATCCGTTATATGTGGTTGCGGCATGTTTTTGGGGGTTTCGGCGATAGGATTCGGGCGGACACGTGGTCCGATAGGAAATCATATGCTTCGGGAAGTAGCTTTGTTGGCTGGGGGAGAAGGGTTGGAGAGATATCCGGTTTGATCCGGCTTTCCGCGGTACAGTGCACTTGATTGTTTGATCTTGAGTATGGGTGGGGTTGATATGAATTAATGATGAAAAATTTATTGATTAGAAATTTTTAGATGAGCTTGGGCTTCATCGCATGGAAAATCCCTCTCACGTCGATGGAGCGGTTTCACTTCATCTCTACAGTCCGCCCTACCAGACGTGTAACGCTTTTGATCAGGTAAGACACTAATTTTCATTTTTTAAGTGTTAAACCAACAGGCAGCTATGAGAATTACCTAAATTAAATCTTCATAATTTATAATTTTCAGAGAACTGGCCAAAAAACAAAATGCACCGTAACGTTCTACACCAAATACGGGCAAAAGGTCGACTATCGTGGATCGAAGCAAGGACGAACCCCTACTGAAGCCATACCCATGAACATCTCTTGTGAAAATACAGCGATTGTCGGCTCACCAATGCCCAATTCGCTTCGTTAATTTATTCTCTGATGTTATCTCACCACTCCCATGTTCATACAGGTCACCCCCGCACTCCCTTCCATGCACTAAGGAATGCATTCCCCTCATGTTTTGCGCGTCCATTTCTTTGATGTATTTAATGTTTATTTCTGTGTACTTATGTTGATTAAATTAATTTGTTTTGGGTAACGACCGAAAATAAACAAAAATAATAATGGTCCATAAATTCAGGTGACGGTCGGGTTCTTGGTTGTAGATGTTACAATCGTAGGTAGATTGACACTTTTGGCGGATGAAGAGGTTGGTCCTATAATGGATTGGCATCGGAAATTGATACCTTTGAACTTACTACTCTTGACTTGTAACCTTAAAAACCGTAGCAAGACTTTTCTATAATCTTTGTTGAATAGTAGGGCTGATAAAACCGAGGCCGAGGATTGAATTGTAATCAATGCAATTGCCCCATCATTTATAACTAGGTAGTTTGTTAGTAGAATCTTAAAAACACCAACTTTGGGCGACAGGCAATATAAATTCAAATGCTATTGTTGCAGCAAGGTATATCCCGGGTATACCGTAAAATATAAATATAGGTGTTACCCAAAATAATTTTTATAAAGGCTAAATTTTTTCTAATTTTTTTACCTGTGACAATATCCCAAAAATCACACGTTTTGCCTTTGTGCGGCTTTGTAATGACTGGGAATGGCGGAATACCTAAAAGGTGCAACGTGAGAATTGGCACTTTCCGAAACGCCTGGTGCTAGTGATTACTATTTCCACCTGAAAAAACATGAGCACAAATGACCCGACAATGGTGACAAAAATATAGCCCGAAAAGGCAAGCAGGTAGTATTTGTGCACTTTTGTGGATAGAAACTCGTCACCCTCAGCCAACACTATTTTCGCGTCGAAATCGAGACATCGAAAATGAGGATGAGTCTAATCAGAAATGATAAAAATCTATTTTTCTCACTATTTTGAAGCGCACAAAGTTTAGCTGCATATCTTGTTCGATGCTCATATAAATTTCACATAGGAAAAATGGCACTAATACCAAGGCGTAGAATGTTATTAACACTTTATGGAAAGAAGTTTTTGAAAATCGGAGAAGATCTCCTGGTAGTAGCAAACTAAATTGACACGAAAGGTTATAAAATCTGAAACGCTACCTATTTGCTCTATATAAACAAATATGACCGGTTGAACAGATTACCATATGCATTACAAAATATATAACTAGCTAAAACGGAAGACATACTTTGAAGGACCTTATATTTTGCCTTACCTGTTGTAAATAAGTCGAAATCCCTATATAACTAAAGAACCCGTCAAGAGTCGCCACGAAAAATGGGTTATGCAGCACTGGACACATACAAAAGGTCACCAACGTTTCAAATATCGTTCCCCAGATCTAGGAAACAATGCAAATTTGATTAAATCTTACAAGATGAAACAGCAGATGCTCTCGATAACCCGGATATCCCTTTTTCGCGACAATATAAGTCCCGACAACATTAATAGTACACGAACAAGGCCCGTAGAATTTATAGAAAGTCAACAAATCAAAGTAGGGGTTGCAAAATGCATATTCCAATTGTCTTAAATCGGCCATCCATTAAACCCGAGAAGGATGATTCTGCAAGGACCCTCCCGGTTGTCCGGTGGTTGTTCAAAAATAATGAGCACCTGGCTGGCACATTTCAGCGTGGTAATTGTTGCTTTTAAGGGGCGGTTTAAAGGAACGGCTGCTGTATGTTTTATCGTTTGCCCTTCCGGGGTGTGCAATTAGTTGATTCAGCTACTGTTTTTTGCGCTTTGCAGATCATCATGAGTTTTTGGATTTGATGTAATTGTAGGGTTTTGTTAATTTGGGTGCGTGAATTTAAAAATGCGGGCAAAGATTAGATAGGTGGGTGCAGGCCCGTAAGAGGGGGGGGGGGCGAGCCCCATCGGCCGAAGGCCGAAGTTCATAAGGGGGGACCCTTATGATTTCATTTTTCCAAAAAATTTTTTGCCTGCGGCGCTGTTTTTGCCTATTTTTAACACTAGTTTTGGTGCTATAAACCCCATGTTTTCAAAAATTTTGCCTGCGCATATTAGTGAAAATTTTTTGGGGTCGCCCCCCCCGAAATCTGGGTTTGTTACGGCCCTGGGTGGGTGGGATAATAAAGCTATGGCGTAAAGTACCGTTTAGCACGGAGATAATAAGTGATTATTTTATGTTTTGTTTCGTTCTTTGCAAAAAAAAACTCATTTTCAATAGGTTGCGAACCACTTTTACCTTTTTTAAAAGCACGCAAAAATTAGTTTGATAGGCGGTGACGCTAAAGAAAGGAAGTAAGCTTTTACAATTTATAATCTTTAGTGTGGTGGGTTAGTTGCAAGTTAACATTTTCATCCGTTTCACCTCTCTTTTCACACGACCTTTGGCTTCCCAGTTAAAAATCATCATTTTTCTGCAACCTAAACCTTTAGCAATCACTCACTGTTCCCATCCTCCCCAAAATTCATTAAAAACACATAACAAATGGGCGCCCGAAGTTTGCTTTTTCGAAACCCTTTCAGCTCGAGGTGACAGATGAAGAGGTGCATCTCCTTCAGGGAGGTAATCCCTTCGGATGCCCTCTGAGCGATAGGGCCTTCTTGAGCAAAGAGTCTCAAGGAAGGCGCTATTCCTTAATGCAATCCTGAGGTCGTCTTTGCTTCTGAAGAAATCATGGATGACAAGTCTGCGGTCATCTCACATCCCCCTAGAATCCATTCCGCATTCTTTTTGGCTTTTCCTTGGAGGGGGAGCTCTTCTGTTTTCTTCTGGGGGGTTGGTGGGGAGGAAGAGGGGGGATCCCGGGCGGCGCTATTAGAGGTTTTGTGGAGTTTGCGCCGACGGGAGGAGGCACGCTTCATGCGGAATAAGCTCATTCCAAAAGCGGGTCTAGGCCGTTAGGCATAATGCGTTGCACTCTGTTCGTGTTTACCCCTAAAAGACGAACGGGTGGGCTGTATCACTTTTGGGTTGGTTTTGGGTACCTGCAGGAATTATGGAAAATTTGGTACTTCTGTTCCTCTTATTCTTATGTTTCACTCTCAAATACAATACTGTTGATGTTGGGGGAAATTTGGAAATTGTTAAAGCTCGAGTTTTCTAGAAATTCTTTGCGTTTCAAGCAGTCTAGAAAGTTTTTAAGGAATTCTGTAGTTTTAAAGTTTCAAAAGATCTAGTAGTTATCTAGTAGACACTTGATAGCATAATATTATTGTTGGTATTAAAGGTATTAGTTTTAACTCTGTAACACCTTATTAAGAAGCTGTAAAGCAAGTGTCTCGAGCTTTATGCTTTAGAAACATGAAGCTGGAATCGCTAAAGGGGGGTCATAAATTGTCTTACCAAGTTTTTATACCTTCACAAAATGACAAATTGCTCGAACGCTCAAACCATACATGTTGAAATGGAGGTTTAATTATATACCTAAATTCAACCGGCTTCTACATCACATACTATAGACGCTCCAAAGATCTAAACGTTGATACTTCATCACAACACCCCAAAAATCCGTTCTTTGAAACCCCACGTACCCTTCCAGCTTCTCCTAACAATCCCCAACGTTCCGATCGCGGAACCACCACAAAACGCAACTAACGGCCTGATTTCTGCTCCGAGACCCAAGTTTATTTCCCCAAAACCAACCCCGAACACGAACTTCCCCTCAACCAACCCATCCATTCCTTGTTCTTGATTGGCACCCATTGTCCCCCCTGCAAGCAGTCGTTGACCAAAAGGGTCCCCTTGCTTCTGCTGCTGCTTCCCGTGGAGTTCTGACCCGTCGGTTCATAAATCATTGAAAATCCCCTTATTTTCATCCCACCCTCGCTCCGGGGAGAGCAGCACCTCCTTGCCCCCATATGCGTTGACTACTTTGTTTTGCCCCCCTCAATCCGTGCATACACGCTATGCGTAAAAGTAGGTGTAGGCTCGCGGGGGTATTCGAGTTACGGGCAATTATGCACATGACTCTGCCTAGAGATTTAGTAGCCGAAAAGGACAATCTGGATTTGGCAAGGTGGCTTCGCGTGAGGTAGGTTTTTTTAGGTTGAGAGTCTTTGCATAAATTCAGGGTTTGTCACGAGGAAAGGGGGAGCTATTTTGGTGTTTTGGCGTGGCTAGGCTCCAGGTGCAATTCAGAAAGCCGTTTGTATAAATGTGAATGTTCTGAAAATTCAATTTTTGATGCGGATGTTATAACTATTTATAACTACGGGTAATAATCCGAAAAACGGGTTCCTCGTCTTTTTTAAGCTATCCCCAATTCCGGCGGTTGTTAATTATTGCACGACAAAAACGTTAATTAAAGGTGAACTAAAACGAGATTTTCATAGGACTTTCAATTTAATTTTCGAAAATAGCTTGTTTTCAGAACTCTGAAAGGTGTAAGTCCTCTGGGTACGCTTACGCCCTAAATTATGTTTCAAAAATGGGATCACGTCTTACCCTCCCATTAATTTTCCGGAAATAGTAAGAATCAATAGGCAAAATGCGAAAACGCAAGAACTATTTTTGTCAGTATTATCAGGATGATTTGATCCCCATTTTCATGATATCAAGCCATGATACCCGGAAGGTCCATTTGATCCAGGTGCTGCCTATTTCCTCCACATCTTCCCCGTTGATGTGGTGTGATGCGATAAATCACATTGATGAAATACTGGCCTCTCAAACTCACATCCAGCCAGCAAAAGAGGGCCAATGCAAGGGGCAATAGCCGGGAGAGGAGCCAATTGCTTTGTAACTCCTCTCTCGTTTTCGATAAAAACCAGGTGGCCCGTGGCCGCTGTGATCGGGAGGGGAGGGTGCTCTCTCATAATCTGTCACCTCTGGGGGGCTTGCAGAGGCGAGAAAAAGAAATTCCCCAGATTTCCTGGGGCTGCCGGTCGTCCGGTCCGGCTGTTCCAAGAGGGGTCGTGTGGGGCAGAGGGAGAGGTGTCCCTCTACCACCTATGCTTTTCGTTGAAGGGTTCAGAAACCAATTTGTTGTTGTGGCTTTGGTTGGCACTAGACTGCTTGCATAATTCTTTGATTCTTATATGTTGCTGTTTTTGGCTACCGTACCACACCCGAAGTTAGTATCCGTTAAGCAGATACAAGGCTTTCATATCACTCCCTCTTACTTTTTTCCAAAAATTTGCGTCTGCGTGTTTGCAGTTACCGAGTTCCGTCAGTATATCCGGAAGAGGTTTAAAAAAAATAATGATTTCGATGCTATTTTGATGCCTCATAAGGTACAGAATGTTTTCAAGGTGACTGCACATCTATTTAGCTTTCGCTAAAGGTGGGAGTACTCTATAGAAGGGCTTGAAGAATATTTTTAATTTGTTACACCGGTTTTGAAAAGAATTATGCAAAGTAACCCTAGTTAATAAGCTAAGTCAATCCAACGATGTTTTCTCTTAACTGCATAGGCATAGTTTCATCACGACCCAAGATACCAGACCCAAATCCAATCCATCAATTCTAATCACACTACTCAGACTTCTACTTTGCACTGACTAGCTTCTGGACTTTGGAAGATCTCATGTCAGTTCTCGTTCACTGCATCCCCTCTTCTCATCGGGATTCTGCACCCCTTTTTCTGGGTGCTAATGGCCAGGAGGGTGAGGTGGACTGAATGTCGTCGTCCCCGAATTGCATTACTCCCAAACAACCACCTCCTCCCTTCTGCTTGCACGCCTACGCCCAATTCTCACACACCTGACAGCTCCTCATGCAAGCATTTTTCGGAAAATATTTTTGTGACCTCTTGGGTTTTGCCGAAGCATTTGCTGGCACCGTCGTCGACCCTTGCTCTCGAACTCTTCACGCATTCTGATTTTCAGTATAAATTCATCCTTGAAAGTGCTCATTTACTTCCCATCCCTCACGAGAATCCCACCCTCAACAAAAAGTTCCACGCCATTCATCGCCCACAGCTTTTTGCCGGCGACCCCTTCATTTCAATTTCATCTTCTGAATCCCCACCGGAAAACTGCTCAATGCGAACTTCCTCAGAAATTCGTATTTTTACCTGGGCCCCCGTCTAGAATATGCGTGCCTCTCCGGCCACAACAAGGCTCTTTGTGCTTAAATGGGCCGTTCCACGACAAAGATGCGAGAAATTTTGCTCGGCTGGTGCAGTGCCTAGAATTTGAAAGCATCTTCCTTCTTGCACACCCACGCAATTTGGCAGACACACTTGGACATCGGGATGAAGATGGATTTGTCTGTTCTTCCTCAAGCCCCCACATTGTTTCGTTATTTGCTAATTTTTATCTACAAAGCTATTCTTTGTAATTTTTAGAAATTCTTTCAGACAAATTCTACAAAAATGGCCCTAATCTATGCAAATGCCGTCAACAAACGCATGAACCAGACTCCATGCCGTAAAATCAGTGCCGATTCCTCAATGAGGGGGTCCTATTCAAAAAGCCGAGAGACAACACCGAGAAAGAAGTAAGTCTTTTTAAAAAATTTGCACCTGGTGTTGGGCACCTGCTGAATGAACCCCAAACGCATTCATTCAGTGAAAATGTTTCTATTCAGGAGCTGTGCTGCTGCTCTATATTCTCAAACCGGGACAGCTATTGAAGGTGCTGCTCCTCCAGTTCCCACTCAAAATGGTCAATCGCAAGAGCCACACCCAAATATGCGCCGTTCACTAAAAGCCTCCAGGTAAACTCACATGAATTCCCCCGGATTGAACTAGCCGCTCCCGGGGGATTGACGCGTAAATAAAATTTAGAGAATTGCACTCGGTGCACACTTCCTTTGTACTTTTTTCTAGCGGGGGGCTACATTCCAGGAAATAAAGCATGAGTGTTCGGTTTTTGCAGGAGGTGGAGGGAGAGACAGGGGGAATAAAGGCATAAAGAAAATGAGTGGCAGTTGTTCTTGTAGATGGGGGGGGGGGGAATCGGTTGTTCTGGGTTGTCAAAGATTTGATGTGTTGGTCAGCAACTGCTAACCAGGGCCAGAGCATCAGAGATTGGGGTGATTAGGTATTTGCAGGATCCTGGGAGTCAAAAAATTTGGCTCAAAAATATAGGAAAAATATTTCTAAGAAATCTAATTTTTAGCTCGCGTCTCAGCTCAGCGGAAATTGTCTCTAAAACTGAGGAAGAACTTCGTAGAAAGCACTCATCTCCTATGATGTCTCAATCCATGATATCTTCCGGCTCGTGTACTTGCCGGAAAGGGGATGAGAAACGAGCTTCCAAGAAGAGCCTGAAGGTAAATTTTAAGACATAGAAAAATGACATCTTTTGGTTTTAGAAAACCAGTATGCATTCTTCAATGATTGCTCGTCTCGATAGCGATAGTGAAGATGACTTGAAAGAGCGGAAAATCACGGTTCGCCGAGCTCAAACAGCCCGTGAAACTCGTACGCACCGGTCCGACAGCGAGGGCTCGGTTGAGAAATTTGCTAAGAGGTTAGATAAAACTTCTCTTTTTGACTGCCAATCCAAAAAGCAGGGAAAACAGTAATTTTCAGAAAATCCAGCGTACTCGAGCGTATGCGCCGCAAGCTAAGCAGCCTGAAATTTTGAAACTTCTGCGCCGATTTCCACTACACCCCAATACCCTTCATTTCCAATTTCCTACTACGCGGGATGGACTGATCTGTTTCTCTTTGGCTTTTCTGTGTGCTTCCTATTTATTGCTTTCCTGAATAAACATTGTCAAACTGGTGTAATGCTAAAGGTGGTCTACGGAAGTTCAAACTTCGAAATTTTTAGTTTAGTACGCTAAAACTTTTCGCCATCATAAATGTATTTTGATTGGAAGAAATCGCTGAATTAGAGAGTAAAATGGTTTATTTTGGTCAATGTCATCGACTTACTCCTATGAACTACATAAAGTTGTATTCCAAATAACTACGGTATTTTGGAATCCGTAACACCTACTGTTTGTCATATTTCTACATCCATCATATTTATGATGGTGCCGACACGAAAGTACACCTCGATTTGATTGAGCACAACCTGCTTTTGTGCTAATCACCTTCGTATCTGGCACATATATGCCTCTACCATAACTGGACATCATTCCGCCTGAGCCAGCCGCCCGACACGCCGAAAATGGCGGTCATCGAATCGACAATTCCGCTCTCTTCCCCCGATTCTCCATTCCAGGACTGTCGAAAGTGAACCACCCGCCCCAAAGCATTTCGGTTGCGGGGCAGTAAATATTTGAGGGGCGGAACGTAACGGGTCGGATGGTCGACGCAATTTCGCATTCGCAGTCTTGCAAACAATCTATGCCGCCCCCCCCCCTCTTTTTACTGTGTAATCAGGGTTTTTGTGGACAAAGCCTGCTTATTGGTCGCCGTTGGGGGTTGATCGGGGGGCTTTGGTCAATAAGGTTTTGGTAGTGGTTTAGGGGGGCTTTCGTTCGGGAGCTTCTTCCATTTGATTTTACAGAATCGTGCTTGGAAAATAACTTTGCATTCAGAGAACTATATTCAATTGTACACGTCAAATTTGGTATGAGCTTGCTCTATTTTGAGTTAAGTAAGTGCTGCTTTCTAGAGCATTGTCAACAAAAATGCCATTTCCAACTTTTTCTAGGGATCGTCATTTTTAATTATTTAATGATGTATTTATTTATAGATCAAGCTTTTCGGAACGGTGAATACAAATATCCCTGAAAATAAAGCGAAAGAGCAAGATGAGAGAAGGAGAGAAAAAGAGAGAAAGAGAAAGAGAAAGAGAGAGAGAGCGAGAGAGAGCGAGAGAGAGAGAGAGAGAGAGAGAGAGAGAGAGAGTAAGACAGAGAGAGAGAGGGAGAGATTGCGCGAGTTTACGGCTGCAACTAAGCACAACATTAGTATTGTAGAAATTATTATCACCATACCGTACGCTCTAGGATACATTAATAAGTCCCTGGTTTTCCATCCCCCAACAAACCATGAGTATAACAACAGAACAGACATTTACTGACCAATAACTCGTACATTCTCACCCTACCGCACACATCACCCGCCCCACTCATATAGTATATTAGCGGAAAGTCTCGGTCTCGATCCATTGGGATGGTGCGTGATTCACGACTTTGCAAGGCCATCCCCCCACCTCCGCCCATCGGCCAGCGCCCCTTATTTGCTCAAAAAGTTTTTCCCTTCGGCGGCCCGTCACGCAGGGTCTCTTTTATGATGATACACCTACGCCTCGTTGCGAGATATTTTTTGAATAGACGGGGATGAGTTCAGAAATCTGCGGGGGATTTTTCAAGAACATGAATGGGAGAGAGGGGGAGGGAGGGTGAAAGACCTTATGGAACATTAGTTCCAACGGGGGGGGGGGGGTTTGACATGAACGTGTCGTTCTATTCCATGCAACAATTTGATATTTCCTAAATCAGATCTGAATATCCATCAAATTCTGATAACTGGATATGGAAATTTAGCCTAAGTAGAGAATTCCATGATCAAATATGATAACCTGGTTGGAAATAAAGGTCTCGCTTTTTGGATATGCCTTTCTGAATTATTTGGGCCCTATGCTCATAAGCTTATTTTTTATGTTCTCTTCACTGAGTTTTTTCGTCCAATAATAATTTTTTATATTATTTCTTTGGTCCCTCATACGGTAGACAGCGAGCCGCTATTGTTTTGTATTTGCCACTACCTGTTTTCCCCCAAAAAGGTGCCCGTCCCGAATCGGTAAGGGCCTGGGGGATGTGAAGAGCGACGCCCGGAAGCCCATCTCCCGGGATTCGCGGGTCGCCTGAACAAACAGATTGATCCTTTTTTGAGCAACCACATTGTCCACCACCCCCGATCGCCTCGGCACGTCATCCGTCTAAAGGGGCCCGCTTTCGGGGTCCGGGCTCGCCAGTAGGCTTCCGCTAATCGCCATTGTTTGGCTTTACATCGAAATCTTGCTTATTCTTGAAATTTGTAGATAGTACCCCATCTCGATCGGAAACTCCGTCGAGTCCGGAATTCGTTAATCGAACCGGAAAATTTCTTGTTCCAATTCTGCCCTTCTCGCTACACGGCCTAATCATCGTGTGACTATACCAGCGCCGCCGCACTTGCATTCTCACCGCCAATATTTTCGCTTTTTGCCTTGCCTAGATTTTTCTACAGAATTCACTTTGGTTTAAAGGGCTATAAATTGTGATGAAGTTTTCAAAGTGCTAAATTATTCTTCTTTCATGTCGATGTCGAGGTATAATTATAGTATAAAGTATAATTAGGTTGTATTCAAGCTAAAGAATACTGGCATTTTTATTTTACATGTTTTTATCTATTGGAGAAATAACAATTTTCAATAGTCCTTGCCAATCAGTTCGGCTAGATTTCCAGTCAAATATTTGGCCCGATCCCGATTCTGACAGGCAGTCACTACAATCAGCTCCACCCACTGTTGATTCCACCCTAATATTGGCGAGTAAATAGGCGTTCATTGGAACGTCGCGATGGTAGGATCTAAATCTTAGATCTCACCTCCCAGTGAAACCATCTCCAGCGAACCTTGCGGCTAATTGTCGGCGGAAAGACTTGCAAACTTCTCACTACCGGGCTGAAGTTGCGCATTCCAATGGCTTTTGTGTTCCTCTGGGGAGAGGGGTTCGATCGGCTGGTGACAGGAATATGATTGGAACCTCGTTCTCCCCACGGAGACATGTTGCTCCACTTGATCATCCCTCATCGTTCTCCTTTTTCTCTTTTGCGGCGGGTTTCTCATTTTCTCCACGGGCGCGAGAATCTCTAGCAAAACCCAAATTGCCGAATCGGACCGTGTCGTGCCCCGGTGAGAAGGCATGACTCGGGGTAGATCTTTGCAGTCCATAGGAAATGCTAGTGGCAGAGTTTCGGGGCTTTGGTTATTATAATGGGTCTTTATTTTTCTACCTTTCTTTTGTATAGTTTCTTTGTCCTAATCAATCCTTGAATGTCTTTCTTTGTCTTCTTAAGAGGTTTTCTATAATGGACAAGCATTTTAAAATCTTTAAAACGATTTTTAAATAAGCCACCGCTGCTCCGGATCTCCGGTCGCCTCAGCAAGCCTAAAAGCTGATTCACAAAACGCATTATACTACCCACAAAACCAATTTCCATGAAATCGGTCTGGTTTCCAGCACTTTGATTTTTTCATTTTCTTTTTATTTCGAACAAAAAACCCAGCGAAACTTCTAGAAAACAACCACAACTTACCAAAAACACAGCCCCATTCCGTCTCCAGGAATACCCCCAAAAACTCGATACAGCTAAACGACCACCACGTGTCCCATCCCCCCTGTCACTCCCATCGCCATGTGCGACCAATTTGCTCGCTTTAATGTTTGGCAGGAAAACTTTCAACTATTTTTTTTTCCGCCGCCCTTATTCTACTACTGCCTCCTCCCCCTTCCCCACAAATTGTTTTCCTGTCCAAAATGAGTGCAAGGCCGCCCATGAAACTTGATTCCACCGGGCAGCCGACGTTTTTTCATTTTTTTACGCGTCGTTTAGCCATGTTGCAGTTATTTTCGGTCTTGCCCATAAATTGGACACCTGACCTATGGTTACTTCGACGGGGAAGAGCTCTTTTTACGCTGGATGCTAGCCGCCGGGGAGTGATCTCGGATTCCAGCTAGTTGGCATTCCCCGAGGGTCAATTCTGCGCTTATGAATTTATATTCATTCCGGCAGGGTTAACCAAATTTTAAATCCGTACTACTAGGCGGTTGAGGGGAAATGACCAGGGCCCTGGTGGGAGGCCCGGGGGGCTTCCACTTCAAAATAGAAAACGGCTCGAATTTCGAATCGCTATGAATAGGATGGGCTGGCGGCCATTAGCATGGCATGGCGTCTTACGTTTCCGGGTTGTAGGCGTCGAATTTGAGGATTCTATTATAAGGCTCGACCGGGATCTCTAATTTTTGGCTTTTCAAAAGACATAGGAATTTCTGACGCTTTAACCTTTCACCCACTTTCACCGCCCAGGTTCAACCAGCTGACGAAACAAAGGCGGATTGTGAAGGACTGGCAAAAGACCGGGTTTTCGATTTGGGGCCAGTGAGGGCCCACCAGGTCCACGCGGGCCAAAAAACCAGTCGGCAAGTGCACCCGCGGCGTGCCCACTCTGTGCATATTCGAGAACGGCAAATGCAGCTTCTAGTCGTTGGCCTTGGTCCCATCCTATCCAAACAACTGGTCCTATTGTTCCTCCTACTTTCTTGTACCATATTATTTGATTTCCTAGCAATTCCGTAATTCCCTAATGCCGATCAGCCAACCGCTGATCCAAAAAGCTTGCCAAATTTCATTGGCTAATCCGACAAGGACATGGTACCACCACGAGCCGCGCGAAAACGCCCTTGACGATACCGGGAAGGCGATGAAAAGCGCATTCCTAGCATATTTAGCCTTCCCCTGGCTTCCGCCGAAGGATAATGCTTCACCCTTTACAGCCTATGCTATGATTTCGATTCGACGCGAGAACTTTTCCGTGTTAGAACACATCATTTCCCCTTGTGCCCAGGCTCCTGTCGTAAAAGCTTATCGCTGAGCTGTATCAGCCGGTGTTTACCTCTGCAAAGCGGTCCAGTTGAAATTCTTCGGCTGATCGCGGCTGAAGATATCGTTTCCGCGTAGGTCCTTGAAAGGTCGTGTCAATTCTTTTCCGGTTTGGTAGTGTAGTGTCAGAGCGCGTCTTATAGTTTTTTAAGAAAAACAAAAAACTTTTACGCCTTCATTTTTTACTCAGACGATCCCAGAAACTTCACAAAAGTTTGACCTTCACTATCCCCCAAAGTTTCGCCCAATTTTTATCGAAAATCTTTGAACATCGCCATTTTCGACAGTTTCCCACCGGGTTCTCCGTTTTACCACCCCGTTTCATTGCCTGTGCAAACGGAACCCGGCGAGGGGAACTGCGAACCATCACGTGGCGGTGGAAATTCGATAAAACTGTCTCTCGTTTACGCTGGTCGCTTTGCTGTTCCGTCCATTGCCCGGCTAGCAAAAACGTCAAATGGATCCGTACGTGGGGAGGGGGATGGGATTGTGTGCGTGTGTTGTGCGTGGGTGGTTGGGTTAATTGAGGAATGGAATAGGCTGATCTGTCTGTCTGTGATCTCTGTCTATGCATCTTTCTGTCAGTCCAGTTTTCCCACGGTGGGCACAGGGCGGAGGGCTTGTGCCGCGGTCTATGGCTCTCCGCTTCCTCGTTTTAACCCCCCAGCAGCGGCCTCGTAAAAAATGACCCGACCCCTGGGGGGCCGAACAGTTGGCCACAAACTGAATTTTATCGTGTTCCCAGGTCTGCCCCTTTCCTTGAACCGGAGATTTATTATCTGGGTTGCATGGAAGGGGTTGAGGGGAGGCAAAGTCTATTTTGCTTTTTTATCGGGGAGGTAGATAGGGTGGGGAAGTAACCGACTGTTCGGCAATGGGGCTGAACTTTCCAGTTGGTGTTTGGGTTTAATTCGCGTTCGTTCGCCGGGAGTTTGACCTACTTCCTGCGCTCTTTCCCACAACGCTTAAGCCGTCCTTTAGGGCCCGGAAGTTATCATCTTTATTCCAGTGCAAAAAAAACAGTCGGGCGAGTTTCCGCAAATGGGTTTTCAGGCCATAAGTGTCAAATGTTGAGGTCGTAAGCAATTAGTTGGTGGAGGAGGGGGAGGGGGCTTTTCGCATGGTGTCCACCTGGCGGGCGCCCTTTCAGCCAATTAATTCAATCCGCCCAAGTGCAACTTACCTCTCTCGACCTGGGAGGTTGGCATCGCTGTTTACCAGTGCTATTTCGTTCGGTCCGCCCACCAGGCAGTCCTACCGCCCAGATACCGTCAATATTGATTTGGTGAGAAGCCGTGAAACTGTTAGTTTGTTGTGATTTACGAAACTTTGGTTTCCTGTACTTTTCAAGGTGGGGCATATTTATATGAGAAATGGATTTTTGTGCTAGTGGGGTTTTTTCACAATGTTTTTGGTTAGCCTTCAATTATTGTTTTTCATTTTTTCTATTCTCGTCAAATTCAATATTTTTAGACATAGAAATAGGATCACCGTATCAGATTCCTAAAACCGATCAACTTCACCTAAAAACTTCCCCTCGATGACTAACTGTTTATGCAGCCAACACCTTCAATTTTTATCCAAAAACCTCCCTTCTAAAAGCTCATCCTAAATAATCCACTTTTAGCCGGCCACTCAGCCGATTCCAGTCGGCCAAGACCGGACCCACTGAAAAATTCGTGGTCTGTGCCGGCTCTGGGCCTCCCCTACCCCCACCACCTTTCCGACCGCTCTTCCTCCCCGGAAACTCTATTTACAAGTGCGCGCGCGCTTTTTCTAGGTACCCCGGAATTTATGGCTCTCAAAAAGTCTTATGCCCCGGCAGGGTGGTGTTGGTGGGGGCTGTGTGTCCCGTCGAGTGTCTGGAGGGAGTGAAGGAGGGGAGAAGAGGCAGTTTTTGGCTTGGGGCCCAGCCGTTTTTCCGCCCAGGTGGGACAATACTATTTGCTGAGCCCCTACTGAGTTGGGGTTGGGCTGGTAGGGGGGCTACTAACTACAAGTGGAGGTTTTTTTGGGGGTTGGGCAGTAAGAATGAATTTTTGTGCCGTTATAAAGGGTCGTATTGTTGGTTTGTATGCATTGGGAGAGGTCCGGCTGGGGTTGGGGGAGGAAGGTTTCAATTTCACTTCGGCCCGCTTGGTGTTTTTCCGGTTTTGACGAGAATGGGTGGGGGGTGAACGTCGCAGGGGTACATGGCCTTGTCTATTGTCTGTAATTTTCGATTTTGCTGTCAAGGCTCTTCGGTTGGGCTGCAACCCTTTATCCTATTTTTCTAACTTTTTTTACCGTTTTCTCACAGAATTTTTTGTTTTTCAAATGCATATACTCTTCTTACAATTTATTCTGCTAGCCGTACTTCTAGAAATTTTTAAAGCTGGTTTAATTGCATTAAAATCTTCCCTAAAACCGGTATGTTTGACTTTAGCTCCCGGTTCTTACTCAAATTTCCAATTTTTGTGCATTCAAAATTCAAAATATACACCGGCATTGAAGGTGAAAAAACCGCCTGGGGCCTATTTTACATGCAAAAATGTGCTGGTTTTAATAAGAACCGCACGCATAATAAATCTTTGGCTTTCGGGGTAGCTTGGTTTTAATATGACCAGCTCTAGTTTTTATCAGGATCCGGAGAATCTTCCGAATTCCTTTTTCCCATTTCCCCACCCAGCACCAGTTATCAGTTGCCGAAATGCTTTGAATCCCAGCCTTTCCCCCTGCCGGTGTCCGCCCTTGTGACCAAGCGCGCCGCCAACGCTCTACGCTTATTGAATTTGCTAATTTTTCGGGCCGACGCGCTAGAAACGGGGCGTGTGTTTGTTTTTCCGCGTGTTTCCTCCCATCTCCGGGCGTCGTCGGCACTTCGACGGGGACGGCTAGGTGGAAGCTAATATTGGTAGAAAACATGTGCCTTCCCTCCTATTGGCCTCTATTTTCGGTGTTGGCTTTTGCATTTTGAAATTACTTTACTGGCGCTGGTGGCGCTATCTTATTGTGGCTAGTCACTACTTCAGTATTTTTTGAGGCAATAAAATAGTGCCGTTACTCCCCTCTTATCAATGCAATACCTATAAACGGCCAGTAAACACGCGTCAATTGTCATGTTTAGTTTTTTGCTTGCAAGGACCTGACGATGCAAATGGGAAATATTCTATTCCCGAAAGTGCGACCTTTGTTAATCCGCATATATTGTGGGGCGGAACTCTTTTCGGGTCACTTTTTTCACACCTGCCATGCGGGGCTGATCTCTGAGAAGCGACATTCCGCAGATTCTATGGGGGTCGCCTTTCATTCCAGACGGCATTTTTTGGATGTTCAGTGTATTGCTGCGCTTTGACCAGTTTCGTTGACCGTCGAGTAAATCTGAAGGGCGGAAGCCATAGAGGGTAAACTTTAAAGGTATCGTTTGGCTGATTTCGATAAAATTCTTGTTTTGTATGTTCCTACCTTCAAGTACAACATAAACACGATTGGTCGCTTTCTTTTTCAAAGCGTTCCCCATTGTTCATTGATCAGCCATAGTCGAATTCGTGCTGTGAGCCATGGGGTAACCCACCAGTGTCTTGTTACAAATTTTGGGACTCACTCAGAACACCCCCCAGAATTCATTGTCACAAATCACAACCCCCTGAATCACGAACGACCAAGGTGCGGGAGGCATTGGGCAACGGAAGGCATAGAGGAGACCCTTGCCAGAAGGGCGTCATTGCATATTCCATCAGAGCCAGCCACCGAAAAGCAATTAGAGCCCCCGTTCCGAAAATCGCGCGGTGTTCCCCCCTATCCGCTACCCCGCGATTTCCCGCACTTCCCCCAAAAATCCAAAAACTTTTGTAAACCAAATGCACCTGATTCTGCGGTGAAATGCCATTATCCGGGCGTGATGATGGGATCAGTGGGCGGATGTCGGAGATGATTTTTGCGTGACTGACGGCGATTCGGGCATGTTGGTTAGCGTCTGGTTGCCCGTGGAGTCAGTGAAAGCAACTTTTGGGCGTGGTATGCCGGGACGCAACCAAAATGTGTTGATGTCTATTTAGGCTCAGTGGTGAGCCCGGATAATTCAGCCCAGCCAGCTTAGGCTCATCATCACTATTGCGGGCTATTTTACCCTGAATGGGCACCTATAGCGGCCTATTTATAGCCACTGAACACCCAACAACCTTTCCGCTTTCTGACTTCTGACTGACCAAGTGCTTTCTCTGACTCTGACAAAACTTTCTTAGGGCCCACCCGTTGGCGCGGAAAATTGCCGCCGGGCAGCTAGTTTTTTGGCGCACGAGGAAAATTGCGCTTTTAGGAATTCCGTGGATGGGCGCATTGCGGAATAGATAGGATGGTGGGAGGGGAGGAGGTTAAGGGGGTGAGAATATCACATTCGGAGGGTCATTTGGTTTGGGGGAATAGGTGGATAGCAAAATTTTGCATCTAGGTCCAAGTCGACAACCTTTTTTTTGCAGGGGTTTTTTGCTTAAATTAGCATCACTGTACCGTATTCTTCAGCTTTTTCTCGTATTATGGCGCTCAGAAAGTTCCTCATTTCCGGTAGTATAGCCACAGGTGACTGGCCCAACAACCCCAAACCCAATCCCGGCGCCATTATCCTAATTTGGTGCGCGTGGGGTACAGAAAGCCGGTAATTAGAGGTGGTAGCAACCCGGGCACAACTCACTGGGTAGCAGATCAGTATGCGGGTATGTACATAGTTGTGGGCCGAAGACAATCCTTTGGTTGCCTCATTAGCATCTGGGGTTGGGGGAAGTGGGGAACACCTTCCTGTGGCACAGGTCATCAGCCATGTATGAATGCGCATGGCAGTAAGCGTGGCCACCTGCATTCGGATTTCATCTGATATGGGTTCACATGGGTTTCTGGATTGGGGTAGGGGTGTTGTTAGCAACATTACTGCTTAAATGTGTTTTTATGCCTATCTATCTGGGTTAATTGGCAACACTGCCGCTTGTAAATATTCTAGTCTTTTTTATAATTAATTCTCCTCATCTGCAAATGCTAGACAAAAGCTTTAAAGAATTCTTCTTCCGCTCATAGTTTACATACAAGCTTTTTCCCGACCACCACTTCCCCCCTCCACCCATTGTTTTTTGCCAAGCCAAATGTTCCTTGGTAACACCCAACCTCATCGTTGAATATTCAACAATGCATCTCATCTTCTTCCTCCCATTTTTTTGCCTTAGAAGCCGACCACAAGCCGACCACGTCGCCTGACAGTTCTTTGATTTCTGCATTGCCCAACATTTCATGTCTCCTAGGGAGCGCTTCGGGTCGCGAGTCACCAATCTGAAAATAAGCGCCTGCCGTTCCAGCCATGTGTTTTTGGATGCCTTCCAGGAAAGCAGAAGAATTCAGATTCTTGCCTTTCAAAGCAAGAGTCCATCTTCGTTGCCCTTTTTGTAGCGAAAACCATCCCCCCGATCCCGAAGTAAACATTAAACACCATTCTAAATTTGGATCCGGAATCCAAACATTCCTCTCGATCCATTCGATTTGGGGAAGTTGGACAGCCCCAGCTTTACCCTTTTTACTCGGTAAACAAGGAACCGTTGGGGGGTGCTCAAGATCCCCCTCCCCATGACTCACAAGCGTGACCACAAAAACTGTGTCACCGTTTTGCTTGAAGTTTTAGACCCACACAGCTTCAGTCACGATTCTTTTGTGAACGTTTTGACCCAACTTCCATTTCATGTTCTTTTTCTATATTTTTGTTCCGCCCCCGCCCCTCCTCACTTTTTAATAGAAGTCCAGAGCAAGGATTATATCAAGCCCCCATTCTCCAGTCAACCTTTGGTTATCACATTTAAAAATCTGATGTTTTCCACCGGAAACGCGCGCCGTTGCACTTTTCTCGAGGCGAAAAATATTCCCGGGGATTTCCACCCACGGGAGGCAGCAAAACGACGCGGCCATCATTTGCAAAGGATGATTTTTCAGAAAATTCTCTCCCTCAAGCGTTCATCCGTCCATCCAGGAGCACGGAGGCCCTCGAAGATCAGCCAGGGTGAGTATTTTGAGAGGAATTTCGAGGCAAGGGTTTTGGAATTTGCAATGTTTAATTCTGGGGTGGGAGGGCAGTCGGGCGGGAGTATGAACGTGTTTTTGTAATTATAGGTGTGGCGGGTGGGAATTTAGAGGTCTGGGATATTTTTGAGCCTTGGGAGGTCGGGAAATAGGCGGTTGTGACGCATTTCGAAGGCCAAGAACTCAAAATCGCTACCTTTTTTATTTTTCGGGCGCGCAATCCCTACAAACCAATGTAAGCTAATAAAAACTTTTTGTTGTCGTTTTTGTATAAAACCATTCCAAATAACCCTATTTCCATACGCTCAGCTTTGACGTTGGTGGATCAGCTGACACCATGGGTGGTCCTCCGAGCCACTGGTCCCGGGGCGATAATTTCTACGGTGGTATATACGTAGCTGCGTCTCAACGTCCCACCTTATCCCTCGTGAAATAGGCCATTCAGGCGGACACAGCAAGGCTAGCCCCCTCTTCCTCCTCCTCCTTCCATCCACCAACCTCCCATGTCTCCTCACCACTACCCCCCAAAATGAAAACTCTATGCTTTTCACTCAGCAGAAGCCTTCCTCCTCCTCGCCCCCTTCCTCACCTCTACAACCCGCCAAAGCGATTGCCTAAAACAGAAAAAAAACGGCGGGCGCACCGCCGCATTGTTGAGTGTTCGTGCTCCCCCTCTGGCCACCATCATTCCATTCTCGCATTTTCCATTCATTTTTCTGCCATAGAAAAGCTTCCGCCCATGAATGGGCTTGATGTTCGGCGGGTTGTGCATTTGATTTGCATAGTAGCACGTTGAGGGGGCCGTCTGGTTTGAATTGGGTCTGGTAACTTGTCTGGGGCTTTAGCTTACACAGTCCTTCAGCTATTCTAAAAGTTTTATGTTAATGAGTAGCCTATTTCATCCATATTTTTCAGGCTTCTATGTGCTTCTGGAATGGGTTTGGCACAGAATGAGTTTTCTGAAAAGGAAACGCGTCAAGTTCACGGTCGACTTGCAGGTATGTTGGACAAGCCATTAAATTTTTAGGTTTAACGTTTTAATACGAACAATACTATATCCGCTCTTTTAGGTATGTGACCTGAGTGACGTGCCGCTAGTAAATGCCGTGCTTTTCGCAAAAGTGCGTCTCCTTGATGGAGGAGTGTTCGAAGACCGCACGGAGCGAGTCGAGGTAAGTGATGGGCTTTACTGCGACCAGGGATTAGTCTGAAAAGTTGGTCCTTAGAAAGTAAAAATACTTTTGAAGTAACTGAACAAACGTTGTCTAGATAGAGAAGTTAAAAGTAGGAATTGCCCTTTAGGTTCACTCAAACTCCGCAACCTGGTCCCGACGGTTCAATTTTTGCTGCCGTATTGCCACCGATCCCCAGACCGGCATTTTGGAGAAGTGCCCCTGCCGAATTTCCTTGAGAAAAGTAAAAAAACACAATAGTGACGATTACTTTCGTGTTCTAGGAGCAAAAAGGTGGTCGCTCCTTCGCCAAGCTTGGATATGTTGACATCAACCTCAGCGAGTTTGCCGCGTCGGGTGTCGAAGGTGTTTCCCGGTCATACCTTTTGGATGGGTAAGAAACAATCACAGAAATTTATACTGAGCTCTTTTAGCTATGGAATCAACCAACGCCAAGACAACAGCCGGGTGACCGTCAAGGTCACGATGGTACACCACTCCTCAGATCCTCTCTTTAAATTGTAAGTTGTTTCCTATTCTTTGATCTACGCAACGGGGCGCTTATCCAATTTCCGTGGCCCTGCAAGCATCAATCTATTTATGGTTACTCTTCCCGACGTGCGTCAGGTTCTAAATCTGGGGCCCTCATGGACATTCTTTCGCATAACGGGAGGGGGCCTGGCGGTGGGCCGTAAGGAGAGGCCACAGGGTCCACTAGGTAATTGAGTTGTTGGTGTTCGTTGGGGAGGGGCTTGGAAAGGCGGCTTTGGGGCATAATGATGCGCGGGGAGACGAGAAGGGGCCTCTCCTGGCACTCGGGGTGGGCCCTTCTATGGCTCACAGCCAAGAGCCCGGCAATTTCGGCTCCAATTCCGGGGGACAATATGCGGGGAATGATATTGGATGGGAGGGGTGCGTTGGGAGCTTAGGAATTTCATCTGAAACACGTGGGGGAATGGCCATTTGGTTGGGCATTCCGTTTAATTAGAACCTGGGTCAAAATGATGTGGGCTACGTACGCACGATAGAATAGAACAGAATATTCTATAAGAACCACTAGAAAATGTGTAAATATTATTGCTCAACTTTCAGACCCCGAATTGCCGCATCCTCATCCATCGAAAGTGCTCGACTAAACCCCGTTGACCGAAAGGCCATGTCAGACGAACCATCCGATGGTTCTGGTGAAGGCAATACCCCCACCGTCGCCTTCCGGATGCCCGATGCCAATGGTAATTTCCCACTTCCAAAAATTAATCCAACCGTTGTCTAGGTGCCGAATCCGGCTCGGTGGCTGGTGCATCAGGCCCAGACGACTCTAGCTCCCTCGCCAGTGAACCTCGCGGTTCACAAATGACAAAAGGAGGCTACAGACGGTTGTCACAAGACCGAACAAGCGCCCCGAGACTCCAAAGTACAAGAATCGATGCCGAGGACATGATCGAAAAAATGATTGCTGAAACGGCGTTAAATGAGGACATGTCCCTTGACGATGATGACGGGCTGGCCCTATATGTCGATCGGTAAACCTCAGCAACGATTGCAAACATATATTTAATTTAGCGATGGCCAAGCAATCATCTCGGCACCAAAGGGGTTCCGTTCACGGGATTACGAACGTGTTCGATTATCCGAGAGCTGAGACTCCTAGTCTAAATCCTAACTCAAAAATGTTTGCCCAATAACGAAGCGACCCCCAGATAACTGTGATATCTCTCACTTTCTTTACCCTATAAAGTGCATTTTTTTCGTTTTCCTCTTTCGAAAATCGGGGCCCAGAATAGAGAATCTATTTGTACAACTTCTACTGACAATTTCCACTCTCGCTTGTATAGTGTACCCTAGCAAAAACAACTGTCCCAGCGACCCTCCTACCCCAAATATACTATTCTCGGCGGCTTTACCAGTTGTATACGCATTTTCAGTGTGACCCTCAAAAACACACAAACCCAGCCCCCACCCCTACATGCCCAATGTCATTTATGAGACCCGTACCCTTGTTATTTGTGCAAAAAGAAGTGTGGAACTTGTTAGCTCCCCTACGGGTTTAGCGCTAGAATACGGATTTTTATAGAAAAATCTCTGCCCATCAGCCCTAATTGAATAAAAAGGTTCATCACTTTGAGGCAATGCAAAAACGCACAACATGGCACGATTATTATAAGGTTCAACAAGGAAAAACCATGAGCAGCTTAGTGCGGACCTCGAAAAGCACAGAGAGTTATTCAGAGCATATTCTCTAATTTCTTCATTAAATATAATATGTTCATTTTTAAATTAAATGATTTTACTACATGTTCGCTTGTTCAGTTCTATTTTACGTACTGTTACAAATTAAAAGTAGCAAAAATAAATTGATTATCATACGTTGACGGTTTGAATTCGGCGTTTCGCAGCGGAATTTCTCATTTTCTAACCAAATTTAACTCAATTTTAGCTTCATCAAGCTTATTTTGTGATGATGCAACCATGCGTAAATCTTTAATCAAAATTCTAGCAGTGTGATGAGCACATGCACTAACCGAAAAGCCATCTAATTTCACTCCAGGACCTTAAATAAAAGCTACAGCTACAAGATGGCAGCTTTAGCTCCTTAGGGCCGAACCAGCGCCCAGGATGGCCCTTTTCCTATTAATTCCATTAGCCACCCGCGCATCTTCTCCCTCCAGCAGGGAGCGAAGAGCCCTAGGGGCATTGCGTGGGATTTTCGTGTAACCTCATTTGCCCAATCTCGCCAACCTCCTACACCCGCTGTGACGATCGATGTTAGTAGGAGCCAGATGTTATTTTTTATTTTGGGTTCGGTTTGTGTGTGGTGAGGGTGATGGTTGGTCTGAGCTATTACGCGACGGAGGCAAGAGGGGGCCAATTTTCTTGCGATGAAAGCGCGAAAAATTACTTTTTGCTTGATGGTGTTTTGGGTGTCGCTTCAATATCGATATTTTTAACATATATTTTGTTGTAGCTTTAAGGCGCTGTATGCGTTTTAATGTATAGTGTATTTACTTTATTAACTGAATTTACAGATTTCTTCGCATATTCTGTATTAACGACGTTGATATTGTCTATTACTACCATTTTTTTATGAATAGAGTCATAAATTAATCTTTTTCTTGCCAGTTTGGCGAATCCATTTTTCTGATGCACTCATTTTCGAAGGGCACCAGGACAATGTAGTCTCCTCCCCGCGTCTGATGATATGACTCACCGGCGATTTCACACAAAATGTTGCCCCGCCCCGAAATTGAACAACAACCCGGGCCATCCTCCATTTTGGCTGTTCTCAACATTAATTCCAATATTTGACCACTTCTTTTCTTTCTGGCGATTGATTGGGATTATATGGTTTTAAATTGTCCTCCAGAATATTTTGTCTGAAGGGCATTTTGGATTTCGATTAAACCGCTATCGGGTTCCATCCTTTTCCAAGGCTAAAAAAATTGGTTGCTACTATAGTTTTGTTCTCATTATTATGGTGACCATTCTTATGCGATTAGGTTTATTAATACCCAGCTGTTTTTTATGAAGCTATGGAAATTTAAGTTGTATACCAATAAAGGTTATTCTAGTCCTTATCCCGTTGGTACTGTTTAGGCGTTATTTTTTTTATTCCCCGCCTTATGTTAGGTTAGCAAAGCCAAGGAGATTGAAATTTCTTAGTACTACACTATACTTTAGCACCCCATTTTCACCTCCCCCCCCACCCCCCTGCAAACTTCAAAACGACCCAGATGTTCGGCTGTCAAACCCCCGCCTCAAAAATAGTAGTATTGAGCGGATTTCCGTTTAGTGTAGGTTTGGTGTAGGGGATAGCCGTAGGGCACACAGGGTACACAGGCTATTAGTGCTAGTGAGCGGCCATCGGTCAATTGATTTTTTTGTGCGACCGGGTGTGGTGTGGGCAGTGTTGGATGGTGAGAGGCAAGAGGGTTAGGATAGATGGCTGGGTAGGAGGGGGCATTCGTTTGGGCACCCGGCCAGGGTTGACCAGCGGAACCTACAAAAGGGACGCCATCTCCTATACCCTTAGGGCTCGACAACTGGCGGCTGATTGGTGTTGTGATAACGTCATTCCCTATTGCGGCGCCGTTTTTTTACTCACTGCCGGGGACCACCAGATTTTATCAGCGGCTGATAACCTGCGGCCTTTGATTGATTTTATATCGTAACAAATTTTTGCTTGGCCTTTCCTGATTTCCCCATCGTTCTATTTCAAATTCGGCACTTTCCTTGGCCTCTTTTCAACGTCTGGATTTAATTCTCTACGATTAGCCCTTTGGCCAATTCTGTGTTTCTTAAAGTAGCTAGTATGTGACGAAGTTAAAAACTATTTCTTGTATTCACGATAAAAATCGTCTTCAAAATTAATTTTAATTATATTAATTATGTTAAATTATGAATGCAATATTGGGCTTATTCATTAATTTTTATTCAATCGTCACTTTAATCAACATTTTCTTACAAATAAAAAGTAACTAATATGTAGCTTAGCTAGAGCATTGTCTGATTAATTAACAAAATAGCAACAACCTAATAATAAAATGATTTCCAATGTTCGATTAATTTAGTACCGTATTTAAATTGCTTTTCATGGTAAGTAGATGCCATATCTCTTAATTATTAATGCGAAATGTGTCATAGCCCAAAACTACGAAGAGCGTCGACCCAGCTTTCACCCCGTCTGAAGATCTTTATCCAATTCCGTTGACGATCCTCTTTCCGAACCCCTTTTCGCTCTCAACTCGCTTTTTTCACCGTTCATCTCAATGGCCCCAGTCACTCCCCCCTATTTTGTGCTAATCCTCGAATACCCCGCAACTCAGCCCCGAAAAATCCGGGATTTAAAAACACGGTAGAATCGGGATGGCTTGACCCATTTGCTCTCCTTACTTGGCTGCAACTGTGCGATCAATATGCATTCGAATAGGGGGGTATGGTGGTGGACACCATTCCCTTGATCCCCCCATGGGACGGCCCGAGCAGGCATTGCCCCTCTCTAGCTCCTGCTCCCCCTCATTTTGTCCCGTTTTCTCATTTTCCCACCCGAGAAGCACCACGGCTAGCACCGCCCCAGGTGCGAAGGAACAACATTTGCGGGCTTTGGTGGTTGCCTTCCCGAAAGTGGTGCGGCCATATAGTCGATGAAGCATACGGTTGTTTTAGTATTTTTTTTTTTGGTTTTTACGCTTTCAAAAGGGAAAGCCGATCAAAAGGGGGGAATTCGACTGTAATCCGGTGTCTATCTGGTCTGGCGATCTGCAGAAATTTTTTCCCCGGCGTGGCTAGTGGACTCCAGGGTTGGTTTACGGTTTTGAAATACCCCAAGCATTCTTAGAATGGTTTAATAGAGCATAGGGCTTTAGGAAAGAAGCCCAAGGGGCCGAATTCATCATTATTGTTTTTAGTATATTTTTATCATCTATTCGACTTTAATTCTTCCGCGTTTTTCGATTCACCACTACACTTATACGCCACAAACCGCCCAATAACTTAAAGATTGTCGAAAACCTTTCGGTAAACAGGCTTAGTTAGCGATTCTCGAGTGAACGCCTTTGTGTCGGCTGCCAAAGAGGTTCTTAAGAGGGGGAACCGAGGCGGTAGCTTTAAGAAACCAGCCCCGAGACTAGTCGTTCGCACACGAGTTCAGCTGTTAAGCAAGCTCTACTCCCATACTTTTTCCTTGCAATCAGCCTCTATAATCCTTGCGGGCAACAAGGAGTGTATAAAGGGCTAGGCGGTGGTATCGCGCATCTTTTAGAGTTTGTCAAATAGGTGCTTGATACCGTAAGTCGGCTTTTAGCTTTATTTTCTTGTTTCAGAAGTAGGATTTTGGGTTCTTGATTTCGTTAATTCACTGGGCGCTCTGGGCCACAATTTCCAGAAATTGTTGATTCAATTGCCTTTATTTTATCCATTGTTCCTTCATTCTTAGTTTCATGCAGTTTTTCTTAAGGTCCTAAAATCCTAGAACGTTTCATCCAAAACTCCCTCTCGCTCCTCCCAGGAATATCCATTTCACAGTCGACAATCAGATGGCCCAGCATCCACAAGACCAACCTCGCCTCCCACTTCTTTCCCATACCCTTTGAAGGGCAAAAGCGACGGGGGTGCAGAATAGAAAAGGCGTCCGAGTTTTTGCCCTCCCCCTCCGTCCTGCGTCCCAGCCTTACTCAACCGTGAAAAGGCGGCCGCCCCATAATGTCTAGAGGATAGAGGGGGTAAGGAAGGGATGACTAGGGGGTTGACCAGTAGAAGGAAGGAACATACGGGGCGATGGCGAGCCTCAGTCTCCTTCGACGACCCTTTGTGAACGGCGGGGGCTGCTCAATTGCTGGGCTGAGCTGACACTGGCCTGTGGCCACATTTCCCTTTTCACTGACTGGGAAGGCACCTGCCACCTGATAACCTCGCTCGTTTTTTTTTACTGGGGGTTTTAGCACCTTTTTTCTGTTGTAGCATCGGCAATTGGCATAAATGACAGACATATATTCCTCAAATATCTGAAAGTCTGCTAATTTGTAATTCAGGTTTTTAAATACTTTTGTACGGCTTAGAAAGGGTAAACTCGCCTCATAAAACTCGAAAAACTTCAAATTCATAGGCCAAAAGGAGTGGGGTCAATTTGCATAAATCCTTCATGTTTATTTTTCAACTATTATTTATGCCAATTTCGAATGCCGTCATTATAATACTCCGACGGCTTTGAAAGCAAAAAAAATCGACATTATGAAACTTGAAAAACCCCAATTCGATTTCGGTTCAAAGTCTTACATTTAATCGATAGTTTTTAGATTTTCAGCGGCGAACCCAATTTTCTTGCACATCAAATTAACTTGCCTGTCTGAATTCTCTTTCTTTTTTGTACAACCCGACCCTTTGCTTCCCTATTTCCTGTTTTATTGACTCTGATCGTAAAATCGGTGCCGCATATTTATGGCAGACCTGTTGTCCGACCAGGCGGCGAATGTTGTTCTGTTTACTGGCTGCAATTTGTTATTTTTTATGCATTGATGCTATAACTTTTCTATAATTAAATCTACGCAGCTTTCTTGATCCCTCCTAATATCGAATGTTTACGGGTGCCACTGGGAATTAAGACCCTTAGCGTAAACGCCACAGATGTCATGTTCTTGGGGGCCCCCGGCTGGCCACTTGGCCCTTTTGCCACTTCGCTTGCAGCTTCCCCTTAAAATGCAAAAAGTTTGAGGCAACACACACATGTTCGGCATTAGT
Organism: Mesorhabditis sp. LJ9110; assembly: GCA_038088335.1. Taxonomy (NCBI): domain Eukaryota; kingdom Metazoa; phylum Nematoda; class Chromadorea; order Rhabditida; family Rhabditidae; genus Mesorhabditis; species Mesorhabditis sp. LJ9110. The sequence goes on along the minus strand of JBBGBA010000022.1, from coordinate 387,331 downwards.
GCGGAAAAACCGGCGGCTTCTACAGCTGTCGAAATCAGATGGGGGGGTTGTTCTTGGGCGATTGAGAAGTGTTGGATAAGAATATATTTTGGACTGAGGTTTTTATACATTACAGTTTTTGAGAGCTTTCTTGTGAAATGTAAATCAGTTGTCTTATAAATTTAAACCTGATAAAATTAAGCTAGATTTTAACAGGATTTTCAAAAAAAATTGATTGCTTCAAAATTAGATTAGAATCTAAAGGAGAAGAGTAATAGTCTTTAATGATTAAATTATTTTATGGAAATATTTTCTTCCACATAGCACTGAATTGGCTTTAACCCCGCCCCCCAAAAAAAAAGGCACAACATCCGCCTTTTAAAGTTAGACCTTGCAGAAATTTGTGTATGTTTTCTTAGATTTCTAATGCTAAAATAAATTAGATTTTAGGCATTTTCTCATTACTTTTTTCCTCATTACAACCTATCCCGTTTACCGGCAGTTCCGAATGGATCCTAACGCGTTTCTTCCTCCTTTCTCGGGTCACGTACCCTACTCTTCCTCATCCTCCTCCTCCTCAACACTTGTCCCATTCCACCCCAAAGCAAGGTCACCACCAAATTATTCGCCCCCGCTGGCCCCTTGCATGAGTGACTCGCGGCCCCAAATATTTCCAACTCCCGCCCGCTACAAGTTTGTCATTACTTTTTCGCACCTTGGAGCACAACCTCAAGGTCAACCCAGCTTGCTACCTGACGTGTTTTCACATATTTCTAGCTCATCATCAACTAGGGGCCACGTTAATAATTCACTTTTTGCAGCCAACCACATGCATATCGAATAGGCGGAGAGAAGAAAATGGGAGGCAACACTTCCCGTGGCAGCATTGCCGGCAGCGAGCCATCTACAGCTCGGGATAACATATTTGCTGCAGGTGAGGTTATGAGAGATTTATTAATTTTGTTTAAAGCCCGATTAATTTAGTTTAAAGAAGGCCATCAAATTTAAAAATTAAACTTAAATTGTAATTGAATTAATTTTATCTTTGTTATTCATGAATTTGTTTAAAAATTTCGCAAAATTATTTGACGTTGCATAGCCAAATCTAAAGAATATACCTAAATTCTAGTGTTCTTGGATCTTTATCACCTTTCAATTTTTAACCCTAATGTTTTCTAATAAGATGCCTATGATGTAATCTATTCCAATTATCGTGATTTTGAATAATGACCGTTGTTCACTAGTTATTTGCAACCCATCCCATCCAACTGTCCAACCAGCAAATACTCATCTCCCCCAACTTATCGCCAATGCCCTCCCACATCATCACCAACAAATAGACAACCACTGTCCACTCCTTATCCCCCTCTTTCTTACACAGACCAAAAGCCCTCATCAGCTGTGTTCGCAAAATTCGGGTGCACATTCCTGGCGCCCCGGAAAAATTGTTTGTTTACCGCGCGGGTGGTTGGTTGCCAGCTAGCTTCTTCTGGCCCCCGACCAGCTTCATCCACGTTTGCGAAAAGACTTTGTAATTCAAATATTTGATGGAGAAATGATTGTGAAATTAATAGGACGTGAGCAGGCTTGAAAACTTGGGGTTAAAAGATGAAGAGGCAAAATACAAGATTACCTTCTCTGCCTTCTGCAAAAAGCGTTAGCCAAGCCTTCGACAAAAACCTAAGTAACTTGCTATCTAAATTTAAACTTTTACAAGATTTGATAAGATGCTATTCATCTCTTGTCCCTTCATTTATACCCTAAAATCCTTCCCCTATCGATATGTCCTTCGGAAATGTTAGCGGAATTTGGATCAGGGTACCTGATAAAAACTCTATTTTTCTTATTAACTAGTATGGTACGGTAGTTCCGGAAGCGGCCAATATGGCACAATGAATCATACCGCGAAATCCCAAGTCCAAACACTATGTCGGGACATTCACAGGGCACTCATCCACCCCGCGAATCTCCAAAAGTCCTTTCGGGATCTTCCCCCCTCCCCCACCGCCCGCCGGCTTCTGGTCCCGAACCCGAACAGAAGGGAGCGAATAGGGGCCCACAACGCCTATCTGGGGGCCCCCCTTGGTGATAAGTGTGTGTGGGCACTGTTTGTCCACCAAGTCCCCCCACATACAGACCCGTGTGGCCCACACACTGCTGTCCCCCCTAGCCGCTAACCCTTCTACCTCGTAATCCGCGTTCTTCGCCATTTCGTCTTGAAGCCAGGGCCAGCCACCTCGCGCACCCAAGGAGTCAGCTGTTTGCGCAACCCGAGGCCCTTCGGTTGCCCCCCCCCACCCCCAATCAAGCCCGCCCTCCAAATTCCAATCGTTCATCGATCCTCGCGGGGTGGCCGCCATTGCCGCAGCAGCTATCATCAAGATTGGACTTGAACCCATCATCATCATCAATTGCCGTCTGCCCGGGCCCTCGATTTCGAGGCGATCGATGCGCGAATGTGGAACAATCGGAGGGCCTCCTTGTGGTGGACCCTCCCGGGGAGCCATCGTGGGTTTTTGCCGATTGTTTCGTTACTCGCGTGATACTTTGGTCATCAGATCAGACGGTTCATCAGTATGATTTTGTCGAGTGCTCCTTCTCAGACCTTTTGCACTTCAAACTTCAATGTGGCCCCCTCCATACCTTTAATGCCTCGTAATTCCTTTTCCAATTCGGGCCTCTCTACCATATGCCAAACTTACTATATCTGATCTACTGCCCCAAACCCATTAAAATTCACAGCCATTCATAACCTCTCATGCATTCGGGCCAGAACCCCCGGGCTTCCAACCCTGCCGAGCATTAATTCTCCATTTCTGAAGCAATTTACGGGGCGCTGCCAAAGCCGGCTGCCTCAAAATGGGTCCGGACGGCGCTTCCGCTCATTTAGCCATTCACCCAGAACCGGCCTCAGGCAGTGGTCAACGAACAGCAAGCTGTGGGGGTCGAAGCGAAAGGCGGGGGGTTGCAAAAATTAATCTCAACTCTTCTGGGAAATTTAGCACTAGTATTACATTTCATTTAAATAATTTCAAAGGGTTTTTAACTATTTTTTTTTGAAGAGCTGGTAGGCCCATGAATAACGTTTATCAACCGTCTATTTATTTTTTCGTTCACCCATTTTTCTCCCGATCCTGCTGCTCCTCTCCTCGCGACGATATCAGCCCCAACAAAATCGAGCCGTAACCTTGCCCTTTCTTTTACCATATTTGCATTATTTACTTTTTAGGTATTTTGTCTTGAAGCTGGTAGGGCCCTTACTGGATTTTTACTTACCTAAGATTTCTTAGGCATCCCATTCATTCCTAATTTTTTGTCAATTTTTTCCCACCGAACTCGACCTCACACTTCCGCTCTCCCTCCTCTAATTTGCATAACCCCCTTGACTGTAACACAATAGGTGCGTGCCGGGTGGCAGCAGTTAGTAAGGGAAAGTTGAAGCTTTGGGCGCGCGGCCGCGGTGGAGTGTGTGTATGTGATTGGGAATGGGCGGGGGCAACGCCATGCGCCATTGTTATGCATTGAGTGGCCGTGCAGAGATCGAGGCGGCGGCTGCTGCCATGTAATTTGCATACGCCATGGCCCGGCCGGGAGGGAGGGCAGGAAGGGGGTGTCGTCTGTTGTCTGTCGTACACCCTAGGGGTGCCCTGGGTGGCGAGGGGGGTTTCGATCGGATTAGGAAAGAGGGGTAGTAGAAGCCTGGGGTGGAAGGGGGCCTATTTCGGAGGGTATTTCGGCCTTTTCGCACCCTTCAGCGTAGCCGGGGGCACTAGGGGTCTCGGCCGATTACCCCGGGGCTAGGCTACACTCTCAGAGAGTTAGTACCCAATGGCCAAGTAGCTAAAAAAGACTGCTGGCTTGCTGCTTTTGATTAGAACTCGTCGCCATTTTAAATTTGCATTCTAAATATTTGTTACTGCCGATTTACCTAACAAGGAGTCGCTTTTAGGTGCTTTTGGAGTTTCGGGACGGGACCTAGCTAGTTCGATAGATAAAAAAATTCTGAGCAACATCCCGTTTTCAAAAAATGCTGATCGATAAAGCTGTTTTAGAAAATTAATTGAATTAAAAATGTTCCCGGGGTCCGGACCCTTGTGGTGATTTGAGGCTATTTGCGGCGGTCGACCGCCCCGGCCACATGAGGACTCCACGCGCCTTGGATCCCGTCCTAGGCATGGCCAAGTGGCTAGTGCGTTGGCCTATGAAGTTTTTTTGACCTTTTACCACAAGTTCAATTCTTATTTATCGTTAACTCTTTGCTTTTTTGCTAATTAAAATTTTATTCACCGATAAGGGTTCAAGGACCAAAAAGCAAAGGGTTAGCTAGCGCGAAGACTCGAACTCGAGGCAAAAAATGTTAAAAAGTTGGTAGGCAAGCGCGCTACCAATACGCTAATGCAACCTGTGACGGAGGCATTGGCGGAGGGTTAGGAATGGCGCCCTGCCCAGCCCCGAAAACGACGTGAACCGAGGAAATGGACCCGAAAACTAGAAAAAAGCGCGAACTTTAAATTAAATTTTCCAAAACACCTTTATCGATCAGCACTTTTTGATAACGGGATGCTGCTCAGAATTTTTTTCTCTATCGAACTAGCTAGGTCCCGTCCCGAAACTCCAAAAGCACCTAAAGCGACTCCTTGTAAGTCTAAATTTTTAACTTTTAACTCTCCTACACGCTTCCTGCTGTTTTTGCAGCTACCTTTTTATTTTTTTTAACATTGGAATCCGACCTCTGGAGATTCATGATCACTAGGCGGGAAATCTGACCCTCTACTTTTTTTACTAAAAAAAAATCACAACGAACCTCGATTGTGGAGCGCATTTTTCGGCAGCTACGACTTTTATGCCATCCAGTTCCGACGATTTCCGTAAACTTAGGGTAGAATTCTGCCTTCACCACCCCTTTAAACTAAACCACCTGCAATTAAATTAAACTCTGATATTTTACATGCAAATCCACTCCACCCCTACTGTATATAATTGGGCTAATCGCCCGGTGTCAGGGCATATGATCCATTGTTTGTGGTAGCTAGGACCCCCCAAAAGCCGGGAGACCGCTGCTTATTGAGCTGAGGTCTCCTCCACCGGCCGTTCACAAATACGGCTTCTCCCCCACCCCGGTTTGGAAGGGTTTCCCCCTGACTGAGTGAGCGGAAGCGGGGACAGATCGCGTTTCACATCCACCTGTTTGACGTCCCAGGGCCGGATGGTGTGGCCGTTCCCTCACCAATTTTTTGGCCCGTCCACCACTTCAGGAGATCGCAGTGGCCCCTAGTCAACCGGCCACTTGCAGCGAATGCCACCAAGCTCTCAGCCTTTCTGAGCTCTTCACAAAATTTTGTTTGGCTATTTTTCTAGGATTTTCAAGCTTTTAAGTAAATTTTCGGTCGTTTTAGGAATCAAGATTTTTAGGAAAAATTCTTGGACTGGAATTTTATACATTTTAAGAATAACGCACTGATGACACAGAATTCTCTTTTTTATTTAAAATCAATTTTTCAGCCCTTTAGCCGAATGTTTTCCTGACGTTTAATCCAATAGGAATTAGACCCTTTCGTAATTCTTTCCCCTTCTGCTGCTTTTGAAACATAAGCAAAGCCAAAAAATTTTATATATTTTAATTTCTACGCACTAATGACACAAATTTTTCAGGCGGCTCGCTGAATACAACACTGGGTCCGGACGATTGGGTGTGCCTGGGGGAGGGCAACGGCCTTCCCTATCCGGCCTCATCCTCGTTCTCCGTCGATAGGAGGCCCTCGTCCACGCTCGAGTCTTTCCGCTCGACTCACATGAAGAATGCTTCATCCCTCAGTAGTCGGTGGGTATCTTGCGAAATTTTCTGAAGACCGTCTTTGCAAAAAAAAACACTTTTCCTTGCCATAAAAATCTTGTTAACTTAACTTTGAGCCTTCATGTCTGCTATAATTCTGCAATGAACCAATTATATTCTCTGGAAATATACTTTTCTCTCGTGCTCACTTATACTTTTCTCGCATCCAAAAAATTACCCCAGCCGATTCCCGCACTTACCAAACCATCACCCTCCGAAAGTTGATAGCCCCAAGTGACCCAAGGCGATAAGAGGTGTTAGTGGTGTTTGGAGGGCCCTCTTCATTCCTTTCCATCCCCAACACATGGTCTTCCTACCTACTTCTTCTCTCTTCCTCCTCCTCTTTCTCTTTCTCAAGCCTTCACACTCTAACTCCCCAAGGGTGTGCCGTTTCTCACTTCTCATGCCCCCTGAGGGATGGGCGCTCATTGCACGCCTCACGAATTATACCCCAACCCGCCCGCCCCTACCCCATGGCCCTGACGGATAGTGCTGCTTTACATTTCTCTTCCCGCTGAAAAAGGTTATGCTAATATTTGTCTAGGGCCGTCGTTTGGTCTTATCGCGGAAAATTGGTCATTTGTCTTTGGAAATGTCTGTTTGACTTGGTGCGGGTCGGAATCGAATTTTACCAACCGTTTTCAAGTGTTTTTGACAGATTTAGGTAGTTGTCAGGAATTTTCCGTACAAATGTTGTGCAATTACGCGATCTTTTTTAAGGCTAATGAAAGTAGTTTCTTGGATTTTCAGAATTGTATTTTTCGCAGCGTTCCGATTTAAACCAATGTTTGTTTTCCAAGCTAATTAATCGTAATTCATCATCGATTTGCGCCCTTCTTCGCTCATTCGAATCCCACACTTAAAAAGGATTGTATACGATTAACAGCCAAAAACCTCAACTCTCGTAAAATGACCAGAAACCGAATCCCTAAACTCCTCAAGCCCGTTGCTATTTTCTGCAAAACCCCCTCGTTTTTCTTACCTCCCCACCCCTCAGGATACGTGTCCTATTTCGCTTCCTGGCTGTATGAGCCAATGGCCACTCTGTCAAATACCTCACCTTAGCTCTAGTTAGGGCCCACCACCAACTGTTTCCTTTTATTTTCGGCCACTTGGTGACGCCGCGCCGCTCAAAGCTTATCACCCGCCTCGGCGTGTGGAGGGGGGAGGCTATTTTTGCCGGATCAACCCTTCTCCACAAATGGACAAGGCCCAAAAGAAGTTTCCTGGTACTGCTGCTAGCACTCCCATTGGCCTTTCGCAATTTCTTTTAGTTTTCGGGGGAAAGAGGGGTGGCTGGTCGGTCTTGAAAGAATCGAATCGGTGCGCGGGAAGACGGGTGGCCTTGTGGGGACCGCGGGAATGACGGGCCGTTCTTTCCGAACGGGACGCTTTTTTTAAGCGTTTTCCTTTCGTGTGAAGCGTTCCGAACGCGCACAACAAGAAGATGGATGCATTAAGCTCCAGAGAAATTTTGGTCGGTCTTTGTTACCTCATTTTTTGATATATCTCCTGATCTGTGCTCGTTTTTCTTGCAATTATCGAGCTATTGCGTTCACTTAGTCTTTCCCCGATGCGCTGGCCCATTAATAAAATTCATATTAACAGTTTCAAACTGTAATTCAAATTTTTGTTGTAAACATTGGTTTCTTAATTAGTTTTTCGAAAGTTTAACTTGCAAGCCCGGCTTCAGACCACCTGGATCGTTTATAATTTTCCAAATTCAGTATTTCTCCTGCTCTCGGCCATTAGTGCAAATTCAAATTAGTAATTTAAGCTTGCATATTCATCCCTAAAGTTCAATTTCCGTCGTCAAATTTAATTTATCAATTGTTTTTCCAAGGGTTTAGGCTGCACACTCTGTTTCGTCCCCCCACAAGCGATTGTTTATAATTTTTCACTTTTTTCTATGAATCCAATTCAGTTTGCAACCCTCCTATTTCCAGTCTGCCAACCCCCTCTCTAGTTCTCCTCCTTTTGTTCTTCCCAACAAAATTGGGCTGCCCCGCGCCCCAAAACTGCCCTCCCTAACTAGTCTGCTCTACCCCACAGGGTAATTTTAGCAGCCACGGCTTAGCCGTACTCTCCGAAAAAGCAGCCCTACCGTGACTATATAGCAAGTGTCGTAGTAGCGGTAGTGGTGGCTGGGTGGTGGATGCCGGAAGCGGGCAATCACCGTTGGGTCCCGGGGACTCGGTGATTGTCCGTACACGTTGGCATCCCAGGAGATGGACACACGAAAAAACGATGGGAAAGAGGGGGGAAAGCGATCCCCTTTTTGTGTCCACTCACATACACACAACCCCCTGACCATCCGGCCTGGGCCCAGTGCAGGGCCCAAAATCCAGTAGGCTGCGGCGTTTTTATGATTGTTTATCTTGGGAATTCTTTGGTCAGGGATTTAAATTGATGATCCTACTATATATAAAATAATAGTGTTTGTGTGTGTGTCTGTGCCACTTTGCATGCAACTTCCGTCACCGTGTTCCAGTAGTATCTCAAGAAGGGAGGTACTTAGGGGTATGTTCGATACGACATTAGGTGCGTTATGGTCAGGAGATGACTGCACGCATATGATATTTAATAAAATCACCTATTTTCGGTATTAAATTTAAATTTTTGTTGAAAAATTGGGGACTCTCTTTGTTAGGAATCAATTAGCATACCCCGGAAGTGGCGATCGTCTATATAACGGGAAAGAGGAAACGCTTTTGATTTTTTGCTTATCGGAATCCAGGAAAATCATGCAAAGTGGAGAATATTTTAGGGTCAGACGGGGCCAGGGTTGAAAAGTCGCGAAGCGGCTTTTCAACCCTGGTTTTTTGCTAATTATGCTAAATCAATAATGCTAATTCGGATTAAACCTGTAGCTTTCGCAAAATCGTTTAAAATATAAGACTAATGCCCTCTTCTTTATTTATGGGCTTCAAATGCCTTCAGCCTTTCGTAATGTTACTAGACTAGGAATGCTAATCTAGATAAAATCTTTCCAAATTTGCGTAAAATGATATACTAGTGGTGCCAAATTGGCTTTAGGATTTTAAAATTTAAGTTAATTAATAGCAAGGTGGAAGATATATTTTAATAAGTTCTCTCTTTACCCGCTGTACTGTTTAAAGATAACATCTCTAAAGTACGCCACCTATCCATTTTTTCCTTCCAAAACCCCACGAGTTCACCCGATTTTCGAACATCTCTGCACTGAAAAACGCCGAACTTCTTGTAATCCCTATTTGCTTGAGGTTGCCCTGGCATCGGGGGCCACTGTTTTTGAGTGGAAAGGGATCTGGGATTGAGAGAGAGGCGAAAGCTGAGGGCGGGTGTCCACTCGGGATAGTGGTGGCCACTAGGTGGGTCCTCCTTGGGTCCTAGCCGGGGACACGACCGGGTGGGCCTTCCCTCTGGACGAACGCCTTTTTTCGTGTGGTGTACCCCGGAGGGGAAGTGTCTCCGCGCGACTCTTGATATTCGATATTGATTCGAGGGGTAGCCTCCGTTCAAGGGTAGTCGCGCTGTCGATTCAACTCCACTCGACACTACTTGAACCGTCCGTTAGCTTGGAATGCGGAGCTTTTTTTGGGGTCTACTATTAAATTTACGCAATGTTGACGATAATTTTTTCTAGGTTCTGCGTTATTCTACAATTCGTGCCGTGGCCAGAAAACCAAATCATATTTTTGCATAATTTTCTCTCTCGACGCGATTTGTACTAGGCGCTCGCGAGGTTGGCGTTCACGCATAAGACTTTTTATTCTATTAGCTACTTTTTAGCGTTTGCCCGGTCTTTACGCTTTTTATATGCCAAAAAACCATATTTTTTTTGCATTCCATTCCCAAGCCCATAATTTTCTTTCCCTTGCCTACTGGGGGTGGCTGCGGAACAAATTACTCGCCTGAGTGGCATGTTTTGGGCCGGCGCCACGATTCGAGGGCCCTCCCGGCACGCAACCAGCTGATCCGGGTGCCACGGATACCGGATACGGCTTTAGTCAACAATGACTAATCGGTTTTGTTTAGTGAAAACCCATTTCGTAGCAGTTTTGAAAGGGCATGGAATTATATGAGAGAGAGAATATACAGGGTGTCCCAAAAAAAACCCCCCTACCTAGCGGTCCGCAGTCGATTCCGATTTTTACGATTTAGGTATCTATCGAAAGCTCTCGAAAAGGCGAGAAAACAAGGAGGGTTGAATTTCTTAATTAAGTCTTTTTATTTGCTAATTTTATGTCCAAAAACCATGAAAACTGCTGATTTATGCGAGATCTGCATGCTAATTGCGAAATTCCTGATGAAAAATTCCCGGCTTTTTAGGAAAACCTGAAATATCGATAGAATCAGATTAAATCTTAGAAAACGAAACAAAACAAAAAACGAATCGCTTGTTTTCTCGCCTTTCCGAGAGCTTTCGATTGGTATAAAAATCATTCCGATCCGATCCGATTGACGGGCTCAGGGGGGGTAATTTTCCCCACACGCAACCCACCTGGCTCACAACGTCCAAACCGGGCAATGAGTAATTTTGTTACCCGAACGTACAAAAATCAGTCTTTGACCCTCAAAATGTCTTTTGGGTCTGATTTTTTTGGCCGATCCCTGACTCAGCCGGATCGAATTAATCTTAAACCGTTATAACCTAAGCGCTTCCGGACGTTCCAAATACTTCGAGGGACGTATCACTTTCTAGTCTCCAACCTCCTCCCCCTTGTCACGTTGTTGCACCTTGCAACATGCCAGCCCATCGCCCAGCCACTTTCTTTCGCCCCCCATTATCGTTACGGTGCGTGTGGACAGCCCATCAGCAATGGCACACAGACACGGCGTGCACACCATTTCCTCGGCACTTCTCCAATTGCACGGGGGGAGAGGGCCGTTCCATAGTGGGGAGACCGGTTCTGACCATTATTAGCCGGCTGGCGCTTACCCTGGTTGACTCGAGCTGACGATGGCAGCTTACCGCCCCTTTGGTAGTCCAAAAACCAGTAGGTTGCTAAGGATTACTAGGCGCGTATATTTGTGATGAAGCGGTTAATTATAAGAAGAATGTTTTGGTAAATATAATAATTGCTTAGATGGCTGATTTTTGGTCTTTGCATCCTAGTTAGTCGATTATTCCGACGCCGCCTAAAATTGTGTAACATCTCTAGGCCAAACACTAACCCCTCAGTTAACGATGCATTCCACCTTACACGCTCTCTCTCGCTCTTTTTATATCTATCGTTTCCTTTCTATTGCTCTGAATTATGTATCTCCCAAAAAAACTAGCTTGCCATTTTGTACACCCGCTTTTTTACTCCCCACCCAGATGCCCCGACAACCATGCAAATCGACGCTCGCCTGAACGGATAGCGAAACGAGAGATCTATAGAGAGAGCTACTACTAGAGAGAGCGAGCTGACTGCTGCTAGAGCGGGCCGGTTATCGACAATACTCCCACGAGTAATCCCTCAGATACCCATTCCCTTTGCCCCCCTCTCCCTATTCCGTCCCATATGACGCCCGAATCCCAGCACCCATACACACAAGCCCCACAGGGCTTTACGGACCAGATAGCCGCCCCGATTTCGACCCCTGGTCCCATAACGCTAGAGGGGTTATATCGTGTAATCGCTTAAGCCGATAGTCGGTCTTGTTGTGTCGGAGATTTGCATAGAAAGTTGCGTTTTTCGTGCTGGCCTAGTTCCATGGGGGTTTGACCTCACCTGTATCGCAGATGATAAAAATCGAACATGTTTGCTCCACCTTGCTGCGCTGTGCGGTGCACGCGCTTTAAGCTTTATTTTTAACTTTAACCTCGATCCGCCGCAATCCCAAAAACCGAGGCTCGTCGAGCTTCCCCTCCTTTCCCAAATCTGCCCATCCACCCCTAATGGCATACAGGCCGCCCATCTTCAGGCGCCGGCCGAACAACAAATATTCCATCCGTATTTGACAAGCCTGAACAGGTTCTATCCATCTCCAACAAACCCAACCTTTTACCCCCTAGCGAATCCATTTTGCATTCCCCGAAAGGCGCCCCCGCCTCATCCATTCGAGCTTCCTTCCTGCTCCTTTGGGCCAGCTGGCCCACTTTTACTTTCACCTCTATTTGGGTACCTAGAAACCAACGACGAATTTAGAAATGCCTAAGAAATAATAAAGAATCTTTTTCAGAGAAGACCTCGCCTCAATATCGGCTGCGGGTGGGGCCTCTTCGTTGGCGATGGGCCAAGAGAAGGCCCTATACATTGCCCTCTACGATTTCAACGGTGTTGGAGAGGATCAATTATCGATTAGGAAAGGGGATCATGTGAGTTTTCAGAATTATTCAATTTATTTAATTATAATAATTTATTTAAAATTTCTACTTTTAGTTTGCTAAGATAATTGTTTCAAAATCAAACGAATTTTCCCAATTGCACAATTTTGTCTATATTATTTTTACTTTCAGATCCGCCTCCTTTGCTACAACAAAACGGGTGAATGGTGTGAAGGCCGCCTCGTAGCCACGAAAGAAACGACCCAGCCTCCCACAAACGAATCGGCATGGTCGGCTGGCTACCCACAAATTATGTCTGCCTTGATCACTCCCTAGATAAATATAGCTGGTAGGTAAACGAAAATCCTACCTTATATAATTTGGTCGCGTATCTTTGTGTGTGTGTGTGTGGATGTCACTTTCGAGGCCGATTTGAGGACCGTCCGTGCATAAAATGCCTCAATTCTCCGTCACTTGGGGAAATCGACCCTTCTGTTTCCGATGCCGTTCTCAGAATTTCGATAAAATACAAGTTTACAAAGTTAAAGCCGGTTTTATTGATTTTTGGGGGTCCGGGAGGGCTAATTTGCATAATGTGAAAAAATACAAATTTCCTCATTCTTGCCAGTTGCACTCGCGAGTTTGGTCGTCTCTTTGGATCTGCCTCTCGATGCCTTTCCTTCCCCTGCCCCGGGCAGTCCTCTTGAGGCATAAAACGGGTGTTTGGCGCGTGCTACCAAGCATTGCATGGTGTAGTGGTTAGCGTTTTGCCGTGCTGATCTAACCATCGGAGGTTCGATCCTCGGACATTTTAGTTGTTTTGCTTTTGCTCGGAAAGCGCGTTTCGAGTGGATTTCCGTGTAAGGACGTTATTATGAAGTTAGTCACTCAAGCCGCAGGCTTTAGAACGAAGCCAGCCGCTCAAGCTAGCGCCGCAGGCAGAACAGCCAGCCGCTCAAGCTAGCGCCGCAGGCTTTAGAACGAAAACCAGCCGCTCAAGCTAGCGCCGCAGGCTTAGAACGAAGCCAGCCGCTCAAGCTAGCGCCGCAGGCTTTAGAACAAGCCAGCCGCTCAGCTAGCGCCGCGAGAAAGCCAGCCTCGCTAGCGCCGCAGGCTTTAGAACAAAGTCAGCCGCTCAAGCTAGCGCCGCAGGCTTTAGAACGAAGCCAGCCGCTCAAGCTAGCGCCGCAGGCTTTAGAACGCAGCCAGCCGTTCAAGCTAGGCCGCAGGCTTAGAACAGCCAGCCGTCAAGCTAGCGCCCAGGCTTTAGAACAGCCAGCCGCTCAAGCTGCGCCGCAGGCTTTAGAACGAAGCCAGCCGCTCAAGCTAGCGCCGCAGGCCAAAAAAGGAGGCTAATCCCTCAAGCTTGGGCCGCAGGATGAGGTAGCGACCGCCGATCAAACATGCGCCGCAGACTAACAGCTCAATCTTGCGCCGCATGCCAATACAAAGAGCTTTGCATGGGAGATGGGTTTTTCTTTCTTCAGGGTAACTGTATGTGGAAGGGTGCTCGATTCATAGGGCCTAGACGGGGTCCAGCGGGGGAGAGTCGCGAAGCGGCTCCTCCCCCGCTGGTAATCAAATAATCTAAAATATTAGGTACCACGGCAAAATCTCGCGGGCTGAATCTGAAGAGCTTCTCTCTTCTGGTATCAACGGGTCGTACTTGGTGCGAGAGAGTGAATCGGTGCCTGGGCAATGGAGCATTTCTGTACGCCATGATGCCCGTGTCTACCATTACCGGATTAATATTGATGCTGAAGGAAGAGTAAGTTATAAAAATTGTGCTTGGATATGTTTGTTATTTTAGCTCTTCATCACTCAAGAAAGCAAATTCAACAGTATGAATGAGCTGGTACAACATCACGGCAACCATCCTGACGGACTGATCTGCAGTCTCGTCTACCCTGCCCCACGAAGGGAACATAAGACCAAGGGGTTCTCAATGAGCCCCTTCCAACCTCAAGGATGGGAAGTGGATCGAACAGAGATCACAATGAGCTGCAAGCTTGGTGGTGGTCAATATGGCGATGTCTATCAAGGCTACTGGAAGAATCGGGATGAGACGGTTGCGGTGAAGACCCAAAAAGAGGCCATGACTCTTCCGGATTTCCTAGCTGAAGCTGCCATTATGACAGAACTGCGACATCCCAACTTGGTCAAGCTCCTTGGAGTTTGCACAGTGTAGGTTTTTATTATTACTGAATTACATACAAATAATTTACGTAATATTTTCCCTTTAGTGAACCTCCCTTCTTCATCATCACCGAATTCATGTGCAATGGCAATCTTCTGGACTACCTACGGCGCTCCGACAAAAGTTCCTTGGGCCCATCAACCCTGATGCATATGGCCACCCAAATTGCCGCCGGCATGGCATACCTTGAGGGCCGAAACTTCATCCACAGGTGTGAAATAGCCCCAATTTTTTCAACATTTCTCTAGGGATTTGGCCGCGAGAAACTGCTTGGTCGGAAAAAACAACGCGGTGAAGGTCGCTGATTTTGGCCTTGCCCGATTTATGCGCGAAGATACGTACACAGCACATGCCGGAGCAAAATTCCCTATCAAATGGACGGCGCCTGAAGGCCTTGCGTTCAACACGTTCAGCACCAAGAGTGATGTAAGTTATTGCTCATTTATACTTATAATACATTCCTTTAGGTCTGGGCTTTTGGCGTACTGCTCTGGGAAATCGCTACCTACGGCATGGCACCGTATCCAGGCGTAGAGCTGAGCAATGTTTACAGCCTATTGGAAAAGGTACGCCACATTCCTATGCCCAAATATCGCCGGCATAGGGTTTCCGCATGGATTGCCCTGATGGATGCCCCCAAGCGGTATACCGGTTGATGCTACAATGCTGGAACTGGTCCCCATCCGATCGGCCACGGTTCAGGAATATCCACGACTCTTTGCTCAATCTCTTCCCGCATAATAACATTGATGAAGAGGTACGGAAATGTGAAAAATACTAACCAACGTTCAGGACTCAAATTAGGACAATGGTAACAACGCTTTCTAGTTAGAACTCAAAACATTTCAAATGACAACTGTATCCAATTTCTCTTACAACTGCTTTGCCTATTTTTGAGGGCTGTAAGTTTACCTTACTGATTTTTATTTGCAGGTCGATCGCCAGCTTGAAATGTCTCGTCAACGCAGAGCCAGACGATCTGAAGTAGCATCCATCGCCCCGCACGTCTCCCATTCTCCAGCTAGAAGATCCGTCGGATTATGCTCAGATTTTCCCCCACCACCATCTGAACATCAATCTCGTCAACCCCTACCTCCACCCGCATCAACAAAACCAAAGTTTTTGATGAATGTCCTCCATCCAAGAAGCAACAGTCATGGTAACTTATTCCCCAAATACCAATGAAACATCTTTTCAGATGACTCAGCTCATTCCCCAACCCCTCTGGCTGAACGCCACCTAAGGAAGACCGTAGGTCGGCTTGGCACTATGCCAAAAGGTCAAAGGATTGATGCATACCTGCAGAGCCTGAACAACGGTTAGTCAGCTATGGTTAACCTCAACATTAATTTAGATGAATCAGAGGACGCGGGTAGCATGACCGGATCAGTGCCAGACGACGACTCTTTGGATTCGCAAAGTCAGATGCTTGCCCAGCTGAAATCAAGGCTGAAGAAGACCAAATCCGAGTCGCCGGTCAGTTCTCAATCGGCTTCCGGTGAGGACACGCCATCCCCTGCCCCATCTTCATCTCCACGACCAATCCCACCAACCAGAGGAACCGAACGGGATGATGGAGATCAACCGAGGCCAAAGCCAAGACCAAGGAGAAGCGAACCACCACCTCCTGCTGAGGAGCCATCAACTCCTCCTATGTGGAAGACCAAACGAACAGTTCGCGCTGAACCAAAGTCTGACGATAAGGAACAAGACTATGAACTGCAGAATCGCATCCGGAACTTGAGGCATGTCGAAAGGCCTCATTTCAGCGCGGAGAAAGGAGATGGAGATGATGATAGGATTTTGAATCGTCGTTCCGAAGATGAAAGACCAAGAACAGCCGATGCTAGGGATTCAATGGACCTAAACCCGGATCGTCCTGAAGTTCAGACTGCACGTATTCGAAACCTTGTCACTCAAAAGGTTGCTCCCTTGCAACATCATCGACCCTTCTCGGTAGCTGATGCCTCAGAGGAAAGTGACTGCTCCTCACCCGCATTGAGCACAAAGATCCCTGATGTGCAACCTCGTCATTTCTCCACTCTGCAACGCACTCAAGTAAGAGATTTAGTCATTTATTGACATCCTATCCTTCAGAAAACCCCTGAGAAACCGGAAAACAATAAACGGTTGGGAGGGGCGAAATTGGGCGAAGACGAGGCAGTGATGACAAGGACACACTCCCTCAGGGACATTGCTACCAAATTTGAGCAACTGAATACAGGTAGAGAGGAAAATGGGAGGGTTTTGTACACAGATTTAGCAGTTCAAGCCGCACCACTGCGGACGGGACTGAATCCGAAGCGGTTGTCGTTGATGGATAAGCCAAAAAATCCACCAATGATGGGGCAGATGGATCATGCTGCTCCTTCGCATTCGGAGCAGCAAAGTGTTAGCAAAGTGGGTAATTAATAGTTAAGATTTTTTTTAGAAGCCTCTGGAGTACGAATGTCTTGTTTTTCAGGAAAGCGTGCTAGAGTTAGCCCAACGCATCGAGGATTGCCTCCGGTCAGCCATGGAGGGCAAACCAAATCTGATCGAGCTGGGCGACCGTACGCAACAGTTTCACTCGAATTGCCAAATTTATGCAGAGATGATCAGCCCGCATAGTAAATTCCGATACCGGTAAGTCATGTTTATATCTTAAGACCAAGCCAGGAAATCACCCTCACCTTAATGCAACAAAACGCAAATTTCAGTGAACTTCTCAACCGCGTCGAGGTATTGGCCCGTCAAGTCCGCTCTTCCTCTGCCTCATCCTCAACCACCGTCACCTCTGAGCTGCTCCATAACCTTGATACTCACCTCCAACAAATTGTCCAGCTCATCAAGCGATAGCCCCACACTTTTATCGTTCTTTCAAACCCATATTCTCTTCTTCTCTCCAAAGACTCCTTGCGCATAATTTCAATCCGTTCACACACTTTGGGATTTCGGGTACCATTATAGGCATATATCTATGCTTTGCCAAAGTCGTTCGTACGCAATGATTTCGGGTGCTGCATTAATATGGGGTTTTTTTTAATGTTCACGCATTAATTAGCAGTCATAATAATAATTTTAGTAACCCCATTGGTTTTGTGGCGAATACTCTCGTTAGTCAAATGTAAATAAATGTTTATTATGCAAATTTGATGAGTTCTTTGTCTGCCCAGTATTAGAAAGGAACATACATTTTCCCAGATACAGAGACAATCCTATCTGGATGACCAAAGCTTACCCAAATAACCATGGATATCGAAGGGACAAAAAACGAATGAGAGAGACGGATGGTGAAAAGACGAGCGAGAACAGGAAATATTGACGTTTCTTTGTCTGGGGAATCCCCCCCCCCCCATCGTCCCCTCTTTCCATTTCTCGATCCAACTCGTACTTGCTGATCGGCGAGTTCACTCAATGCATTTTTTGGAATTTCCGAATGTCTGGCACCTGGAGCTAGTTCGGGAAATAGCAACGCTTGTTCGCTTAATTTCACGGAAACCCTGGGTTTGAACCCTGGCTGTTAGGGAAAATGGTTCTTCACCTTATACAAACACCACTAAAGTTTGACTATTTCCTGCTTGTAATTCTCGGCCGGATTTCCATCCCTGCTCGGATTTTTCCTTTTGGTTCCACAAGATATCGCAAAAAATACCCCCTCTAGCGGCCTCTGGAATTTTACTAAGTTTTTGCGATCTGGATCAAATTTCTGATGCATTTCCAATGAAAGGGGTTCAAAAAAAATTCTTGCATTTTTACACATCTACTGGCAGCCGCCAGGCGTGTGGCTTAGCTTAAAACTTTTGCTTGGAAAACGCAAAAATGAAGCAAAAGTCTGGGAATTCGGAGAATCGGGGAGCAGCAGATCTCCTCAGCTGGCTGAGAGCTTTCGAAGGATACCTAAAACGTAAAAAGCGAAAATGACTGTGGATCGCCCAGAGTGTTGGCTTTTTTAGGACGCCCTGTACCAAACAATTTCTGCTAGGGTCTTCCTACAAATTTTTTCCTTCAGACCACGCGCTATCCGTAGTCTGTTCACGTTTGTAGGTTGGCTTAAACTAATAAAATTCGCCACAACTCCTTGCTAAACATTACAACATGTCCTCGAGCTTATTACATCCATGCAGACGATCTACGAACTTTGGTGATGCTCAACATTCCTCAGGTTCTCCAGTCACACAATCTACCCAACTCACCCTCCTATCTTTTGCCCAAGAGGTCAGAAGGGGGAGAACCAGTTGACTTTTCCACCCTCTACCTCGTCGTCCACAACCTCTTCCACCATCGTCGGGCTATCATTTGTAGTTTGTCGGTCGATGCTGGTGTTCCTCAAGAAGAGAGAGACAACCGAGAGAGACGGGCAAGGGGAGTCGCACCCAATTCGCCGAAGAGCACCACAGATCGCCAGTCTCTGTCTTATAGCAATCTTCTCGTCCGCCTTTTATAGCACATCCCCCTCCTTCAGGCCACCACATTCTCTCACAAAACGCAAAGCTTTGAAGATCAATCTGTTGCTTGGCTAATTTGCATGCCTTCCGGGTAATGTCTAGTTATAGAAGGGGAATAGAGGGTGGGTGGCTTGTTCGGAAATTTCCGGCGAGAACGGCACCACTTATTCACTGTTTCGGGAATGGCAGTGTTCTGTCGGGTGCTGGTGAGGAGATAAAAGCACTCGAGTGCTCTATTTTTCTGTCAATTTCTACGTTCCTGCCATATTTTTGTTGTATTGAATGCTCCATCTTCTTCACCTTCATTCGCTCTTTGGCGCAACGTCTTCTTTCTGGTAGTAATACGGCTCGAACATGGAGAAATCCAACGCGTTTGTGTAATCCTCTTATGCTTTTTGGCTGTTTTAGTGTTCGCTTCCGTTCAATTAGCCACTTTAAAACCCCATCGCTATAGGTTCATTTTTCTCCAATCATTCCAATAACTTCCCTTCATTATCTTCATTTACCATTGCAGGAAATGTCTGTGGAAGTGACGGAACCAAGCGTTAAATTTGATCATGCTCAAGGGAGATTCCGGTGTTGTTGTGGCTCCGTCCACGTCAAGGTCAGTTTCCTCTCCCAAGCGATTTTTGGTGCCAAAATTGATATTAAACGTGCATTCACACAATTTAGAAAGTGCCCTATCTTTATCTTGAATTAAATCACGACAAAGTTTAGCATGGAATGCTCATCATTGCCATCATCTACGCCTTCATCGTTTTCATCGATTTGTATTGCCTAATATCGCTGGCACAGAGCAGAACTGATTTGATTATACACATTGTAAGTGGGATTCAACTGGCTTTATCGTTCCATTAGTGCTTCATCCTTCCCCTTCACATTGGCTCCGTGATTTGTGCCGTGATCGCCGTGAAAAGGGAGAGCCCCTATTTTCTTGTCCCCTTCTTTGTTGACCAGGTAAAATAAGTTTCCTTGATCTTCTAAATTTGCTCTAGATTCTGAAGTTTCTTTTGTTATCTGTGGTGTTCTTTATGTTCGCGTGGGCCTTATACGATGTCGACTCACCGGCTAGCCAATTTATCAGGTATTTTGATAGTTGAGTTTGCTGAAAGAAATTTTAGAAATAATACGGTCAGTGTCGAGGAAAGGGAGCTCGAGTTGGTCGTGCACAAAAAACCACAAATGACCTTTTGTAAGTGCTTATCGGAAGGCCATAATTTATTTTTAGTAATTCGCATGACGGCTGTTTTTATGGTGATGCTGGTTTTGATATTCATGGTGTTGTGCGTCTGGTTTTTCCATGTTGCTTACAAGTAAGTGGCTTTAAAGAAAGATACTTCGCATTCCTAGGCTTCTTTTCCTACTTATATCAGGTTGGAACGAAAGTTCTGTCGCCGAGATTTTGGGAGGCTGGCTAAATTCGAAGATAGCTCCAGTCTGGACATGCGATATGTCATTTTGTAGTTCTCCACCTGAATCGTTTCGGTATGAAAGTCCTGGACCGCCAAAATCAAGTAGAGCCGAAATACAGGCCGAAGAAGTTTTTAACAAATTTACCAAAAAGTGTTTTTGCAAGTTATCTCTGCATAGAGCAATTTGCCTGCGATACTTAAACACCACATCGAAGTCGATGATCGATGAGATCTCATCTGACAAGATGGCCGAGATATGGCCAATTGAAATTTGGCCCCTTTCTTACAACTTTTCTCGAAATCCCATACATTTCCAAAAATTTGACGGACAAGTGCCCAAAATTGCCGCTTTATTTTTGGACTAGCTGAGCGAATTTTGAAAAAACGGGAAATCGGGAAAAGTTCTAAGAAATGGGCTAAACTTCAAGGGGCCATATCTCGGCCATCCGGTGTCCAATTTGATGATTCAACATCTATCGATATCTACCCTCGAGGGCTATCGATTGGCGTTAATGGTATCGCATGCAAATGGATCTATGCAGAGATAACTTGCAAAAACGCTTTTGCGTAATTTTGTGAAAAACTTCTAGAGCCTTTATCTCGGCTGTCCTTGATTTTGGCGGTCCAGGACTTTCATACCGAAACGATTCAGGTCGAGAGCTACAAAATGACATATCGCATGTCCAGAATGGAGCTATCTACGAATTTAGCCAGCCTTCCAAAATCTCGGCGACAGAACTTTCGTTCCAACCTGATATTTAGGGCCCTAGTCGAGAAAATCAAGGAAAAAAAAGGAAATTTTAGATGCTTCGTCTACCTTCGCGAGGTACGACAAGCCAGAATGTGCAACGATAACGGTGTGCGTTTCAATTTCGACGTCAAAACCATCGAAGACGGCCTCGGACCCCGCCCATCCCTAAAAAGCCATCGATCGGTCTAAAACCGACACAACACCTTGTACTTAGCTGCAGCTATCTGCTATTTTGAATTACGGGTATTTGTTTGACAGCGTTATCTGATCTCGGGATCTCATAATAAAAATATTCCCCCCGTCAATACCTTCTCGCGGAAATTATTTATAAAACTGCACACGAATAGCGGCCTTTTTCATCAGTTGACTGTTATTTTGGAGTGGTGAAGGTCCCAAAATATAGCCCTTTTCGTCACAAAGCTAGACATCAATCAAAGCACTTCTTTTTCGTTATCATGGACGCGCGGGCGCGTTCGTTCCAAAAGGTTGACATTCTTTATGGGTTTGATCGCCGTACCGAACTCGGCGTGAAAGTATTAAAAAATTGATTAGGCATGATGGAGCTTTGAATTTTGGCTCTAGGGTAGGAGGCACGGTGAGGGGTCCGAGAGAGAGAGAGAGAGAGAGAGAGAGAGAGAGAGAGAGAGAGAGAGTAGAGAGAGAGGGGGGTGAGAGGAGAGAGAGAAGTACATAGAGCCCGAAAGACAGCAGGCTAGCGAAACAGTAAAGAAAAAGGCCGCAAAGTCGCAAATGTTCATGAAAAAAAATTGTTTTAGAGATCCAAGCCACGAATTCCTTAAACAAAAAACCATTTTAAATTTGTAAAACGAATAAATCTTGATTTAAAGTGTAAAAAAAGGTCGATAGTCAGAAAATCTGACAAGAAGTCGAGAGTCCGTCGGCAAAAGGCTGCCTCAACTGAGAACAAGCGGCATGAATATGGAGACATCGAAACAATCAATCCTTCGCTCATAAATTCACCTCACGGCATAAACAACAAAAATTCAAGCATCCCTCCGATTCACTCGACGATCAATAGCCCGGAGCGCCAGGTTGCCGGCAAATCAATTAGCCCCCTCCTACCAATATCAATAAATCCAGGCTTCTAATGAACGAACAGGGGGCGAAAAGGCGGAACCTTGTTGGCAGACGGCATTTTACATTTTTTGAATTTTACAATTACTTACTGGCTTTTGCAAAAATTACACTTCTGACGCTTACCGTCTGTTGCAACGGCCTCGGGCGTAGCATCATCCCAACTTAATCATGGATTCAGTTTGGCCTGGCACGGGCAAGAACCATGCCGTCGTTCACGCTTTTGGCGTGCCGCCATAATTTTATTCGGCAGCGCATACCTGTATTTCTGGGAGGCGCTTCCACCCTTCCACCGTTTCTTGGGCTTCTTCTTGGCCCCTAACGGAATGACGCATCATCATTTAGCTGGAGAGAAACGAATTTGCTTTTTCTCGGTCGGCGTGTGTCTCGCGGTGTTGTTTTGGATCAAGCTCAGCTTGATTCATTGAAAAAGGAAAAATTGTGATGTTTATATGCCTCCGATCGATTCACCACATTGCGCTAGGTTCTTTGCCTTTCAAGATTTTTTATGTAAACCTGGACGCTTTCATCTACGTTTCTAAATTCTGATAGCGCTTAAAAACCAGCACAGCTCCTGGTAGGGTGTGTCTTTCACATCATCGGCTCCTGACGTATCCTGACCGCCCCACCTATCACGAATCGAGATCTAGGCCGTCTATTTCGAAGGCTTCTCTTACCACAACTGATCGCCCCGCTATATTTTGGCTACTGGGAACTGCTGTCTCGGCACTGTGACCCATACCCCCCATATACCCATGTGAAATTACCATTCACCGGCTCCGTGTTCTGCCCCGGGCTTCTCTCCCGCTTTTTTTTGTACGACACTTACCGTTTCAAGTCTAAATTCATTCCCAAACCATCGGCAAGCCTTTCCAAAGCGATCCTATCCTATAAAGGAGCTAGCGTTTTTTTTGTACAGCTGAATTTCGACTTGATTTTTGGCATGGAGGCGAGAAACACATTCGGCAAAAACCCGTTTTGCTAAATTCCTGCATTTCACGATTTTACAATCAAAATAGTGAAGCAGCCTTAATAAAAGTCGAAAATTGCCGTGGTGTTCGGACCATAAATATACGTCCGGATGGAATTTCGGGCCTTATTTTGGACCATTTATCTAGTCGATGGTGGGGCTCCCGGGCATCTTACTAAGTTAAATTTAAAATTACAAATTTCGAGCCGTCATGCCTCAAAAATGGCATTTTGTAAAGTGAACTAGCCCCGCCTCTTCGGGTGGTTGGGCCATCCTTTCGACTCGAAGCCCGCCGCAGACTATCCCCAGTTTCGGTGTAATGCATGCGCGTGGGTATGACGCGCAGAGAGTCGAGGGTTCGGATCCGCCGTGAAAGCAATTTTTTTGATTTTTGGTAATTCAGCAAAAAAATATTTCTTGGCTCACTGTCTGTGCGATTTAGGCGGTAGGAACCCCGACAGCAGCAACTAGCGCCGCAGACTCAAAGACTCTATCCTAGGCCTGCTGGCGCTGTAGGCCAAACCACGATTCCTGGGCTCACGCTCTCGCTCCGCAGGCTCCAAGACTAGTGCTAAAATTTATGTTTGCTAGAAAGGGTCAAGTGTAAAAGGGCTGCGAAGCCGACTGTTTCCACTGGTCTTACCTATACCCAAGGTAAAATGTGGGTTCTAATCTGCAGCTATCTTTGGGCCCTCAAAGAATGCGGTATTTACAAAAATTAAGCATGGAACTGGATCTCAATTTTGTCGGAGAATAGGAGCCCCTGTCAGTTGTATTCAGTTAATAAGCGATGCCCCACCGACCAAAGGGTATATTCAGGTTCACGTCACAAAGTTCCATTCGTGTTTTAGCGCAACGCAACCGTTGAGCGTTCACAACAACCTCTGGGACTCAGTTTCAATCATTCATTTTGTTCAAGCATTTGCTATGGGAGCACCAGTCCAAAGAATGAAGTTAGGTAGTGGGTTTAGGTCACAATCAGGCCCGTAGGAGGGGGGCAGGGGCCTGGGCCCCCGAAATCGGTCGAGGTCCGAAAAATTCATAAGGGAGAACCCTTATGATTTTTAGTTACAAAAATTTTTCTGCCTACGGCGCTGTTTATTACTGTTTTTCAAACAGGTTTTACTTATATGAAGCCTATTTTTTTTTAATTTTTGCCTGCGGCGCTGGTTTTTCATTGGTAAATCAATTGTTCATAAAAAATTTTCGCCTGCGGCGCGTTTTCTGCAGTGTTTTCACACGAATTTGAGTGTAGCGAACGGTTTTTTTGCTAATTTTTTGGCTGCGGCGCCATTCATGTCGCGATTTTCGTATGGTTGAAAAATGGCGACCGGGGGGGAGGTGCCAAATTTCCCCCGAAATTTCGGTTCCGCTACAGGCTTGGTCACAATTAACGATACTACCTAAACCCTAGTGGCGGCTTGGCATTTATAGTCCAGCTTGGCATCTTTGAGGGCGAAACTCTATTGATATCGTACCCCAAGTTCGACAGCGACCCTAATTCTTCGCCATTTATTTTCTGGAGCTTGTCAGACCCCGTTCATCCACGATCATTTGACCGGTCAATCTGCATGACATCCAACCCATCGAGTCTATTTTTACAATCCAGTCATCGCCCCTAGATCCCTATTATCAGATGTCTGCATCTGAAATTTCGCAATTTCGGGGGTGCCGGCAGGTTATGTTTTGGCTGCTGAGATTCGGCAGTAAAGGGACTGTCGGTTCGGCTCGGAATACCAATGTGTAGATTCATTTCATTCGGGTTGTCCCAGCGTTCGGCAAACCCAGTCCGGCCGGCATTTTTTGGCGGTTTCCATAGATATCTTTTATAGTTAACCCCTTGAAGGGCTCGCGCGAGATATGTTAGACCTAGCGTTAGGAACGCATTACTGGGGCGATTTAATAAACTTTAAATTTAACGATATTCTCTATACATTGATCAAGGAACTTTTGAAATTCTTTGCAAACAAGCAAAAAGAATAGTTTAGAAACTTTGGAAAATGCCGTTGTGGTCGTGCTTCAAGGGTCGCTCGGTCTTTGACCCGCATCATGTGACCACGAAGCTGAAGCTTTCCCTTTCCCAACTGGAGCAAGGTGTCCCCGGTGCGCATCACAAGGTAAGGCTCCATATATTTCAAGGAGGACTTTGTTCTAGGTTGAGAAGCGTTTGAATCAGGTGCTGGATATCGTCCAGGGGCAGGACCCGAGTTCTCGCCTGGTGAGCGCAATTCTTAGGATAGTAGCCTTTGCTTCAGGTAGCTGCATTGGCCCACCATTTTCGCGTCAACAACATCTTCCGAGATATCATTGCCTACATGCATCTGCTGCACACGCAGGAGAGAGTGGTCAGGGAAAATAACTCTAATCATTGACGAAGCTTTAGAATGCCGCGCATATTTTTGTGACCATTTTCCGTCGCGAGATCGACCGCTGTTCGCCGACCGTCGAGTATCTCCGCGCTCGTCCGGAATCGTTCATGAGCATCTTCATGGGGTTTTTTGGAACTTTTTTAATTCGAGCCTATCCGTCTTATTTAGCTGCTTCGAACTCGAGACCAACACGGCTTTCACTAGGATGATGCACGAGTGTATTGCCCATGAGCGTTTGGTCAAGGTATCGCCGTCGCGCCAAACAATAACTGAATCCGTAGATCCTTTACGAGGACGAGCGTTTCTACCTCATCTTTACCCATGCCTTCTCCGCTGATTATACCATTTGTGTCACTTCTCTGGAACTGTTGGAGGTCTGGTCTATTGCTTGAAACTCACAATTCTAAGCCCTTTCCAGGCCCTCCTCGTTCGCCAGCGCATGCTTACCGCCAAGTTAATGAAGAATAACTATGAGCGCGTCTTCAAGGCCTACAACAAGTTGATGGATTGCAGCAAATACATCGTGCGTCGTGAAGCGCTCAGGGTACGTGGCTTCTTGCCATACTATAAAGAAATATTCAGCTGCTCCCGCAATTCCTCATTCATCCTTTCTACCAAGAGATCATGGTGCGCTACGTTGGGGATCTTGCAAACCTGGAGCGTGTCAGCAAGTTGATGACGCACGACCCGATCGAGAATATTCAGATTGAGTCGTTCCATTGCTTCAAGGTTTGTTTTTTGGGATCGGATAATATTAAAGAAAAATTTATATATACTAGAGATTTTCCTAAAAAGATGCATTAATCGCTCGGCGCACTAATGATTGGTTTTCCCGCCCAAAATTTGCGCGCTACCGCGAAAAAATTCGTCACTTTAGTGCATCGAACTGCCTGGTGTTTTTCAAGGCGCTCAATCGAAAGCCGAAAGTTTTTTTAGCCGGAACCGATTTTATAAAATTGGAATGTGAATTTCATTAATGAAGATTTTTTTATAAATCTGGCAAGTAAGCAGCAATTTTTCAAGTCTGATTTTGAGTGTTAATAGTCTGCGCATACCTTATCGTCTACCTCACCCTAATTTCGAATTTTTCAGCTGTTCCTGGTGAACCCGCTAATGCCGAAGGACATCAAGGCCTATCTGATTGAAAAGCGCGAGCAGATTGTCGATTTCATCGAAGAATTCGACCGACAGCACGGAGAGGGCGCGAACGATTTCGACGAGCACAAATGCCTCCTCCATATCCTCCGCGGTCTCAAATAGGTTCTGCGCAACCAGTCGCCCCCGCTCTACCAAACCTAAATTCTAGCCACAATTTACAATTCTAGCCAATGCTTGCACGTTTATGAATCGGTAATTCCGCCTTAAAAATGAATCCCCGCCTTACTTTACGGCTTTAATTGGCCCTATGTGCATTTATCTTATTCAAATTCGCATTAGAAAAAACCGGTTTCTCTTTTGTCCCAATCAAAAGCCTCCCATCCCGATTGTCCTTTCCATACAAACCGCCAGTTTTCCTTAATCCCGTAAAAGCCTCTGCTGTGTCATCATGTCGAAAAGGTTGTAATACGGATTATGTTGGAAGTAATAAACAATTATCT
Source organism: Mesorhabditis sp. LJ9110 (assembly GCA_038088335.1). NCBI lineage: Eukaryota > Metazoa > Nematoda > Chromadorea > Rhabditida > Rhabditidae > Mesorhabditis > Mesorhabditis sp. LJ9110. The sequence goes on along the minus strand of JBBGBA010000022.1, from coordinate 360,465 downwards.
TGTTAACTAGCCGTTCGGGGTAAATAGAAATTTATTAAACTGTGATCACATTCAATGTAATATTTTCCACAGATTCACTGCTTGCGGCTGAGAAGAAGCGAATGCCACTATTTGAAATTTGAAATTTTAATTTCTATGACTCACCGGTACACCCAATAGCAACAAAATCCGCAGGCTCCGGCTGTAATGGACACAACAACTAGCAACACCATTGACGCAGCAAAGCGTAGTTCTAGGCGACTTTCGGAAAATAGCAACAAAATACTTACTTGCTTTTGATTCTAGCGACACTGACGCATCATCCATAAACAATAAATTTTTATATGAATCCATCACAATAGCCGACTGTAATCTTGGTCAGTTAGACCGAAGTGATCAGTTGGTTCAGCTTTCCACTTCACTTTTTGTAGAATAGATAGCGTGCGTGGGAAAGCACAAAAACACTGCTAAAAATTATGCAAAAATCATGATTTTTGCGAGTCAGACCTCGTGGCGGGGAGGGGGTTACCCACGCTAAAATCTAACATTTTCGGGGAGAAGGAGAAGGGGGCGGCGGCGGGGGCGCATGGCAAAAACGTCCAGGGCAGGCTGGATGGGAGGTCCTTTTGCGTTTCCCCTCTTTCACGAAGAAGAAGTGTGTCTTGGAAGGCGTTGCTTAAGACTAATTATGATATTTCGGTAAGAAGTCGTCTGTTTCCGGGCGGTCGGGCGGATTTCTTAATCTGTAATGGGGTGGGAGTGAGGGTAGTAGGTAAATTATGGTCGACTGTAGTCAATTCGTAGCATGTAAATATTTGAACGAACTCTGTAGGTAAATAACGATGTCGGCGTCTGAATAAATTGTGTTACGTTGTGACCCGATTCTTGTAACTTCACCCGAACAATTTTGCCGAAATATCGAGCCAATTTTTCGAGCATTTCAAAACGTGACATCTAAATCTTGCCTTACCAGGTCGTAACGAGGCAACGTTCCTAAAATTAATAGGAAAAAGATTAATGAAAGGAGAATCTAACATTTTGGAAATAAAATAGCGACCTGCTAACTAAGACGACGCTTACAAAAATCTCATCGGCTTCAACGAGAAGCTGGACGCCCATCATGCTCCCCATTGGCAACGAGAAATCTCGCCCTAGGAATGACGTGATGTGCCAAACACCACCCCCGCGGAACGTCTGGCACCAGAGTCCAAAACCCCCCGCGGATGCGGAGGCGGAAAACAGGACCCCGTTCCGGCATCACAAACCGAAAAGGGCCCCGCATGACTCATCCACTTGGTCCCAGTTGGCCCATCCACCCAATCGCACCTTATATAATGTGGGCACCATGGCTGGAAGAGACAGATACAAATCGTTTCCAGCATGCAACTCCTCCTCATCATTCTCTTGCTCGTCCCTTGCTTTGCCGCTCAAGCCGCCGACCCAAGAGGTGAGGGAGGCAAGAAGTTTCATTTGGGCCGTGGGTCTGGACTCAAAAAGGGATAGGTGTTTGCTCAGCGGTTTTTGTAGTTAATGAAGGTCTGGCAGAGAATGAACGGCTGGGTTTTGACCTCTGATTCAGGCTGTTTGCGAGGCTCACTCATTTACTTTCTAAAGTTTGATCCCGTTGGAGTATCGAATTTTTTTGTCGATTTTTTTTTGTACAGAAGTAGTCCAGTGTTTACAAGGAAATCATCAAGGATCGAAAATCTAAATGGTAGCGTCCAGGTATCGAACTTTTTTGTATAGTAAGCGGGCGGTAAGCTAAACCTTTAGCAGACTTAGAGCTAATAAAGAACAGGAAATGTTCCAAGTTAAACTTTTCAAGATCACCACTCGCATCGCGGACATCGCCACAGTTGGGAACGTGCAACAAGTAGTGAAAGATATGGAGCCCACGTGAATGAGCGGTGCAAAATTACGCGGCGATCGTCTGAACAGCCCCATGGTGCTATCTGCCTGTAGGTTGCCTGATCTGGCTTTGCAATCAAGTCGTTTTTGGGGCTAACAACATACTTTAGATTCAGGCTTCAATATTTTTTATCCTAGACCCGTCCCAACCACCTACTACTACTACGATCGCCATAGCGAGGAGTGCCGATCGGAACTGAATTCGAACAGCTGCCAGCTACCATACCAGTTTGTTCATCGCGATGAATGCGTACGAACCTGCCAGCGTCGCCATTAACTGATCTCTGTATATATTTCCAGATCAGTCTATGTATTTAGCTCTATGAGAAAATGTATAAAGCTTTTTGACTATCTTTAAGCAGGATCACCAAACGGTACATGCGCCCTTTTAGCGCACAAAGAACCCACAAAGAACGTGCAATTTCGGTGGCTTTGGCCGAGCGGCTGGTGTTTCCGATTTGTTCCCTCCCTTTAGTAATATTGCCCATTAATGTGTAGCCATAAGTAAATTAAAATATTCCCGTGAGGATCAATTAAATCTCGGCCCATTACTTACATATCTTTATCGTAGGCAAAATTTCTATTTTGATCCCGCCAGATTCGATTAAAGATACTCCTGAGGATGCCAAAGAAATATTCGCAAAAAACGTGGAACCTGCCGAGCAACCTGATGCCCCCCGAAAAAAAGCTCCTTGCCGAGCAATCCCAGGGATGCTAGTGATGCTAATTTGGCGGGGCTGGCCCATCTAAACGGGTCAGACGGGCACACTGACGGCTTTTGAGTCGGGTACTCTCTAGTTACTAGGCTCTATCTTCGTAAGGGTCCTCCTCCCGCACCATCTCCCTCTCCTGCGGTAGTGCGGCTCCTCCCTGGTCGCTCAAAAGTTTGTTTTTATGCGACCACGCATGATGGGAACGGGCTAACGGGTTGGTCGTTCGCTTCGCTCCACCGTCCCAATCCGTCGTAAATTTTACGGGGGATTTTCGGGCATTACCTAGTCGACCCCCGGGGTTCAGCTATGGCTAGCGCTCAAAATCGCACGCTAGCCGGAAATATGAGGCTTGGGAGAATAGGTCTTATCTCATTTCGTAAAGGTCAACGGGGCACGTGCGGGTTTTTGCAGCATTTGAAAACAGCTGGTCACTTTTCATCGCAGGCTTTCGAAGGAACTAGCTCGAATACATAATTTATGGGTAATTACGGGGTTTGTAAAGTTCGAAGACATTTTGCCGACGTCTTATCCATAGAAACGGCAGGTGCCCCAAGGGCTGCCAGGTGCCTTGGACCAACATTCAGAACCGGTTGCCATGCCTCCATCCCGTGACACTGCATACCGGATTTACTTCCATTGTTCTTTTTCATTCTAAATCCTTTATTCCCTTGGAGTGCTTGCAAAAAGTAAAGCTTAGTTTATCCTTTAGATGGACATTACTTCTTTCCTGATTTATGAGGACTACGAGATTGTCGAGCGCCTCATCGCCGCTCGCGACCGGATGTTGGCAAATTATGATATCATGACCTGTCGTCGCATTATGGTAATAAAACTTTCTTATTTATTACCAATAGTTATATTTTAAGCTGAAAAAAGAGGCCGAACAGGCTTTGCGCTCGCTTCGCCGTTGGATGCCGCATGGACACCCGATTATTACCGACATGGCCGAGCAGTTCATCGTTCAGGTAATACATATTTGCCGTGCTTTACGTATGATTCTAAGGACGAGCGCCATGCGAAGCTGCCGAAGCTTGAGATCGGCTACAACTCGCGAAATCTGGCTAAGCTCAGCGAGCAGCTCAGCTACGTCTACCAGCATAATATGGCTGCTGAAGTGGCCATGCACAACTACCGGCTGATCATCGCGGTATGTATAGTTTATTAACTTAGAATAGATTAGAAATATAATTCCTATTTAAATCCAAAAAATTATTTTTAGCGCCGAAACAAGGTGATGCAACATGCCCAGAGCCGGTATGGGATGCGTGGATGAATTTATGTACTTTGAAGCTTTCACGTTTGTACCCGGCACTTTCAAATATCCTCTCCCTATCACATATCCTGATTTTTTTTCCGCTTTGTAAACCGCTTTATTTTTGTAGATATCTTTCACAAATTCATTTTACAGAAAACACATTTGATTTTTCCGACCCCACGTTGTTTTTGTTGCTCCTTAACATTGGAACTATCTGTAAACTCCTTCTCCATCATTCCTTGTATGCATAAACTGGTTTTATACATATATTTATGCCTGTTCAGATCAGCAAGTAGGGGACATGTTTATTATCATAAGTATGAGAATCCAGCAGACACCGATGAAAAATGAGATAAAACATCGCTTACCACTAGAATGAGACGGGGGGAAAACACAGTGCTAACAGGCGCGCAGGACATAAATAGTTGAGGATCGAGTTCGACTTTTTCTTTGAGACAGACAGATGGACTAAACAGCAAAAGGATAATACACAAGAATTTCGTAGTTTTCGAACAACTTCGGTGAAAGGCCATGGTTCAGCGGTAGGCCCTTAGTATTGGCTGCGGACACAAAACGAACACAAAAGGACATTGCAAAACATGATACCCAAAACATAGAGAGAAGCAACATTCGAATTAACAGTACGCCATTCGTATTATACATGAAAGCTGTTTTGATACTCGATTTTCAAGAAAGGGACACGGTCCGCAGTAATGACTACAATTGGAAAGGGACTACAGGTGATAAGGGTAGAAAGTAGCGTCAAATAGGGCACGAATAAGGGTATAGCGAAAATGTCAAAAAAAGAATGGAAAGCTGAATCAACAGCGGCACCAAAAGAATGGTACTTTGGGGGGAATTGCTAAAGTCCTACTTTGAATCACGGTCACCGTGGCCGTTGTGATGCCGTGCGTTTGGAGGTGGGACCGAGGTGCGGTCCATACCATTCCAAAATTCGTTCATTCCTGAAAATCGAGTTTTTTTTTGATGGAATGATCCACGGCAAAATTTGAAAACCCTTTCTCTGGCGTTATTAAGGGATGTAATTTTTTAGAAATTATGGGCTTCTGCGCTACTTTCTAATCCACTTACCGGTCTGATGAAAATTCTGCTGCCCTTGCCCGAAGCGATGGCCATGCGGCGGCTTTGACCAAATATCGGGAGGGGGGACATTTCGTGAAGCCGGATTGTAACGAGCCATCGGGGCTGGAGGTGGGGCGTTGAACATTGGAGGAGGGCTGCTGAACGGCTGCTTGCCGAATGGTCCGCCTGAAATGTTGAATTGGTTTTTGATTGATCGTTCCTCTTCGAATCTGAATTGATTTTAGTGCTTCAACTACCTGGTATGTTGAATGGCGGCATGTTAGGTGGTGGGCCGATTGGATTGATTCTATCCCGAGGTCCTGGAAGAGTAGGTGGCGGCATGCTCATCAGATCCGGTGGGAAGATCTGAAATTTAGATTTTAACATTAGGCTTCCCTGGTAAGATATTTGATAACAAAAAAATATTTGTTTTTGCACAATTTGATGATAATGAAACCTTTTCAAAAAACCTACAATCGGAGGGTTGTTCCGATTTCCATTCGATGGGTAGAAGTTCCGGGTCGGTGGTGGTCCATCATTCCCGAATCGATTCATCGGCATCCGATTTGGAAGTTGCGGCGGGGGTTGGGGTGGCGGTGGTGTTGCACCCATCGGACCGTCCATAAGATTCGTCGGTGGTCCCCACATCGAAGAACTACTGTAATCCCGGTTGTAGAACATCTGAAAATACGATATTTAGTATTATTATTTAAAACCGTACTCACCGGCTGATTTGGTGGCATCGGTGGCTCGAAATTATGGCGTGGGCCCGCGCGGCTCGGCGGCATTTGTGGCTGCGGCATCCATTGAGCTGGAGGACTGCTTGCACCATTCGGGTCCATGATAGTCCGATCGTTGCTCAGAATCGGCGGATACTGACCGAAGAATGGCAGCACGTTCAGGTTCCCGAACGGAGCTCCAGCACCCACACCGCGTGGAGTAATGGGTGGTGCCTGAGAGAGCTTGCTCTCAAGAAACTCGCGCTCAATAGCCTGTGGCTGAGGCTTAACCTTGGCCACATTAGCTGGCAGTGCCCCATCGTCCTTTCCAGGCCAAATATCCTTGATCTTGTCCAACCTCTCCTTCAATCGCTCTTCATTACTGTTCGAGTCAATGTTAGTCAGCGTTGTTTCTTGTGCAGACGCTGAGCGTTGTTGAAGTTTCGGATCATATGTAAAGTCTAGATGCTCCGATGACCTGGTCGTCATCGGTGTTCCTTTCTCATAGATCACAAGCTTCTCATCGCAATTGAACTCGGCCGGATCTGGCTTCTTGGTCGGACGGGCAATCGGCGATGGGATAACGACAGGTGTGTCCAGGGCCGAAGTAAGCCCCGACTCAACGTGAGCACTATTCCAGACGGTCGTAATTTTGGCTCCAACCTCCTCCTTTTTATTAATTGCCTCTTGTTTCGAATCACCCTCTGGGGTGGTCTTCTTGTCATCCTTCTTCTTTTGTTTGGTGGCGACCTTATTGGCCTTGCGCTGGGCGCGTTTTTCCTTGGTGGCCTTCCATCGTGCATCATTTTCTTCAGCTTCTTGCCGTTTCTTCTCTTCAGCAGCCAATTGCTGCGAAATTTCGACGGCGCGTTGGCGTTTCTGCTTTTTGGAGAGCACTTCTTCAAACTCAGTGACCTCTCCTTCAAGCGGATGCATGATGCTATCGATGACGATGACGGAAGAGATGTTGTTAATATCAACACCCGCCAGCCGATCCCCTAGAAAAAAAAAATAAATATTTAATAAGGAATGTTACCTTTATTCGGGTTTCCCTTGGTCTGTTGCGTCTGCTTTTCTCCGGAGCGCGACGGGGATGTACGGCTGGCGGGTTGGCCGTTTTTTGTCGGGGCCCTCGCAGGCTTTTGTTTGACATTTTCTTTGCCGTTGGTAAGCGGTTTTGGCGCCGGTATTGGGTTCCTAAATTTATTAATTATTCAGAAAATTTAAGGAAATATATAGATATGAAAAAATACCCACTCAATTTCCGGCCTCCTAGTGCTACTTTCGCTAGCGGTCTCCCATTCGTCGTTTCCTTCAGATGAATTGACGGGGCTCTTTAGTCGATCCATCATGGGTGCTTGTTCCGGGATGATCGATAGTTCACTCTCCGTATTCATGTCGGGTACGATTTTTTCGCCGTTTTCTCTGAATAGGCATTATTTAGAATCTTGGACCGGTCTATACCTTGGCTTGTAGTTGTTGTTGAATTTCTTAACGGCTTCTCCCCGCTTCCATTCTCCTTGAGGACGGAACGGCTTCTTCGGTGGCAAATTAGGATCCCTGGGCTCTTTCGGTTTCTTCTGGTAAGGTTCCCCGGAGGCCATTGCTGCCTTGGGTGGTTTGGGCTCCGCCTTGTAGTTCCCAGGTTCCTAAAAAATTTATGTAAGATGATGTTTTGTGTCCAAACCTGTCCGTTGTAAGGTTTCTTCTGATAAGGTTGTTGCGGTTGCTTGGGCCTTGGAGTTGGATTGACCTTTCCACCTCTTCCTCGCGTATTTTCCTTCGGTGCCACATGACCGTTGCCACGCACAAAAGTCTGCTGGGGTGGTTGAGGTGGTGTTGGATCTTTTGGATCGGTTGTTTTCTAAAGATATATTTAAGAAAGTTTGATCGGTTTACCTCGACCGGCTTTTCCCTGGAGAGGATTGTGACGGACTCCATTTTCTCGATCATCTCGTCCTTATCGGTTAGGAATTCCTTTGGTTGATCTTGTGAACCACGACGGGCATCTCCGTAGGCCTGGACAATACAAATATGAATATTTCAAAAGGGCAGATCAAACTACAGCTGCTTTAGGGGTATCAATTTCGCCTAATCATCAAATGTGAATATCTTCATCTAGTTTTGTAAAACATTTGGCCAGATTTTATGCAAGAAACCTTGAAAAAGCTTAGAAATATTTTTGCAAACGTCATTTTTAGCCGAGTAAGTCAATTTTTTGACCAAACTTAAATTTTGAATGAAAATTTAATAGCTAAAAGCAGTGTACCAAGAATAAGTCATTCGCAACCACCCAAAAAATTGGTTTACACGCCTCTTAGAAAAACTAGGACTTTTTAAAGTTGGACCAACCACGTTCTGCGGGATATACGGCTTCCTTGGGGGTAATGGCCCATTGTAAGCGACTCGTTCATGCTTGGGCGGGGCTCTTCCTCCACGGACGGCCGTCCCCATTCTAATCAAATGAATTCAAGCCATGGCTTCACAAGCGCTTACCCTCTGCCACGTCCCCTCATTGACATTCCCCGCATCGAGACCGGAGGAACGTCGACACCGTTTCTCTCCGGTTGGGGTTCATTCACAGTCACGACAGGGGCGACGCCTTCTTCTTCATTGTACTCTTCGGTGGGTTCCTCTAAAAAAGTTTTGTTAAGTTTGTTCATTTAATGAATAAAAAAAATAGTGTTGAAAGACGGGTTAGCGCCTTTTCAAAAAAAAAATAGAGTAAATACTAATAAGGCTACTTAATTTTTATTTTCTTTTAATCGTCTCTTTGACCATCATTTATTCACCTGATTATTAAAATATTTAAACAGCCACTTAATTTATCGGGTAGCTTATCTTCACTAGTGCGCAAATTTAAATCTACAATTAAGCCTACCATAGTTGTTGTACTGTTGCTGTGCACGGTAGGGACGTGGCTGATAGTTCTGCGGAATGTAAGGTTGTCGTGGGTAGTTCTCATAACCCTCTCCACCCCGCTTCACATACGGCCTTCGAGGCCCAGTTTGTGGCGCGCCCTGAACATCGATTCATTGAACTAAATCAATTGCCCCACCTGTCCATACTCCTCTCCATAGTCATCCCAATTCTCATTCGGTTGCCTTCTCACCGGTTGATCGACTGGGCGCTCGTTGTGGACCGGAGCTTCGTTGTATTCATTATTATACTCCCTATCAACAAAATACAATTCAAGCTTGAAAAATTACCTTGGCGGCGGAGCTACCCGCTGAGGCTGTCGTTGAGGTCTCTCCACAGGTGTTGCGCGTTCTTCATTATTCTCCGCGAAAGCAGGGTTTTCGCGCCGCGGTTTGACAGTCTTTGTCTAACAGATAAATCCAATATTCGTAGTAAAAATACCTGAAGTGCTCGGACATCGTTGGGGCCGGCATGGCGGGCCTTGATGGCGGCGCGGGCGAATTCATTGTCTTGCACCTGAGACGCTTTCTTGGACAACTGCTTATCCTGGGGCATTTTGGCGGCTTCATGGACAGAGGGGAAGTGTTGCTCGAGGGCATTTTGGACACTTTTTGGAAGTCTTGGTGCCCTGTCTTTGTCTTCCGTTTCGCGTTCTTCACGGCGCTTATCCCAGATATTGTCGCGTGGGGGTGGGGCTGGGATGATAGCTTCTTCATGTTTGTCGAAGCTTGGTTCAGGGATAGGGATTTCTTCCTTCTTGGCTTTGGGAGGTGCTGATCGTTGTGGAGGTTTCTCCTGAAATTAGTGGTTAATTACAGCTTTTGTTAGTTAGAAAAGCCCTTGAGAAGGAATAGACCAACCTTTTTCGTCGGCACTTCCTTTGGCGGAGAAGCCGTTTCACGCTTCAACTCCTCCTTGCGCTTATAAGTAGGTTCTGGAGGTACATCGGCATGTTCTCGACCGGTTTCCGGAAGGATCTCCATTCCATTCGGCGATCGCTTCATAATCCGCGAAGAAGCGGCTAGTTTGGTCATAGCATGCTCTAAAATATTTCGATAAAAATTGGCATGCTGAGTGTCCTACCTTCATTATCGCTATCCAAGTCTCGGCGATCACCACGCTTGAGCAGCTTGAATTCGGGTGGCGGGGCGGGTTCTTGCGTATCCCAGCGACGCGGATTCTTCCTTGGTTCCTCCGCTTTTGTCGCCACCGGCATCGGCTCTTCGCACGACTATAATCCGAAAATTTTTTTGAAAATAGGCTTTTGGCTTACATTTTCCATCTCGGCCGCCCAGTCCATCTTCATGTCGAGGTTTTCGAATAGGGGTGATTCGGGTCCGACTGGAAAAGAAAGATTTATATTGGTATTAATAGATAGGCTTACAGCTTTCAGAGATGCTCTCAGTCCATCGACGAGACGGGGGAGAGATAGCTCGTGTTTGTGAGGACCGAACATCAGAGCTCGCTTCTAGAGGTTTTGGTATCAGCTGATAATGCCGATTTTACACAATGCTGATTTACAGAATGCCTATTTACGAGTCCCAATTTACAGAATGCCAATTCTATTGCCGATTTTGGCTATTATATTTCCTCAAAATGAAAAAATCAACACGAGTTTTTGTTTCTTGATCATAAAATTTCGTAAAACATTCTAATGAGTTTTTGTGAGGAAAAATTACTTGGATTTGGCGACGTGCCAAGGGACTCCGAACGAGGCTTTGGTGGAGCTTCATAATATCGAGACGGGAGAGACTCGTCAACATCCACTGAACCTGCAGTCGAATGCCAGGAGCCATCTTCGTGATTTTCTAAAATCAATTAGGTCTTAGTTTCATTAAAATTCCTCCTTACCACTCCTCCGATGCAACGATGATCCAGAACGTCGGTCGGTGCTGAGAGCCGGAAACTCTCGTAGCTGTTGATGGCCATTTCCCTCTTTTGCACTCTCCGGGCTTTTTGCCCAGTTGGGCCGTAGGTCGACGGATGAAACGGGGGCCGTCTGTGGGGCCGGCTTGCCCTCATAACCCGGGATTGCTTCCTTGTTCCAGCCAGAGCCGCCTGGAAAAGCCGCGTATTATTGATTTCATCGTATTACTGGTGGGAGCATAGGATATTGCTTGAGAAAATTGGTAGTAGTAAATCAGAACAGAATATCATTTATCATAAACGTACATTAGAAAGGGTAAAAGGTATCGTTACAGTAATAACTCATTAGCTAATTTAAGATCACCAACCTTGTGGAACAATTTGCGTTTCCGGATCCTGCCCATGGCTTTCGGCCCTCAATGATGGCAGTGTAGCCGGAGGGGGCATCCGCCGGATGACCCCCAAAGATTTGCCGACCGCCTGGAGACCGCCATTGCGCCCTCCTGGAATAAATATAAATTAATGCGCCATGAAAATCTTTTTCCGATTTAATTTGTCCCACTTTTTATTCCAATTCCGCGATAAAGAATTGATTTATGAAGGCAAAAACCAAAATTTACATCTTAAAAGGTAGATTTCAACGCAGAGTATGTCATGCCTGACATTCATTAATTTTTAATTCTCCATAAATTTACTTACCAAGGCTGCGCCCGGCAGGGGGCTGCTTGCCCGCGTAAACCTGATTAACGTTTAGAAGCCGTCCACCTGAATCTGGACTTATCATTTGCATACACGAGCACAACATCAAGGACTTCACAAAAACGTAACAAAAAATCACAAAACGAACCTCGTTGCGCAGTAGTGGCGCTCGCAGCGCTTTTTGGGGCAGTAGACATAACTTGGAAGACGTGGTGAAAATCGGGGACTCCAGAGTGAGAAGTGGGGTTTTTCTAGAAAAGGTCATTTGGAAGTGACTGATGAATCGTGGAGAAATAGCTTATATACACCTGCATATTCCCCTTATTTGAATTTATCGTAGTTTAGAGGGCTGCCATAGCATTTCCCTTGGATGTGAAAGCTCTCACACCCTTGGAAAAGCGAATCCGCAGATTTATCGGTTTCCGATATTGGGTTCTATTTTGCAGTAGCGCATCGTTTTTGCAGAAAAACACAAGACAACTGACCTTTTGGGTGCTATTTTTGCTGCTTTTTCAACACATTCAAAATACTGTCGTAAACCGTAAAGCCGGAGCCGGGCTAGGAGTTTAGAGGCCGCTGATCCTGAAAAGCGGTGGCCAATTTTAAAGTAAAGTGGCGTAAGCAAACCTCTTGTTTAGGGGGGCGTCTAATGGATCGCGGATTAGGCGAATTAGGTAGAAAAAACGATGCGAGCCGCGAACAAAAGGGCTGCGTCGACGGCTTCGAGCCAAGGCGTTCCGCACCGAAAAGCAGTGTTCTAGGCACAGGGTGAGGAGGGGGCAGAGAAAATTGGGTTGGGGCGAGAGAGCGCGAGGTGGGGAGAGGGGTGAGAGTAGGGGTCAGATGGGTTCGAACTAGCTGTCCACAGGAGTCGATCAATCCGACGCGTCGCGGCTGAGAGCGCGCGAGCGGGCGACAAAGCGAAATTTTCGGGGGGAAAGAGGGGGATGAGGGTGAGGTTGGCCCCCCTTTGGCCGTTCCGTGTCACTACTGCCACCCTTCGGCACCCCATGGCACATTTGCATATTGATCTCGGCGCACAGCTGTCCTGACGATGGGGATGGGGTCGGGACGAATATGGTCTGGTGGCACCTGAAGCCGTGCAATCGGCTTGACGAGTGGAATTGGACGCGAAATGTGCTCTTCTCACATGTGTCCCGCTGACGCAAAAATTATGCACCGCACCGCCATCGAACAACGTTTTTTTTTGGGGTGGTTCCAGTTGTGGAATATAGTGCCAAGCAGTAAAAAAATTTCAAGAGCTTAATCTATCACATTTTTTATGAAGCTATATATAAATATTCTATAATTTCGAAAAAAAACTAATAGCGCGGCCGGCTTCGTCAGTTTGGCAAAAATAGCCCCATACGCTCTTGCCGTAATTGCATTCTCGAAAGTGCAACTACCGTAACCCAGCGACGACCAACAGGAGACCTGATGCTGATGTTTTTTTATCTTGGGATGTCCCCTTGGGACCAAAAACTAAAAAATTGATCATTATGATCTTGACAACTAAACCCAAGCTTATGAGATGATGGACTTGTCGAACCCAGTTTCTTTTCGCCTTTTTTTGAGAACTATAGGGGCCTATAATTTCAAACTTCCAAATAGTGCACGGACGTACGTGACTTGGACAAAATCACGTCAAAACGATACATGTGCATCATAAAATCAGCTACAAAAACGTCTGTGTTCCGTTGCCTTTCATCAAGCTACTAAAATATTTATTTGTGGCCACCAAAAGCCAGTGGCAGATCATCCGCAATGGCAAATACGGCGCCGCTTTTGTTCTATTTTTGGATGGTGTTGTGGGACCGTCATGCATGCACTCGAATCCTTGCCAATATAGTATTTCTGCTGCAATTCAACGCCTTTAAAAAGGGTCGAGATGATGATGAGGGTTTCTAGCGTTTTCCCGAGGAATATGTCGATCATTACAGGCAATATAGAGGTGTGTAGCGTACAGTGAGTGTCTCCAGCTGTTGCACGATGAATAATGGAAAATGGATTCGGTCCAAAAGGATGCGTGAATGCCGCAAGGCGATCGGCATTGGAACCTGTTTCCCCCCGCCAAGTCTCTGCCTTTTTTCTTCTTCTCCTCGTGATTATCAAAAGCAGAAAGGACATCAATTCGATGTCTGTACCTCCTATATTCTCGACCTTGTTTCCTCAAATTATAGCTTTTGAACACGGAACTTGAGCACTTGATGACATTTTTTTTGCGCCGGATTTCAGCTTTTAAATCCCCCGGGAAATCCCTCGGGGCCACAGCCCTTTATTAGGATACCGTAACCCGGCATGCGCGCTTCCATGTTTTTCTTGCGAATAAACTCCGTACCTCGCCATAACACACCAGGCCCACAATAGATGTACATTTATTGAAGGGCTACGGTAGGGGCGGGGGCTACGGTAGATCGACCGGATATGTCAAAGGGGACATTGGGCTAACAAGACAACACGAATCATTGCACACGTCTAGCACAACCAGGAATGCAAGAGATATAAAACTAACAATTGTTTCTAAAATGGTGTTACGATCGAATATCGGAGAAATGAAGGGAATTGATTCCAGAATACAAAAATAAACGGAAGCTTGAAAGTTTTTGGGTTTTTTTAACCGGAGATTGCTTTGTGGAAGGGATTGACATATCGGAATGGGAAGTAGCCTTCCTGAAATGTAAGTAATTACAATGATCGTTATTTTTAAAAGGGACGAACCTTGATTCCGCAGACTCCTCTCCACCATCCACGAGAATCGCCAGCCGTCGAAACCACATGGACAACATCGCCCACTTTCAATTCAAGGAATTGTTCTTCCGGACGTTTGAAATCGTATTGGGCAGTGTAAACCTATAAGATGTTATAGGTAGCAATTAAATCATACATAATAACGGTTGAGCTGGTTGCGCAGTGCTAGGTAAATCCGGCAGCATCGCAGATCATGAGAACGATAGTAGATTACCAGATCCTAAAAAAACTTTTTAGATGGCTAATGCTAATTCCATACCAAAATATACTTGAATGTGATCCCTTCATCAATCCAATATTGATAGTTATTGTCAGTTTCAATAACGATGTGGCGGTCCTGACCATGATACCTGAAGAAAAATTATGGTCTAACCACCGCAGCCCTTACCTTAGAACCAGCACGTTACGGTCACGGGCATTACTATAGCGCACGAAGAATGTACCGTCAGTGCAGCCGCTAGAATAAGTGTTTTTGAAGCGGAATTTTGAAGCACTTTGCTGTTTCAATGAGTTTTGTTGAAAACCCACTCCAAGACTTTCGCCGATTCAACATGATCGATAGCGCCAAAATAAAAGTCTTGACTTTCGTTGTGAAGCACCCGTTCCATGAAACCCGCGGGAATTGGCAATTCACGAGACCTCGGTTCAGCGGCTTGGATACTTAATTTTTATTAATTTTGTTTTGCTCTCTACTCCATACCGTGGCGTCCGCTGCACCAACTCCCTTTCGATCGAAATCAATGGATTCCGGGTATCGCGCGGATTTCGCTAAAATACGGTCAATTCTGCTGCGCGCAAATCAATCTCACAATTGGTCGCGGTCCGGGCATAATCCCTTGCACAATATTCTGTGGAAGCGGGCGCTGTGGTGAATGTTGATCTTCCCGTGGTGGCGGTGTGACGATGACAACGGCTGCCGGCTTCTCCTCAGCTTCAACAACTTCGATTTTCGGGACAGCTTCAACAGTGGCGGCCGCCAATGGAGCCGATGGGGTTCTGGAACGGCGACGACGGAATCGGTTCGAGATTCGTTGGGCCAGTCCACTCCTCGAGCGTGATTTCCGAATCGTGGTCGGAGCTTCAGGGTTTCTATTAGCTTTGCTGGTTGACGAACCAGGAGCATCAGAATCTTGGGTGATGACATCATTAATCGCCATTTCGGCTTGGACTTTTCCGTAGTTTTCTTCTTCCTCTTCAATTGCAGCCATGCCTTTCTCTGGCGCCACAGAGAGGAAGACGTCAGAGAGGGGGTAGATGGCCATTTGATGCTTTTTACCAAAGGGGTGACCCTAAAGAAAAGTTTTTAAAGTTTTGTTCTCGATTAGACGTTGTCGCAGGGTGAGTACTTACTCGGAAATGATCATCTCCGATGGGTTCGACGACAACCAAGACATCGCCTTTCTTGTATTTGCCGTAGCCAGCCGCCGTACGTTCTTTCATGGCCAGCACACAATCGCCTGGTTTGACTAATAAAGGAATTTTCATAGTATGCTTTTGTAACTTACCGATCAGAAGGTCTGGGCGCTGTTTTTCAGGAGCTACTTCGACGTTTTCCTTATCGTCATCAACCGCTTCTTCTACAGCCTCGACCGGTTGGTTTCCTAAAACGCAATTCCTTTCCGTGAGGCTACATTGTCCACGAAAAAATTATTAAATTTTTTTTCCTTATTTTATGCTATGCTTTCCTTACATCCAGACAGCCCAACCAAAAAAAGGGCTGGAAAAAGAACGCTGCGAATCCATTTACTGCATACGAGGGCCGGGGCCCTTCCGCCTCCCCAAATTGGCTTCATTACTGCTGTTGCAGTCGTGAATACACGCGTGGGGGTATCCTTTTTCCCAATTAGACTTAGCAGAGTCAGAAGAACACTCACTTTTTCGATATTGCTTCGACTTTGTCACGATCGTGGTGATGACGGACGAACAGAAGCGGATTGGGCGTAGCATCCTAAAAAACGTATATAATTAGGAGGTATTGCAATTCCTCTAATATAGATTAGTAAGCTGTCAGGGTTATTTGCAGTTTTCAGCACATTCACGCATCTAAAAAAACGACGGAATTGAGCAAGATTTAACAAATTTAGTCCCAATTTTCGGTATTTTTGGCCATCAGCAAGCTGGCAGACACTAGAATACGTTTGTTAAAAGCCTCCAACTTTTTCTATTAAAATGACCGTTTAAGCTAATAAACTTGAAGCCTCAGGCCTATATCGGCAGAAATACGGTAAGGCTCAAAATGTAAGGAAGGAATCTTCGAGACGAAGATCCATATAATACAACACAAATTGGTTCACAGAACAGCACTTTCTATCCCGGTGCCCAAATTTTTCCCACATGCTTAATCAGAGAATTTGAGCCCTCAGCCTCGCGGCTTCATTAGGGTCGCCCTCCAGGGAGGTTTGATATGGGGGGGGGGGGGGGGAATGTGAGGAGAGGAGGGCCACAGAAGATCCCCGATTGGGGACCCTCCAAGAACTGCAAAGCTGTTCTCCTGGGCAACCGATGAGGGGGGAGAACGGTGTTCGGGAGGAGGAGGGGCCCTTGGCCGTCCGGATTTCCCCTTGCGACTCCTCTTTTCCTGCAGAAAGGGGCCCCCAATGCCTCAAATTAGCTGTTGAGATTATCGCGAAGGCAAAGCCGAGCGGTTTATTGATTTGATGGATGCCGAAAAAGGATGGCCAGGATTACAGGGGGATTTATGGGGCCGACGCAAACGCAACAGCATCTGGATGGGGACTAAAAATGGGGATGGAAACGGTATGTAAAGTTTTAATGGAAATAGGAAGTAGAATTAAAAACGGATTTTGCAGTTGTGCTGCTTCGGCATCCCTCTAAAATGCAAAAAACCGTGGTTTTTGGGGTTTTGCAAGCCTCCTTCAGGTTGAGGTCACGAGATAATTTGCAAAAAAAGATGATTTCTCCGCTGAATCCCTGAATTTGCATGACTCTTCGTAAATTTCATACTGGTCTCAATTTCATCAAACAGAGAATTTTACGGATTCTCTAAGCGAGCCTTTACTGTGCAAAATTCTTGATCTTCGACCTTGGTCCTTACGTGAATTTGGCAAAATAGAACATTTATGTCAAGAGTATATTCTCGAAGCACACCATTGATACATACAATCACATGAAAAAGCTATCGTTGTCTATGTATACAATTCACAGTATATGGAAATATAGGCTCTAAATGTACCTGTAAGGGGAAGTGGGGGTCGGTCGGAAAGAAATATCAGACAGCACAAAGAGCCGGGGGTATTCTGATGAGAAATGTCTCCAACCTTCATCTAAGGGGCCCTAAGGGGCGTGGCAAAAGGAGCGCGTGGAATTTTTTTTGGGGGTGGACGCATGTTCGAATTAGCGGTCTGCTGGCGAAAAGGGCTCCCAGAGGATTGTGAATAATTTGGGCTCTCCAAATTTAGCTCCTGGCTCTCATGCTGGCTACAATCCCAAAATCACAAAGTTCGGAATCGACTTTATGTTTGTACGAAGGAAGTGTGGATAAACCGAGGGGAACAGGAGGAAGGGCTTGGACTCGTGTGCAAAAATAGGTTATTAATAAAGTCGGGGGTCTGTACCGGATTACAAGGTCACCGTGGAACCAAAATATGGCTTCCTAGGATCAGCACAACAATAGAGAAACTGGCTGGAAAGTGCGAGAGGGGGAACGTACAGCGTAGCACATCATGGATTTTTGGGGGAAAGCCACAGGAGTAAGTAAATTGGGAGTAAAAGTTATTTGGTCGCAGAGACTAGTTGAAGTAGGGGGAAAATGAAAATGACAAGGTCGGAGCAACAAAAAAAAATAGGCGAAACTGAATAGGAAAGGTGGTCACCAGTGATATGGGAGATCGAAGCAATGTGGACTTTTTCAAAATGGTGGGCAATTTGTTAAGACGAATCATTTTCGTCAGTGATTTTCACGACGTACGTCAATGGGAAGAAGCCACTCTAAAAATCAGATATTTTATGATAGTGATTCGCATAAGTTACCTTATTTCCAATTCGGCCCTTCCACCATCCGCGATCTTGGCCTACCGTATCCAAAAGGTATACAATATCACCCTTGTGTAGTTCGAGGAATTTCCCGGTGACATCATCCGATTCAAAGTCATGGATAACTTTGAAAAGCTGCAAAAGACGAAAATATTAAATTGATCATTACCGACCTTTTGCTCATTATAGGGCGACTTTAGGGTCGTATTCAGCGTCGCAAAACTCTCGATGAGGTTATTTTTGTTGTAGTATTCGACCAGTTGCTAAGAAATATTTGCCATTAGTTTAAAAAATCATAATTACCACAATAGTGTCAAACATGTATCCCTCGTCAAGGTAATAGTTGCTGTTTTTGTGTTCGATTACCATATGTTTTACATCGTTGTCACATCTAAAAGATTTTTTCATTGAAAGTTGTAACTTGTCAGTGATTAAATTTTATGAATCTAAATTGTAAGCGTATAAAACTTACGAAACGCTGACTACACAACTGTTCCTCGTCGGGCTGAAGCGAACCAAGAAGGTACCACATGGAGTACCCTTCAGACACTTTTCAGCCATAGGTCGCTCCATATTCCCGTGATACCATTGATGTTGGCTGATATCGGTATTTACATAATCATTCATATCCGTTGGCGTTTGTCTAGAAGTTATCGTTTTCCAATATTCTCGTTGTATCTTACGGTGGTATATCAGCTCTCGCTGGTAGGAGGGTAGTCGTTTTTCGGCCCAAGCGTATCGGCTTTCCGCTTCCGGTTGGTGAATCCGTTGGGGTACCCCAGTTGATTCGTCTGACGTCTTGGATTTTGACTTTGCCAGCGTGACCGCCTTCTCGTTGAATGGTGCCCTAAAATTCGTCGTTGAATTTGACTAAGTAAGAGCATTTCAGCTAATTTTTGATATTCACAAAACTCACAATAAAGCTGTTCTCACTCAAAAGCTCCTGCACAATAATAATATCATCTTTTGCATAGGGAGCCCATCCGATTTCCGTACTCGAGCACGTCGCAATGACATGATCCCCAGGTGATACTAAATCAAATCATAATCATATATCCGCAAATCCATACTCGATCCGGTACTGCTCTTCCTAGCAATAGACATCCCAGCTGAACGCCGTCGCCTTGGGCCGGGACATTTTTGCAGGGAAATGCACTCCAAATGCATGATTTGGTCGCAGGCTAAAGACAAAAGGTTGCTGAAATTTTCTGAAAACCTACCGCTGCAGTTATAGCCTTGGAGGTATAACCCTTTCAGTAATTTTCGGCAGACAGAGCAGTTGTGGGCACGATCTGGTGGCAGGGTTGTTAGCTTGACGTTGTGGCCGGTGGTGATGGCTTCTTTGGGATGGATGTTGTTTCTAAAAAGATTGTGTAAATGTTTCACTTAAATTAAGATAGTTTTCAGAGCGCTAAAAGCTTACTTGGCTTTTTCGAAGGCATTCGCCCATTGGTCCAACTGCTTCCGGTCTTTGAACGAAATGTTAATCGTCCGAACTTCATCCGGCTTATCGAGTCTCGCACCATCCCTAGATTCATCCTACTTTTTTAATGACTTGTACTTACCTAACAAGCGTCAACCAAAACAAGGTATTTAACTTCTTCGAGAAAGTTCCCCGTTTCTCATCGTTCAACGGGGTCTCGAGATCCATTCTTAGGTCGGAGACGACGTACGCAGTTTTGTAGGTGTACGTAGCTGCCTAAAAAACGTTTTAAACTGAATTCAAATTAATTCCATACCCTGGCTCCATTGGATTTACAAATCACTAAGACTTTGTCGAAGAGGAAAGCGTGTCGGGTCTTGGTTTTGGTGGGGTTATTGTTTTCCTTTGTGACCTAAATTAAATGCTTAATTATACGTATTTAATATCAATCTCACCTCGCTCAACTGCACAGTTTGGTTCTGCAACATTCGGCCGTAATCAACGAGCGTCGTATCTCCAGGCTAAAATAAAAATTACAACTATGTAAAAAGTATTCTAGTTTTTAGCATGCAATGGTTATTGGCTACGGGGTTTTAGATGGATGCAGGTCACTTACAAAAACAGGGCTCCCTTCGGGATTAGGCAAGAAGGGTGGCTATTGCAAAGGTTTTCAAGATTCTGGGAATGCTTACCATGCTGAGGTTGATAATGCTCTCCTGCAGTTCCATTGTTTCTCTTTGCATTTCATAATCTCTCTTCATTTCGTTCAGACACTCGCTTAGATCTAAAATAGGTATATTAGATGTCGCTGACTTCAACAAACCTTTAAATGCTTCCATAGCTGCTCCTAGGGAGCTATGTTCAGCCATGTCCCGAGTATTGTCCCGGATTCTGGAAAGCAGGAGGCCGTATTTTAGGATTCTTTGTAGTGGGACGACGAGCAGTTCGTTGAGGGGGAATTGATTTTGCCCGGCGCTTCGAACGCATTCCTAAACCATACATTAATGCACCTTTACTTAGCAATTAACGTACGGTAATCTTGGAGTAGGTGAAAGCATCGTCTTTCTTCAGCTCTTGAATCCTGTCAGTGGCTTCATCCAAATACGTCGAATAGTGGCCGTATGCAACAAATTTTTCTTGGAATCTATAAAACATTTTTGCAAAGGGATTGGGCTTCCTTACTCGCAAAACACATCTCCAATATGGGAACCGGACGGCTTCTCAAGCCCCAAATCCTGGAGTGCGACCACACGCAATGCCTTGTAGAATTCATGTTGATTCCGCCAGATTTCCTAATCAATATTTGAATAAAGTCAGGATTTTGCTTACCGGCAAATTCATGAAAATTCTTTTATAATCGTCCTCGCTCAAGATCCGCTGTAGTGGGGACATAATTTTGTTAACGAGGTTGTCAAGGGACTAAAATAGATTACTGTAGTGTTGTAACGATTGTCATACCTTTTTCAAATAGTTTTGTTCGGTATCCACTAATTCTTTAATGGCATTCCCGCGGTCATCAATAGGCTTGAAACTCGAGAAAACCTAAATAATCACTGAACAAGAATTTAATTTTTGCATACATCTTCAGGCTCGAATTTTTGCGAGTCTCTTCGTTGCACAATGGTATCGTAGATTTTGTGGTTATCCTCGGTTCTTGAATGTATTTTTTAGATAACTAGTTTAAAAGCTTACTTGTATCCGGAATCAACGGGTCTGAGCTCCATATCAGGATGGTAAATAACATTTTCCTGAATTTAAATTGCCGAGAATAGCATTTCCTTGTACCCCTAGCGATCTGTAGATCTCTTCTTCTTCAACAGGTACGCCTTGAGCACGGCCAGGTGAGTAGCCATTAATGCGTGGAGGGAATGGACTGAAAAGCTCTAATCTATGCTGAAATCCACTTACTCGATCCCCTGTTCGATCATTTTCTTGGAATGTGATAATGCAGATAACGTCGTAAGTACCTAAATATCTTTTTAGAGGCACGTCGAAGTCTACCTCACCTTTGCAAAATCATGGCACAGAAATAAATCCGGAGGGTCGAAAAATTCGGAGCTGTCCAGGTAGAATTTGTCCTTGCACGCCGTGAAGAAGGCGCAGATGTTTTTTTCGCAGGCAAACTGTAGAAGGAGGGTTTTGATGGAAGGAAGCTAAATGAAAGCTTACTTCAGAATTGATGGAGGGTGCCATAATGTTCTTCTCGGGGACGGCGCCTTCTTCGACTTTGTTGACGAGTCGACATAGCATTTGACCGTCACGGAGGCGGAGGGCAAGTTCTTTCATGCCACCGTTGGAGCAGCTCATTCTAAAATTAATGAATAAAAAATTGCGGTATTTTTTAAGGGATTTGGAAGTTTTATTGAAAAGAAGTGAAAAAGCGTTTGGGTGAGAGAGCTAGAGATAAAAAGTAAGAAGAGAGAGAGAGAGAGAGAGAGAGAGAGAGAGAGAGAGAGGTCAGTTGAGACAGTCTGAGCGACAGGGAGAGTGAGAGTGCTAGTCAGAGAGAGAGAGCGAGAGAGATTGAGTGAGTAAGAGAGCGAGAAAAACGAGAGAAGTCAAAAAATAAATTTTCTCACCTATCAACTTCCTCTTCTGTGAACATCTCCAAGTCGCCCAACCAACGTAGGCAATCCCTCCAAAGGGGATTGCCCGGGTGGGACGAATCCATA
Organism: Mesorhabditis sp. LJ9110; assembly: GCA_038088335.1. Taxonomy (NCBI): domain Eukaryota; kingdom Metazoa; phylum Nematoda; class Chromadorea; order Rhabditida; family Rhabditidae; genus Mesorhabditis; species Mesorhabditis sp. LJ9110. The sequence goes on along the minus strand of JBBGBA010000022.1, from coordinate 338,488 downwards.
TCCTGCAAAAACCAAACATTATTCAAATATACAAAATTCGATCAGAATCAACGGGTCACAAAGTGATATGTTGGGGCGTGAGAAAAGAAACCCAGTCTCTCCCCCCTTTACTTCCCCCATCCCTTCTAAACAGCCTGGAATTCGGTCACTGATAAGCGCGTGGAGAAATTCGCAAAATAGCAATCGGCAAATGCTGTGGGGGTATTGATCTAACCCGTTGTCGTGCAGACTGAATTAAAACAAATTGAAAGCGACATTTCAGATTCTAGCGGGGGGAGAGTTCAGTAATCGTCATGAGGGGGACATAACGGGGCGGTGGGGTGGAAAATAAACATATGGGCATGGAGGGACGGAGGAGGAGCTGCGATGCTCTGTTATATTGATGTTTTTATTAGGAATTAAGTGGTGGGAATTGAAGGAATGGGGAGAAATGTGATGAAAAAGAATTTCGAAGGGATGGCGAATTAAATTAGTGATTTGAATTCAGGGTTCGGGATATATTCATCAGAGAATTTCGAAACGAAGCAAATAGCGGTGCTAAAATCGTTATTCTATTAGTACTTATTATTAAAATAAGAGAGCCGGACTGCAGGTTTAAAGGGAAATACACAATGTAGAATCTAAATAAATAAACTTTCGTTTAGACTTTATCTATAAAGCTATGGAAAAACATTTATTCGACCTTGCGGCTATGTTAAAATAAATATATTCCTATTAGAGGGAACGATCAAATTAAACAGATTAACAAAAAATACATCGTTTAAGGTATTGCTCCAAAACCCAACGAGGTTAACCAACTAAAGCCCTGAGGTCCAAAGTCACCTTTCAAAGAAATCCGTCTAGTTTGCACCCGATGGTTCCCCTCCCGAACAGGGCGCAACCCCCCAAAAACGGGGTGGAAGGGCTAGAGATCAATGCCTGGTAAAGGGGGCTGGACGCGCTGGCGCGGGAAATCGCCAATTTTTTTTGTGGGGGGCAACGCGGGGCTGTGCGTTATTCCAGGGGTTGGAGGCAAGCATCGGAAGGGACGCTGTGGTTAAGGATTGATGAAGGGGAGGCTGTGGTGTGTGGACAGCCTATCATTACCGATCCATCCACAAGTGTAGAACGTGACAAACAGACAAACAAACAGACAGACAGGCAAGGTACAGACAGAATACATACGCACGTAGGTACAGCCTGTATAATTGCTACCGCACACACCGGGTGGATGCTGGCGCGCCAAATTGGTCAGTTTTTAGGTTGTCGGTTGGTGTAGGGGCCAGGGTCAAAATTCGATTGTTCCTAGAAAAGGATACGGATTTTGACAGCTGGCGTATTGGCGCGGAAATTATTGGAAATTGCGATGGTCTGAGGGGTTTAAAGGGGTATCGAAGGGAGGATTTGTTTCTGAGGTATTGGTTTCAACAGGCATGTACAAATTGCAAAATACATGGTTGGGCTGAAGGCACGTGCAAATTTTATTAGAAATTAATAGGCGAAAAATTGTTGCTGTAGAAGATTTAAGGATAGAGTTACAGTAAATAGAAGATCCGCAAAAGTCAACCTTTGAAATATTCTGAGATTCTCGGGTAAATTAATCACGCGATTTACCGCTTTATTAAAAACAAGTGACACAATAAGGATAAAAGGTTAAAATAAATTAAGGTATAGATACTGAAGCGAATAATGTGATCGTTAGGCTTCGAGAAATTTAAGAAATTTTAGGGTGGATTAAACAAGTGATTTTACGCAAATTTTTTTATAAATAAATCTCGCAAGCGACGAGAAACAGGCCAAGAAAACTGAGGAATATATTGCCGCAAAAACGCAATACTTGCATGACTTGGATTCAGGTATCGCAAGTTCCTAAAATATTTGCATCACTGTTTAGCTCTTAAAAAATGCCTTAAAGTCAAATAGTTGGTGTCAGGGATGCAAAAAGGTGGCCTTGCAGAAATATATGGTGCAATTTAAATACATTCTCGTATATACTATTACTACTATCGAATCACTAACTGGCTGCTAAAACAAAATGCCCTCCGGACAAATTAGCGGTGTCAATGTGCAATTTGTGGTATCCACCTCCCCTAACCCCCCGGGGGCGGCGCGCTGGGGCGTGGGAGAAAAAAACAAATCGCACCAGCGGGAAGACGGGAGGAGGGAAGAATAGAGGAAGAGAGCTCCGCGCGGTCTCGCGATCAATAATCGATGCTAGCGGGCCCTCACCGCCCCAAACCGACACCCGTATGTATGTACGAATGTGAGGGTCATCTCATCCCCCCGGGCTCTTCCGGCCCAACGAACCGTCACACCCGGGAACACCCGGTCGGGCTCGTCGTCGGGCAGTGGCCCCTCGGGGCTTTTATGCTAATTCGCTTATGCTCATCCATTCACACCAGGGTGACGGAAATTTGTTGGGATTGGCAAAAAATATTGTTAGCCCGGAAGTTCAGCTCTAACGGCTAAATTAGTATAAAAAATTGGATTCAGTTTTATGGTTATTTTGTGAGCACCGAAGGGTTTTTGAGCACCTCGTTTAAAATATGATAAACTTCCAATATTACACAAACATAGCTCTAAATCATTTGCTTGTGCAATGGTCGTGACTGGCATTTGCAAAAATGTTTTAATTTAATTATAAAGAATAATTGTATTTTAATAGCTGTCAAGAATTTTGACCTAAAATTTAAGCTTTAATTACCTCGACTAGGACAAAAAGCTTGATTTCTATTGGGTAAATTATTTTAGTTCCGATAGCGCAAAAACTAACATAAATTCAAAGGTATTATATTTATTAAATATACTAAGGTACCCGTACAAATCTAATCTGTTTGAATCTGAAACAAATCTGTTTTTAATTAATTAGATTCCCCAAAAAAATTGTTGATTTGACCGGCCAAAACTTCAGTTCAAATTAAGCAAAAGCGAGCCAAAAAAGCGCAAATGCGAAACCACCAAAACCAACCTGCGGTCGTACTTGATACCCGGCCTTCCGCCACGGCATCGGATTCGGCTTAATCGGCGGAAGGACCCCTCCAGCTTTCAAATTATTTGGCAGATCCAGTTTCCCCTGGAGCCCGCCCAGTTCCGAGCGTCTGTTCATGATCGTTCGCTAAGAAAGGGAAAATAAAGGGGGCCCCATAAAGCGCGTAGAATAATGAAAAGCAAGCCAATATCAGAAGGAAAAGAAAAATAAAATTCGGAGAAGCGTGATGGGATGCTAGCGCCGTTGGAAAATCTTTTCAAGTAGCGAATTTGGGGGGTGTGGAAACCTTGCACGTCTCAGTTCATAAGTTTTGGAAGGTAAACAAAAATCGGCGACGAAGAGGGTTCGAGCAAATATCGTGTGGGTGTTCTGCGAAAAAATCGGCGTCCTGATAAGGGTAGCGGAGGTTTGGACCGGGTTGAACGGTTTTTATCGTTTTGTGAGGAGGGGAAAGGATAAAGAGTACATCGCTTAGGCTAATAGAAGATCAGAGTGGTGATGAGTGGCCGGAAATGTGTTTGGAAATATGTCAAATTTTATCGGGATGTTCAGGTAATCACCGGTAAACTCCACTCCTGGGAGAAAAGAAGAAGTACATAATAATTTTTGATAGCGTTATTAATTCCTGAAGTTGCATCTTTATATTAAGAGATCTATTTAAAGAAAAAATTATTTATTATTTAATTTAAAAACTAGTTTAAATATAAAAAATCAAGGCAAGCTCCAGGGCGTCAAATTTTTTGAGCTAGTTGGCAACTTTCACAAACAGTCAACTTTTCAGAATGTGTAGATTGTATGTGTGCGAAGCATTGTAGTTATGGGTCTCTATTTTCTATAGGTCTACATGGGCGTGTAGAGGCGAGGTGGCGCACCCAAGCAGCTGTGTTAGATAATCCTTCGTCCACACAAAATAAGTGGAGTTGGAGTAGGGGTCCTAGCTATCGGGCCCACATATGCAGGTGGCCATGCTCCCATGATGGGTCAGATTTTGGAATGCTAATGAATATGGGAATAAAAAATAGTGCAAATGGCTGGGAGGCGGTTCAATAATACATCGTCACCTCAGAATTTCAAAGGCAAAAAAAATTGTAATGCTTGTAAGCGATATTCTTAGCAAAGAAATGTGTTTTGGTTGACGTAATGGAGAGGGGAGAGGTTTTACGTCATTGAAAAAAAATAAGAAGACAGAAAAAGTTGGATCATTGGCATCACTTGAATCAGGACATCAGAACGATGAACAATCATAAAAAAAAATTACTGCATTAGAGGTAGCTTTAAAGGGACCAGAAAATTAAAAGTCTTCTGGCCTCGCGTCTAATCTCGCTAGAAGAAAATAGGTAACCAGCAATTTACATGGCAATCGCTGAGAATGACGCAAATTTTACTGCATTGATCGGAAAAATCTAACATATAGAAGTTGGCAAATTGCAAATTGCAATCCCAAATATGCAAACGTGAATGCTAAAGAGAAGCCTGAACGGGGTGGTGGGAGGAGGGTGGGCGGTAAGTGTTTGCTAGGATAGTCATTGGAGCTGTATGTGGACAGGGCTGTGTATGGTATCGCCCCGGAGGGGGGGGGGGGGGAGAAGGTGGCTGGCTAATGAGAGAATGAAGCTCAGAACGAGGGGGGAGGAGATGTTTGTCAACGGGCTCGTGGGCACTGTTCCGACCCCACCTGCATCTCCTCTAATGGAAAGATGGGGTGGCTAGAAGGGTTGGCTCCTCTCGACACTTAAACATAAGAGGGAAGATGATATTAGCATATTAACAGCATATCAACTGAATATTAAAGTAAAATAAATAAGGTTCATTGGAAAATCATACTCTTTCCGAACCCTTCTCAAAACAAAAATCTCCTAGAGGACAAATAAATCCAAAAATCGCTGAATGATGAGGTGTTTGGCGTAAAATAATCAGCATTATATAAGATATCCTTATATAGAATATTAATTTAACATATATAGAATTTAAAGCGCATTGCGAAATCCGCCCAACCTTTCCTAACGTTGGTTTTTCGGTAAAATCTGAATGTTAATAACAAATCCAAAAAGCCACAACCAACAGGCGGTTTTACTCAAAATTACCAAAGTTTACACGTGACAACTCAAAGGCGTCTCGCCTCAAAAAACGTGAAAATAAATGATCTCCCAATCGCCTGCCCCCAGAGAGGTCAGTGATGACTCATTGCTCCCAGACCTCAACACCAACCGCAACCCCCTTGAGCCATGGGGTCCACACAAAAAAACCACCTCCCAAGAACAGCATTGACTTTAACCCATTGCGTATCGGTGACCCAGAAAGTGTGGGAGAATGGCCTGAAGGCTGGGGGGAGCAAAAATTTCCGGTTGGCGAGCCAGCCGCAGCAGCAGGGGTGCCCAAGGGAGGAGGTGTTGAGTGAGTCACGATTTCGAGAGGACATCTTTCTTGCAATATATCGGTGGGCGCTGACATTGCGGCCGGGGCAGGTAGCGAATGCCGAGCAGGGTGATGATGAAGAGGTTTGGCAAGGGGTTTGTCATTTCTCAGGTGTTTGAAAAATTGGAAAAATTCAGGGCCTTATTTGGCGCATATGTAAATGACAAAAAGGTGAGGAAAATTTGCTCACATTCAAATTTTTACATTTGCGGCGGACGAATTTTCCAGGGAAAGTCCATGGCGAATTAAATTATAGCCAAATTACTCTTATTTTTTCCGAATCACAGCTATTTGACGACATTTGACCTCTGATTAACCAAAATGAATTTGGGGCTTTTTAGACGGAAAAATGGCGAGAATTGAGGTTATCAGATAAAAGGCAGCAAAAAACTGTCGAGCAGCATTTTTATGGAAATCTCGTACGAACAGCTTGATTCTGACGTTTAAGCTAAAAAGTAAACGGTTACCTTTAAAGCCAAGCTTTTTCCCGGAAGCAATCGTAAAAATAAAGAAGTAATAGTTAATTTAGAAAGCGCGGCTCATCGCAGAACACTCATACTCTTAATAACTCGCCCAAACTCCCCGGTCGCCCTGGTCAAAAAGCGTGTGCCCCCGGGAGAAGCTCTCGAAGGGCAGCCCTCCCCCCTCGGGGAGAGCCTGCCCCTTACACAAGTCCATTAAGAACATAAGACCCGCTTTGTCCCGGCTGCACATTCTGCCGACACGCCGATCGCGCATCCAGCAAATGGCAGGGATGCACACCACCGCCACCACTCCCACTTATACATCTACCGCACATGGATCGAGTAGACGTCATGAGAAAATAGGGCTGCTTTTCTCTTTTTGTGGTTTTTTGAAGCGGAGACGGTCAAAACAAAGGAGAAAGAATAACATATGGCATCAATATGGGAGCTAAAGTGAAAAAGACGATTTCAAATCTAGAAAAGTACTGTTGAACGAGTTTATTGAATAAAATATTGCTAGTCCACGAATAAAAATAAGTCTTACAAAACAGTGGCTTAAAGGGGCGGTAAAGAGCCGATTGTCAAACTTATTTGTATTTTGTAGATTAAACAAAGGACTCACTTTAGAAGCCAAGCTTCAGTCCTAAAGGTCCTAAGTTAGAACCCTAACCCTAAGCCTTAACCTCGAAAATAGGCGCAATAAAACCACTATTAAGAGTTATGTTAAATAGGCTAGCAAAGGAAGAACCCCCGCCCCAAACAATTCCCTGAATTTTTCTAGTTCATAATTCGAAGAACTCACATTGCTCTGAGGTGCCATTCAACATCCAAATTTTCAAAAGAACCGACAAAAGTTTATCTAAACCCCGCTGAGAACCCGGCCAATAAAACCGATCAAAAAGAGGGGGGCACTGATATCAGAGCCCCGGCGGCCGGAATGGACAGCAGCTGTTGCCAGCCCCGATTTTTTTGGTGGGGGTGATGACGTTGCGACCGGAAGAGGGGTTAACAACGAGATATGCAGGCAATTGCAGGGATTGGAGGATGATCAAGGAAGAGTGGGTATAATTTAATCGTTGGAGTGGTGGTAGCAGGGGGAGGAGGCCAAAAACGGGGTCTATTAGGGGAACAGCTGGGTTAAATTGGGGTCGGGTCCAACGGGGTGAGGAATGGAAAATCCGCTAGAAGGTTGGGGTTCGCGAGTTATTTTACTAGCTGTCTTCTACAAAATAAAAAATAGGGTAGTACTTGTGAGTTAAATTTCATAAACGTGTCGGGTCGTGTCTAGGGCAAATTTCAAGGTTTTTAGGATAAGTCATTTGGCGTGTAACGGGTCAATACATATATAGACAGTGCGCACATCAGATTTTACCAAAACAGCCGTTTTCGCCATTAAACTTGACTTTGTATAAAAAAAATCGCCGACCTTCTTTGTTTGTAAAACAATTACGATGAACCGGAAGTAGCTTATAAAAAGGGCGAAGCATGCTGGCTTTCATTTTTTATCATGATAATTCAGAAAAAAACAATGCAAGGTGAAGACTATTGCATTCTTTTTGCAATTCTGCTTCTAATTGTGTTATTTTTTTACTATCCATGCCCCCTCGAAAGGTCTTTAGTGCTTTGAGTTATCAGGTCCCTGCCAAACTTTTCTCTCCATTTTCCGAGATTAGAGTCTTTGAAAACTTTCCTTAGAACCTTCCACGACAGTGTCTAAAGGCACAACCCTTTTTCTGCGCCCTTCTCCGTTTCACGAACAACGGCCACCCGCCACCCCTAGTCGCCTGTTTTTCCGCTCGAACCTCATTTATCAAGGCTTCGCCGAAAAATCGCTGGCTCGCAACGGTGAGCGGTAGCCATGAGATAGTGAGACTTGGGGAGTGGGGAAAGTGTGAAAATGAAGAGCGGCACGGGAAGGAATGAATGCCGATGCAGCCGATGGCGGGGAAATGGTGAGAAAGTGGCTTGGGGTGTATGCCTAGAATGCTGTGACCTTGCGGCGTGGCCGGGATCCCGGGTTGCGAGCTTCAGGGTTAGGGGTTGATGATGGAAGGCAGGAAGGCGGGGAAGAAGGAAGGGGAAAAGCCACGCCAATTTCATCAAAAACTGTCAGGCATTTGGCGGTGAAATGGATTGGAGGTGAGAAGACGTTTTCAAAAAAGTTCGTTTTTGTCGAATTTTTTCGAGTCGAGTTAATCTTGTTTTACGCTTTACAAAACCTTAACTGAAATAGGACATTTTAATAATTAGGAATTTGCTTGAGGTATTTCCATTTAAGTTCAGTTCTGTCTAAGGGTGTACTACTTTTAATCGACTAAAAATAGCTGCATCCAAAAAACCCTGCCTGAATGAACCCATTCAACCCACAAGAGGGTACCAAATTTAGCCCTTAACGTTCTATTTCTAACTAACGTAAAAGTTCGTAACAGAAGGCAGAGGAAATTAAGTAGGCCGGTTTGGAAACACGATGGTGTCACATTACGGGGTGGGGGTAGAGGGGGGATGGGATGGCGGAGGTGAAGAAGAACGTACGTGATCGTCTACCCGTAACGAAGGATGTTATAACATCATTTGACAAATAGGTTATGACCGGATGTATTAATCAATTACTTTTCAAAATACGCATAATCGTAATAAAAACTAACCCTATCAAACAAATTCCGACCCCAAAATGGAGTCAATATAACTCATAAACATCCACCCACCTCCAGCTCCTTCGAAAACCGACGCCAATCTTCTAGAGAAGGCGTGGTAGATGACATAGTATTACTGTAGGTGCTCTCCCCCTCCGACCCGCCATCCCATGGCACATAATACTGCACCATGAAGCCCTGCGAGTCGAAGGTGGTCACGAGTTTGCAGCCAAGCGAAATGGTGCCTAAATTTCGGATTATCCAAAGTGATCGAGAAGTTTTACAGCCAGGAAGAACGTCGAGAGGTCGACAAAAAATTCAGAGATCAGCACAGTACATCGGATTCGACACAGAAGTCGTCGGAAAAGAAGTAATTGGTCGTAGTCACGACCCCGAAGTTGCGTTAGAAATTCAAATTCGGCGGGTAATTTCGTTAATTTGAGGCGAGTTTGGTGATCAGAGATGGATGGAAAGAAGGATAGGAAAAGGGGAAGAAGGCACGAGGTTTAAGGCTAAAAATATCTACCAAATCTAAAATCGACGAAACAAAGTTGAAAGCAGCGAAAAAAATTGAGAAGTCCCCCAGATGATAAGGTTGGTTTTCAAGGGTTCAAATTTTTTTTGTTAAATATATGCAAATCAAACCGCATATAGCCTACATTTCAAATATAGGCAATAACAAAATGCTGGAGATCGAAAAGCCTGAAGGGTCGTTTTCCCACCCGTTCCGCAAAATCGGTCAATCGCCTCTGAGAACAGGCCCCCCTGGGGATGTATGTAAGTGTGCGGTATAGCCGTCCCGGGCCAGGGATGGCTTTGTATTTTTTTTAGGGTATACGGGGAGGATCGCATCGCTTCAGGAGTAAAGTGAACGGATCGGGGGGTTCGGGATGTGGGATGGGCGGCCTTTTGCAGCCTGCTTCCCCCCGTTGCCTCTATTTCTTCTTCTTGCTTCCCGCGTACCAACTTTATGAGATGGCGACTCTCCCCCTCCCCTAGCGGGATACGGCTTACAATCCATGCCAGAAGATCGATCATCGTAAAATTGCGCGCGGTATTCAGGTTTGACCACCACCAACCCCACAGATTTGCAATGACCTTTCCGGGTGGACAATTTAGCGGGCGGGCCAGGGTTTTATATGTAAGTCTCCAAAAAGTTGAAAAACAACGAAAAACAGTTTGCTTGGAAGGAAAGGAGCCAAACGTAATAAATGACGTGAGAGCGGACAGTCAGTCGGGCCGGCCCTCGTTGAAAATACAAAAATAAATTCCGAAGATGGGCGGAGAGGGCGAGGGGACAGTGACTGGACGGTGAATAGATCGATGGTATTTAGAATCATGCGGAAAAATGGATGATCAAAAACCTGGGAAAGTGATGTCGAGGAGCTGATGAAAGGTAAAGTGATGCACGTATTTTGGGTGGTGTTTTTCAAGTCATAGTTTACGCACGGGCTACAAGCTTTTGGGTTAAATATAGACAAGAATGAGAGGGGAACAAATGGTTGGAGCGGTAGTGCGGGTCAGAATTTAAATGAGACTGGGGTACACTCAAATGGCTGCCGCACCATGCCGAATTAGCCCTAACGATGCGACATAGGAGAAATGGGTGGTTTGGTGCATGGTTAAATGGTGAATGGGTAAGGGGGGAGGAGAGCACGTGAGTGTTTGGAATAGAAAATCGGGATGAAGATTTAATGAAACAGATGGTGTGATGGTGTAAAAATAGTATGATTACGGTGTTTTGTAAAAACAAGGCAAATCCGCGAGGGAAGCCCCATCCATTTAGTCAAAGACACAAGGTAGGGTATAACCCGCCCAGCAATACAGTATAATTGAAGTAGCCGACAAAAAGCGTTTGAAGTCGGATCCGGTCGTGAATGCCAAATAAGGGGAGGGTAAAGCGAGGGGACGGGGTATTGCCATTGTTGCCCCGGCTGGATCGAGTGAAGGATGGGGGCAGATGCGGAGAAGCGAAAGAAGGGCAAAGGTTTGATAGGAGCCCCTTCGAGAGCCCCGGTACACACGAAAACCGGCCCATTACTGATTCTGGCACCGGCGTGTCGGGGTTGGTCGAGTCGAGGAAATCGAACAGTGACACTGTACATACAAACGAAGAAGAGCATCGGGGACACCGGGGTAAAAAGGGGAGGGCAAATAAGGGTTGCCGGCTGGCAGCACCAGATGTGGAAAAGGACAAGATGTGGGAATTTTGAAGACGTTTGGGTTGGATTGAGCTTCATTATGTGGGGGACCACAAAACGCTGTTTCTTAGATTTTTATACAAAGATCAAAAAATTTCTTAACATTTTGTGACGGATATTTGGGGGATTCGAGTTAGTTTGCATAAAACTTAGGCGATCAGGGAGCGACGAAATGATCCTAGGATTTGTAGGATAGCTAGTCGAAAATTGCGAACTCAAAATTTTACGTTCCAAGTTACAGAAGCGGTCTTATGTACACAACTCTACTCGGTAAACTGCGGCTTTTATTTAGCTTCTGACTCTGATTTATGTTTTTTTTCAGTTGGATGCAAATTAAAATGTACGTTTTCTTATATATTTGCGTTAAAAACCTAATGCCGATGTGGTTTGCATATCAAACGCTGCAGATTTGAATGAGCACGGTTTTGCAAAGACATAAGTAAAAGAATCTGAATCCAAAAATCTTCCTGAATCGTACTTCCCAGGAACTTCGCCAAATACTGTCCGGCCTGGAAATCCGGCCCAACAGGAATCCCGGTGTCAAACAGGTCACATCTTTGTATGTCCTGGTGTTGGTTTCATGCCATGCAACAACGGCGGGCCCCTGGATTTGGACCTCCGGAATACAAATGTGACGGTCGGAACCCCGCGCGGACAATGGCCCCTCACAAACGGGTCATTCCGGATGCCGCCTCGCGCCTCACTGTTGACTTTTCGTTTCGCAATACGATTGTAAACACGCCGCGTAATTCCCCCCTGGCCCTGGTAAAACGAAAATACTATCTAACTGCGAAATAAAACTGCAGTGCCGGTGGGCAGAAAAGGAAAAGCTGTGCAGTCGCCTAATCCGAATGAGTCAGTGGGTTATTTGTTTGAACTTTCGGCATTCCAAGTTTGGATTGGGCGAAAATGATAAGGGGGGTAGTGGCGGCTAACAGGCTTTCTTTAGTCAAGAGAGGGAAAGTAATTCAAAATCCTGTTCCCAAAATGACCGTTGCAAAAATGCAGCCTATAGATCAATGCAAATAAGGTCAAAGATCGCTACAAAAAGTATTGGAAGCATAGTAGCCCTTAAAAATGGTTCATTTCTCGTGCCAGCTTCCCTCGCCCACCTCTAGATCCGCCGCTAGATTACGATCGTTGTGAGCCCCGTTTTCCCCGACACGCGACACCTTATGAGCAAATATTTTAGCCGCGGAAGCAGTTTTCCGACGGGTGCATGCCTATGAGGGGGGGGGGGGTTTATGCGCACTACAGGAAACGTTGTAGATAGGTACATTTTAAGGGGATTTTTAGTAACTTACATGCTAGGTAGAAAGCTAAATAAAAATCTTCGGAAATTTTGCTACAAAAATTGATTTCATCAACACAACGGGAAGAAATGAATTCCACAATTCCCTTCATGCGACTCTTTGTTTATTTTCGAGGGTCTATGACTCAGATTAAAAAAAGTCGGGTGATGCAACCAGCCTTTTTGCACAGATGAAAACCGAAAAAATCAGTGTATTTTACATAGCAACAAGATTCTAACCGTATCTGTAGCTTCATTACCTATGAATAGCCTGTTTTCGACATTCCAACTTTCGGCAAACAAAACAAGGCGCCGCTGGACTGTACAAAACATGAAGCCAAAGAAAAGAAAAAGGAGCGGGGGGCATTATCAAATTTGTTGAAGCGCCTGGGTGCTGTGGGCACCTTTCACAGCAGGGGGGCGATAATCAATGTGATTGACGGGGATGGGTTGGAGGTGTTGTGAGGGGGCAGGTGTGAATGGGGACATCCCTTTTATTTCAATTGACCATAGCTGGGTCGGCGGTTTTGATGTTGGTTATGGTTCTGGGCTGTAGGTGTGAATATTGCCAGGTGGAAGGTAGAAAATGTCTTGATTTTGATCTCCGGCTAGCTGCTATCCTCAACGATTTTCCGGAAGTAACCGTGATTTTTGAGTCTTAAAACGCTTCGAAAGTACCAGTCCTAGAAAAATATATCTAGAATTTGAATACAATGACGCATCTTTCAAAACTCCTTATCACTATTGCCCCAGCAGCTGCGTGTGGGCGTCCATAAAAATCCAACTATTTAAAAGTCTGTTCAGTGGAAGCACGTGCCCGTTTCAAACGTAGCTGGATTACATGTCGTAATTTGTTAAAAAGAAAACTTTTTCTTTGAATTTTTTAACCGCTTCAACACTACTTTAAGACAGAGCACGAGAGTCAAAACCAACACTGAAATGCTATGAAAACGGTTTGCTAAACCGTCGAGGGAGAAAGTGTAGTGCTAACCCACTTGCATTGAGGTTCCCCCTCCCCAGGCCAGGCGCCATATATGTTCGTGTTATCACACGCCGGTGAGCCCGATTACCCTACTCCCATGTCCATCTCTTCCTCGTCTTCCTTCCCCTCCGCTACGCGCCTTCTTCTGAAAAAAGGTGGGAACATCTGCGCGGCGCCAGGGAACCTTCGATTTTTAGGGGGAACGCCATAAATAATGAAGGGGCGGTTGGGTTGGTTGGTCAAGAGATGACAAGTGATATATGCATATTTGGAACGGAGGTGATGTATTGGAGAGGTGATTTAGACAGAAATATTAGCCTTCACCACTCATTTTTGGACTACTGCTGCACTTCATTTGGTTCTACTGCATTTGCGAGCAGTGAATTCTTAAAGGCCTAACGGGTTCGAGATGGCTTCATACGCACGAGACCAAATTTCGGGAGTTTAGACCGTTGTTGTAAGTTTTTCTAAAAATCTCGATCGCCCTCTAATCTCAAGTCATGCATTCGCCAGAAGTAGATGTAGCTTATACCACTATGTAAAATAAAGATTATCAGCTGCAAAGCGGTCCAGGGCGGAAATCATTTTTTTGCCACCACGGATCTAGGTATAATATAAACTTGTAGCTTTTAGGGTGCGACAGGACTGAAGGCAAAACTCTCACGCCAGGGGAAACCAAGCCATTATTATTCTTGCCAGCCTTCAATGTTCAAATCGTCGTATACTATCGAATACGATTCGAAACAACATTTGTCAAAATCCCATGGAGGTGCCAAGTCAAAATGTCTGGTCGGCTGCTCTATCTCTCTTGCTCTCCCTCGCTCTCTCTCGGTTTCTCGCTCTATTTCTCTCTGTTTTCTGTCGCTTTTGCTATGTTGTTCATCATAATTTTTATAGCATTTATCTTTACAGAAAACGTCCAAAATTAACAAAAACGAGATCAGTGTTTGGGGGCCGAAAATTTGCATAAAAACTGGGTGGTTAATACCGTAGGGCATATTCTACTACCGTAACTTTCTCATAAAGTCAGCTACCTGAGATCTTCAGTCATTTCCAGCTAAGGGAACGCGTCGAATCTCGATAAACAGGCTGGCAATTTAGACTAACGATACTTGATTTTAGAGTTGCTAGGGAAGAATCCAGGAGATTGATGTATCACAATGGGGGACACGTGGATAGTGACAACAATATTTCTGTAGCGTATGTGCAGAAGCTTTCTTTACTAGTTATGAGCAAGATTTGCAAGTGGTGGGGGTAGAATATCTGTATAAATCAACAAAGAAAAGAAACAATTATTGGAGCATTAAAGTTGTGGCTAGATGTGCTTGAGAACTAGATTAATATCAACGGATGGTGTAGGGAGTTTTTGATGTCTTGGGATGATTTCGGGACTTGGAATGGGTGACGGGGCCTGGCGTTGATGGGTCAGCTGCGAAGAGTTCTTGCAGAAGGGGGTCGATGTTGTTCGCGTCAACTCCACGTACCATACCGAGTGCACGTTTTTGGACTTCCTAAACGGTATGATAATTATCTTTAAATTTTCTGTTTGTTAATTAAGCTAAAAGCTCCCTCTAATCGATGTACCCACCTTAATTTGGTCCAACTTCGCCCAGAGACTGTTGAAATCGGTCCGAGTACGGTAGATGTCGCCGCAGTTGATTTGGTAAAGTTGCCTGAAGACATGAAACGTTTTTAGGAATTAAGAAATGCTCTACCTCTTCAAGCACCGCTTGTAGCGGCCAAAAATCTCGTTCAAAATCTCTGGACCCTCATATCCGGCGCCCTCAACACGGAACAGGAGGAGCTGCCCGAGGATGAGCATCACCGATTCGTTCGAGCGTAGAGAGTCTTTGAACGTTGTGTAGAATCTGAAATGCGGAATAAACTTCGTCATTTACTTCCTTTTTGTCCCATTCTACCCTGGAGTCAGCACGAATTCACTTCCGGACTTAGAATTTCCACGTATTATCCTATCCCCTTTAACCTGCTCATGCTTTTTTGCAAATAAACCCTACATATGTACTATCCGCCCCCGCCCTTCCAAGCACCGCAATTTTTCGGGTCCCTCCAAACCGGGGAAAGCCATAGAAAAAGGCCCCCGTGCTCCCCGCTCTGCCCACGTCCCTCCATCGAGCGATCAAATTCTGATCTTTGAGGACGGATTGTGAAAGCCCTGTCCCTTCCCGATAACGGGGCCGGTCCGCCGGCGCCAAGTTCGTACCGGATGCTGTGTTCGAGAAGGTTCTCTGACGACTGCATCGCGTCCATTTTGATCGTAAACCCGCTGTTTTGCGTGGGCCCCTTCCAGGCGTTCTCGCCAGGGTCGTAGGCCATAGCGCCGCGGAGGACGAGGTAGTGCATCGAGTTTCCTGGAAATGAACGATTAATAAATCAGTTAATGTCGCTAGAAGCTCGTTAAAGAGGTGGCGCTCACTTTTGATTATCTCCATCTGGTCCTTTTCGGTGAGCTGGTGGAAGACGTCGACCTTCTTTAACATCTTCACAAGTCTTCGAATAGCGCCTTCTGCCATATTGACCATGTTTTCTTTGCTTGGCAATGTCTGCTCGTGACGCCGCTTTTCTTTCCCTTCAAGCTGCATCCCCCAGGTCGCATTGTTCGCGGCTAGCAGATTGTTTAGCAGGTCACGGTCGTCATCGTGCAACTCGCAGAAGTCCGGGTCGTAATTGACTGAAAACGAGCTTGCTATAACAACTTTCTAGTGTTGTGTAGGAATTGCTACCATCTGTTGTATTAAATAACATACCTGGCGGTGGGCGAAGCATTGAATCAAACCCTGGCGGAGAGTAGATATCGTAGAAGTCGTCGCCTGACTGAAATGGAGGGGATAGGTGCGGAAGCGGTGCTCGATGCTTTTTATCTGGACCCTAATCCAGTCCAGCCCCGCTAGTGGAAACCGATAGCCCTTATATACGATGAGATGGAGGGACCGGGTGCTGATGCACCGGGAAGAAACAAATTAGCGCTCCCCGTGGTCAAGATTAGGTGGCTCGGGGGATTGGTCTTGGTCGTTTATCTTTAAAAACACTCCCAAAAAGAGGTCTTTGAGACTTACGCGAACAGAGAGGCTGCCATCCAAATTAGTCGGCAGTCCCTGCGATAGCCAGCTGACCGTCGAATTTTCGGAGGGCAGCAAAAAATTGCGCTGCATCTCATCGGCGGTATCTTGGCACGCCTGGTTGACCTCGCCTTCATTCTTGATCTCGAATGGGTTATCACGACCATCTTCCCGTTCGACGTCTTTCAACACCTAAAACGAGGATTGGTGGATTGATCATCGACCGTTACCTGATCAACGATCACCGTCTCCTTGGGATAATATCCGCATCGGCAATCGCAGGTGCATTTCTGGTGCCTGTGATGTATGTCCTTATTTCCAGCCTCGTTGACGAGCTTCAGGAACATTTCCCTAAAAGAAAAGATTTTAAATATGGAGTTTTTGGTTTACTTGGAAATCGTGATCATCTCCGGTTCGGGTTGAGGTGGAGGAAGATTGACGACATGGCTGGTGACCGGAATTTGAGCGGCAACAGGTTGAGGAGGCCGATTCTGTTGGATCGGGATGGATTGAGGGGGTAATTGCTGTAGTTGTTGCTGTTGAGGTGGGCACGGGATAGGTGGCGCCGTTGGCAAGTTGATTTGGGGTGGAAGTTGGGCCAGGCTGGATAGTGGTGTCTGTGAAATTTGTTGCGGTATCAACGGCTGGTGAGGTGGCAGGCTGGCGACTGCTTCAACCATTTGTTGTGCCGTTTGCTAAAAGAAAAGGTTGTTTAGAAAGAACGATTAGATATACCTGTGCTTGTACAACAAGTTGTGCTTGGGCCAACGCCGAGGCAGCAGCCGTGGCGGCTAGGGTCGGGTTGTTGGCAGCAAAGTCTTGAGAAGCCAGCAACAGATTGTTGGTACCCATCGGCGGCGAACTCAAGACATTGTTGACACCTAAATCAGAGATTCTTTGTGTCTAGACCCTTGACTTACAATTGCTAGAAGTATCAGCAAATGACAGCACGTTTTGTGCAGGAATAGATGAGATAGAGGGAGGCGGGATCAGATTGAAGTCGCTAATCGGCCTAGGAATGGAGTTCATCTACAAATATCTCTTAAACTTACATGTGTATGACTTGGTTGACCACATTGCTGAGCGGCTCGGTAAGTAGCTGTTGAGAATGTTGGGGCTGCAGAGCGTTACCATGGAATGTGTCGTGGTGAGAAGTGGTGGTGGGGACAATATTCGGCATTGGGGTCCCAGTCATAAAATTGTTGTCTCCAGAATTGCTTGATTGCGGTGTTCCGATGGAGCCGATCGACGGAATGGACGGTACGCTCAGTTTGTCACCACTGTCGGGGCTTGCGTAATTCTAAAAAGAAAATAGTTTGAGTACTAGGTTGGAATAGTACCTGGAATAGGGAAAGATCGTCTCTGTCTTCTGGTTTTTCACTGCTCATACGTTGGCGGAGGGCATGCTTGATGCTGCTGATCTTTCCGCATTGAACTTGTGCTTCGTCTACGTCCCCCCGGGCGATAGCTTCCTTCAGACGTCGTTCGCGATTCTCTTCAACCCGGGCCTTCTTTTCAAGTCGAGCTTCGTCGGACATGATCCACTCTTTTTTCATTCCAACCTACGAAGAGCGTTGTTTGATGTTGAATGATTCTGCAAACCTCGAAACACTTGACCAATCTGCATCTCTGACAAAATCGTCTGGACAATGTGGTAATCTCGCACTCCTCGTTGAATGGACACCGGATTTCGTTTTCTTTGAAGGCGTTCCGCCGGAAGAAAGCTTTGCAGGACTCGCAGGTGATTACGTTGAAGTTGTAAGAGAAGGCTTTGTCGCCACACACTCGGCACACCTAAATATAGTTTGTTGTTGTGTTTACGGTTTTGATACCCACTTTGTTAGCTATACGTTTAGCGTCTTGTGCGGCCGATGAGGTGCTGGTGCGTTTTCTGCCTGGCTGTCGGGGGCCGCTGTCTTCTGGAAGAATAGGGGTATTGTTAAAGTAGCCTTGGGTTGTTTGTGTGTCAATTGACAGTCATTTGTGGTCAAGGTCTCCTTAGATTCCCCCTTTTTTGCCCTTCATTCTAAGAAGCTAACCAAGTATCGTCATGTCGAACGCGACAACGGACTGAGTGCAGAATTTACGAAGTTCCCCTAGCGGACAAGTGCTCGGGCACTGGTTCCGGCTGGCTGTGCAGACATGTGACCGCCTCAACCAGCCAGCCACCCCCCCCCCCTTCCCCTTTTGCTAACCACCGATGCGCCCCGTATTTCAACGACAGCCGCTCTTCGAAGAGCGGCGACAGAGATAGCGAGAACGTCCCCCTTTTTGTTTCTCTACAGCCTCTCCCCCTGACCTGATGCTCTTCAAAGATCTAGTGACGCGTGGAACCCGTGCGCTCACGGCCCAGGGATACCCCCTCCCCGCCCTCCCCTCTCTTTTTCTAAAGATCAGCCAATCAGTTTAGAGTTGTGACTCTGTTTGGGGAAGGAATCTTGGGCGCTGGCGATGGCCCAATGATGGATCACCCGCCTAAATATGGGAGCGCTCACAGCTCGAGAATAGACATTGGAGTGAGCCGGAAATAAGTCGAGACCGTAAACATCGTACTTCCCGGTACTTTGATTAAATACCTTCTAAAAATAGTTCATTACGGGTTCGGTCATTAATATCTAAAAGGTGGCGACGACGAAAGGGAGAGCATGGAACCGCCGGAAATTCACGAACGGAGCCCATTACCATTAATTGAATATTTCCGCAATGACGACCCTCATTAAGACCCAATTTTAGGTTCCAGACCCGGGGGGCTATAATGGAAATTGCCAATTTATGTGCTCCCCTAAAATTTAGTAAAGTCCCGGCGGATTCCCGGAAACCCGAGCCCTAGCCCTACCGAATAATTCAGGAGGCAAATAAACGAGGAAAGTCCAGAGAGCTTCTTTTTGACGGAATGAAAAATGTGTAAGGAAGGGGAAAGGGAGAAGCTAGGGGAGAATTGAAACGCTCGGATCTCCTACCATCATCATCATCATCCCACTCGTCGCAGTACATCGGCTTATAGCATTTTAGGGGCGCTGATTTTTGAGGTCGGCCGGGTGGTGAGCCTGGGAGTCATGAAAGGTAACGAAAGGGCCCACGTGGTTTATGCAACGCTGGCAAATAGAAAAACGATTGAAAGAGGTTAATGGGTTTTTTGGGGCCGGAACGCGATTGGCCGGTAGTTGTGTTGGGGGAAATAAAGTGCGTTGATTGCATGGGGGGTTGAGCGGACGTGGTTGGGAATTTTTGGGGGGCTTGGTGGTTGTAGAAGGTGAAGCGTTTTGTTTGAACACGCGGCCCGCGTTGCCCCGGCCACCCCCCGTTTTGGACTCGTGGCCCCGCGGAAAGAATTCTCAGGAATAATTGTCGTCGTTAGAATAAGCGTAGAATGACCAATTTTGTTGAAGAAGTGGATGATTGCGCTTCAAAAATCACTATGTAAACGCTGGCTATCCCAATTCTTATCCAAACGCGGCCCCCGTTAAAAAACGATCGTAAAAAACCAATACGTTTTAACAGCGCAGTTCGCCAACAAGCGTTTCTCTCTCTCAGTGCCCTCCATTCCCCCCAAATCAGCAAACCAACATGCTAATACCACGTGAATTTATTCGTGAGAGAGAAACCCGTCAAAAACTCGCAGCCCGACTGCGTCACGATCAGCCACAAAAATTGGGTTTTTATTTTGAGATTTAAGGGCAAGTGGGGTGCAGGTGGTCAGTGGGGGGACAACAAATAACTTTTAAATTTATGGGTCTATAGGTTGTGATAGGTAATATCTTTGAAAATACGGGATGAGGGGAAGAGATGGGAGTGTGCACAGTGGGAATTGGAGGGGGATCGGGGTCAGGAAGGAAACGTGTCCGCAAAGCCGAAATTGAGGTGCATGAGAACTTGAGAGGGGGTCAAGAGGGTGTGGGGGAGGAGGGTTGCAATTTTTGGGCGTGTTGTCTAATAAACACTGCCATTTTATGCAAAGATGAAATTGAGAATGTCTTACATACGATTCTAAGTTAATTTTTTAAATTCTGTCAAAAAAATGCAAGGTCAAAAACTATTCATTTCAAAACAAGAGCGTTTTCAGGTCGAGTTGAAGGACCAGAGGCAACCACCCATCCAAAACGAGTGTGTATGAGGTACAGGGGACCTTGGATTGGGGGTAAGGGGGTAGTCTATCCACGGAAGGGCGAGAGTAAACAGTTCTGCGGCACACACCACTCGCAGCAGTCAACCCAAAAAGACATTTGGCAGTGCGGAGGCAACCGGCTGCAAGGGCCAGCCATCAGAGTAATACCTTAGTTATCGGTTGGGGTGCCTGGCTGCAAAATGGCACGTTTGTACAGATGCCTAATGGTCAGTAAATCGATTTAAATAGGGCTTCACGGGGGGTAGAACTGGGGAGACTGATAGGTAAGGGGGGCCAGGTGAAGACCGGGGTAGATTAAAGTGTGTATGCCGCCTAGATTGGAACCCACCAGTGCGCTAGCTAATTCGGGGTTTCCGGAATGGGTTAGGTCGCTGATCTTTGGACTTATGGAAACTGGGATGTCAACATCCGCGAGTAAGCTAGCAATAAATGAGGATTTACTTGTGTATTTTTTTTTAACCCACCCCTAATCTATTCTAACCCTATCGAGTTGACTGCGTTAACCCTAACCCCGTGCGTCATCAAATATAAACATAAACCACCAACCTGGGGACATACTACGTTGTGGAGAAATATCATCCGGCGGTGAGTGCGGTTCCCCGCCGCTCATCAAACGGATGCCTTGGCGAATAGCGTTGTGCATCACCACTTCCATCGAGCGAGGTGTTCAAGTCAAATCTTTGAATTCCTGAAAATTCCTCCATTTCGAAAGTAAAGAAAAAGCATGGATGCCGCCTTGTTTGTCGGCACAACTCGGTACGACCCGGGTGCGCCCCATCAGGTTCCAAAATTATTTTCTGCTTATCTGCAAGCATCCGCCCGCCGTTAACCGGGGCAGCCCAAAAATGTTGCACACGTCATCGGTTCTTTAAGGTTCACAGTGAGTACCTGATTACGGGAAATCAACTAGCGAACCAAACTTCCATGAACATGTGCCCCCAACAAAAAATGATCACAAGGTAAGCTAGGAATTTGCGGGCCCCCTCGGTTCAGTAAATATTTGGCCAGTGTCATTACTGCCGACTCCAATTCTATCCGTCCAGACCGGATGATCTTTAATGTTTCCTTCCCTTTTCAAAATCTACCTTTCGCTTTTTCGGCTGGCACCGCTCTTTCTTGACTTTCGTCGGCAACGGTGAATTTGTGCGATCCACTCTCAAATATTTTACTGAACTGGCGTCTGGAAAAGGCTGGGGTTCGCAGGCCACAAGGGGCGCCGTTTTCTGGAAATAATGTTTAAAGAATGGAACCAGGAGATCCGTGTATAGGCGAGAACGGAGTAATGAATAGTAATGGGAGAGGATGAGCACACAAAACTGCAGATGGGGTTTGGCTGCGTCAATCGAATTCAATCAATAGGAAGGGAAAATTTTGGCAGCCATTCGTGCATGTGTATGTGGTAGGATTGGGGCAGGGGGGGGGAGGGCAGGTCACAAGTTCAGAAAGTCATCTCCGTGTAAGCGGCTTAAAAACGGCACACGAGGGATTGGAAGGGAGGTTGGTTTTATAGCAGGGTTACAGCAGCTTGGAAATTTTCTTTGTTTTTGAGATCAACGTCATGACTAAATTTCTAAATATAGATGCTGATTTGGGGCGGGGGGGGGAACGGTCGAGATATTATGGATATTGGGGGAGGAGCATTTTGGCCTTGATCATCCCGGGATCGGTGACGATGTGGTCTTTATAAGTACCAGCTTTCTCGGCTTGATGCAACGACTCCCATTGCTGGTACACCAGACCGCGGAATAGACGCGAGCTTAGAGGGGGACTGCACCCGGATCGGGTTTTCCGGATTCATTGCATCTGAGTGGAGAAGCCGACTAACAAGGGGAAATGGAAAACACCCGGCGAACTTGAGCGGCCCAGTTGGTTTTTTTTAATTGAAACTGTGGTACAACTGGGGGAAGCCCGTCGAGAAATCGGAATGAATGCGAGGCACTTGCCGGGTAAGCCCCGTGAATCCCCGCATTGTGATGTAGTTGGAAAAACAAGGGGCATAGCGGGTTTCATTACTTAACCCCCGGGGCCCATGCTACAGGCGGTGACAAACCCAAGTTCGGCCCTCCCACAACATGCGGGGAACGGATTTAGCAATAGCGGCAGAAATTGCAGAAAAAGGGCTGAGCGGCGCGACCCGTCAACAACTCGGTGTGCCCGCAGTTGGATGGCGGGACGGAGGAGCACACGTAAAAGAGTGGGGAGTGCAAAGGATGAAAGTAGGATGGGATCAACAGAAAACATAAGTCACGTTGTGGGTGGAAAAGCTCTGATAAAGGGCAGACGGTGGGAAGTTCCGGGGCCATAGGCCAAACAACTATAGGGGGAGCAGATTCGGGTAAAACAGGCTGGGTACGACGCAGTGGGTAAAAACCTAGCACTAGCTCAATAGTCAGATCAAAGAGTTTAACTGAATAGAGACACTGGCGGATCTACGAGCATCTGGCCGCAAAATCACAGGATTTCCCTTTGATAGGAAAATAGCGGCGATACAAGAATCGAGTCGAATTCAAATTAGACGAGGACTACACAAGCTTTTGTCGGCAACAGAGTTCCATTGTTAATCCTAGGCTTCCCCCCGCCCGCCCACAAATCCCACATTACGACAAGCTATAAAAAAACCGCCGGAGTGCAACACTGGACCAACCAATGTGCATTTCCAATTTTGATACGATATGAGGGGGAGGTGGTGAGTGATCGGATAGGGTTGAAGAGGATCGATTGAGAGCTCTGCACTGGCGATGCGCGAAGGGGGAATAGGTGAGCCGAGGCGGGGTGGAAAATGCGAGCACAGATCATGTTGGGTTGGTGGGGGAGGGAGGGGGGAGAACGCACTCCGGGTCCACCCTCCTCGTGGCGGTTCGTTGTCTCTCTGGCTGTACGTGTATATATCGGTCTATCGGTGTGTGTGGGAGTGCACAGCCGTCGGGTGGGGGTGTCCCCTAAAATGACTTTCCCGCAAAGTCCTCAAACCTCCCCGCAAAAACGACTAATTGCCATCAAAACGATTACTTTTTATTCTCATGTCCATGGCGGAAAAGGGTATGATCAGCGGGCAAAAAAAGGGCTAAGCTCATTTCTGGTGCCACGCCTGATGTGTGCACCCAAAAATTTTGTGCAGTCTTGTGGCAGGCGGGACAGAGGGGAGACCCCCTTTTTGTCCTCGGAATGTTCCACAAACCGGTGGCGATGTCCCGGGCATACAAAAAAGGAACTAAGTTCAGCCGCTGGATTAGCGGTACTGTAATAAGGGTATGTTTGGAAAAAAGGCCCTAAGGATTTATGAGGCCAAAAATTCATTAAACGGTGTTATGAAAGTAAAAGTGGACGCAAACCGAAGGCTTTTCGCAGCCTGAGCCGCTACAGCATGTAATCTCAGTGACAAAGAATCCACAATAAATACAAGCGCAAACAAAATCCCCCAGAGACGTGGGAAAGTTCAGGCAACGGTTTCCAAAGATAAGTACGAAACGGCGGTGAACCAAACTAAGTTTTTGTGTCATTACGCCGACAAACCAGCGCATACTGTTTTCTAGAGAAGAACCCAGATGGAATTTTTTTGGAAAAGGGCAAAAAATTATTCTCATATGACCAATATCGTGGCAACAAAGTTCAGCCCCAAATTGCAACGGCTAAGTACGAGTTATAAGTTCGAAAAATAAATCCCAGGAGTCAAAAAAGGGGGGGGGGGGCATTTATCGGTTGGCAACAGATGCGAATCGGATAGATTATACGGGTTAATAGCGGGAAGGCGCGAACTCAGTCAGAGTCGCGTGCAATTAGAAAGCAGCGGGGATGCCCGGGGTACACAATGGCATCTCGGCTCAGTCGGGTCCCGGGGCTGTGATGTTTGGTGAAAAATGGAGGCGGAAAAGAGCGGGGGGAGGGCACACCTTTCGGAAAAGATAGCGACAGATGTAGAGAGCCCAGGGCCGCAACGCGACCGCCATTCACCACCTGCGACAACGTTCCGCAAAAGGGCGATAAGTATGAAAGGAGTACTCTAGTTTTTGGCCAGGCCTTGCTGCCAAACATTGCATGGCAAAATCAGGGGGTTTATGGAAAGAGTGGGGGGCGCAATTGTCGAGACCGGGCATGAAAGCCATTTCTTTGCGAAGAAAATTGAGAGGCAGTGGGGCAGTGAGGGGAAGCTGGCTGCGGAAATCGGAGTTTATCAGTCCCCCCGGGAAGATAAGATGGACGACCGCGACGCGCCGTATTTGGGCTTGCAGGGGATGATGTTTAGCGACCGGCGATTTCAAACTCATCATTTAACAGTTCCCAAAAAAGCCGGCCAGAGAAAGGGGGTTACGGTAGCCGGTCTCCCATAAATGTACGCAGGTGGAAATTGTTCGTTGACAGTAATTCAGCGCTGCCTTAAAAATTCTTGGGCATGACCTTATGTCTGATCTATGACCTTTTATAACAACAATTTCGATAACACGTTAGCACATTAAAACAATAAAAAATATAGTTAAAGCAAGAGACCACCTCCATAAAAAAAACCGAAAATTAGCCACTAAACGTTGTTAAAAACGCTCCAATGAACTCACCTACCATCCAATCTTGTTTATTTATCAAAACCGACGGTGCAAGTCAACCGAATGGACTTTTTGAACGTAAACAATGGAAAACAACCAGGACCGCCAGAGTGCTGGTGATCCCCGTACCAAAATGAGCACGAGGGGGAATGGGAGCACCCGATCTGGGGAGGAAAGTGTTTGGGAGATGCGTTTTTGAAAGTCACCGTGGGTAGAGATATTGACGAAGGCAAAAAATGGAGCCTGTGCTGAGCGATTCATCATCTTGGTGGCTGGCAGTGAATCTATTTTCGGGGCAGGTGATAGCGGTCGGGTCTATGTTCGCCGAGAACCCCTGACCCGAGCTATATTTGGTTCGTGGGTGATCTGCGGAAGTGGGTACGGGTGAACCGAACCTTTTTCAGGCTCTGTGATGACCGGGAAATTGGACTGGAGCCAAAATCCATTGACAAGGTTGCAACTGTCCAATCCCTTTAAAATTCATGAGTTGGCTGCGGAGAGACCGGCGATAGCAATAGCGGGTGGCGAAATGTTATGATTTTTTTTCCGGTCGGACAAGAAAATCGAAAATCGCACAAACATTAAAATGCGCTGACCGATCGACTCCCTCCCCGGCTTTCCCTAGGACACTGATCAGTTATTTGTCACTGTCGAGAATCATTAGCATACATGAAGATGCAGAACACCCGCTTTCACAAAACTCGCAGAATTTCAGAGCTAATATAAGTTTGAATTGATCGATCCCGGTCGATTTTGAAAAGACCATCACATCTCCTCAATTCTTCAGGAGACCGCTCAAATCACGAAAACGGAATTCGATACAGCCTACGAAGAAAAAAAAATCCGATAAAGGTTTACAAATTTTGCGACGGTTCTCACGATTTTTTTATACTAGCGGATATTCTATGCCCTTCTGCATAGTCGTCCATTACCTCTTTACTTGCTCAACGCATTACATCAGGGTACCATATCGGTGCCTTCAATATAAGTTTGTTAGTAGTGTAGAAGGCTTAGTTTCTGGTCTTGTTTTGAATTTTGTAAGGTTTTTTCAAGTTTTATACTCACGGATAGGCCCTAATTTTACTTTGTTTTTACTGTTTTTACTGTTTATTCCCTTTACCGTACCGTACGTCTCCTTTCGACCCTGCCGACTTGAAGTTCATTGGATGTTTTAGAAAATTATACTCTAACTACTACTACAACTCCCAAAACACATACCCTAGCTTCTAGAATAGCTTTAGCAACGCATCTTCATTTTTCATAGATTTAATTTCTTTTCTCTCAAATTTGTGTGTTTTACTTTATATATTCAAGGTCTCTTTATATAGATGAGTAACTTTTTTATTATCCTTGGAAACGAGCGGCCGTAATTAATATCGCAGCTAAATCTGTTAAAATTTATTTCAAACACGTCAGGTAATTGTCCAAAACATACACAATGTAATAATCTGAATGCTAGATATTTTTTGAATAGAAAGTAGGTCATTTGATCGATGACTATATTTCTGTTGTTTAATAAACAGGGGTTTCTTGCGTTTAAAATCTACTAACATTTGTTTGGAACACGTTAGGTATTATTTTAATACTAAGCAATATATTTATTCGAAGCATAGACAGGTTTTTAAAAAAATAGATCGTTCTATTGATGTGTTTTTATGCTGTTATTAGACAGAGTTTTCTTGCGTTTTCTATTCGAATCTCTTCACTGGAACAATTCCTATCCTTTTGGATTTTTGGCGGGTATCTCGGACCCACCGCATAGCCCTAGTTCGTAGCCGTTGGCAAATAGCCACCATCTGCGGGTGGGGGCGGCTGGGACGCGTTGCGTGCAATTGATCGACCGCTGCAGAGGGTGCTACGGTGAAATACCCGTCCTCGCAGCACCCAACATACTGTACCATACCATACACCACCACCCCACCCCAAACCCCCAAAATCCACCAAAAATTCCGCTATTTCGACGAAAGCATACAGCAACGTATCCCGTTAACGAACATCAAATTGTCTTCAACATTTTCTCAGCATTTCGCCTTGATTTCAACGGATAATACCGTATCACCGAATCTTTTTCCGAAAATGACTGGAACCACCAAAAATTCATTTTTTGATAGTTTTTCTTCCAATTTGGCAACGTTTTGAGAGATTTTGACCAATATTAAATCGGTGACAGTATAAAAGCCTTGATTTTTGTAATAGCCCCCGATTGACTACGATCAGCGCCTATACACTGTGGCTCCCCACCGCGCGAGTGAACGGTCGTTCTCAAAAATAGCCCTTCCACGGGCTTCATTGTTTAATTTCCAACGCAAAATTTCATTATATTATTCATTTCGATTGCCGTTCAATTTCAAACGGATTTATAACTTTATTTTCAGTGCCAGATGGCTATGACCATGGACGGTATGGATTATGACGATGAAGATGAGGCCCGACTTTTGCACGATAACCAGGGCGAGCTCTTGGATTATGCAGATGAACAGGTTCGATTTTATTACCATTTTTTCATAGTTTTCTTATTAAAACTTTGCCATCTAGCCTCTATAAATTTCTTTTTTAGTTTCACGATGATGATATCGACGCTGCCATTATGGCTGTTCCAAAAGCCGTCCATCAGTGCAATGTTTGCAATAAGATATTCGTGAATATTAAAGGTATACATGGGTTGAATGATCGCAACCTTTCGTTGCAGGGCTGCATCAGCATTCCGTGATTCATACTGACCAGAAGCCTTTCCAATGCGATATATGCGGAAAGATGTTTCGATTCAAATCAAATCTGTTCGAGCATCGTTCGGTACACAGCGGTTTCACTCCTCATGCCTGTCCATATTGTGGAAAGACCTGTCGCTTGAAAGGTATTGTGTGAATCTCGTATATAATTGTTGTCCCTATCTAGGCAACCTCAAAAAGCATCTGAAGACGCATGTGAGCTCGAAGCAAGAGCTGGAGGCCGCATGGAAGCCATTTGCAAGGTAACTTTTTAGAAGACGTCGATTTCGATATACGCTAGTTCCTAAACGATTTTGGTTAATTTAGCAACCGTCGCCCTCCGCAGGATATTCCTGACGATGCCATCATCGTTAGGGGGTCTGGTGACCCGATGTTCACTCCTCCTTCGAGGCAGAGGATGTAAGAGAATTTTCATTTGTTTTGAATCTTGAGTTTTTTAGTTCGAGAAAGCTTGGCCTTGGCGAGACACCGCGTGTGTGGATAGAGCGCATCAAGAAGGGCGATCTTCTGCCTTCAATGAACATTGAGGACAAGGTTTGTATAAATTTAGCGGGAATGCTCGTCGTTCTGCTTAATTTCATGGTAAATTTATGCGCTTTAGTTCCGCCGACTCGATGACCTGATGCGCCAGGCTGAGTTCAGCAGATTTAGCATATCTGATCTCTTTGAATATGCGAAGCCAATTCCTTTCGAGAGGTAACATAATATAGCTTTCTTTACGCTTTTTTTTTCTAGGTTTGATTGTCCGTTCTGTAAAAGCGTCTTCATCACGTTGCGTGAATGCTTGGAACACATGGAGCTCACGCATCCCAATATGCGAGACGAGAAGATTCTTTACTGCAACGTAGGTTTCCTGTTGCCTCCTCGAATGGGTATTCGTTTAGATTTCAGTTTTCCTAAAGATAAAAATTTGTTTAGACATGCTTGAAACGCTTTGCCGACTTGAAATCGATGGAGCAGCACGAGAGCTATCACAAACGGGTCAATTTGCTGATTGCGAACAACGAGTTGCACATCCCCGAGCCGGAAATCCTCGTCCCGGACAGTTCGATGGCCGATGGAGAGTACATTGATGATGCACAGGAATATATGTAAATCCCGTGCCTTCTATCGAAATTCGCGCAACGTTTCGCAAATTTTGATTCATAACTGCCGCTTGTAATATTACGGATAGCACACTGTTTCTGTCAAACCCGCCTTTTTCCTGTGAACCAAAGTGCTTTTCATATTGAAAAATTTCCCACGTTGTTTCACGTTACCATTAATGTCCCCGTTTCACAACGATGCCCTACTATCACTTGACCGCGACCCTCGACATAAGTGCCATTAATTTGTTTGCTAATGGTTTGCCAATCCCGGAACTGACCTTCCCCTTCGATTTACCGGTATTCCGTTTATCCACTGTCGACGCTCCACTACTCCATAAGGCTTTACGGAACTGATTAGTTATTAACGTCCCTCTAGCACCGGTTTATATTGTCAACAAGTGCAAACCGCGACACTAGCTGGCTCTGGCCAAACGTGTTAGTACCCTATATTGCACCCTATCGCCTCAACCCTCAGCTGGATTAATTGTGATATATATTTACTGCTAAAAACGACCTTGTTCGCCTTTGTTGCTCGTTTAAAGCCCTCATTATCGCCAATGTCGTCAGGTGTGCCCTCGCTTTGTCTGGTTATCTGTCAAAGTTATAAATAAGGTTGTTTCAGCAATGTCAAACATGGACGCAGAAACAAAAAAAGGAATCGGGAGTTGACAGATCCGATTACACAATCTTACTGCTCGTTGGGGTATATCAGAAGAGAACGGTAGAGGATTTGAGTTTAGTGTAGGCACTTTTAGCCCGGGGAGGCCGTTCAAAGGCCGTAGGGCAATAGTCGTAAAGTGAAGACGGTATCCGGGGGCATTCAGTTGGAACGCGAGCCAATATTATTTGGCAGATGAGAGGGAACCCGACCGGTTATGTTTTCGGAGACCAGGTGAACCTGGGAAGGTTGGAGGGCTCGTAGACCGGGCTAGTAGCTCTCCTCCTTAGTATATTATTTCGGCGGTCCCCTTTACTTCATACAACATTTTTTTAATATCCACTGCACCCTCATTCCCCTCATGGTCACTCCTTTAGGGCCCATCCATTATTGCAAATGATGGTGTTTTGGGCAGCCCAGTAGCACCCCCTGGGGAGTCCATTGTCATGCTCGACACATGTCCAGTTGTTCATCGCGGCTGCCCATAGTATGCGTGTGTAGTGTATGCCCTCCTTCGAACTTCTGCTGCCACCCCTAGCACCTCGAGATCCATCTTAAATATACGGCCAAAGATTGCAGTCTTTTTGCTGGGCCCTCAGGAGCTTCCGACCCTGGGCTCAAACACAACCCGATGCATTTTTCCCATGCGACTGTTTGGTGGGCTGGCTGGTGCTTTGGGAGGTCGGCCACTCGAGGATCTGTTTGCACGCATTTGCATGTGATCCCTTTCTCGTGGATCATCTAATGAATCCGTTCCCCACAACCCGACGACAGCTGCATTTTTTTGAGTCTCTAAATATCTTTTGGTTTTACCGTAGTTTTTGGCAGCTTTGAAAATTTTTATGACCTAATTTTCCCCTAAAACAGCTTGGTTAAAGATGCTAGAGAGACTCTCCTCGGCGCACCTTTCCCGAGCGTCAGCCAAAGCAAAACTTTCGGCATATCCGTGTCCAGATCTAAAGGCGTGAGGAAGCGCCCGGGGCTCCCCGACGTCTTATCTACCTCAACATTTCGACAACGCTTCCGATTTACGACCACCTCGTCCTCATTAGGTAATCGGCGTCTTTTCCTGCTTCCCCGCTAGTGCTCCATGAATTTCCATAATTTTCCTTCTAATAAGGTCGAATGCACGCTGCAAACTTTGCTGCTACTTGCTTTTTTATTACTTAGCAACCTTTGGTGCATTAAATTAGACGGGCGAGTTTTTAGCCCTCAGGCAGGTTGATTCCTGGGGCGCGGAATAGCAGTGACAGTCCCCAGCCCCAGGCTTTATCATGTCGTAATGTATTTCGCTATCCCTTTTGCAACACAAACACTCATTTGTTTTTATCTTTTATTTTTGTTTATAAATAGAAGATTTCTGAAGTTTATAAATAAAAAAAATAGATATATCTGCAATAATACATTATCTCCGTGTTAAAGTAAAGTTTTTCCAGGTATATAAATGCGTAAGACAGTCTACATTTGTTCGGCGCCGAACTGTGATTACGAGACCTCACTCTATGGAAATATCAAACGGCATGAGATCAACGAGCATGGCATCACGAGTGGGCCCTCGCGACGGGAAGCTGCGCAAATCCACACGTGCCTTTCTTGCCCAAGCAAATTCTCCACGGCGCGTGCGCTGAAGCAACACACGCAGCGTAATCACGAAGGCGTTCAGAGAGCTTCCAAGATCACATGCGAGATTTGCGAATACTCAGCTGCCACACAGCAAGCCTTAACTCAACATTTTCAAGAAAAACATGACAAAACGTATGGTTTATTTGAAGCTTGATTATAATATGGAAAATCTAGTTATGAGCTCTCCGTGACATCGGTGGAGAATGTTGACGTTTTCAAGCAGTGGCTAAAGCTTACGGAGAATCAATCTTGCTCATCCTTCTACCTTCGTCGCACTTCGGGCCAAAATAAGTATTATCGCTGCAATTATGTAAACAGAGGACGTGATGATGGTGTTTCTCCGAGCTGCACAGCGTTTATTCAGGTTTTCCTATAACTGATTGTTAATGACTTACGTCCAAATTCTGCAGACAACTACTCATGATACTGGAGAGCTTACGGTGAAGTATTGTGACAAGCATTCGCATGACTTTGATCCGCGATTGCTAAATATGGAAGGCAGTGCCGTTGAAGACAAAATTGTCAGCTTACTTGAACTCGGTACAATCCAGCCAATAAAATAAATAAAACAAGTTTCAGGAGTCGAGAACAAGACCATCATTAATGAATTACAAGCCCCGTACCTTCACGAAGAACGCCCACTTTGCCATGACTTTTACGTCACACTAGAAGATGTGCGGCGCGTCAAAGAACGCTTCCAGCTTATTCCTGGTAGAGCCCATCAAGAAGACGTGATTTCGCTCCAAATGTTGCTGGAACAGTGCAATGATGATATGGTGGTCTACTACCAGCCAGCACACGCCCCTCCGTCGGCAAATGGCTTTCTACTGAGTAAACCTTCAAAATTAAAATTATCTCTCATAGATTTCATGACTCCACTTCAAAAACAATGGCTAATGAAATATGGTGCGCGGGGCGTGGTGCTGGATGATACCCATGCAGTGACCACTTATACAATGAGACTTACTACAATGCTCGTAATTGACCACCACGATCGTGGCCTGCCGGTCGCCTTCCTGCTCAGTGCTCAGGTCCGAGAAGCTGACGTCCGAGTCCTCTTTGAAAGCATTCTGTAAGTTAAATCTGGAAAGATTAATATTCTAAAACTTTTAGTTCTTTTTTCCCGGAATTTCACCCGGAGTTTCTAATGAGCGACGATGACAGCGTTTTCTGGAACGCTTTCAAAGCCGTCTTCCCGCATGCACGCACCAGAAAGTCACTGTGCAAGTGGCATCAATTGAGGACACTGCTCCGCAACAGCGTAAAACTAAACGACGTTCGATTTGGATAAAAAACAATTATATCTTCTTCAGGGAAAGCTAAAGCAGGAGCTGATGGATCGACTGAAGTTGATTTTTAATCTAACTGATCTCGATGAGTTTTCACACCGAATTTCTGACCTCTACAGCTGGCTGGAGGTGCACGAAGAACACGATTTTCTCGCATACTTCACAGTAAAAAGAATTTTCAAGGCCAAATCTTTTATAGAAAAAGCATCTATCGCGCCAGGAAGAATGGGCTGCATGGGCTCGGATCGATGCTCCGTTCTCTACGTCAATGGCTTCAGAGACATTCCACCGTCGGCTAAAGGGAGAAATACTTTCGGGGAAAACAAACGGACGACTCGACACACTCGTACACCGGCTAATGGAATACCCTATCAAGTACAGAGCTCATCTAGCAGTGCAAGATGTTCGCTACTCAACCACCACTAAACGTCAAGCAGAGACCAAGCGTAGACACAAGCGTGCCGTTGAAGAGTGCCCTGCGAATATAATCAAAGAAAGTCAAAACACCTACAAAGTCCCTTCATCCGATCTGCAGTCGACTCAAATCTACTCCGTTGTGCAGTATCGAGCTTGCCCATGCGACAAAGTATGGAGCAGGCTATTTTTTCTAAATCAAATTAAGGAGTTAAATATGCACTGCTCTCAATGTGCGGCGTGCCCGTATTCATGGAAATGTGGCTGTCCCTCCAGCACCATGTCGGGAGTGTGCTGTAAGCACGTGCATATGGTCCACCTCAAATGTAATTGTGAACTCAAAAAACTTAGCTGTTTAGTTGCGCCCGATAATAATTCTTTGGACATCACTGACGGAGGCCCGGGGTTGGATCATATCGAAATTGCCGCCTTCGATGATGTCGAACATGCCGAGAATCTCGTTGAACAAAACAGGAATCAAGAGTTTGTAATATTATAGCAACAAAATATCAATAAATAAGGAACGATAAAGAAAACGCTGCGCCAAAGGAGAATCCGAATAAGCAAACCACACTCGCTGCTGAAATTAAGTACGCCAAGGAGAAACTACGCAACGTAAGTTAGTATACATAAGGTATAAACTTTTTTAGAACCTCGCCGGACTTCGGTTTGATGTTCTAGCGTACCAGGGTCAGGCTGAACAAGACTTAGAACTCCTCCAAAATGTCAACGAAGAGATTGAGAAGCTTACTCAGAAGTTCAAAAATGATATGGCCTCTAGCTCGCGGCTGGCTCTTCGAGACGAACGAGACGGCCCGATCCGCGAAGCAGCGGCCCGATTCCAACACGAACGTCTAGAACGTCGCACAGAGCATAATAGAACAACGGCTGCAAAGCGGAAGGCTCAATGAAGTAGTTTTGTTACAAATTTGTTACTTTGTTACTTGTTACCTTATTGTTATCCCATGTCGATAAATTTTCACATGGCGTGCACATCAGAAATACTTCTATTTATAAACAAAAATAAAAGATAAAAACAAATGAGTGTTTGTGTTGCAAAAGGGATAGCGAAATACATTACGACATGATAAAGCCTGGGGCTGGGGACTGTCACTGCTATTCCGCGCCCCAGGAATCAACCTGCCTGAGGGCTAAAAACTCGCCCGTTTAAATTAGTCGAAGATCTAGAAACTTTATCCGAATTAGTCGAATTAAAATTAGTCGAATATCTAGAAACTACTTCGGTAACATGTCCTAAAAATTTTTTCTTAAAGTTAAGTCCGCTAGGTTGCCAAAAGTTTAAGGAAGATATTGTCCAGTTGAAAACTCTCAGCTAAGAGAACAGGACGAACAAGTTTTTGAGGGGAATGGATTTAGGGAAAATGAACGTGGGCCTTAGAAACCCTAAATTTAGTTTCGTTAGAAGCCGAATATACTCGTTTTTCTGCTCTGGGGTTTCCCCGATACCACTCGCTCCACCCAGGTACCGGAATTCGTTCATACCCATGCCCGCCCTGCGTTCAACACGTGTAATTCAATCCTTTGGCACTTGTGCCTGGGGTCTGGGTCTTTGGTGGTGTACGGGCAGATGGGACCCGGGGCACCATTTGATACACTTGTCTTTTGGGGGGTCCCGACTCCAAATGTTTGCGTTAGTCAAAAGCTTTGGCTAAAGCTTTTTCGGGCTCGCCATTTCCGGTGTGGGGTTTTATGCTGTTTTATCTCGTACGTTTAAGTTTAGCTCTTACGTGTAATACCGAGTTGGAAGGTAAGTTCGTCTCCGACATTTTAAAACGTGACCAAGCCTCTAGGCTACAGAATTTGCCTTCCAAATTTGTAGAACCAGAAGCTTTCAAAGATCTTGTTTTTAGTGAGCTGGACTGTAGTAAATGATCCAAAACACAGCTCATACAGCTACTTTGAAATCGGCACAGGAGACTTTCTCGACTACCGCATCACTTCCCCTGCCAATAAGACTTAACCAAAATCTATTGTTTCACTGCCACCAGCGCACTGGTTATCTCCAGCCGTTTCTTTTGTGGCCGACGACTTTTCAGTCTGCGTGCCCCAAGCCCCCGTCCGTTGCGTGGAATACCACGGACGGGGCGACGACGCGAGAGAGACCTGGCTCTCAACGACACCACCCTGAATAAACATATTCACACCGCGGCTGGATGCGGGGATATGCTGGAATGGATCCTCTTTACATACTACCCTTCCACAAATCCCCCCTCGACCCTCGCAAATCACGCCTCGACTGTGTCAAGTGGCTTGTTCTTATGAACTTGAGGAGGATTTGATTTTTTTAGTTTTACTGAGGTTCCGTATTACAGTATTTCCTCTAATAGCCCAGGGCTTCTATTTTTCTAATGATGGGTTTGATTTTTACGACTTAATATCGAAAATTCCGGATAAAATTTATCAATGCCATCGGGTTTTAACAGTTAAACTTTCTAAGACTCCTGATAATACGAGGACAACGCATCAGAATTTACGAAGAATGCCTATTCACATTTTTTTGAATTTAAGTACAACTTTGATGGACGTTACCAGTAGAGAGGAGTGATTTATATTATCTAAAGCACGATTCGTGATGTTTCCTATTAAAAACTTACTTTTCGATCTAGGATTCTCGTTCTCTTCGGAAAACTTGCAAGCTTTTTGGTTTCCTTTTG
This sequence comes from Mesorhabditis sp. LJ9110, assembly GCA_038088335.1. NCBI lineage: Eukaryota > Metazoa > Nematoda > Chromadorea > Rhabditida > Rhabditidae > Mesorhabditis > Mesorhabditis sp. LJ9110. Next base: position 303,317 of record JBBGBA010000022.1, on the reverse strand, counting down.
CCATCGCCACACTCGATCTATCCACCACTCCCCTTTACGTCCCCAATATTTACATCCGATTATTTGCATAACCGTTTTTGATACCAGCCCCAAAATCTTGGCCTTCAGATGATGACAAATTGTATAGCCAGTACATCATTCCATCTCGCCAATGGCCACAGAGACATTTGACTAACCCCCACAAAAACCCCGGCCGAGACCGCGCACCCACCGCGCGGCCAGCTGTAGACAAAAACGTGGTGCCGATTTTTTGCGGGGCCGGGACCAGCTAGACGGGAATCTGAGGGCATACGATAGTATCAGCTCCTCATTCTACCCAGGGGATGGCGGAAATTTTGAATTTTCTCCTTGACTCGAAGTGGGAGGCAAACACTTGCTGGGGCAATGGACCCTGACACCTTGCGGGCTGCTAACACCGCCCCTATTGCCTTTGTCTCACTAATCCAGATTTATTCCCCCGGAAATCTAGCTGGAGTCTTCGAAATTTATCGGTTTGTAGGTCTTAAAATTCTTAGGATGGTCTCGGCGACGAACTATGATTTGAAGCCTAGTATTGTGCATTAATGAAATGTTCTTGAGAGTAATTTTGTCCAAAATTATACGATGTGTTGCCATTAAGGTACGCTTGATGAGTATTTACCACTTGAAATATAGAGTTATGCATTAAGAAAAGTTTTAGGCTGCTTATCAGATTTGTATATTTTTCTTTCAATTAGAATAAATTAGTTTCTGTAAATCAAAATTAGAGGTAAGAAAAAGTTAAATTAAGATCGGATTTAGAAAGCCTTATAAAGCTTTAGCTATATTTCAGCGCAATAGATTACGCATTAATAAATCCTCGTAAATTCCTTATTTTCGTACCTTAGGCAAGAACGAACATTCCTGTTTTTAATAATTTGTTTTTTTTGCCGCTATACCTTTAACCACGCTACAAAGCAAACAATCGCCTCCCTTGATTCCTCCCGCCACTACTACGCTCTGGATTTCGGAGGTAATTCGGTGAATCGCCAAATTTGGCGACCCTGAAAGCAGCACCGCACCCCCAACACAAAAAGCGCCCCTCGGATCCCATTTATCGGGGCCCGTTTTTATTTTCTTTGCACTGCAGGTGAAGCATTTGCATAGCCCACCTCCCACACCAACAAGTCGTAAATGTTCTCTTTCCGGGTTTGACTCTTGACGCCCCTGGGGCTGTAAAGCAACGGTTTTCATTTTGAGGAGGCTGGAGGGGGTTTCGAGGCGTTGGATGAAAATTGGGCGCCCCCTTGATGTGCGATTCCCGGCCTTGGGCGGATTTTTCCGGGCTACCAGCGTATCTTGCAATTTTCTCGGGGTCTCGAGGGGGATGATGTGGGTGTTAGTAAATGCTAGCTGCGCCAAGGTTGTTGTAGTAGGAGATAGCTTTTGAGATCGTGTCACGATACCAGCTTAGTTGCTTCTAGCCGCATTTCTCAATAAAAATGGAAATCCTAAGGAAAGTGTGCTTACGGCAGTGTTTGCATTGCATTTCAATATTTCAGGTCGTGGAGAGCGTTTGAGTTTATGTAGGTGCGAAATGGTCTCTGGATTCCTGCTAGGCTATCGGAGTCTTGAAAAAGTGTTATTGCTATATTAAATTAAGTTTTTATACAAATATCCCTTAACCCGTTTTGAATGGAGTATATTAGCATATACCGTAGCCAGAGTACCCCAAAAAGAACGCAAATGGTTGATTTTTCTATTTTAATTTGCGAGGCGAGCTTGCATTTTCAACCACTGTATGACCCTCAAAAACAACCTCAAAAACTCTCCCCGCTATCGCCCCCTGGGGTGACAAAATTTTAAGGGTCTATGCCCAAATCAAATTCCCCCAGAAACGCATGCGACTCTCCCAGCTTCGCTTCTTTCTGCCTCACCACCGACTTCCCCCGATTCCCACCCCTATTTTCCAAATTTGAAATTGATTCTCGGATCCTCGAGCCCCCAACTTTACAAACATTGCCCAATCGGCATTCCTTAGATCTATTAGATTAATGGTGCGGACCTAATCACCATGTTCCTGGCCAACCGGAAATCCCCGCGCTCGAACAGCCGTTCTCATTTTTAACGTGAGGCACCACCCCATTTGAGTCACACTCCCATTAGCCTACGGCGGTTTAAGAAGAGAATGGCAGTGGGTAGGTGAGTGTGTCGACTTCACACATGTCATGCATCACTCGCAGTGTCCAGGGCGGATGGGCCCCCTTGGAAATGGGTCCCATCGCGGTGTGGCCAACTGACCCAGCGATGGGCCACTCATTCTCGCGCGGGGCTACTGAATGCTGTTCCGGCGGGGGTAATTAAATTTTGGGGGCGGCAATATGTTGTGTCGTTTTATGCGCTTTTGTGTTGTTGGGGGGATATTGTTGGGTATATGGGGGTTGATTGTTAGGGACAAACTTCTTTTATGGTGCCATCTGTTGAGGAAAGCAAGTTGGGCAAATTCATGAAAAGTTTTGCATGAAAATTACCTCTTTCGTCGCTGGTCTTTCTGATATAGAGCATTTTTCATGTTTATTTTTGGGCCATTACGGCTATTCTTTTTGCATCTGGCTACCTGGATAAAGCGCCGTATGCAAATGATGAAATTTCAATGGGCTTTAAAGCCACAAAAATAAGGTATATAACGTTATTTTTAATAAAAATCTGATAAAATTAACGTCTCTCTAACCTTGGAATACCCCTAACTACCTCATTTCTGGAACCTAACATTCTTTCACTTTTCTGGTATCTCCTGAACTTGATTTGTAGCTAGTAGCGCAAAGGTCTACGCAAACAAGTTGCAGAGAAATTATCAATTTATACACTACGACTTTCGAAGCTTCACTAACGGCTATTTTTTCTAATTTTGTAAAATTTCTTGACTTCCGGACCTCAAAAAACAAGCCGTTACTTTTATTATGCATCGTTAGGACAAATTGCTAGCCTTCAAAATACACCCCCGAGTAACCCACAAAAAAACCCCCTAAAGGCCGAATCCTTTGTCCATCACTCGGCACGCAATGCAGCTCAGCGGGATGCCCCCCAGCAGCCAGCTCATTTTTTATATATCTCGGCCGCTGGGCACATTTACCGCACAACCAAATCCCTGCCAAGATTCGCTATCGGAACTTTGATAGGGCACCCATAGGATATGCCAAATTAACGGCTCAAGATGCTACTCCGATTATGACTGCTCGCAGTAATGACCCCCCTTGGAGGTGGTGGCAATTCGGCTTGGACCGGCTGCCCCCAATCTCGACCCCTCTTGCCCACTCCATCGTTCCACCTAATTTCCCAGTTCGCATGTCGAGGGTACTTGATGCGTAATTGGCCATTCCCACGCACCTTCATTCGGTCCGGATTTGGGGCTTTTGATCAGAAGTGAAATGTTTTGAAGCTGGCGGACTTGGATAATTTAGCTGTAACTCTGAATTCTTCTTCTGGAACAATCTTTAATTCCGTATCTAAGCTATCGTACTCCTTTTAATAGAACCCCAAGACTATTAGCGTTTTTCAATCACCTCAAAAGCGATTTTTACGATGGAGGGTGGTCTCAAAATCCAGAATCGCATATTTTTCAGCAGTCGAAAATACTTAAAGGGATGCCCAACCTTTTCGGGCTCAAAAAGCAAAAGCCGTGCCGCGGGCGGGGGTCGAACCCGGGACCCTCGTTTTGTAGGCCTGGATGATATCCATTAGGCCATAGTGGCAAGCCATTGGATGGGATGAGGACGCCACAAGAGGGAAAGGTGGCGGAATTCTGTGCGGCAAGTTCCCCATTGCTGCACAAAATCCGCGCGTCATCTGTACAGTCCGGAATACATAACTATATATTTGCCGCCAAAACCTTGGGTATCCCTTTAAGATAAGAAGTAAAGTCTACAGTTTTTGAAAAATTCCATCGGTTTTCACCACTCTAAGCTGCGAAAACTTCTAATAATATCAAAACAATTCATAAATAGAATTCTTAGTCATATCGTTCGAATTTTAACCCCAATACGGCAAGGAGATATTAGGCCTAAACTCAAATGCTATGCTATCATTTCCGAAATCCCAAGTCTCCTATAAATTACCACGGCCCCTGCGAAATTTCATCTTGTACCACACCCCCAACCCTTTATCACTAGAATCCCAGGGTCAATGATATTAATCAACGGATTATGACCTATGCAAATAGCCACTGCCCTGAACGGAACAAGCCGCTTCCCCCTCCCCTCTCTCTAATACTGACTAGTGATGAGCCTTCATTCTGATCGTAGCCCCCTTCCCTCCAAATTTGGCCGAACCACGATGATGAGCCATTCCCCGCGGATCTTTTTGACCACTGGCGAACCATCCGGCCGCGGAAAAACACGACGATTCAACCCTTTTTCCAATTTCCGGCTAGTCGTGTTTTTGGGGAATCGGGATTGTACACCATTTTCCGGGATTTGCATACAGTAATTTGTGCTTCGTCTAATTTTTGAAGACGCCTTGAGTCCCGCATTTTTTTTGGGTTTTCATCAATCACATTGATTTTGAACTGTTTCTGCTCCTCCGCTCAAATCCACAGTTTGAAGCCTAAATTAAAGCGTTTTTCTTATTTTCTTCAAGCCTAAATTCATTTTCCGTGGGTCTACTGAAGTTAGGTTAATAGCAGTTTGGTTTTGCGCTCTGTTCGAAGTTAATATCTGACTTCTTAAGTGGTTCCCCGGGCGGCTTGTTTGGACTTGTTCCACCACCAATACTTCCTTAAACATATGCATTTCGCGGCGCTCTCTTTGAAAATCTTCCTCAAGCTTTTCAGTGGTTCATATCATTTTTCAGAACTTCCCCACCTGCCAAACCACTTATTTTTCACCCTAGAATGTGAACCGGTAAGCGTTTTTTTTATCGCAAAAACTGGGTATGCTGGAAAGAACGCGCCCCACCCCATCTCCAGCTTTTCCAAAGGCATCTACCGCAAAAAAGCGCGCGCTTCAATGTGATAACGGGGCGATCGTAAAAAGGAAAGGGGGGCGAAGAAGCACGAATCGAGGCGTCGTTGCCCCCTCATCATTCCCACCTACCCTATTTATTGCAGCCGACAACAGCCGTTTCAGATGTAAATGGGGCCCGCGAGAAGGACGTATTCCGAATATTTGTCGGCCAGCGAGGTATTGCTGGAGGAGCGCGAGTTGTCGGCGGAGAGTGAGAGCCCGACGAAGTAAGTGAAAAATCAGGAAATCGGAGCTGAAGTTTTTCTATAGTTATTTTTTTATGACAGTACGTTGAGTTAAACCTTGACGCTATTAGGAGATTTCCGATACCTTTGGCAAAACAGGTTAAAAAATGGTTTATAAATATAAAATATTTGGGTTTCCACCACATGCGCATATGTGGTAATAAACTTATTTATTGCCCAACTATTTTATATCCACTTATATTAAGCTGAAATTTCAATCAAATGTCGAAAAATAGTTAAAATACCGAAGAAATACTTCCAAATCACTGATAAATCCTTGCCAGTTTAGTACTGCTTCGTTATAAAAATTACCGTATACCTTATGCCATCAGCATTAGATGGCGTGTACGATTAAATTAGCTTTTTTAATATAGTATCACCTCCCTTAAATATTGTTTAATATACCTGCCCTTTCAGCTCCCTAAAATCGCGAACATCCCTCCTCCGTAAAACCAACGCTATCGAGCCATGCACCTGGCTGCCCTTCCTCCTCGCCGCCCTTCTCATATTTATTTTTACCGGTGAGCCACTTCATTTATTCATCACCATCACCCCCCCGCAACATCGCTTCCAAAAACACCACCCATCACTACTAAAATTATGCTTGCAGCCACCGTAATGTTTGTTGTATTGCTGATGGTTAATACAAGGGATGTTGAAGATTATCAGATGCCTAATTCATCATTATTATGGCAAGATAATCAAGAGGTATCCATTGATTCAAAATTGCAATTAATCTCATGAATCTTCAGCTCTCCGAATTATCCAAAGCGCTTCAAGAGTCTTTTAACGCTTCTGAAATCTTGTCCAGCCTAAAATATCTGGCTCAAGGGATTCATATCGCCGGAACTAGAGATAATGCCTATGTGATGAAGTGGATTGCAGAGAAGGTAACATTAAAAAACTAAAATGATCCTTAATTTAGTACGAATCGTTTGGGATCCCGGTGAAACTGTACAACTACACCGTTCTACTTAACTATCCAAACTTTATGAAGCCAAATACAATTCATGTAAGCCGTAGAACGTTACTAACTTAAGCAATTGCAGCTGAAAAACGAAAATACCGATGAATGGCAACTTCTGAGCGACGGGTTGGCAAGCGCAGTAGCTGCAGAGAAAATCAGGGATCAGGTTTATTGAGGAAAACTTTGGATAATAATACTGTTTCTAGCAAATCGACCGGCGTGGTATGTTGTGGTGGAATGCATATTCGGGAAATGGATCCTTTGAGGGGCGGATCGTGTATGTTAATTACGGGTTTAAGAAGGATTTCGACACCTTGAAACAGGTAATTTCCCAATGTTGACCGGAAAAATGGTATTTTTAGCGCGGTATCGACATTAATGGCTGTATAGCTTTGATACGATTAGGTGCGCTAAGCCGCTCGGAGAAGGTGGGCGTTTTTACATATACTTAAAAACTTGCGTTTAGGTGCGCGAGGCAGAAAAAGCGGGCGCGGCAGGAGTTATATTCTTTTCTGATCCGCTTCATCACGCTTCTGTGGATCCCAACTTGGTAAGATCAGTTGAAATTAAAATTAAAACCTCAATGTAGAATTTTCCGAACGATACCTTACTGCCCGGAAGTGATGCCCAGCGAGGAAGCCTGCTAGGTACTGTAGGAGATCCCGAAACTCCAGGATTGCCATCCCTACCTTATGTGTCCCGATATGAAACGCTTGACGGTATGCGGGAGCAGGTGGATTTCACAAATATGATTTTAAATCATAAAATCAGGGCTTTATTCCAACAATACCGGTGATGCCAATCGGATATGAGGATGCTACAAGAATCATGCACTCGCTAAATGGTGGACCGGTTATGGTATGATCTCAGTTCTAGCGAGGATACGAATAGTTTCTAGGAACCTTCCTGGCATGGAGGACTCGACACAACCTATCGCTACACTGGAAGTCATCTATTTAGGCTGACAGTACAGTAAGCTGCGATAAAAAACAATAACTCTATTTATTTTAGCTCAAGCCATGTCCATCGTACCATCACAAATGTTGTCGCGACCATTAAAGGGATGGAAGAGCCAGACCGTTGGGTGATGGCCGGAAATCATGCGGATGCTTGGACTTATGTAAGAGCTATCGGGATTTTAAGGCTTAAATTTTCTAGGGTGCCATCGATCCCCTTTCCGGAACCGCCACAATGATTGACATGGCCAAGGCTTTTTCTAGGCTTCCACCACCTAGAAGGTAGAGCCATTAAGAAATCAATATATAATTTTTGCGGTTTGTAGAACCATTGTTTTCTGCCACTTCGACGCAGAAGAATTTGGCCTTATCGGGAGTACGGAATATCTGGAGGAGTTTGCTAACGGTAGGTCTGACTAAACAAATCTGGAATAGAAACCACCATCTGCTCTTACTATTCTAAAAAATATAAAACATTTTAGTACTAGCAACTCGCGCGGTAGCCTACATAAATGTCGATCACATCCCAGGCAATGCTACTGTAGATGCTAGAAGTGTCCCACTGCTATATCGACTGTTAGCTGATGCTTCATCTAGGTATATGAGCAACTCTGGCGCTAATTTCACTAATTCAGGGTACCGCAACAAAACAGCAAGGAGCTGGCTTCCGGAAAAGAGACTCTTTTTGACTCTTGGATCAACTATAGCCCATCCCAAAGTGTCTACAATGGAGATAGAAGCATCCCGGAAATCGCCCCTCCCACGCTGGGTAGTGATTATCAGGTAGTACCGCCCACAAAAAACACTAAAGACAGACGTTCAGCGCTTCATTGCCTACCTCGGAGTCCCGGTGGCTGATCTGAAAATGGAGAGCCCACCCGCGAAGTCTTATTCCCTCTACCATACTATGCATGATATCCCCTACTTGGTTGACTTGCTACACCCAGAAGGAAAAGCTCTAGTTTCGATGGGCCAGATGTGGGCGGAAACAGTATTTAGATTGGCGAATGACTTGGTAAAAAACTAAAGGCTTCTGAGAGGCTAATTTCCGATCTAGATTATTCCATTGAATGTCATGGACTATTCGAGAGCTCTACAAAGCATGAAGGCGAAGACCTTTCAATTTTTGCGGAAGATTGCGCCGTTTAAGGTTGTTATTTTTATCTTATTTGTAGCATCATCTATTCAGAACTTTGATCCGATAACCACAAGTATGGAGAATTTGGATGATGCTTTGCAGAGGTTGGCAACAATCGCGAATTGGTTGGAGGTAGTGGTGGCGGTAAGTTTTTGGGGTTTTTTCGAACGCAGCCACTTTCAATTCGATTAGGTTGCTTACAGTTTTGAGATGATGTTTGATTTTTAGGACGTCAGCCACGGTACTCGCGGACTAACGCCAATCCAGGTGGAACAGCTCAATTCTCGGATCTCACAATTCGAAAGAGTATTCTTGGATCCCCTGGCCCAATCACCCCTTCACAAACATCTTCTCTATTCACCAGCCAAATACCCTGTGCCGTCTGGCGTCTTCACAGTCATATCCGACCTCTCCATTCAGCTTCTTCATGAAAAGGATTCTTTGAATAGGACCAGCATTTACAAGGCAAGTATTCTGTTGCGATTTCATGGATGTTGGCTTAGGCAGAATCAGACTAATCCCTCAAATCAAAGTTATTACTACAAATATCGTATTTTCACGTCATTTTACAGCTTGAAAACCCCCGACAACTAGCTATCATTACTTCAGTCAACCTCCATTTTTTTTCAGGAAGTCCTTCATGCTGTCAGTCGCCTACAATATTCCGTCGAAAAAGCAATTCACCTCTTCGATATCGACAACACCGGGTTCTAACACCAAATCTTAACCTCCATCTATTTTTCATGGCTCAACTACTTAGTATTTCAAGTGCTTTCTTGCGAATTTCCGGTTTTAAGGATCTCTCCACACACCCACCATGCATTTTATTCAGTTTTGATGTCTTATTGAATTTGATTCTTCTGTGATATTGACTTGTATTGATAGCAATAAAGTTCTAAATTTGATTTTGATGATCTGAACGACGATTAATGGAAAAATGCTTAGAATGATGGCTTTGATGGGCTTTTATTTAGGTTATGGAAGATATTGATTTGTTATTGGAGATTTTTCGAAATATTTGAGTTTTGGTGGCTTTCGAGAAAGGGGGACGACATGGACCTCTTCGAAAATTCGCGCCAGTCAGTCACGCTCTTCAGAATTTCGCCGTAGACCGGCTTGAAACGCTGATTCCGATGTGTTATATAGGCGGACTGTCGCGTTTGTGGTTTTTACGATTTTTGAAGTTGCAATCTGGCACCTGACAAACCCGCTCATCGGTCGTGTCTTTCGATGCCATGTTCGCAAAAGAAATGGCTGTAGAAAAGCATGGCGGTCATCTTTGTCTGCCCTCCAGCAGGGTGACCATATCGTGGGGCGAGCTGCGGATTGCTTCTTTGAATTTCGTGGCGCGCCTCCTCGAAAGTTTGTTGTCCCACATTCGTCGGTATTTTAGGATTGTTTTAAATCTTCTGATAGAGGATCCAAAAATGTACAAGATACTTCAAATTATAACCCAAATACTACAAATACTACAGAAATACTGTAATCTAAACTAGGGCTACGATCAAAAAAAACGTTTTCGACAAACAAAAAGGGGCGGTCAAGTGATGACAATGGGCATAGCGGTTAGGGGCTAGGGGCTAAGCTATGATCACCCACTGCCTTCGGACCAGCCCCATACACCCTTTGTCATCAAACCCCCTTATATAACCCTGCTCCAGCAGTGGTCCAGGTGCGGTGCGTTTCGGGGAGAGCCGGAGAGCGGTTGACCCCCGCCCTCAGTCCGCTCCCAGCTTTTGTATCTCGGCCTCCCATGAACCTAGAACCACTTAAAGACCACCAAAACGTTCGTCTTGGGCTGGCGAGTATTTTGGTATACATTACAAGCGCGTATCACTATCGGCATTTGAGCTACAGTAGGTGAAAGTCCGCCTGACGTGTAAAACTAGGGCCTTAAGAGCGAATTTTCTTTTTTGATAGCAACAGACTATGATTAACGGGTTTCAAAAATGATAATTAAGTAGGTTAGGAATCAGCTTTAAAACCATTTTTCCAGGTTTTTACCCGAAATTTTAATACTTTCCTATACCCAATTGAAGGCCGTTGGGGAAAAAAAGAGGTGATCCTCCTGGAGGTTGTACGCACGGGCGTACTTTGCTTAAAAACAAAAGCTTTCCAGTTATAATTTGAAGATTTGAAAAAAGAAACTTTGAAAGTGAAGAAAAGATTGGATTTGATTCTTCTGTGATATTTGACTTTTATTGATTGCAATAAAGTTTTAAATTTGATAATGATCCGCTGAACGTTTACTAATGGAAAAAATACTTAGAACGATTGCTGTGAGGAACTTTAATTGGGTTATTGGAGGTATTTAGTTTGTCAATGTAGTTCACGCAGTTGTTGCTCATCAAATTTTTGGGAGATTTTGTCCAACAAAATATATCAATTTTTTTTCCAATATATCAGGTTGTAGAGGTGGCTTCGTGGGCGTGCAAAACACTTAAACGGAATACCAGGAATGTTTTCAAACTTTACGGGTTGATTTTAAATCACCCTCCCTCCCTCATTTGACAAAATTCATGGCCCGGATCGCGACTTATTCACTATACCACCCTCTCCAGTGCCATTCAGCTTCTTCATCCAAAGGGTTCACCCCCACAAATCCCATATTAATAAGGCAAGAACCGTGTTGCGAATTCCTGAATATCCGCTGACTAATAAAAAGATTAATCCACGTCCAAGGCCTCAGCACCCCTCGAAAAAAGTGGTCGCCGGGAATTGGGCCTGGTAATGGGGGCTATTTCTGAGGCTTCTCTCTGATTCAGCGTGTGAATCACAGAGCACGCAAAAATAGCGGTGATGATGTGTCCTGTAGCAACAATTTGGTAGGCTGATTTATTATTTATTGAATGAAATTACATAAAAAGTAAGGACGTTTTTGAAGATTGACTTAATTAAAGCAATCGCGATCTTTCGTCAACTGCGACAATTCGATGCGCCCAGCGTCATAGACCTAAAAATATTCCGTCACCAATTTTGAATCCAAATCTCACTTTTCCATTTGAGCCCCCATTTACGACATATGTGGACGGGATGTCAAATGAGTTTTTGTACCAGCAGATTTTCATCTGAAAGAATTGTGGCGGCTAAAGGTGCCGGCAAAAGTATTTTTCACCCCCATGCCGCAGCGATGATAGATGTTGAACTTTGACATCATTTTTCGGTCCGATTGGCCGGTGCCCGAGATTTTGAATTGGCCATTGTTATCGGTTTTCACTTCGGCCAGCTTATCATCGGTGGTCCCTGTAAAAAAATGTGAGTGGAAAGCCGAGAAAATAATATATTGCGATTTGGATCTGGATTCGATTCACTAAAACGCAGTTGAAAATATTCACGAAAACATTACTAGGCACTTCTAAAGATAATCTAGAAAAATTCGGTGCGGAAAACCCCCCAATACTATGCAAAAAAGAAATTATGGAATTTCGAAAACGTGAATTTCAAAATTGGGAACCTCAACTTTATGAATTTTCAGATTTTAATAGCAAATCCAGTGAAGATGGCACCGAAACTGAATTCAACAAATAAAAATCTCAAGATTGTGTTTTTCACAGAATTTTTATCATAGTTTGTTACCAATTAGCCGCTGAAATCCAGCCTCTTTCTTATAAGAAAGGTTCTAAGTAGCTTATTCACTCCCACCCATTGTTGCCTTATTTCCAGTTTACGTTTCCTAATCCTAATCCCTTTTTCCAAGTACTTTTGGCCTGCCCACCTGGCCTCAATCAGGAAATGCGCTTCTGCAGCAAAAAAAAGCGATGGCCAAAAACGGGCTTTACAATGTTCCCATCCGGCTTTTTGTGGGTTTGTACGAGGGTGTGAAAGAGCAAGAAATTGTTGCAGGGTTCTACTCACAGGTATCCTTGTCATAGAGCTTCACACGAAGATCGCTCACTGGTTTTCCGTTGCAGAGTACAGTCCCAGTAGCGGCCACTGATTGTGATGTAGCCGAGATGAAGCCGAAAAGTGAGAGAAAGACCAGGAATGTCAGCATTTCGAGCCGGATGAGGTTCAGCTTTGAGCTTTAGGGCTTTCCCCCACTATTTATAAATGTTCCCTGACGTCTAGTTGCCAAGCTACCAAAACCGAGCTTTTGTCTTTTTTGTGACTTCGGACTCGCTAAGACTATGTCCTCCTCTGTAAATATAGCTTAAAATGGGGATGTTGGGTGATATTGAAGATTTTTGATGTGACACAGCTTATTCCATAAAACTTAAAATTCTGAAGAAGTGCGGTCTTTTAAAACTGCTGAACGAAACTCTTTAAAAAAGTAGCCAAAATGAGGTAAATCGGACCTTTTAGAGCAAATTTTCTTCAAATCGTAGTCGTTCAGAAATTTTTGAAAGATGGTTTTTTTTAAAAATTTGAAGCTCCATTTAATGAGCTCCACCTCGTAAAGCTCCTTCTAAGAAAATGTCATCTTCTGTAAATACCGCCGATCCATTGTGTTGTTTTCCTTTAAAGATACCTTCAAGAATGCACAAGTTGTTATTTATTGGAATTTGGAAGGGGGGAAGGGGGGTTTTTGGGGCTTCGACTTTCGACTACACCTATTTGCTAAAAGAGGTAGTCGTATGAAAAGGTTACCGGGGGATATTGGGGAGATGCCATTTAGCTGTATGCGAAAAAACAAAACAACCGGGGGGATGGAGTGGAAAGGATAGCAAAACAATTACTCGAGCTACATTTTCAAGGGATGTGGGTTTACTACACGCATGGTCAAAACAATCGCCCGCAGCAATGGGGAGATGCATAGGGGTGCCAATGAATAGATCAGACGACCCAAAAAGAGGCCCGGGTTTCCCCAACCGCGTTTTCCAAAAGAAATAAATAACTTATATACAATAATAAATTCCTAGTCAAGGGAATGGAGAAATAGGCTTGGAGAGGCTGGCTGAGAGTGGCAGCGCTGTTGTTTTTGATGCGCGGGGTGAGTGGGAGCCATTTACAGCATCGGGCCAGTGTATTTCTGGATGAGATCGGTACTGCCGTCGGCACGAGGGGTGAACTTCATGCCCCAGACGCTGCAGCTGTTGCCGCACTTGCAGCCGAGGCTGAAAAAATATTTAATGATAAAGTCTGTACTAATTTTCCAATTTAAAGTATGCCAATTTGTAAAAACTTACTGGACGCTGGCGCGCTGGCGTCCGTTTGGCACTGGGAAGTTCGGCACTCCGTCAGCTAAAAATAAATTTGTCACACTGTTTCAAATGCCAAATACGTTACTAATTATCAATGTATCTTTTTAAAAATTACCCTTGATCAGAGCGCGTCGGCTAGACTTGTGGCCGAGCAGGGCGAGCACCTCATCGCGGCTGAACTCCTCGGTGTAGCAAGTGCGCCTAAACTCATATTTAATATGGTTTTAAATGTTTGAAACTTTGAAAAACAGCAAAAACTCTGAAAAACATACACTCCTCGCGGGCGGCACATCAGAGCACACTCGCAGGACGACCAATATAAGTAAACCTGCGCGCGTCGGGCAGTTTCCTGGTCGATGTCCAGCTCCGATAGCTAAAAACGATATTTAGAATAGCTATAGAAATTTTAAAAGCTGTATAAATTGTTCTGCAGCTCAAAAATCACCTCCGAGCTGGACAGGACGAACACCGGCGGCGCGTGACACGACGGGTTGGTGGTATAGCTGTTGGCCAGCCACGGCTTTCTGGTGTCGATCGCCTCGAAGTCTTGTTGCTTGGCGGCGCAGACGGCGGCAAGGGCTAGCAGGCAAAGTAGAGCTACGGCCATTGTTGAGCGAATTTCACTGCAAAATTTGGGTGGTCATGTTGTGTTTACATTGCGGGGTGGGCAGGAGAGAGACAACAAAATTTGGGGGTTGGAAACATTGGCGGGAAACGGCATCAACAAGATTGGCGGTAAGCAGATTGTATACTGAGAAGAGAGCAGGAATTTTTGTGGAATATATGGGTGGAGAGGGATAAATATCATTAAAGGTTTAGGTGTATTTTTGTTTGGCAAAGATCCTTGTTACTTTAATGCTTTGCTACAGTAAGTTTCAAATTCCTGACAGTTTTATTAATTATAAGGTAAAGTATGGATACCTTAACCAATTCAATTACTCAAGACTATAATTAAAACCCAAAGTCGAAGTGCTGAGTGGGTTTTCTTTTTCCATCAAAAATAGTGGTCTGACGGGTTACGGTAGCCCCAGCACAATATCTTTTTACCAGCTTTCCTAATTATTTTTTAGTATTTTTTACACTTTATGCAGACACACAGTCCGCTACACTCAAACTTCCACATCTTCGTTCCAACTTCAACCCACGAAAACGCGCAAAGACCGACCAGGCACCGCCACGCTGATAAAGCATGCCATTTCCCAGATTATCCCCAATTTAATGAGCTTAACTAAATAAGCAGGGACCTCGGGTTCGCCCAAAACTTTGCCGACCCCCATCCATTTGATCCATTTCCCCCCGGGTCGCCGGCAACCATGCGGCCGTTCCTGCTATTGGCAACATTTTTTCTAGCTGGCTATGCCCTTCCTATAGGTAAACGAGAAGAACAGGGGTCAGCATTTGCTGTGTAACATGGGTGGTCTTGAGCTGACCCCCACAAGGGTTCGAATTGGATCCAGTTTCCAAAGCGAAAAAAAGATGGGAATGGTCAGCAGTCGTGGACTTATGGGGATCTGTTAGATTTAGTAGCTCAAGTCTGTATGTAAAACTAATATCTTAAAAATCAGTATTTTCAAAAGCAAAAAAAGGATAAATGAAAATATGTACCTATTTGGTTATACGAAATATTTTGAAGTTACGGTGTCCATTTGTCAAGGTACGTCAGTAAGTAGTAAAGTTTTCAGCACCAGTCGATGAGAAAAGTCCGGTTTGCCTGGCTTGTGAGAACGTCATCAGAATCCTACAGAAAGATCTGGGAGATAAAGTAAGTTAAACCACGTGCTCCACACCCCTCAAATGCTTAGATACTAGAAGAATGCATCGCCGATGTAATCATCGCTGTTTGCACAATCTTCAAAATCGAGGATCACTTCATTTGCAAAAATATGGTCGGCGCTTTTGTGGTAAGAACCAAATCGAATCTTCAATCATTACTTGCCTAGGACGAAACCATGTGGATCGCCCAACAAATCCTGGTGACCCCCACCCAAATCTGCGGCCTATTGCTGGGCAATGATTGCGACCCCGTTTTCAACCCGTTCAACCAAACTTGGACGCTTGATATGCCGCCCGGGAAGCCACCGGTCGTTCAACCACAGGCACCCAAGGTCAGTGAATAAGTTTCAGATACTTTTTTGCGTTTATTTGAAGTGGTCCTAACCCCTTAGCTAGGATATCTAATTACCCTGTTCGTGTCCAACGGACAGCAAATACGCATGGTAAATGTTAGGCGGAATGTTGCAAGATGGAACCCGTGCGGTAGGCTTGACCTTTCTAAAAAACCGGGCCCCACACCAGGACCCTCAGTATGTACGAACGCTATGCGGCTACAGTACCCTTGAAAAGCCTAGTGGCTTAATCTAATCCCGTTTTCCCCACCCCGGGCCTACAAATCCCAGGGCTTACAGTAAAAATTGTATGCCCCCCGAGAGGTAAATCGGCTTTTTCCCCTAATATCCGGTCTTCAGGGGCCGGCAAAAAGGGCCAAATCCCCCAGAGTGGAGAGTTGCGAATCGCCGTGCGTAAGCGTTCATTTTCGGGGGCGGATTTCCGGAGGGGAAATAAGCAAAAAAAGGTCGTGTGGCTCCCGTTTTGAGGAAAAGGGCGTGGTGAGGATACGGGGTGTGGGGCCGGGGCGGGTTTGGTATTTGAGCGTGTGGGGTGGAATACGGTAGGGGGGAAGTGCGGGCTGGTTGATTTCGGGGCCGGCCTTATATGTGGATATCGCTTGGGCGGGACTTGAGGTGGCAGCCGGTCGGTAACCTAGTCTTTTTGACAGTCCCTCAACTAAAGGGGCGGCATCCGGGGCCCTTGGGTGTGTGGCCCCGCCCCGGGTGGGCCCCTTCTCTTACAAATCGGCCGACAAGTAGTGGCCACAAACTCTTGGGGCAAAAATCATTTTTGGTGAAGACCAAAACAAGATGTGGTGAGAAGGGGCCCAGCTGCAAAACGTTGCAACTTGGTAGAAACGTGAGAAAGGTCGCGCTGGGAGTAGGGTGGAGCAATGCGGAAAGGGAATAATGAACTGAAGCGGAACGGTGGGAGGAGGGAGAAAAAAATATGAGAAAGAGCGTGAAACCGAATGAAAACACCATCGAAGCTTGTAGCAAGGAATAAGTTAGCTTTTGACAAATAAAAGCAAAAATCGTGCAATAATCTCCCGATCAATCGGCTAAACAGCAGAGCGCATCTCGAGACCTTGGAAATTGTTTTTGATTTTCTTTCCTCGTGGTTAAAACCCCCTCTTCCACTGTGTAAACGACCAAACATTTTAAGGAATGCAACAAATTCCGGAAGAGCTCCAAATGGCGAAAGCTTTTGGCCGAATTCCAGTTCCGCGTTTTTCAAATACACGAAAAATAAGTATTCGAGAGCTGCCAATGAACGGTCAATTACTACGCCAACCCGATGGAGTAGGAGTTTCGCCCAAGAAAGTAAATCTCAGCTTTTCACTGCCAATTGGCGATAAGAACTGCAACAGGCGAACACCGGCATTCCTGGCAACATGTACGAATGAGAAGTTAGATAACTGGTCGAAAGTCCGTGGTACCCCAAAGGGCCAAAGCGTTAAAGTTGTGTTTGTAGTTTAATTTCCAACGCAACTCAGAATTTACGCTTAGAAAATTTACTCATAGAATTAAAGCTTCTCAACGCCAATTTTAAAAAAAACTTTTACGCACGTTCGCGACCCACCACAATTCCAATCATTTCGTACTTCCCGGCTTTTCTCCGTGCCTGAAAAATGCATGGTTCCTCAATAAAAACGGGTCATTGCCCGTTTCAACCTGAGAAAATGCAACAACACGTTTTCGCGGGGTAAATTAACTTTCCGAATCGTGAACGGGCACTCAGAAACGGCAACAATCTGATTGTTACGCACAAACTGTTTTCATTTGGCGAAGTAATTAACAGGAATGTAAAAATACCCTCAACCCGGAAAAGAGTTTTCTATTTCCGAACCAGAGGAGCTAGTTCTGAAACTCTGAACTCTGCAACAGTTTAGGCTCTTTTTGCAAATTGGTCTCCGTCCGAGTTAACTTGTTAATCTAATTTATGGTCTCGTTCCGAATGAAACCAAAAAAATACCTCCCCCATAATTATATTTGATCACCGACCTACAAACCGAAGCCGGATAACTGTTGCTTTTCGGACCTGATGGTATTTCCAAAACGTCACCTCCCACATATTTTCGGGTTCCAGTTTTTGCCTCCCTCTCTGGCGTATCCTATTCTTCATACTTATTCATTTCAAAGCGTGCATCGAATTGGAATGCCTCCGTCAAACGCCCCGATTTGAACAAAACAGTCGTCTTGTCGCCCACATGCAATTCACGTGAAGGGCATTAAGGGTGAACTTCTCGAAACCACCATAATCCGTAATCACAATTAAAAATAGGATCAAGGCTTGAGCTACAATCGGTGACGGGGTACGTGTCAGAGCAAGAATTTGAGGGGAAATGCATTAGATGTGGGTTCCCAGGGGCATAGAGTGCTAAAAACGCGAAGACGTAACAGTGGGCTAGTCATAATCCGGAAGTGGTGACTGTTACCCCGGGAATGCAGCTTTAAATGTTATAGATAGCGGAAAGGAAAGCGGTGGTATTATTCAATAGGTATAGTCGCAAATTGGGATGTTTTTCAAAACTGTTAAAAATGTAATACGTCGCTGTGAGAACTCCAGTGTTTTGGGAAATTTAAAGAAAGACGAAAGGATTACAGACTTTACAGACTGGGGGGATGCAACTGGCGCATACTGTGGGGTGTGCCTAGGAGCACTACGTAGGTCGGTCCCTGTGAACGCAGCGCTCCTATCACCCTCATAACCGGCAGTGGCGTTTACTAGTTTTATAGTTTTTAACCTAATAAATAAGCGCTTACAAATAACTCTTAAAAAAGATGGACAGGTTTTTAACGATTACGCATGATTTTTACATGGATTTTAGCCCGGTATGCCAACCCTGAAAGTCCTCCACCTCTCCGATATCCACTTGGACATGTACTACACCCCCGGCCTGGAGGCCGACTGCCCCGAACCACAATGCTGCCGTCCACAACAAAGTCCAGATGTGAGTGCGTCGTTTCGGACGGGGTGATATTCCGTTTTTAGGAGATCGTGGCCGCAGGTGTCACCACGCCAACGCCCATCAAAGTGCCAGCAGGTATGGCATGATGTTGCGTGTAATGGCTTTGATAGTTGACGGTAAAAAATGGGGTCGCGAGATTTGATTTTGTGCTAAAAGGGCTATAAAGCCTTCAGCGTTGATTACCGATAAAAAACCAGAAACCACCGCGACGCGACCGCGCACGAGATTTTGGCCCTGTTTGCGCGTAAAGATGGGCCAATCTGCAAATTCCGTTACCATCCCTCGAATCATCATGGTATTTTAACCATTTCCGCGTTTAAGATAAAATTGGCCCAAGAATTATCGAGAACGACTAGTTTCGGTGCCCTGGAGGGTATTACGATCTATAATACGTGCGCAGTTAAAAAGCCCTTTCCGCCAAAAATTTGTCTTTTTGATATCTTTGGGTTTCTAGGAACGAAGTCATTTCCTAGCCGTTTTACAAAATATTTTTCGGGTTTTTTTTCTGGAAAGGGTTGGGATGGACACGCGAGGTGAAGCGGTTAAGATATGATATTTCATCTTGCCGTACAACCTGGCACGGCGATCCGTGACATTTCCCAATCTATTTTTAATAAATCATTGACTTCAGGATATTGGGGAACCGTCGGAAACTGTGATGCCCCGTACTGGCTATTTACGAGCATGCTGCAGCACGCCGCCTCCGCCCATCAGGATGTAAGGCATTTCCCCGATGATTCCAGCCATCATTAACAAGAGACTACCCCCAATTTCCGCTCCGGACATTAGCGACATTTCCATTAATACTATTTCCTTGTCCAGATTACGGTAGAATCTACCATTAAAGGTCAGCAAGCGTGGCCTGCAAAATTCTGACTCATGTTTCGAGCTTTAACTTTTAACTTTTTCGAACCACTCTTCTAGAAATTGGCAACAAACCCTCAAAAAGCGCAACGTGCCAATCTAACCTATTTCTAAATCCTCACCCAGGTATTATACCCTCGAAACGCTCAATTCCAAAACATGCCCATTACGGAACCAATACTTCCTCTTTAATATCGAGTCCCACTTTTTTGCCGTCGTCACGAGTTCAAAAGAGTGTTGCTCGGCCCGCAACAACCACTTATTTCAACTGAACTCTATGATTACAGCCCTTCACATGCTCGACACGCTCCCAGATCCCAAAATACGGCGGGGCAATTCTGTTTTCGCTGGTACTGTAGTGGTTCTGGGCTGGGGTTCGTTAAATGAATGGGAGAGACATCTTTAGAGATCAGCGCAGGCAAAAACACGCCAAAAATCATGAAAAACGGTGTCAAGGTACGGGGTGCGTTTTATGAAAACTGATTTGTGTAAGTGCGGGTTGCGTATCGCTATCGAATGCTAGAGAAGACGCGTACGGTTGCGTCGCGCAGATCCGCTCGTAAGGTCGTTGTTTGGTGTCAATTTATGTTGCTAATTTGATTGATCTCAAAGCATCATTCTGTCAAAATCAAAAATCAAAAATAGATAACGATGTATAAACCAGAGTTTTTAAAGTTTAGTTTTTTTCTAAGCGCGGATCAAAAATGGTTTTCGCTCCAAAACATAATAAATTTGTCATTTTTTGAGATTGGATCGGTTCAGAATTGCATGCTGTCTCAAATGAGATATGTATCAAACTCGCCTAAAAACGACGTAAACCGCGACACGCAACGCGTATGCAGAAGGAGGTGCTCCAGAACCTAATTACCCCCGAAATCTCGTGTTCACTTACCTCAGCCCTCAGCCTTCACCCAAATTCCAATTCCAAACCAAAACACCAAACAACTCTACGCTACGCGCTGATTTTTGCGCATCCCCCCAGGGGCCCTACCGTACATTCGATTTGTTGCTTTATTCGGAATTACAGCTCGACTACATACTCGTCTCTGGGGATCTGATGTCACACACGGATTGGGTCTATACTCGGGAGACCCATGCGGTTCGTTAAATTATTCAGGAGCGCGTTGTGACGGCGTCTTTTTTTGCCGTCGTCACTACATCGCGCATCGCGATTGAAAATGAAGGAGTTATACGCTTTCAATTACGGGCCTAAAATGTGGATTTGAGATTTTTTATTGCATTCATAATTACGGTGGGGCGGATCTGTAGCTGGCGGTCAAACCCTGCTAAAAATAAAACGAGGGATCAGAAGTTTGAGGGTGAATGGGATGATAAAGGCATTATAGGAAGTATGATTCTATTTAGACAATTTTAGATGGCTTAATAAAAATTTTCTGAGTATTGTAGCATAAATTAAAAATTACAAATGAAGTATTATGATTTTTACGGGTGTTTGGGTGATATGGAAATTGGTACGTACGAAACCTTGCAGGCCTAGATCAAAACCCACTCATTTTAGGGCATGATCCGCAACATTTCCGACACCATCCGCTCATTCTTCCCTAAAATCCCAACCTTCTTCACTGTCGGCAATCACGAAGGAGTACCAATTGACAAGTCAGTAATACCCCCCTCTCAACTTCGCAACATCTCTAACTACCCAAAAATCCCACCTGCCCCATTCCGTGCATTTTTCACCTGGCCCGATAATTGCAAAAAGTAACGGATCACCTGCTGCCCCCCATTACAATCATTTTTCGCGCAATTCTTTTTCATGATTAGTGCCCCCATCGGAATTCCAAAAAATGATTCGTAGCTGGTGACCTGGTAGTGGGGGGATTTTTTGGCCCCGGAATCCCAGGGCCGGCAGGCAGGTGAGTTTGGTAATTGCGGGGAAAGTTGCGAGCGGCTACAACATTTTTCGCGTGTCGACGTCAAAGGATTAGGCCAGGAATAGATGCAAGGGGAGCTCGATTTTTTCGTGGGGAAGGGGGATCGGTTTCCGGTGGGAATCAGTGTTCAGAAAACGGGTTTTTAGCTTCGCGCCCTGGGATGTGGCACCGATACAGTATAATATGTCGTGGCTGTACGATACGATGGCGGAAAGTTATAAAGGATGGGTACCGCAGGATCAAATGGAAATGGTGAAATTGTAAGGGTTTTGCAAATCAAAGCGAAGAGAGGATATTGGTTTCCATAAGTTTATTAAGAGTGCGATCTTTTGCAAAAGTCAACTGGTAAAAGCATACAGTAATTGCGACTAATCTAGTTTCGTTATCTACTTAAAAAATCTCAAAAATTCTAAACACAAATCCGTCAGATTTCAATATTAAAATTCTCTATTCCGGGATTTCTTTCAATCTTTTCAGCCATTAATGCATGCATCTTCCCATCCTCCTAGGGAACACAACGGCACATATTCATGCCATTTCCTCCATTATTTACCCCGAATATCAAAAGTATACCACCTCGGAAGACCCTCGATTACATAATCTGTTTTCCCTAGGTTGACTTGACACACTTTAATGACCCCCCATAAATCCGAAAAGTAAATCCGGTCCAAATAAAAAGATTCTACTAGAGGGAGATTGACCGGAAGCCCCCCGGCGCACCCTGGGCGACCTCCCGAAAAATCATTGTTTTTGAGTTTGGCCTCCCCCCTCGCAAGGCCAACATTCACAGATCTGACCCGATATTTGATGCCCCCCAAAGCCGGTCCAATCCCCCGGGGCGAGTGAAACCTTTTTGACAGAGTGGGTTCTTGTGGAAAACAACGGATTTGGCCGGTTTGAAAGGTTATTTTTTTCATGCACAAAATATTCGTGCTGGGATTTGTTTCTAAGGGGGTGACGGTGACGCTCCTGGCAAGGCGGCGTTGTCCACGTTGCGTTTTGGACCGTGTCTAAAAAAAAGAATTTCAGCAACGGTTGTTATATGAAGAAGTTGTACCCGGGGTTGCGGTTGATCTCGTTGAATAATGGGCTTGGAGACTCGATGAATTTGTGAGCATTTTAAGGAAACCAAGAAGGTGAAACTGTTTTAGCTGGCTGTATGTGAATGAGACGGATCCTGATGGAACGATGACATGGTTTATTAACCAGTTGGCGGATGCGGAAAGAGCTGGTGATAAGGTCGCAATTTAAAGTTCAAAATACGGATTTTGAAAAAGGGAAAAGTTTGAAGCGGCTTTGCGGGTATCTCAGATCTTAAATAGAGTCGGCATTTCACGAGTGACATTCGATAGACCGTCAAAAACCACGTCAACAGAATTTATTTTGGTTTGAGAAATTCAAGGAAAATTTTTCATTAAATAAAGATGAAGGTTCCTGAAACCACAACTTCCAAATTTTGATAAATGACGGGTTTAATTGGATAACTAAGTTTGGGTCAGGATCTGTAAATCTGCAGTACTTATTAATGCGTATACTTTCAACTGTATCTAGGTCCACATCGTTGCTCACATCCCATCGGGTTCCAGTGAATCCCTGGAAGGATGGTCAGCCAATTACTACAACGCCATCAACCGGTATCCCTCTCCGCACCTCCAAAATCACTACCTGATTTTTCAAGCTTCGAAAGCACCGTCGTTGCACAATTCATGGGTCACACGCATTCCGAGGAATTCCAAGTGATGTATTCCGACATGAACGACCCAAAAAGCCGCCCGACTGGCGTCATCTACAGGTTTGTAGCCATGACCTCTCCCCCGCAGATTTTCGCTCTATTTTCATACTAGAAAATCGTTATTCTGGCACAGTAATCCCCAAAAATCGCGGATTAAAAACGGCAACCGTTGCAGCACGCCGTCAATCACGCCATACTCGGAATACTACCCGACTTATCGAGTGTATACTCTGGACGGAAGTTACAATGGAAGTACCTGGGTCAGCGTCCTTGAAATAACTTTTTTTAATCAAAAAGGGCTTTGCGCCCCACACCGCGCGGAGAGTGGCGAATCCTTTGGCAACTGTTGTGAATTGATTCCATGAATACTGGCCATATCCATTAATCTGGAAATGCTAGTTTTTTCGGTTCTAGTCCTCGGTTTAATTGCCCGGGAGGGCTTCGCCTTTTTGCTGTAACAATATTTTTCATTTGTAGCAAGTGCTCGATTGGGAAGAATGGCGGATGGATTTGCTGAAAGCTAATGCCGATCCGCCGAATGCAAAGTGGGAGGTGGGAGAGGTGTCAATAGGAATGAAGGGGATGGTTTTTGAATTTTAGCAATTCTACCCCTCTGCCGCGAAGGCTTATGGATTGAAGGACTTTTGGCCAGCATCGTGGGATGATTTTATTACGAGAATGAAGACGGACGATGCTTTGTTCCAACGCTACAGAACGTATGGACATGGTAAGGCATTAACGGAGGGGTTTCAGGAACTTCTACCGCCGTGAGAATTTGGCACCATGCGATGCGGGCTGCAAGCGGGGTTTCCTGTGTTCGGCTAGAACCGCTCATCATACAAATACAATGTGTGATGATCTCTACGCTGGTAATAACGTGTTTCTGATGGATTATAGGAATGTTCAGAAGCCCCAGCCGCAGTTTCCGAGAAAAAGACCCAATTCGTCATGCCTGATGAAGCCGAGATCCGTTCGGTCTGGAAGAACACCAAGAAGCAAAACGCTGCGCAATGCTTGTAATTGGAGTGCCGTGTATCGAATGAATAAAGTTTTTATCTCATCTTTGATGCTTAGATGACAAGTTTTCGACGCAGATTCCTAGCCTGCTCGCGCTTGCTCACACGAACTGGGGCTTGCTAAAAAGGTTGAATTAACGTAGGGCATAACTTCCGGAACAAGCTTTTGTCTTAGGCTTGATTCAAGAATTTACAATGATTCTTAGTTTTCCTAATTTGTAAAATAGTTTTTTAAACTACCGTCAATAACATTTTCATCTACTCCATTCTAGCGAACACTAATCTCCAGTCCTCTAAACTTTCAAACAATTTTTCACCTCAGCATACGGCTTCTCTGGCTCCTGGGATGAGCTCTCGGTGCTGGAGGGTTCCTAGCGGATGAAAACCATTATTTGAAAAGAGCAACACAGAGTACCGAGTAATCCTTTGGGCCAAATCCGGGGGCTTCGACGTTGGCGTCATCCCCGGCAACCGTCTAAAAAAGGGATTGCGATGGAATCCGAGGATTTGTGGTTGTTGCGAAAACATTTCGACCCCCCCCCCACGATTTATTGTAGTCCAAGAATAGATCTGAAATGATGCACGCAAGTGTAAATCCGGGATGATTTTTGGAAACAATCTTGCAAATGTCAGCCGGGGGCGTGAATGAGCGTTTTTAGAAGATTATTGCTGGGTTTTTGGTAGGACCGAAGGTCGAAACATACCTCGTCATAAGCATCAGCAGCTGGTTGAGATCCCTTGCGATTCCTCTCAGGGCAAGGACAATATTCGGCATCCTTTCCGGTTCCCCCGGCAGTTCCAGGATGGCCAGGATATCCCTCCCTTCCAGGAAGTCCAGCCTCACCCATGGGCCCGTTCCTTCCTCATCACCTCGTTCTCCAGGAAGTCCCTCATCTCCTTCCATACCAGGCGGTCCAACTGGGCCCTTGGGTCCTGGAGCTCCCTTTGCGCCACCGACACCATCCTCTCCAGCTGGTCCTTTTTCTCCGGTGACTCCTAGTTGTCCAGGGAGTCCAGGCTCGCCATCAGGGCCAAGATCGCCATGCTCACCGTCCCGTCCAGCAGGTCCTTGCGGGCCAGGGGCTCCCTGAAATTCGACACTTTACACCATCCAATCTCCAAGAATTCTGTTCCAGCTCCCGATTTCATTTCAACTTATTGAAAATGCCAAAACACACTTTTCTCATAACATCAGTCACGTGAATCTCCAGTAACCCCCAAAATAATCTCTCGGGGGAACAACCTAAGTTCAGCAAATAGCAGTCATTTTTGACGTAGATCTCTCTAGTGGGGGTAGTAATCACTTGGTTGGGTACACCCCCAGAAACTCCTGGATCAGTTTTTACAACTTGGCCTTAAGGCAGGCAGGTTTGGGAAGGGTTTTTCTAATTAATCCGAGTTTTTGTTGTCGACCTTTGTGGGGCTGCATCAAAAAAAAGTTGACCGGGGCGTTCTAATCCGCCCACTACGAATTACTGGGTGCTGGGGGGAAAGTCTAAACTTTCACCTCTCTGATTTGACCAACCCTGCTGGCTATGAGTCCAAGAAGGGGGCAGGGTGGATTATTCGCTACATTGGCCGGAAATCCGGTAGTGGTTTTCGGGCGCAAAAAAAACGGATCTCTCGAATGTACCAACTCATCGAACATTCCGGGCGAACTTATATAATCCCAGGGGGGATGTTCGAAATTGAAGATAGAATCATGGGAGGGATGGAGGGAAGAAAAAAAACTGGGGATTTTAGAATGGCTCGCAACTTGATGGGGGATCGTGGGATGTAAGTACAAATTTTGAGGGGTCGGCTGGAAAATCGGAAAAAGGCATAGAGTAGTTTGAATTCAAGCTCTTTTAATATTCTAAAAAGAAAAAATAGCGAAAATCTATTAGCCAATTTTTGGCGTGTAAATTGAGTTCCCTAGATATTTCGGAAATTGAGGTCTCCCAAGATTACTTAAAAAAAATTTACGATTTAAGATTCGCGCCTAGGCACCAGGTTTCAGACGTTTGTGGCACTACTGGTGTAAGAAATATCAATGCAAATTTGTCGAATTTCCCGGTTTCGAAAATTTGCTTTTCGAAAATGTCTTTTGAGTCAGTAATTTTTGAAAAACCTACGATTTTCGATTCACACCCAAGTTTTAATGGAAAGTAAACGGAGCGCCCGCCTTCACATACTCCAACTTTTCAAGGTTTTTCAAAATTTTAAATTTGGTAAAAATAATCACACCTTCTCGCCACGTGGTCCACGCTTTCCCTTATAACCAGGAAGACCAGGAGGCCCAACCGGGCAATCGGCACAAGCTCCTCCCGGGCCATCCATCTGCTCGTTCCCTCCGTTCTCACCACTTTGGCCTGGCACGCCATCAGGCCCATCCGGCCCTGAAATATGTTTATTATTTGCGTCCCAAATGGTTCGCAATAAAATAAAGTATTTTTCTGCTGCGGAGGTGTGTATGTGTGGTTGTGGCCTCCTTGGGATTTCGGGGCACCTGACATTTTGCCCGGTAGGAGATCAGCGGAAGAGCGGTCAAGGTCCACGATTTTTGGGAATTTTACGCTACGTACTTGAATTTTACATGATGAAACGTGTATAATACGGTGGAAAAAGATTAAAAAAAGATTTTTTGGCCAAAAGTCATTTTTGCAAAGATCATATGCTGGGTCACCCGCTTACTCATGCCGTACATCGGTGATTCCATTGCAGGAAATTTGGAAAATTAACGTGGGCGGCTGAGTAGTATTATAAATTTAATAAACCTGTTGGCTTAGGGTGACTAAGTAAAAAATGAACATAGTGCGATTTTTGTACCTGGATAAAATTTAGGCATAGTCGTAAGAATTAAAATCGTGATGGCTATAAATTTAAGCTTGGTAAGCTTGGTAATTATATATTTTGATAGTAATCATATCAATTCAACTAGATTATTGTAAAATTGGATAAATAAAATAGTCCCATATTTTGACCAACCAGCCACCCAATTCCTCCTGGCGCCTAAATAAATCGAATCCAGAAATTTGGTGGCTAGTTTCGCCTTGAAAAGTCGTACCAGGAATGCCGTCAGCTCCCGGGGCCCCTTTCGGTCCAGCCGGGCACGATTCGTCCAATTGCGGGGCCGGCTTGGGCCCGGTGGTCGTCGAAGCTTCTCCCGCACTAGCAACGTCGCCCTTCTCCTCGTCTCAAAATCACATTTCTAACGAGCTGACTCCCGTCAAAACAAACAGTTCTGCCGGCGAGCTCGGCGGATCTCTCCCTGCTGCCCCTTCAAGTCGTCCCACATCTTCTTGCTCAGGTCGGCCATTTCGGTGCGGCGGAGGTCGAGATCGGTGTCCATCTCGTGGATGACGCAGAAGAGCGCCTGAAGGTTTACGTTATCAAGGCGCTACAAAAAGTCCTATATTTATTTATTTTTATATTTTTGAAAATGAACAGGATTTTATCCGTTCCTGCAACATCTGAATTTTTGAGACCTACTTAATAGCCTGTTTTCGTCAAAAATTCTGGAACTATTTCATAACTTTTGTGTTATTCCCTTTTACTTGTATGATTTAAGTAACTCACGGGATCGGAAAAATCATTACCCATCAAATCTTTATTAGATTTCAAAATGCAAAAATTGATTATCTTATTTTTTATAGCTTTTCGAAACCTGAATCAAAATATAGAAATAGCTTCTATAGTTTTAAATTGTAAATTAAAAAAATTTTTGGAAACCCACCGGAATCGAAAACACCAGCGTTCCTAGGGCCAAAACCGACAGCACGGCTGCCGAATTTGCCGTGTAAATCAGCGCTTTCGGGTAGTCAGGCATCCTGAAAAATTGTAGTTTACTTTCTGATACATCCAATCTCACCAAAAATGAGCATGAACTTTGACTATGGTGCAAATAAGTTTCTGCTAGTCAGCCCTGGTCGTGCAAACTTTGTTGTCACCTGAACCTCCCTGCGCTACCAATTCAAATTTCATTATGCCCGTCATTTCACGGAATTCGCGCGGTGCTATTTTGCCGGAGTCAGATATTTTAAGAAAGTTTAAGGATCTATTTTGTTGCCAAAATTGGAAACATTGCGTTTAATGGGCGCATCTAAAATATCAGAAAAACTTGGGAGAACCATAGAAAAGGGAAACCAGGCTCGAAGCTGTTTCTCCCCGCACCATCCCAGGCTTATATAATCGGAGATCGAGACTGAGATAATATTGTGCATAATGGAATGAGGCTCTCAAGGCTTTTGTGACCCTGAAAACAATCCGTCTGGAATGTTTCTGGCTACCGTCGGGCCGGGGGCGATGTGGTGGTAGATAGGCAGCAGCTTGTTCTTAGGCTCAATGACCTCTCGCTAGCAATGCTTTCTCCAGGCTGCTTGACGAAGCCTAACATTTGTGATGGATCGGCAACAATAAAAAAAGCAAATTAAAAACTAAAACAATAGTGAAAAGATTGGCTTGTGATCACTAATACTTTGATTTTCCAGGACCATCCAGCCTTTTCAGATAATTTTCAACATTTTTGTATTGTTATACAAAAATTTATATATTTTATAAACTTTATTAGCCATTCCTGAATTTCTAAGCCTTTTCTTAAGTCTCTATGGCTAGTACTATTTGGATTGTTTTTAGATAAGTGCTCATATGTTTGAATTATTTCAAGGGTTCGGAAACCGAGCCGCGAACCGGCTGACCCAACCCCAGGCCGTAATGTGTTCTGAATTTTGCTTGTTAGCTATGAGAAGACCTCCTATTCCCCGGAGCCCCAAAACGGAGGTCTTTGCCCGTTTTTTAGTCACGAATTGCATTTTGACCCGCAGCAACGAGGAACGTCATCAATCCTCTCTTCCCCCTAGGGCTGCGCCTCCCTTGTTCAAAAGGCCCGGCTGTTTTTGCGTGGATAACCATGTTTCCGGAACGGCCTTTGGTAAAACGGTCTTGGCAGAGGGCTGTGCTCAATTTCCTGGCTTCTTATTACATAACCTTTTCCCGATTTTTGATGGATTACCCTTGAAAAGGACAAATTTCATATACCTCCAACATTTCCGTCACCTTTCCCGTCATTGCAATCACACACACACACACCATTGCCCCCAACGAACGAGGAAGGTTAATAATTTAACCCAAGATCCCTCTCTCTCTCTCAGAGGATCACCACCCTTTCATTCTTCCATCGTGCAATCCCGGAATCAAATATTTATGAAAAGCGTCCCCCTTTCCTCTCGTTTTTTTCCCAACACCCCCAAGACCGGATGGACGTGTCCGAATCTCTGGCGTTGATTAGGGTTGCCTGGCAAAATAGAACCCGGCACCCACATACAACGCGACGCCATTTCCATACGCCCGCGCTCCACGGCCACGCGTATATTTCTTATTTTAACGGCCGCGAAGTGACACGCCCCGGGCCTCCACCCAAATCTCGCATTTTTGGGTGCAAAAACGCCATTTTTTTTGGGCCTTGGGGGTTTCGTCGGCTACGGTATGTTGTTGAGAACAAAGGAAGAACTAGAGAAGGTGGATATTTTATTTTATAATTTGTTCCGAATTCGTGAAAATTTTATGGAGCATTTAGCATCGAAAATTATACTAAGCCATATCTTTTTCGCGCAAAACCTAGTTACGGCATTTTTGCTGAAAAATTTTTTCGCTATAATAACGGAAGCTTTAAAGATAGGTAGCTCGAGCAGAAATTAAATAGCGTAGTATATTTTCAAAGCTCGATTAAATAGCATGCATTATATCGTTTAAAATCGAAATTTGCAAAAAAATTGCGATCGTACCAAGGGCGAGGCCCTAATTTTGTTTATTTCATAACTAATTTCGGTGAAATTGTTTATTGTCATTACTCTATTTGACAGATTTGAATACGCGAAAAATGGCCATTCAGGGCTACATCATTCCCACTATAATTCTTCCCCCCACCCCCGTTAAGTATGTAGTCCTTCCCTTCTGGTCTCGGGGCTACGGTATGCTAGAACAAAATATCCGTGTATATTTGAAGGCACACATCCCATCCCGCATCGTTAATTTGTTTTCATTTTGAAGTGGTGTGAGGGGCATTGTTGATGTGGGCTCCACTAGGTGGCCTGTGGTGCTTTTGCTCGTTGGCGAAGTGGATACTGAAAATTCCAACGGTGTAATGGAGATGCTCGTTGGTCGTGTTGGGGCTGGTGAGGCTGGTGGTCGTCGTCCCCCATCCATTTCTGTGGTCAACATCGAAATCCACTCGCACAAATGGATTCCATTTCTAATGGTCGTGTTTGCAAACAGGAGGGCATGCGTAGATATTAATAGAGCACAGCCCTTGCTCTCCGCCCAGGAGTACCCTTTTTGACGATAAGCGCTCTTTTCGGGCTGTAATTTTATTTACCGGAAACAAAGGGCAAGAACTGAGTGAGGGGTAAGGGTGCAGGAAAGAGCTGTGAGCGTGTACACTCTGAAAAATAGTTTTTGGAAGTGTGTTTTTCAAAGCCGCAGGTTTTGATGAAATATTCTTGTCGCTTTTTTGTTAAATCATCCACGATGAAACTGAAGTGCATTTATTGAAATGTCAAATCTCTAGCGGCTTTCAAAACAGCATTAATGATAATTTAAATCTCCCACATTAGAAGTTAGGTGTTCTAAAACAACATTCAGATGGGAATACCAACTTTCGAGTGCCTTGCTTTGAATTTACGAGAATACCGGAATTTACGGCTTACGGTAACCTTGAAAAACCCAATAATTTCCTGCGTTTTTTAAACAAAACTTATGCTTTGCCCTAGAGGACCTAAGAACTTATCTTCTGCCTTAGTTCTTAGGTCCTCTAGCCAATTCGGAGCCTAATTTACCCAAAACGCACGACCTAGAACCTTCGCCACTTCCGCGCCCATCCTAATAACCTAGCAAGCACTTCCAACCGAATCTCCCCCTTTCCGTTAATACAGCCAATTTCCGCCTTTTCAATTCAATGCCTACACTATTCGTATCAAATCGTACACATCCGCTTTATCTCCACCCTGCCCGTTCAGAATCCATTTTCCTGGACGTCGACATAATTCGGTTTGCCGCTCTTTGTCGGTCGCCCTTTTTGGCTGGGACTGCTGCTGGTTGTGGTTGGGGGCCCAACTAGGAGCCGGCCAAATACAATTAGAAGGAAAATAAGTCCAATTATTTTGCCCCCCGAAACGGCCTTTCCTCCCACTCACCCGGCCAGTGTATTGTGGCAGTAACGTAGTATTCGAGGAAGTAGAGAGAGAGAGAGAGAGAGAGAGAGAGAGAGAGAGTGGGTGGAGAAAGTGATGGGGTAAAGCAACATTACGCCATTAGGGTATTATGGCGTTAGTCGCGTCAAAAAATTCATTGATTTTTAGGGCCTGGTTTAAGGTTTTTCAGATGCTCAGACTAATTCCTGGATAACATATCATTGTCAATTGTCATCACCTTATTTTTTAACATTATTAATCATACGTATATTATTTTTTTTAGTTCCTATCGGAATCTCGCAAATGAAGTCCTCGAATATTCGGAATCGAGACAAATTTTCCAAGATTTATAGTCTCGAAATATCCAAAACTCAACCAACCTTAAGAGCTTCAAGGGAAATTCCATGTCTGGTCCCGCATCCTGCCTATGCAAATTTTGAAATTAGGAAGAATATAGTATCTGTTAGTTCCAAATAACGAAGGTTCTAGACTCGGGAAATTCTAGTTTCTTTAAATTCCAGATTTAAAATATTCGAGATCATGAGATCATTTCTAACGCTTGATATTTAGTTTTTGTTTTAGATGAAATTCCCTTAGGTTTAGCTATAATATTTTTTGACGATTAAAACAATCTGTATTTTTGGCGCCTCCGTTACATGTTGCTGCAATAAAATTTTCCCTTAAACTGACCATTAACAACGTCTAGCCGCCTTTTTTTCGTATTGGCCCATTCCCAGGACACACGTCCGTCCGACCCGCTGGTCCTTCTCGACCAGCATTACATTACGATGAACCCAGGAATTAGCTCATCTGGGCCGCGTGGGCCCCCCCCCCCCTCCGGCCGGCCGAACCTATCCATTCTAGCCCCGTTTTATTGCGCACTTTCCGAATAGATTACCTTGGCGTCATGCAATGCCAAAAGAGAGAAGCAGGAATATGGAATTGTGTGTGGGATGGTCGAATTAGGCTATAACTTTCGCGCTATACGGTTTGGATATGGGAAATTTAAGTACAGGATTCTGTAAGGCCATATCATCAGTACTAAAACTTTGCCGTAACTGTAGTTGAGATTTTCTATTTCTATTCCGGATTTAAACATGTTAAAATCGGAAAAGGCATGCTATAACACGCTAACGCGTCAGGAACGTTATCTTTACTTTCAAGGGTCTAAATTTCTGCACTACAAGGTGCTTTTCGCTTGTATGTAAAGGCATAAAAACTAGGCTATAAGTTCCAGCTCTCCCGAGGCAACTTACCGTCCTTAATCCTACCAGTTTCACTCAATTCACGCATTCTTTTTTTTCAGCTTTTCCTCCCCCATCCTTTCGTTTCTTCCCTCCACCACCTTTATCCCCATTTTGATCTGAGTAAATTAAAAAACGCAGTTTTCAGCTCACCCCGCACTTCCTTCATTTGCTGCCCCCTCCCCTCTCATCCTCCGTTAAACCGCTTAAATCGGCAAGATCCAGCCCGGGTGCAAAACCACCCACTCAAAAAGGTGGAGCCGTGGCTCGTCTGCTCCACTTTCCTCCAACTCGTCACTCATAATTGGCTCTAAAAGTAATTAGTCTTCAGCGCTTGGCAGGCGGTTTTTTGCTATTTCGCATTTTTGGGTTTTAACGAAATTATGGCAGTGAAAACCGTTCATTTAAAAAAAATCCCTTTTCTGCTGTTTTTCTGGGCGTTAAGATTTTTCGCGGCTAGGCCAGCCTTTTGCGTTTGAATGTTTGAATCCTAGGGGCTGGTTTTTAAGAAAAATTGAAGATTTAAAATATTTTTAGAAATTTGATTTAAATCTTAATTAAAAAAATATTTTTTAATTAAAATTAGGAGAATGGTATCCAGAAAACACCTACAAAAAACCAAAGAATCCGTGCACCGGAACAAAGCAACGCCAAAGTGACGCGCCGTCGTTTCGCTTTCTCGTATTACCATTTGACGTTGTGTGGCCCTGCATGGTGCGGCGTGTAGCAGAAAAAGGGGGGGGGAGGATCACAAGAGCTTTCCCTTCTTCTTCTTCTTATTTGCTCCGGCAAAAAAGGGCAAAAAGGGGCAATTTTGTTCAGCTAGCGCAATTTCGCCGGCGGCATCTATTTTATCTAGGCTTTTCGCGGTGGGCCGTTCCGCATCGTTTCAATTCCAATTCATCACCGATGCAGAGGTCACGAACCAACGCGGTTCTTTTATCTGCTGCGCTACGGCATTACATAGAATTTTAGGCGGAACCTTCTATAGGGCTGCGGAATTTGGTGTTTAGGCTTTCTGTTGGGTATTTTTTAGGTTGCCGCTGCAAAATGTAGTGGTTGGGATTTTCCGAAGCTGAAAATATTAAAAGCATCGTTGAAATTTTCATTTATAATTGATTTAATTCACCTCGTGGTTTTCCAAGATCTACTTTAATAGTTAGAACTTTAAAAAAATGGCTAGACTTTACTTACCTCAGCTGCAAATCCGGAAAATTTTTCGAGAATTCAGCTATTTTGTCGGGATTTTGACTATGCCATCCGATAAAAGATGAAAAATATACTAAGATTATTAATTATAGCCCAAAATAATGCAATATAAAAAAGTTATAGCGGTAAAGTAAAGACTAGCCATAAAGACAAAAATTGAAAAGAAAATTCTTAAAGAAAAACACAAAAAACTTAGTGTTTCCTGTTCTACGCAACTTTTTTCCAGAATCTTTTTCGTTTCTGATTCCCATTTTCTCAGATTTAAATCCTTTTCTTCAACCAAACCAATCATCCGGCTTATCCCCCAGGCTTCATATCGCATCCCCACCAAAGAAGCCCAAATTAACGCCAATAAAAAGTGGTCACACGATTTGCCTCCCCGCTCAAACTCCCGTCCAACCTTTGACATATAAGGTTTCCTCAAATCTAAATCCCCAGCTCTTCTTTTCCACCCTGCCATCTATCCACCCCGTTGCCGCATATTTTTGTAGTTGCCTTTCCACCCCGAACCAATAACTCACGCCTCGATTATGTGTCTGGTCTAAAATTATCTTCCACTAACGAAGTTTTGCAAAAAAAATAACACAGATCTTTAATTTTCAAGTGAAATGGCGTGTCCCCCAGCTTCCCCATTCCATTCCAGCAGTCTAATCAAGCTTTTATTGGGCATCCAAATAATTGCTCGGCGCGATTTTTTGCGGTCCACACTCCCGCGGAGGCCATGCTTATTTATTACTTCACAGTTTATGAGATGTGGAAGAAGAAAAAGAGTAGAGAGAAGGAGTGGAGGGTCCCATTTCCAGGCCGCGCTCCTAATGACCCTTTCAAATAAGGCTGGCTGGTGGTGGGGGGTAGACTGCCAACATTTTTCCTTATTTCCTCGACTTGGACAGGGTTGGGGGTCGAGGTAGGGGGTGTGGTATTGGTCACATTTCGGAAATTGGGAGTCGCGTCAGAGGTTGTTGGGCGGCTACTTATTCTGGGTGGATGGGGCTCGATAACATGTTGTTGGATGGTTGTATTCATCATTTTTTTGGAAATTGGCGTTTTCGAAAAGCTTAAATTTATGAGTGACTTCATTCATTCATTCAAGCCAAAGTGTTTTGTCATCATGTCTTTGTCTATAAAAGATAAAAATATGAAATTCTTCTGCGTCTGCTTCTGGTTTTTTAGATTATTCTATTTTTTGTTTCAATGAATTATATACTCACCTGCTTAAGCTCAATTTTCCACATTTTCAGATCAAATATGGAAATCACACAACTCCTCGAAGGCCATCAGACAATGCTTGTCATGTATCTGATGGCCGGTACCATCCTAATTGTTCTCGTCATCATCCTCCTCTTCTTCGCACAATCCAGACGAATGAATTGGTAAGTAACACCTGATTTCCTCTAAATAAAATTTCGCACGCCCCCCAAATTATCCACCCAAGAATCGCCGCTTTGTATTCTGAGCTTTTGGGAATAACAATTTGTGGAAATTGGGGGATTATTTTATTGTTGGTTATTGACGAGCAGGTTATTGACATTGACATTTGAAATTTCGTGTCCGGGAAACTTGCGTGAAATTAATGAATTTGATAGCAAATATGTTCTATGAATTTTGAAAGGTCAGCAGAAACGAGCCAAAGTCCAGCTGCGCTCATCCGCTTAAAAATTAACATATGCCGGAATTTTGGTCGGGAAGACGTGTGGGAAAGGCGGGGGTTTTGGAAGCCGTTCAGGGGGTAAAAGCGAGCCTTTGGGATTTTCATCAGCTTGATGGGTGTTTTTGTGTTTGCATTTACATAGGATCGTTGTAGCGATTGAATTTTAGAATCACAGTCTTACGTCAGGGATCGGGGGCTTTTTGGTCAATAGGCAACATGGGAGGGATTTGATTTTGGGTTTGGGTTTGAGTATAAAAGGTTTGGTGCTGTCTGTTGTTCGACTAGAATGTTTTAGGTTATACCGATTTATTTGAAATTTTAGGTACGAGAAAAACGTTTTGGATTTGTCAAGGACGAACACACAACGAGTGAGGTGTAAAGCGTTTAATCGTTTGGATACTGAAGACGATCGGGATAGTATGTAAGTTTTTCGACCTACGTTATTGCTGTTTTTCTTGAGTATATCGTTAAACCCATTTTTTTCAGCCACGAAGTCCTCAGCCGAAAACAGTCACGTATTGTGCCGATGAGACAAGGCAAGTCATCACAAACCCCCAAAATAACGCACATACGCCACGAAAACGCGCAATTACTCGAAACACAATGCAGATCCCAGCTCCTGAACTTCTGCCCATGACAGCCCCTAACTGGAACTCTGGCCTCTAAAACCTTGCCCCCCACAATCCTTTCACAATTTCTCCCCTCTAATTGCGATCTCCCAAATAACGACCAAACCTTAACGCTTGATTTAAAAACAACTGCATCGCACCCCCCACTCACCTGCCAGTTGCGCCTTGAGTGTTTTCCTAGACCCCAACCTATCTAGCTGTTGATTCACTCTGCTAGCATGTCTAGAGTGAAATTTTATATCTCCTGTGAAATACCCAGCACTTTATCAAGACATCCGGGAATTTTCGCAGGCCCTAATCAACTTGCTGAATCCAGACCGCAATGCTTCATATCATTTTGGCCCGAAAAACCCGATCACATGACTTTAAGGCCATCATTATATTGCATTAATTGTTGCGAATTTGGGTAATTCTAGAGCTGGGGGCGGTTGTTTCAAGGTGTCCGCCCACAACCTGTTGTTAGTAGACCCTATAATTTGACGATAGTGTCTTGGTGGTATAAAAGATCTGGGGGAAGGCTTTGAAAATTATCTCTATCTTTAGAAATGGCTCGAGGAGACGTTTCGAATATGTTCACGATTCCGAAAGCGAACCGCCAACAGCGCTCAATGTTTACGAATCCAGTGCAAAGTCAATTTGACAAAGGATTGTATCAGATTACGGTAGTTATTTGCACTAAATCTACTAATGTATTTCTAGGGACCCGATTCTGAATCCTCCTACAATGAGGAATCAATCGGAGCTTCAGGCTCCATCAAATTAAGCATATTCCACGATCCTAACCTCGGGATTATCACCGTTTGCCTGATGCAGGCTATAGATGTTCCCAGCAAACGACAGGTAATTCGAGATGTGAAGAAGATATTTTTGAACCAGGATGGAAACCCGAACCCGTACTTCCGAGTCGCGCTCGAGTTGCCGGAGAATAAGGAGACAAAGGTGGAGCATCAGACGAAGGTGCAGAGAAATACGTCTTCGCCGACTGTCAATGAGTCTTTCTGTTTCCAGGTAAAAATTGAATGTAAGCATTGTGAATAGCGTAGTTGGGATCTATAGAAAAGAAGGGTGCATAGCTTTTTGAAAAAGCCTTTCCAGAGCCCTGCTGCAAACATCTCCAACTGTCGGCTAGAAATTATGGTCTACGATTTTGATCAATTCTCGGTTGATGAATGCATTGGATATTGTTGGCTGACGCTTGGCCGGTAATTTGATACTTCAAATCCTACTATATATAAAAAAATAGTGTCTGTGTGTGTGTGTATGCCACTTTGCATGCAACTTCCGTCAGCGTGTCCGGAGGATATCTCAAGAGGGGAGGGGTGTAAGGAGATGTTTGATACATCATTAGCTGCGTAATGGTCTCGAGATGACTGCACACATATCAGATTTTGTAAAATATGGTGTTTTCGACATTAAAATTAGGTTTTTCGTAAAAATTCGGCCACCCACTTTGTTAGGAGAAAATTAGCCTACGCCGGAAGTCGCTGTAGCCTATATAAAGGCCCATAGGAAGCATTTTTCATTTTTTTGCCATCGGAATTGCGCACAATTATGCAAAATAAAGAACATCATAGGATTAGACGGAGGCCAGGGTTGAAAAGTACGGAAGCGGCTTTTCAACCCTGGTGTCTTAATAAAAATATTTAGTATCAACGTTTCAACAGACCCAGAAAACCCGACCGTCTTCTGGGCCGAAGTGCTGCCGTTTGATGAGAATGGAGGGGTAGTCTCTTTTAAGAATTTATTGTCATACTCCTATTTTAGAAAGGTTTTGGTGAAGTGCTCTTTTCCCTTACCTACCTCAGTCGTGCTCAACGGCTGACAATGAACGTCTTCAAAACGCGTAACCTAAATCCAAAGAATTTGGATACTAATGCAGGTACGAAACCTCTAAAGAAATTTTTTATTTTTTCCAATTAGGCATCGCCATTCGTGTTTCGTTGCTAAACAATAACGAAAAACGGCTGAAACGGAAGAAGACGTCGTCAAAGAAAAATATGCGTAATGCACAGTTCAACGAGTCGTTGACGTTTAATATTCCGAAGAGTAGTCTCTGTGATATTGTATTGGAAGTGGAGGTAGTTGACTTCTAAAGCGCGCCCTAACCACTGATATAGGCCATTCACGAATTTGGGACTTTTGGAATGGGATGTGATGTGTTGGGACGAATGGAACTGCCATTACACAGGTTTGAAAATATTTTCGAACTCATTAAAGCTATTTTTTAGATGCAAAGAGCTATGGCGAGCGATAATTCGCGAGGAAAAAAGCCAAGCCCGCTGGTATGCAATGGAGGAACCGTAAAAACCAAAACGAAAAAGCAGAACGGGTAGAGGAAAGCACTCCATTTCTAGTCAATTGTGATTATCATTTCCCCCTATATGGTATTAACCCCCATAGATCTGGAATCTTGGCATGTTCGGGTTTTGAAACTTGTTGTTTCCGATTAGTGGCTGTTGGAATAAACTGTTCAGCATTTCAGGGGGGACTGATATTGACCCAAAGAGTACCCGCCAAGGGGTTCTTTCAAAAAGCGTTGAAACCAGGTAGAGCAAAGGTGAGAGAGAGAATGAGAGAGAGCCGGAGAGTGCGATACTGAGGTCTTCTGGGCTCGGACCATTGAAAGCAGTGGCTGGCTGATAAGTCTTTGAAGCGATAAGTAGGGCCGTCGGGGCTGGAAGCCACTTTTTGCCGAACCCTTTTTCGACCGAAAATGGGTTCCTGGCCATGCCGTTTGCTGTTGATATTCATTGTTGGTAAGTGACAGGTTATGGGGGTATAAAAGTCAAAAATTTTTCTGGTATTTGCGCGTGCTTTTAGAATTTAAATAAGCTACCGAAACGAAGTATTTTGTAGTTCGCGCCATTCCTGAGAACTTTATGTAAACATTTATAGCCAGTCAGTCGTCTGTCGTCCTTATAAAACGCAAACCATTTTCAGTTGCCTCGTGTTACGCCCAGTCCAAGCTTCACAAGGAGGTAAAGCACAGCTTAAGCTCTTCTTTAACAAAATACCTCAGAAGGAATTGGGCAAAGATGAGTGGTATACCTACAAGCAAATGTGCCTGGTCGACGGCAAGTTGGAGGTGGTCGAGGGCATCGACTGCAAGCAGCCAATCGCCCAGGCCCGGTGGAAGAATGCCGTCAATGCTTCTGGGTACGAAAAGCAGAGGATTTGGAACAAAGAATTATTCTAATTCAGGTGGACGTTCTATGAAGTCGAGACATTCGGAAAGTATGCAACCCCCGAACAGCAAGCCTATTCCGCGGGGTATTTGGAGGGTAGATTACGGCCGGGTTTTTGGTAAGGAAGATTAGGTATCCTCTCCAAGCCAGTCGTCCAATTCCACATTATGAATACCGTGGATGTGTATTGCACTAATTACACTGGATATTGCAATCGGCTAAAGACGTTTATGTCTGATAATGCAAAGTGGACGACCGAGCAAATTCAGCAGGCTAAGCCTGATGATGTGTACTGGAGCGCTGTGAGTTGAAAAAGCACCGTCGCTTTTTAGTAAAAATTCACAGATTGGACGTACCATTAATACTTGATATTAGGTCAACCGCACCTACTACCAACTCTCCGGTCTTATCGACGGATTTGAAGGCCGGCCGGTCAACTCCCGAATCACTCTGGAGCTTCACCCGATTACGTAATAAGACACATTAACAGACACCTAGCCTCTTTTTTTAGCTTCATCAACTGGAATGGTGACTTCTATGACCTCGAAAAGAAGCTGAACAAAACCGCCGATCAACCCCAGACCGATGGAAAGTGCTCCGGACTTGTCAAGGTTTCCCCTTCCTCTTTTTAAAGTCACTTCCTCTTTAGGTTGCGCCCGGAAACAAGGACCTCTTCATTTCTCAAGTCACCATGAGCGGCTTCCAGAACATGTTGCGAGTTTTGAAGCTGTACAAGTTTGACTACGGTAGGATAATTTATTCCGGAATTCATCCCTGCTTTTAGACAAAACGCACTACCCCGGATATGCCCATTCGATGGCCTCATACCCTGGAATGTTGTACTCTTCCGACGATTTCGCCCTTATGTCGTCTGGATTGGTAATTTTTGGTCCCCAGCTTTTAGTAGGAATGTACGATTCCACACCCTATTAAGCCGCTGGAAGCCGAAAAGGGTTCGATGGCTGTGCTGAATTAGTGGGGTGTGCTCATTGGTCGTCAAGAATGCGCTTGCAGCTACCGTACCTGGCACAATTTTTAGGCGATCATCGAGACGACCATTTCGGTGTTCAACAATACGCTGTTTGAGAAGACGAACACCAGTCAGGTAGAGTAATTGAATTATACACAAAAGGTCAATTAAGTGCGAGCGGTGATTTTAAAGGGTAAAAATACACTAATTTTTAAACGGTATATATTAATTCTGCTATACAATGGATTTTAGTTGAAACTTAAAATTATAAAGGCAAGTTATGTAAGGATAAAACCATAAAAATTTTAATTAGCTTTTTTAGCTCCCCACCTGGGTCCGCGCGATCATCTCCAACCA
This sequence comes from Mesorhabditis sp. LJ9110, assembly GCA_038088335.1. Lineage (NCBI taxonomy): Eukaryota > Metazoa > Nematoda > Chromadorea > Rhabditida > Rhabditidae > Mesorhabditis > Mesorhabditis sp. LJ9110. The sequence continues at coordinate 262,917 of JBBGBA010000022.1, read as the reverse complement.
ATTGGCCCATGATGGACTCGAATGGTGCAAGATCTACTCTAAGCTTAACTCTGGTATCACTAATATAATCTTCCAAGCCCATAGTAATTTTCAGGAACCTACAACAACCAATGGGTGGTCCTCGACTACAACAAGTTCATCCCCGGCCAACCCTTGGCCAACGACTCCTTGCTTTACATTTTGGAGCAGATGCCGTAAGAATTTTTTTTAAATTTAGTCATTATTTTTATTAAAGCGGCACGATCATCTACAACGATCTGACGTGGTTCTTGAAGAATTATTCCTACTTCCCGTCTTATAATATTCCGTTCTTCAGCAAGATTACCGAGATTTCGGGCTTTATTCCACACGTAAGTTATTTCATAACATAATCATTTTTCTTTCATATTTTGGCGGTCTTAAAAGCAAAATTTAGTCCCAAAAACTCGGTGATTGGTTCAAGTGGGGAAAATCCCCTCGTGCCAAGATTTTCGACCGTGATCATGGCAATGTCAAGTGCATCGACTCGCTCACCAAATTGATGAGGTGCTTTTTTATTTGGAAATCAACTTTAAATACTTTTTAGGTATAACAACTACCAAAACGACCCCTTCTCCAAGTGCAACTGCACCCCACCATACTCCGCCGAGGCTGGAATTTCGGCTCGCGGAGGTTGAGGGTTTGCGAGATTATTTTAATTGCTCTTTAGACTTGAACCCAGCCGATGGAAAGTACGAGTTCCCAGGCATGGGCCACGTGAATCATGGTGGTTTGGACTACAAGGTGAGCTGGGAATGGTCTGGGGATTTTGGTGGGATTAGGGGCTGCAGAGTCGACCAAATTCCCAGGCCCTAAAACAATGTGAAGACGTAAATTTGCGAAGGTAGCCTAGCCCCCAGAACTTTTGTTTTGAACAATGAATTCTGAAAATAGCGAACGTCTATAGGGCACCAATTACGAGATGATGAAGAAGCTTGGATTCCGCGCCTGGGGTGGCCCCACCTACGACCAGGTCCCGGCCTTCAAGTGGAGCACATTTGATTTTAATACCGTAAGTATGCTAATTAATACTAAGAAATTTCTTTGACAGCGAGTCCCCCACCACGGACACCCTGATGAATGGAAATTCGAACCCTTCGATCACACCTGGGAAGTCGAGGTCCACACCCCATAAACGCGGTCTAGCCAGTTTTATTATTCGTTTTTTTGCATAAATATATTGTTTTAGTTATTAAAATTCTCTTGTTTCTGAGACTCTGTAATTTATTGAACATGATATCGCACTTTGATGAAAAACGCTGGCGCAACAACCCGAAACACAAATGATGCGAAGAGGACTGGAGAGATTATACTGTGAAAAAAACACAGAGGAAATGGATAGAAATATCACAATGGTATCAAGAGGGTGATTTACAAAAATAGAAATACAATATTTTGATGGATAACTCGAATCTGATAAAGTTAGGCAAGTCGATTGGAGATGCTAGGCGAAAAACCAGTAGGAAATGTTTGTCTGGGTAGGGGTGGGGGATTTATTGAGCTTTCCAGACAGCTGAGGTGTCGATGACTTGTTTATGGAGTGATGGGTTTGTGATGGTACAATCACGGACCTAAAATTAGAGTTACAATCATTTTATGTCATAAGAATTCCGTTTTAAATTGATAACAACACTCACTTTAGCGGAAACTTGGAAAAGTGTCCACGCCAATGCGACAAGATCACACATTTGAGAAGGAGCTTTGGTTCCCTAAAACTTTTTATTATTACTGTAATTTGAATATATCGCCATTAAGTGCATTTTATTACATTCTTACTTACCTGCGTATTAAAAACATGCGCATTCAACCCCTCATAATACTTCTCCCTCCTGGCATGTAGCGCCATCCTGCCAGCGTCAGACAATGCGGAACACTCTGCAAAAGCGATAAGGATCGTTTTGCTTCGATCTCCCCATTTCAGGGGATGATGATGGTGCTGAGCCTAACCCGATGGGACAACCCGGGCTCTGCTCAGTTTCTCCACAGTCTCTGGTGAAAAGATCGTATCCAATGTGATCGGTCAACCGGTGACCAGGTATGATATCACGTTAGATGTTTTCGGTGCAGTCAAGTCGAAATGGCTACTAGGAAGCTAGCCAAACTTTTTAAGGATCGTGAAAACTTGATTCGAGTTCGCTGGTCTGTAGTAGTAATGCTCAAAATTTTCGTCCAATCGTTAGCGACCTCGTGCTCCCATTCCCTCAAAAATCATAAAAACAAACCTGCATGGAGGAATATAATACATTTAAGGAGCGCGAGTGATGTCCGATCCATGTTGATCCTATCGAGTGGTCCACGGATTCGCGAGGAGAAGAATTCACTACAAACTCGCGCATTAATAACCGTCTAAAACCGCCAGATCTTCTCACATAGTATCTAACACACTATTTCTATAGATCAGTAAGTAATTTTCTCATTTTGAAGACCTACTTATTAAGCCCATCATACTCAATCGGCTGCCCATCCGGGGTCAAAACACCGGGAAGCCCCCGATTGTAAGTGGAGAGGGCCAGGGATAGCAGCGCCAACGGCATACACGTGTCGTCGATCAACACACACTAAAACCATCCCATCAAGACACAATATCGACTCTTTACCTTGTCAGCAATTGAGAGGTTTCGGAACGCTTCGAATGCTTTTGCGTACTCGACACAGATGGTGATCTCGAGATCGACCCATTGGCCCATTGTCCGGATGGTGGTGTTTTGGCGCTGCTAAATCCTTGGCATATTTATTGTAACCGTACAAGTGCCTACCGCATATTTTGTAATATCGTCCAATCCGCAGGGTTTTGTTAATGAGTCGAGGAGGCTGACGGCAGGCTCAAAATCGGAAGTTCGCAGGAAGTCTGCCCGACTTTCGTACATCAGTAGGGAGGTGATCATCTGAAATTGGCAAAAATTGCATTATTTAGCCTACATATTTGTTTACGCATTTAGTGATCCTTTAATTTCTCGCTTGTTAGGAGTTACATTGCTGCTTGGGTATGCTAATGTCGCTAGTATGCTGAGCTAGAAAAACCAGGTTTTAGGCCTAGCTTTGTCAATTAAAGAATAATAAGATAATCCTCTGTATTTTAGGCCTTATGTATTACTGAAACAGTTTTATATTTTAGCACTTTCATTAAAAAAATTCTCTTGTCTTTCATTCCTTTAAAATTAAAGTTTCTCCGCAAAATTACGTAAAAAACTATTTTTAATTAGCCTACAGCCCACCCTTCCCCATTTCAACCACCTTTTGTTCATCCTCATTCCTCCACGACTACACTCTGGTGCCCCACATAAAAACGCGCGGTTTTGGTGTGTGCGCATGTTTGATGTGGTCGGGTGTTTGCTCGAAATCCGCCCATTCCCCCCTGGCCGAAACGATCGAAACGAAGCGTAGCGCACGGCGGTTTTGCAGTGTGCGTGGCTGTGGCATTGTTGGGTGCGGGCGATGGATGGAGGGGAAGGGTGGGCTTGATGATCTGTGGTCAGCAACCGCCGACTGCCATGGCCCAATGTGCTGTTTGGTCGCTCTGGCGGGGGAACCGCCGTTCACTCGTATAATGAGCCCCTTTTCGCTTCTCTTGCCGAAGGGATTGCAACCAGTAACTCACGAAATCAGAGCCCCGGATATTGGAGAGATTAATAGTGGGAATTGGATCAAAAGGTTGATACTACCACGTAATCATATAGCGGAAAATACGTTTGAACGTTTGGTACGACATCCCAAAAAGCGTATTATCCCCCAAGTTAATTCTCCGGATGCAAAAACAGCAAAAAGCTATTTTCGGGTAATAACGTAAAAATGTAATTTGTCTAAAATGCACTTTAAAAGTGATTTTCTGCTGATATTGTTCCTTGAAAACCGTAGCAAAGCCTTGGATTTGGGTTTGTGGAATGGCCCGTTTCTACCTCGATCAAAACGACTCCCTTTCTGTCAAACCAGGTGATCCTGTCACCTGAACATAAGATCAGGCTAATTAAGCCCACAATCAAAAGATATTTTCCCTTCAATAATAAGCCGATGGGTAATTTAATATCAAAATTTATAACCCTTAGACAATTTTAGTACCGACTAATTTCGCAAAGAGCAAGCACCTGGTCCTATAAAGCACAACCCAACCCTCAAAGCCCAAGAAATAACCTCCAAAATTCCAAAACCAGCAAACCTTGGTACACCTACTTATCGCCAGCACGCTCACCCCATGTACCAGAAGATCCAAATCACGTTCAGACTATTTGAGCCCGTAATATCAGCTTTAGAGGAATACCACGAAAATGAGAACTGAAGCCCCAGAATCGGTGTAAAAAGAGTGGAACAAACTATTTCAAGTGATTAACCTGAAAGTGATGTCGTACCTGTTCTTGGTCTAGTCGAGGTGTTTTTGAGGCTCTTGGGGATCCGGACGAGCTACCGTAACCGGAATTGCCGTCACAATCTTCGAGTTTGATTCTGAAATTGAGGACGGTTGTTTGAACCTTTCGATTTTAAATGTTTAAAGAGGCTACCGGATTGTTGGGTCAACTACTGTACTTCGCTTTCTAACACGGTTGACACCTCAATGACCTGACCACGATCCCCTAATCCAGTGAGATTAACCAAATGGCAATTATGGGGGCGCAATTTAGGAGGGGGACTAGAATAGTCTAGCCGAGAATAATATTTATACTTACTTGACATCGACTGGCTCTTGGACACCAGATGTTGATGGGGTGCTCATGCCAAGTAAAGACGAAATATCGTAGGCTCGTTTTCGTTGGGGTAGCATCTAAGAAAGCTCATCTATTAAGTGTCTTCAAAACTACCGTATCTAGAGACGCATTTGTTGCAATTCCTAAAGCTGCCGAATGAGGTGGTGAATCTTCAGGGGACTTTGGTGCCAACGAAGCGTGGTACGGTAGCATTGGTGGCCGGCTGCATTGGATTGCTAGAATTTTTAAGACTTAATTTTCTTTGGCTTTTCCTACCTTTCGGGTTCATCCCAACCTCCAGACATTTTTTGAAACGGCAAGCCCGGCAGGCGCAACGTATGTCTGGAAAAAGGAGCTTAGTAGTTTCCCCGTAAATTAAGGCTTCAGATCAACCCCAGCTGTTGGTCAATGGGGCATAATCCCATCAGATTCAAGCCTTACTCCACGAATTCCGGTTCGAAACTCACCTTTGTTAAAAAGGCAATTACCATTTTTATGGCATTTGAAGACTCGTTCGGAGACGATTGTTCTCCGGAAGAAGGTTTTGCTAAAAAAAAACTAAGTGATCTTTGTTATTTTTCATACCATCCATTACAGCTCGGCACCTCATAGTGATATCCCGTGGAAAAATCCCCACATACGGCGCAAACCTCGGCGCAGCGGTTGCCGCGTTCAGTGGGTTCTGAAAAACGGTCACTTTACGATTTTTACCAATTCCCCCACCACTTTCCATCTTTATTAACGTACATGATTATAGTTCTGAAGCGGCAAATGGCCCCTGGACCAACAAAGCCACTTTGTTGGGGCACGCGAAATGCTTTCCGGGGCTGGGGGAGCAACAAAAATTGAATGCCAATGTGATTTTTACAGCGCGATTTCCGATCGGTTGATCTGCCGCTTTTTCAAAAATAGGAGAGCAACGGAGAAGTGATCTTGGGGTTTAAATATAGTAGTAGATGATTGGGAAAATGTTATTAATAAGATAAATTTTATGGATTGTCTCCCGTGGGATTTGTTTTTGCACGAAAATTGGTGATCAGGTTAATTCGCGAGGTTTTGGGGATGGAGCTATCTAAAAAAATTCTATGTGGATTTTAGAAAACCTGAAACAAAATCTTCGGCATACTTAGTGTTTCTAAAATTAAGTAGGTGCTTTAACTAATAAAAATAAAAATTTTAAATACTCACTTTCACTCGCCAGGATTGCAGGTGTGGCTGCAAAGGTGAGCGCCGAGTTCACCAGCATTTCCGGCAGCAGCATACTTGGCTTCTCTCCCTGGAAAGCACCCAATGAAATCTATAGTTTCTTCAAATATTCACATAGGTGCCCCACGGAATGAGCTAAATCGGGCAGCTCCAACACCGATAAACAACAGTTTGGTTGTGAGAGGGGGGAGGTGTTTTGGGCGAATTTTTGGACTGGATTCGCGTTACTGTTTGTGTATGCGAGGGCTAAAAAGGGATGGTGCATCGGAATGGCATATTAGGGGCGGAGTCTATGAAGTGGATGGTAGGAACAGGGGAGGGCGATCTTTTATGAGTGGTTGAAGGGATCGAGAATGAGGTGAAACGCTCTAAGAAAAGGCTGAGACGGCGGGATGGTTGATCGGATGGTCGATGGCTGGGGCTGGTTGGACTTTGATTGGATGACGGGAGAAGTTGTGGAAAATTAGCAAAGGGTTGGGGGAGGATGATGAGAGATCGGGTGTTGGCGTCACCAGGCCAAGGATCGTACCCAACCACTAAGAGTTCAGATGGTTGGAGATGAAAAATGAGGAGGAGCTTGTGGTCAAGGACAATTTTTGGAGCTAGATGAGACCACAATTAAAATAAGCCGGAAATCATTTCCGGTGTAGCATAGATAGGCTCGGGTATCTTAATAAAAATGTATCCCCATGCACATGAATAGTCAGGCAAGTGCTCAAAAAAACTACGAGAGCCATACTATCCAAATTCTGCTATATTTAACTCTAGAAAAAAAATGATTTTCTGGCGCACAAATACACTACATCAGTGCCGCGTGCTTTTCCACACCAAAAACGGCCCGAAACAAAGGTTGCACCTCGGCGCTTGGTCTCTCACCGGTCTCTGCGCTCATCGCCTGAAATCGCCCTCCCCCCGCCATGCGAGAATGACCGCCCACATCTGTGGTGTACCCGCAGTTTTTGCGCCGGGCGGGGAATTTTTTTAAGTGAATTGGGTCGACCAAAGGTTAAGGAAAAAGTGGGTGCGTGTGCGGTATGTTTCTGGGTGTAAGGAGGCGGTTGAAACGACAGAACGGTTGTCGGATAGCTCCAAAGGTTCAGAAAATTTGAGAAAAGACTCGGAACCTTTAGCTAAAACCCTACGTTTTAAAATCCCTACCTGAACCGAAGCTCCATCTTCCAAACTATTCAGATCCGCGGCCCTCAATGAATCGGATTTGCAAATCCGAGCGGCACCCAAAGTGGGCGGGGCCGCCGATTGATATTGGGGTGGGATAAATCCTGGAGCCACCGCCAGGTTACAGTAGCCCTACGACTCGACTTGGAGAATGGGGTCTGTGGGTGGGAAAGAGGGCTCTCATTAGCAGAACCGAACCACCAACATGCTGACCACTGATCAGCGATCTATTCAAAATGGGGGGCGCTGGTAATTGCTACCTCTCTACTCGTTGTGTATAGAGAGATATTGTGCACATCGTGGCTGGGCGGGAACGGGGAACCGATTGGTAAATGTGGACCGCGGTGGCAAAGGGGAGGCAAAAAGCGACTGCTGCTGGCTGGGCGAGCGTGTGATCTGTGAGCCCCTGATGTTGTCCAACAGCACTTGACATGCACCGACCCGAATCAATTTGATTGATTCGATGGGGGCTGGGTGGTGTTTCCGGTTCTTTCGTTGGTCGGCCAGCATTTAGGCGGCCGCGCAGAGATGATTTCACTATAAAAAAACCGTCTGCTTTATCCCGGGGGCGATATGGGAGATGATGTTTGGGAAATCGGGTCATTTATGCCTTAGAATACCAATTGGATAATCCGTTTTAAAAAAAATCGCCTAAATCAGCAGCAAACTCTTCTGAGACTCCTATTCTACTTAAAGCCATACCCAATTTTTCAATGCTTTGGAATCGCGAATATATGCGCTATTTTTTCAGACAAATGCTTCAAACGATATCCAACTTTTCTAAGTTTTTTAAAAAAGTTTTTTTTAAAATACGCTGAAATAACGATTATTTTTTTGGAAAAAGCCAACCTATTTTGCTAAAGTTACTAATTTAATTTAATTTAATTTAATTTATCTGCGAAGCGAAGCGCCATTACCATCTGATTTAAATCCAGATTCATTGGTTTCTAAAAAAAACCTTTTCATTGACTATAATGCTGATCATTAGTGCCATTTTCAGAGGATAGCGCTCCATGCAATTCAACTGTTCGAAAATTGAAATATCATACATCAACACGCATTCTGCAGAACACTAAAAAATAACCTCAAGAACGCCATAAAAAAAATCTGCATCAAAAAGTGCTCTTATCCAATTTTTTAAACTTTAGTTAGCGAGGTACAGAGTAAACCAGCTCCCCAGAGAATTCCGCGAAGTATCGGATGTAGAACAAAGCCCTTGAAGACAACATTTCCTAGATGTTTTTTGATCAGGATAAATTTAGAATTACAGTACCAACTCCAGAAGCAACATTTGGTAGAAATGAGGGCCAGGGCACTAATTTTATACCCACCCTCCCCATCAAAACACCTGCCGGCCACCACCCTCGCCGGCCTAATTTCGGCTTGCAAAAAGCATCTTGCAGCCGCCAAATATCTCGCCTTGCATCGGCGGATGGGGCAATTTTCCCTCTTGGGCCCGGGGGGCTAAAAAAGGAAAGGCCCGTGGGGGCCGTGTGTGTGCGGCTCCAATTCAAAGGATTAGGGTTCATAGCTCGTGGCTGAGGTGAACAACGGCAAAATGAGCGCGAGAGCCGCAGCAGGAGGGCAGAACCTAATTATATGGCGCTAATGTGGCCTTTAAAACTTTAGAAGGGTAGGCGGTTTCCCAGAAAATACACAGGGTGTATGTTTGTGCACGTAGAAGCTGATGTGTCGTGGGGGGGTAGAAGGTGTTGTGGTCGACCAAAACGAGGTTACTGCAGAAAGTGCAAAGAGGGGGCGAGCAGGGGGTGGGAATGGGATGGGAACAAGAAATCCCTAACGGATCTTTGAGCTAGATCAAAATTGTTGTTTAGTAGGGGGATCGAATGGATCTCTGCCCTTCCGTCAATAGGAGCATAACGTTGGCAGAGGGAAAACTGATTACAAGTGTACATATCGTAAGCCTAAGCCGGGCTACAAGAACCAAAGGGCGTTTGTAGGAATAAGTATAGTTGTGACAACAAAAAAAAAAAACAACACGTAAAAATAATTAGAACTAACGCGGGAAGGTTATTGTAGTGGCAAATTTTTAGCCTTTCCCGCGCTCTTGCGCTCGTTATTTACATGGTTGCATAATAAATTCACGCCAAAATTCTGAGAAACAAATCCACCTGCGCCATTTGCAGCGTCTTTAAACAGATCATTGGCGAAAGCCAATTTTTCTACAAAAAACCAATTACAAGCTTTTTCCCAGGACACCAGATGCATTCTTGATGTGTGTTGCTGAGTCAGGATTTTCGTAAAAAAGTTGGAACCCGATTAGGCGGCCTGGGAGAAGATCGGGTGCTAATGGGTGGCGGGGTATCAGATTTGAACATGTTGTGCTTGCAGAAAAAGGGGATTTGGTAAGGATTTGGATTTGGGCTACTGTAGTCTGAGCTAAAAAACCAAGGTGGTGAGATTGCCCAGACAGGAATCATACGCGTAGCCTTGAGCGTCAAGGATCAAAACTATATTAGCAAGGGTAAATTATGCTAAAAAATTGAGAACAACCTTCAAGTGTCCTTTTTCTCGTTCTAATACCACTTTTTGCTAATTGCAAGTAGGCCTGGTTGGCAAATTTGAGCGCCGAAATTTTGCACGGCGGCTAACGCAAACGCAAACAACGGATGTGACGTTTCAATGCCAAAAAGAAAGCATTGATGTGTTCACTGGCGGTTCGAGTGTGGCACAAAGGAGGCTACACTCTGGCCCCCCCAAATGTGTCGACGTTTTCGTGGGAAACAAAAGGGCGAAAAATCGACACTACGAACAAGGAGCGGCGTGGAACGCCTGAATAGGGAGACCGAATCTAAAATGGCTATCGGCAAAAAAGGGTGCAAGGTCTGAAAACAAGCAAAAAATAGTTGGTGCTGGGGTATTTTGGCGAGAGCATAGCTAAAAGAATCTGAGAAGCAGAAGCGGGTTCCCGCGTTTATTAAAGGTGTCTGGAGTGGGGTAGGGGGGTCTAAGGGCATGTTTGTTTCAGCGAAAGGGCACTGAAAATAGCCGAGGAGAGTCATTGGAGGGGAAAAGCCGCAATTAGCGGTGATCACTGAGCACGAGGGGATCAGTTAAAAAAACTGAAAATCCGTTACGATGGTGCTACGTACTCCCGGGCTGGCAAATAGGATATGATGGCGCAAAAGGAGCGGGTAGGAGGTGTTTCGAAATGATCGAGATCTTTGGACATATTAGTCCATTCGTTTTGCTTTCTCAGGTCCAGGTGAGGCATCCCAAATTATGAGTCTGGCATCGACGGAAAGCCGGAAAAAGCCGGAAAAAAACGGGGCGGCTGTGTTCCGGGGGAATTGAATGAGCAAATAAGCGTCGGCAATTTGTATTTGGCTACACCGAAATGTGGCCATAGAACGGGTGAACGTGGAAAACAGAACGTTGATCCTTGATTAATTGTGCATATAGCATAGCGCTGGAAAAATGGGGGCCGGGGGACGTAGGTGAGTTCGTAGATATTGTCAAGGGTTTTTACGGAATGGCAACAGAGCGGGTATCAGTTATCTAATCTGTGGCTTGTAATGTGGGTGGGATCAGCAGAGGAGTGTTGTTTACAAAAATTTGGCTAGTTTGTCGCATTTGGCATATTTTAAGTAATTCTTGTTAATTTTTGGACCCCAAAAATCATTTCTATAGGAAAATGGTTTTTTTGTATGGCGGTCCTAGATTTTTAAGATTTTTTGGGAGTGTTCATTTATTTGCAAAACTATTTTTGCCCACCCCGCCCCTACCCTTTTTCGGCTTAAAGTTACGCAGGTACTCTATACACCCACGCCGCACCCCCTTGCCACCGTCAGGTAATTGCTGCCAGCTGATTCTCAAAGCATCCGCCGATAATGAGTTGACGCATACAAATTGAAATTTAACAATTTGGCTACTGTAGGTACAGAGCCGATATCAAGGTATACGCAAAGTTCGTGAAAAAAATATGCTAAGAAGGTTAAAGGTTTGCAGGATCGGAGTTTTAGGCGTTGGACTACTGTAGGTACAAAGCATATTCAAATGTCCATACAGAGCGCGTATGCAAACCTTCCAAAGAGTCCAAAAGTTTGCAAGAGCGTTGTTTAGAGTTGACTTGTTTTCGTGTAAACGCAACGAGCGTAAGAAAAATAGAGTGGAAGGCATGGGAAAGGACAACGGAGTACCTGTTTTTGAGGGTAGTTTTTGGGGGGTGGTCGAGGGAAGGTTCGATGTTTTCGTGTGGGGCGGATGGTGGTGCAGCAAAAGGGGGGAATGTTGGAGGCAAAAAAGGGGAGATCGGCTGTCGTATCTAAAAAGAGGAAAAGAAGGGAAGGGGTTGGTCATTGGTCAGTGGTGCGGTGGGAGAACGCCCGTGAACCCTCGACGATGAAAACGGGGAGAGAAGGAGGTGGAGGAGGACATTTCGGGACTATTCAGCGGAGAATTGAGTGAGTTATAGGGTGTGTCGTCACGCGTTCAAACAGTTGTTGTTCAGTGTGGTAAACAAATTTGGCAGTGGAGTATTAGGTGTTGATGAAAATTAAATAAAGTTTTGCGACCTCGAGAGAGCACCAAATCATGATAGTAAGGAAATGAGAACCTTGAAATTTTAATTTTTCGAACTTGCAAATTTCTTAGTTTTCAAGACTTCGAATTTTCAAACGTTCACGTTTTAGAAAAATTTTTAGTTAATTTGGCCGGTGCCTTTAATTTTAATGGTGGGGCACATCAATGCAATTTCGGCATTTCGGCATTTTGCAAACTCGGGATTTTGAAAATCGTGATTCCGACCTTTAAAATACTGATTTGCGAAATTCTGACAGATTGCCCTTTTCAGAATCTGTTTCCAAGTCATAGAATTTACAGTACCTTGCGCATTTTGAAATTAGATAAATAAGCAGACTAGAAAATATTATGGAATGAACCCCCAGACAACATAGACCCCCATCTCCCCCCACAACGAGTGCAAATAAACCGAGATCCAGACCAAAAAAAAAATATAAATAAAGCTACAAATTCAAAAATCCGCTGAACAACCCATCAACTGATTGCGCAGGGTTTTTGAAAAAAAACGTGCTACTGATCGGCCCGCCCCTTCGACCGGCCAAACCGGCTCGAGCTGAGATCGTTATCAAAGAACGGTGAGGGCTCGGCATCTGCTGAAAAAGGCAAGGAGGCGCCCCGGCCCGCGCATTTCGGGGCGTCGCCTCCCTACTCGGCTAAAAGACGGTTGACCGGTGCAAAAGTTGATCGTTGCTGCGGTGTGGATTGGGGAAGGATGTGTGACCGGTCAGCCTGTGATCGGCCCATTTTGGGATGCGGGGGAGCGGAAGTGGATAAGGCTCAACTAAATCTCAAATCTTTTCGTGAAAAAGCTGAACTGGGAGCTGCAGTGAAAGGCATTTATATTAATTTTACAATGCGTGGGGGGATTATCGAAACTTGTTGAATGTTGCCGACCAAAAAACATTAAAGCTTGGATCGATGCAATATTCCGTGATCGTGAAAAGTTACGGTAAGATCAAAGTACTCGATTACATATCAACATGGAATTTACAGTTTTTATCACTGAGTATTAATTTATATTTTGGTTTTTATAGTGCAAAACCTTCAAAACTACCAAAGTCGATGCGGCTTCATGTTTTGAATCTGAATAATTCCGGAAAATTTAGCTTACTAGATTGGTCAGCCAAATATTACGAAAAAATCGAACCCATAACGATTGAAGCCAGTAGCTACTTGAATTTTATACCAGAATTGCATCTATGACCAACTGCCATACCTCCATAATTATAGCCCCTTGACAAGACGATCAAATAAGCAGTCTTACTCTTTCTGGGTCTATGAGTAAAAAATAACAAAATTTTGTCTGCTTATGTGATTAAACATAGCCTTAAACAACCAACCTCTACTTAGCGTCTAACTCTTGTAAAAAGATCAGTACAAACAACGTTCACCGAAGCCTCAGGGATAATTGCAGAATGTTCAAAAAGCACAGTGAACGTCTCAGAGACAAATAGAACCAGAGGGGCAAAGGAGAAACAGAGAGACCGGCTCTTCCCCCCAAAGGATCAACAAAAAAAGAAATGGACGCAACAAAATGGTGGCCGAACTGGCTGAAGCTCTAGGCGCTGTCAGTCGCATTTATGAAAAACAAATCCCCAAGAAAACGCCGCTTAGGACCTGGAAAGGTGTATGCAGAGTGTCAACAGTCCTTCCTCCTCCTTTTCCTTCCCCCTTTTCCACTTCTTCGTTGCGGTGTCTGTCTGGCAAAGAACGTTATTCAATGACCATAGTTCCCGCAATTCAAGGTTTTCTCCGCCAAAATCAAAGAACCACCAGTGTGTTTTGATTTTCTTATTTTGGATATTGGTGCATTTGTAGGGAATTATTTCTTACAAAAATTTATTTGGTTATAATAAAACAGTGGCTGAAATGGAAGTGATGCGTGATATTCGAATCTGAGGTGATGGTTGAGGTATGTAACGATGGCAGGTTGTTGGATGGCATTGAAATTGGCAGAAAATGGTCATTTAAATTTAATGACGACTGCATAAAAAGTGAAATAAAATAATTGGAGTATTTTGAGATCAATAATTTTCATTTTTACCATGAGATCAGGATATATTATGGTTTATCAAGTCATAGAGATCGAAGAGTCTTCTGGCTTCTGCTGACGCTGCTTACGCCGCGAAGTTGTCGGAACGGTCAGATGATTGGTGTTGACGCTAGCTCCGTCGGCAACTTAAAAATCCTTTTTAAGATCCATTGATCCGCATCATACCTCGAAACGGAGATGGTATATCCTTCGTCAGCTGCCACAGGCAGCTGATCAGCACGACGGACAGCAAGCCGAGGACGCAGAACACCACGACGTACTGCATCAGCTTGCATTCGGCGGCCAGGGCCGCGCAATCAAAGCTCGTGGCGTTGGTCATTTCCATGCCGGTGGGGGTTTACGGAATGAGTGAGGAGCGTGGTTATGGATATGACCTACTAGGGTCCTACCGTAGACGCGGTGGGTGTGGCAAATTACGATCTACGTAGTCGAGAAGGCGGATAAAGGGGCCAAATTACCCATACGGTGGTGCACCTGTTAGGGCCGGATTAGGTCTTTACGGGGGTAGGGGAGAGGTGACGCTGGTGTAGGGGAATTGAAATATACGAAACTAATTGGTTCATCGAAAGTTGGTTGGTTGGCACGGCCCATGTTAAATCCCAGAAAATTAATTAAAAATTTCTGAGACCGGGAAGGCCAAATATCGATCTGAAAATGAGATCAACCGCTTCTGCCTATTCCATAAATTGGGTTTTTGAAAAACTTTCAACATGAAACGCCAGAAAATTTTCGTCAAAACTTAAAATTTGCCAAGCGCGAAGGCTTGGAAATCGCAGCATCGATTCTACGATAGTATTTCCCTGGAACTCTAATCTGCAAAGTTTAGCTATATTCCGATTATTATTGTTGTGCGCCGTATTATACTGCTTTTTCCTGCTTAATTTTCCAAAACCCAATGCAAGTCGTAAAACCTTCAAAAAACTTCACATTTCTGCGCCGCTCAAGCTCCCCCCACGCTGCCTATGCAGAGTACGCTGTGCACCTACACGCCCCGATTAATCGCTCCAAAAGCCACAGGGCTCTTTGGCCTTGTTCGCATCACATTTTGATGCCACCCGCTGTATGGGCCTCGATAAGCGGCTGATCACTGCTTCCAGGTGTCGAGTGAGTGGTTACGTAGCGAGGCCAGCCGGCGACCGGTGCTGATAACTCGAACTGTGCTCGGGGGAATCCGATTTTGGAGGGCTGGTTCCTGAGGGTGTAGTGTTTCGTGTGTCAAAATGTTCTCATGTTGGGAATCGATTCGAACCGATTCGAACCCACCGTTTGATGATGGGTCGGTTTTGGTATATTACGTGCATGGGCGTGCGTGCAGAGTGTGGGCGCGTATACATCATTATTTTGTGGGGGCTGCCGGTACGGGAGGCTAATACGCTTTCGGGGAACTTCGGTGCTATACCAAAAATTCAATGATCATATTAGGTTGGAACTAAAGTTCGCGCAATATTTTTCTTTCTATTTAATTTTCGGACCGGAAAACGGGCACGAACCAAAATGTTTTTTGGATGAAAGGATATGCAATAAAATTCTCTATTCGATATGTGGGGCGGAATCGCGTTGCTTCCCTATTAAAATTTTTTAAAGATAGATTTAAGCGAAAATGAAAAATCGCTTCGGCCCGCCTTTACAAAACAAATTTGGCTTCCTTTTTAGGCTAATTCGGCATGGAGCCAGTAGATACAACTTATTATCAGATTGATGATCAGTTCCTATGGTGACTTTATGGCGGTTCGGAAAGATGTCCGGGTCAAAAATTTGAAGTGCCCTCGAGAGAAACGCAAAAATCTTCAAAACTACTGGGGCTAAAAACCTGTAATTTTGGTCCCACATACTCATGAACCCAATAGATATATGCAAAGAGGGAACATCGGAATCTGGCCACTAAATTTTCAGAAAGAAATTTCCAAAGTGCGATTGCGCGAACTTATGTTCCAACCTAATAGGTTAGCTACCGTAATCTCCATTTCAAAAAGCCTTTGACAAAATGAATCGATACCGTTGACGATCCATGAAAAACGTTTTAAAAATTGTTTTTGTTTTGTCAGGTGCTCTAAAATTTTGGATTTTCAGAACAAGACCATAGTTCCGAGGACTTTTGTGACCATCAACCAAACACAAACGACATCATTATTTCCGGTCGTGCGGTTTTTCGAAGTAGCGACCACTTCCGTGGTTGGTAGGGGGGACCAACATTCAATGAGGATTTTTGTGTATGGTGAGAGTCAGCCAACGAGACACATCCTAATTTGTGGTGTAAGATGATCGAGAGGAATAGGATGCTAAAACAGCTCACATGTACCTTCGGTCGTATCAGGTCGATGTTTGCAAAAAATCTGGTCGATACGAGGAAAGCCGCAAACGTTAGAAAAAACGATACACGATTGCTAGCGGGAGAATGTATATTGTCTAAAATTGCGTAAATACCGAAAATGTCGAAAATTCCGAAAATCGACTTCTCCTACTTGGATATACTAATTGGTGCGTATAATTTTCTGAACAAGATTTTGTATAATAAGTTGAGTCACATTTTTAGGCTGGAATTAATTTTTCCCACTATATTTTTCCCACTTTGCTTATTTCGCAAAAATTTTGTGATTCCGAAATCAGGTTTTCCCATTTTTTTAAGGATTTCTGCTTTTGCCAGCTCTTATCCCTGTCCCTGCTTGCATTCAACCAAAAACCCACAAAAGCATGTGTTTTTGTTCAACAAGAAACGGGATCTCTCTTCCGCTTCAACACCACCAGCAGCAAAAGTAGAAGTCATGGGGGGAAGCAGCACAAAAAAACGGGGCGGGGGTTAGGAGCGACGAATAGGGTACGATGGAGCCGCGACAGCCACACACAAAATAAGCAAGGGGGGCGGACTGTGAAAGAATGGTGAATAAAATATGGCGGGTCATAAAGGTTTTCTTGATTTATTTGCCGACGTCACCGAGTCGGTCGAGTGTGCCAAAGTTCTTGAGGATGTGGTTGACCACCTCGGCGTTGTTGCGCTTCTTTACCGGGTAGACGTCCTGTTATTTGGGGGTTAAGGGCTGTTTGATTTTGGCTTTGGCAAAAATTAATGTTACCTAATATATAAATTTGTTTCTGAATGTAACAAATGCTTTGCAGAGCTTTGTCGTTGATTTTTGCTATGGTTTTGAGATGATAGTTGATTTATTAGTGCCTTTAAACTTGGCAAAAATGCTTAAATAGCTACTCATATAAAAAACTATATAATTTTTTTATTTTTAAGTTTGAACTTAGGTGTGATTATTTCAGATGTTCACTTATCCTAGCGCGATTTATTAGATGGAATTTGATTCTTTGGGACTTTAGGACGTATTAAAAATTATTATTGATGCTAACCCATCAAAAACCTGTTTTAAGATTGATGCCGCAAATTTTTGAATCAGGTTATTGTTATTTCAGACCAAAAACAATTCGCTAAACGCTTGATCTTAGATCCTCTACTGCACCCCCCAAGTTCGCCGACCGTTCACCGATGATACGGTTCTATGGCGCATGCGGGCGGCACTCGCACACCCAGACCATTATCGCCTCCTCCTCCCCGTCTTTTTCGGGCTTTTGAATCGTTGCAAACAAGGTCTTCTCCATCTGAGGCATAACGCATCCCACAGATAACAGATCCCCCTCACCCACATGGCGCCGGTGGGGGGACTCCATATTTGCGCCGGAATTCCATGGAAAATCTGAGGAATTTAGGGGGCCATGAGGGAGGGGATATTGTAGCCGGGGCCCCGAGCCGGAAGGGGCAAAACCTAGCGCTTAGTAAGGAAAACAATCAAAAAATTTAATGAATTTGGCAGGGTGCGTGTTGGGTGCACTAGAAAACTAAGGTTTTTCATATTTTTCATGATTTTACGTTGCAAAAATGATGATTTTTGGTCTCTCATTCCTTAACGACTAAAACCTTTAAAAATTGAATAAAATAAAATGTAGTAAAATATACCTGAAAATCCCTTACTTGGATTGGTCGCGTAAAGTCGAATCGGCGATAGACGGAATGCCCCGGTGAATAGGCTGGCATTTGGTCAAGAATACGCGTAATGTACCGGTTACCCATTCCGCGCTAAAAATATATTTGACAAAAATCAGTTTTAACTAGATAATTCAATTGCAGTAAATTTTTAGAAGCCACTCACCATGCTCGGCTCCGGCGCCGCATTGACAATCTGCACAACAACGAGAACAGCTAGCAACAGCCCGACAAGGGTGCGGACAAATTGTGTCATTTTTGGTTACCCTAAACCAAAAATTAGGCTCTTAATGAACTCTAAGGTATCTAAAAAGTTATTTAGAACATCAACAAATGCCACTGAAAAGCCATCATCCACAAATATGCCCCCAGATAATAAGGAACGCGATAAAAAAAACCCGAATGGGACAATTGCCGGGGTGGGGGTGCACGATTAATGAGGGGCTGCCCACCAAAAAATATAGTGGAATATAGACGGGATGGAGTATGATTCAGGGGTGACTGCCTTGTTTAGGATGTTGCGCTACCAAACTAGCCGCACCCGCATAGAACTCTTACCCACCCCACCCCAAATCCATCATATTTTCTATAGAACTTGTCAGCACACGAACTGCCCCCTCGAATATGCACGATTCCAACGCCTACGAGCTCTCCAAGTATGTAATAAAGTCATAGAAAAGCACCAAGAATTTAGACTACAAAATTCGACTACAAGGGCGGTCCTGGGATATTCATTAACACGGGTATCATTCCTGAAAATATTGACAGATTAGCGAATAAGTTTTTGGGCCTCCGCGGGGCAAAGCAAGGGATTCGTGCCCTTTGGGGGGGGATAAATATCGGGGAAACTAGTGGCTAGCCTGAAAACGCCCCCGTCGCGATTAATTGAAAGTTCCTCAAGGGGCAGGCTTTAAAATTCGAGTGAAAAAGTCTCAAAAGAGGTGCCATAAATTTTGAATTAATCGCTGGGTCCATGACTTACGCAGCTATCGGAAACTCGGGAAAAATTTTCTTTCATAGAACTCTAGCACAAATGCGCACTTGTCCCGAAGGTCCAGACTGTGTGGCAAGAGCTATGGTTGGAAGTGGCCTCGTTTGCCCTGAGCAGCGCAACTAGTCGCGGTGGAGATTGTCCAATTACGGAATCCGGCCCCAAGATCCGCCATGCCCCCCACTCTTTTCCTGTCGTTGACGAAAAATGAGACCAATTATCCTCATGCCCCCTGCTGAGAAGCTTCACCCCCAACGACTTTGTCATAGTCGCCAACGTCACAACGTTGTTGGAAATCTGCGAGCTTAATATTTCCATGAATGGGAAGGTTTTCCCGCGTTTCCTGTTTGTTGAATAACAAAGCAATTTGGTAGAATCTGGAAATGCGGGAAGAATTTGTTGTATGATTGTTTTAATTTCTGACGCTCCGGGCTGAAGGGCGATATTTTACCTTGAAAGCCGGCGGATCGGCAGGCGAAAAAGCGGACGGCCGGAGGAGGGGCCACTCCAATTCAGGGAGCCGTAAAGCCGGCAGCGCAAAGATTGGCCTCGGTCCAATTCGTTTTTATTCTTCATTTCATTTTCCACGAACGAAACATTTGGGGGCTGGTGCGTGGGCAATGGATTAGAGGTGCTTGGAACGCAGGAAATGAGCAGAAAAAAACTTTGAATTTCGTGTCGAATACAGGGGGGTGAAACAGGAATTTGTTATTGAAGGCCTTAAGGCTTTTGAATGATGGTTTTAACTACGGTAAATGATGCTAAATGTTGGACAAAACCAGAAAAACCAGTCAAACGCTTATCGAAAAATCACTTGCACCTTTAACTGCCAATCAATCTTTTAAAAATTTCCCTCCCAGATGCTGACGAATTCAAGGGTAAAATTCCAAAAGTTATGTATATTGTCAGTGCTAATCCTTAATAAATGCCTTAATTTTTTTAACGATGTTATAAGCTGAATTTTTAGATTAAATAGTTAGCATACATTTTTAGCGACGTTCTAAAAGGCTAGACAAAATTTTCATCCGAAGCTGGCGCAAATCCTAATCTCAGCCATTTTAAAATTTACCACTACCCCGGAGCCAGTTAATAAATTACCTTCTTACACGTGGACCCTACAAGCCGGGCGTGCAGACTAGAAAATGGGCCACACGGGGGTCACACGATTTATTCGGCACACTCGGTCGTCAGAAGGAAAAGAAGACGAAAAATGGATGAAGGGGGCACGCACTCGGTTGGGGAGATGAAATGGTCGGTGATCTGTCAGAGGGGCTTCCGTTCCGTTGGCCACAGCTAGGAGAAATAGCTGAGAAGTTGGGAGCCGAGGTCATCGATGGAGGGCACTGAAAACGATGGTCCAATGAATAGGGGAATTTAGGCTGGTCTCGAGGGAGATGGGGGCACGAGTTATTTTGTCGAAATGAGATTTTGGGGCGGCTGGAGCTTCATAATAGACAGATTTAGAGTAGAAGCTCTTAATCGATTAGCGTGTTTACTTTAGAAACATTAGTTTTGAATTGAACGTTTTAGGTTTAGTGTAAATTAGAGTCCATTGTACTCCAAAAAAAATAGTTTAGGCTGTTTATGTTTTAGCTACCGTATTACGCCTAATATCGGCCCATCCGATTAAATAGGCTTTCTCTCGCGTTCTCTAGCTCTCTCTCTCTCTATCTCTCTATCTCTCTATCTCTTTCTCACCCCTCTCTCTCGCTCTCTCGCTAGCAGCAAGATCATAGCTTGTACGCATTGCCTAGGTAACATGTGTAATTTAGGTCATTTTAAGTATTAGAACCGACATAATTAGCAAAAATCAAACCATATAAATATTTGTTTTAAATTCCAAATATAACCCTTACGATCATTGCACGTCCTGCACGTCAATGGACACAAATACTCAACCATCGTCTGGACAGTCTGTCGCAACTCTGGACACTGCTTACATGCTATAAGTCTCTATAAAATATCGCGATATCTCCCCACTCTTGCAAATGTTCTTTTTCCGGCAGTTCTGTGGTGTATCGACACCATAGAGCGGGTCGAGAAGCGTCCTGATTAATGGCAGGGAATCTCGCAACAATGGGAGACTCTCCCGGATGAGCGGAAGTGATTCTTGCAGCAATGGGAGGGCATTCTAAACTTGAAATTAGGAGCGAAGAAAAACATCGCGAACTTCTAGCTCTTGCTCCAGTTTTGCTTGATCATCAGGGCTGGGGGTAGAGGCGTCTTCGCCATTTGAAGAGGTTAGGATCGGCAGAGCATCACGGATAAGGGGAAGTGATTCCTCCAAAACTGGGATGGAGCTGAAAATAAGGTGAAACTTTCTAAAGATGTTAAACCTGTTCTCGACCATATTAGCAACATTTGCAATCTGGGACAGTTGGTATGAGATGATAGACCCAATACAAATCGGCTGAAGCGTAGGACATATCGTCATCGTATCCTGACATTGTCCCAAAATACCCGGGAGGCAAGCAGCCAGTAGTATGGCCGCCGCGGGACCCGCCCGCATTGCCTTAAATTTTAGTTATATAGAGAACACAACGTATTCAATGAAACTTGCTTTTAAATGAGATCAAGCTATATAGTTTCGAAGTTGCAAAGCCGATTAGACTGCCTCGCTTTGAACCGGGGGTCCACCGGTAGCATTCACACCTGGGAACGTTACTGTTTGGACAACGACAGCTGCATCAATGTCTTCTTTCACGTTTGGTCACATTTTCAGAAGAATGCCTTGCATTTTACTGCGCCTATGATGGTCGGGCTGGAAATTGCGAGAAAAATTGGGAGTCTGGCCAGACTTCAGTCTTCGACAGCAAAGTTCATAGTTAGGATTCAAAAAGATGAGGAGTTCAGAAAGAAATTAAGAGTATCAAAGCCATTAGCGTGTAGTTTTCTACTTTATTTTTAGATACATCAATCAATCTATTCATCAGTCATTTGCAAATAGAACGATGGTCGACGATCAATAACTGAACGACTTCTAGCCCGCTCTTCTCGAGTTATATATTCACAACTAGCCGGTACGATCTAAAATATCAATTTCGCTATCTGATGTGGATTTGGCTAACCGATATCGTCCGTTTCCTCGTAGTCGGTGCTGAATGTTCGTGTTCCTCCTGAAGTACCCTCTCGATCGGCTCGATATCGATTTTCAATTGTATCTAGTCGTGAAGTTAACGCATTAATGGCAAGCCTTACAACGCTGTTATCTTCACGATGCATATGCCCGGCCGGTCCTTCTTCATCGTCACTTTCTTGATTAATAGTATTTGCGCGCCCATCCCCATATAGAGCATTGTTGTAAAAGCTTTCCATAAAGCTTAAAAATATATATATTGAAGATAAAATCGCTAGAGCCTACTTGTGCCTTTGTGCTTCTGATTCTTGTTCTCTCTGTTCATGTTCTTCATGATCTTCCGCTTCTCGATGGGGTAGAGACACTTTTCGAGATTTTTTCTAAAGGCTTTTTAGCGTACTTCAAGAAGCCTACCCGATCTCTCTCCGGCATTGCAAAGCTAGGAGCAATTGGGGTAATCCGATTCATGCGACCTGGCTTATGATGGAGAGTTTGTTCAATTCGTCGTTTAAGCTTGCTAAACATCATTCTATTTCAATCCCAAGTTCCTCACTCCAAAGTTGAAGCTGTCTCTTCATCCAAATTATCGTCCATTTTGTTAATAGACCGCAGCTGGGACATCGTGTTTTCCATTTCCTTTTCTTTGTCCTAAAGCGCTTATAAGATAAAAAAAATAGCTATACCTGTTCTTGTTGCTTCTTTTCATGCATATACATTCTCCTTTTCTTCGATATGAAGATCCAAGTCATTTTAGAGAGAAAGATTAAGGCTTCGAAGAAAGTTAGCACACTCATGCCCAGCCACATTCCCATATTGCCACCCATGTCACCTAAAAATATCTGGATGCGGTAGAAAGAACTTACTGAGAATTTCCGTTAAAGATGTTCCCTTCTGCTGGATGTATTTGGTATATATCATATCACGGAAGAAGACATTCAATGCAACATAGTTGGACCGGATATGGGTATTGGAGTCGGCTTGATTTTTCAGTTGAATCCATTTTACAGCTCCGTTAGAGAAGCCCTATCACTGTAAATCATAAATAAAAGCTTTCGAACCTGTCCGTAACTATTAAAAGATGCATAATTCCATGTGCTACATTCAATTTGACATTCTGCACATCGCGGTAGACTAATTATAGAGCGGCCTGCATTTGAATTGATAAGAAAAGGAAGTTATATTTTTCGTACCGTTCTCCTTCTTCGTTCCAAACTGATCAATGCATGTATAAGTTTCGTTCGGCATACAGGATTTTCGGTCTAGGAAAATGGAATCAAACATAGATATACTTACAGCCATCCACGTTATAAACAAAAGGAGTACATCCACATTTTTCTTCGAAAAAGCGGGCTTTACATAAGGAGGCGCAAGTTGAAGAAGCATAGGGCAGATTTGAATTGAAGCCAGGGGGCCAGGTATTTGTGCAATTTCCCCATCCTGTTTTGTCGAGCAGCTCGTACTGTCAATTTTTGTTTTATCAAAAATTGTAAATACTTACATTACTAACAGTTAGTGCTGAATATACATTAGCGCCTGGGGAAACGGAAATTCCCTCCGAGACAACGTGAGGAATTGTGTTTGATGGATGGATATAGTAGCGGAATCCATTTTCCAACGCGTTTGTGAAAATTGGTTGAGGTTCTACTGTAAATTACCATAAGATCTCGCCATTGATATAACCCTTACAGCCTGTTCCATCAAACTGTTCTTCCAAATGAGCATCAAGGATGATTTGTAGTCCGCTATTAACCCCAGCAGCTGTCTGTCGATGCATTGAAGAATCCGGGAGATTAGTTGTATTTATCAAAAAGCATTTTCCTAAATTATGCATTTGATTTAATTGATCATCCATAACCCTCCTACCAAGATCTGTGTAAATTGGTGCTGTGGACTTGCAACAATCAAATTCCACCCCAGCGAACGTACAGATTTTCAACATGTTCCGACAAACAAAACTAAAATCCATATACTCCAACCTTGGCCACTTACCCACCATTCCGAAAGAAGTCCATGACAGTAAAATTTGGGTGTTTTTGCATATAGACGCTAGAATCATGAGGTGATAAAAATATTCAAATCTACTTTAGTTCCGCCTGGCCTTTATCCAACAAAGTAGCATCGTTGTTCGAGAATAAATTATGCACTTCATAATTATACTGGATGAGGTAGTCAAGGAGATTTTCAGAAAAGTCACCCGTGGTGTGATTGATTTCTAAACAACAATAACTATGCTTTTGCTTGCTTACCTTTAATATAAGATTTTCTGATTGGGTTGAAATTACATATCGTAACCATTGGGAAATCCATGCCATCTTCAGAAATTAGAAAATTTACCTGAAAACCTTCAGATCTTGGTAAAAAATGATTACCTCTGAGGTAGTAGGTCTAGAAGTATACATTTGTAAAAGTGAGATCGATTGATAAACTAATAAGCACAAGCTGATAAACATCATAACACCCCAGAATAGGCGGGAATAGCTTTTGCCTCGATACATTCGAAGTGGGCCATGTAGCGTTGTAATACCTAGAGTATCTGTCTAAAAATCACGCTGCTAACTTACCAACAAAATGTTGTATTTCACGAGCCATCGAATTTGCCCCAGTAGTTCTTTTTATTTGTTTTATGCGTTCTACTGGTACCTAAATCAGTACTTGAATCTTGCGTTTTAAACTATACACCTCTATTATCATTTGTGATGCACGTTTCGTAAAAGATCTAGCTTCTTCCGTAAACGATCCGGTGCTGCCACGTTTTTGAAACTGTCGAAAGTCGTCTGGATTTAATATTTCCGCACTGAAATATCGATTTCATGTCATCTCCAGTTAGTTTTAAACCTTTTTCGCTTTCCCATCCTGCCGTTTAAATTTGGCGGGTGAATGTGATTGTGATCATTGAGATCCTGTGTCGGTGGAAGGTTATCCTGAACAATGTTTTCTCGTTGTAAATCTTTTTTTACTGAATACGCATCCTCTCGCTCGCTGCCGGAAGAATTCGGTTCCACAGTGATTGTCGGTACATTCAAACTGGTCATTGCTCCCGTTCAACGACGCCAAATCGATCACCTGTGAGTTTTTCTTATCAAACCAACCATTTCATTTGATTTTTATGGGGTGCAATTAACTGGGGGCAAACACGAAAACGTAGAAAATATTTATCACGTGATGCGGGGTGTCGTTTTTTGAAGGTTATGCAAAGAAACACAGTAATAGCTTACGTTAAAGGAAAAATGAGGAAATAAATGGCTTTTTTGGGGTGAAAATGACCGGAATGATTGGCTAGGCGAAGTGCTAGGGATGGACAAACAGATGACACGATACAAACATTGATTTCATGGCGGCTTATCACGGCTTTAACGGTAGCCGGTGGGGGACTGCCCTACGGCTTTTCCTGGGCCCCTTTATCGGACTCTTGACCAAAAAATGGCCACCTGAACGGGTTGGAATTCTGCTTGAATATAGTGCCGAAACCGGAATTAAGTAAGCCCGTTCTTTGGTGTTCATTCAATGGCCAAAAAAAATATTATCACATTTCTACACCGACCAGTAATTGTTAAATACATTTAAATCGAATGTTTTAAAATTTAGTATTGATGTCGTCGCTTTCCTGTCTTTCCTTGGATCGCTCGAGGTCGGACATGTATTTGTAGCACCTGAAAATTAATCAAAGAATATATGTTTAAGCGTCTGATCCTTACCAAGAAAGGCAGAAGAAAAATACAACATTCATCAACGTTGCCATAACATGGATAATCGCAAATACCATAATAACATGCCTTCGCTGCTCTAAAAACACTTTTTGATCCCCACCACTTCCTTAATGTCACATACCAACATCCTTCGGGTCCGTATCAAAGAAAGGGATCTTTTCCAAGATGCTCCTGGAAAATAGCCTTTGCAAGAACCTCCAAACATTTATTACTTCGCAAAGTCGTGTGCGTCGCCTTTTTGCTGTGAATAACCTGTTATCTCGCCGACCGCCAGATAGGCAAAGAGAATGGGATGGATCAACTAAAAAAAAATTGAAAATTGGTGGCAGTGGAACCGGGATGAAAGAGAAGATTGACCAAGCTATACCGTGAAGAGGATGTAGGGTAGGATTAAGGTACGGAGGTTTAGTTTGAGACCTTCGTATAGCCATACAGTACAAAATACTTCGATCGGGATGACGAGGATCTGAAAAAAGACCGATTTAGCGGTTTATTGCACCTCTAAAGGTCCTGGAAAGTTTTTAAATTCTGAAAAAAAGTTGAAAGTTAAAATAATTTTTTACACAAAACGTTACTTGTGACAGAACACAAAGTTCTATAAGCGCAAATGCAAGTGTTTTCCTGTCGTCCCAGGACCGCAGAAACAACTTTTACAACTTACTCGAAGAATGTTTTCGAAGTCCCACTGCGCGATCCCGTTAACGATTAGCTCGACGATCGAATAGAGGACGGTGAACACGGAGATGATCAAAATAACCGCAGCTATTCGCTAAAAACCCTTATAATTTTTTTAAGATAAATTTACTGACCTTCACATGCACTCCTTTACACGGACATCTATATTTTCGAGCCCAAAAATCAAAATGATAAACGGTGGGGTCCTCGACTTGCCAGACTTTATCCATTTTCCTGAAATTGTGAATGGATTCTTCGCTCAAAAAATGCTAAGCAAGAGTGAAAAGTATAAACAACCCCCTGCAGCCCCTTGAACAGTTTAAAAGCAGTCTGATGTGTTGCTCTGACGAAAACAATTCGACGAACAGTCACCGCCCGGTTTCTACCCGCTCTCCCGTTTTTTTTCAGGCGGCTGCGCACGGGCGGTATGTCAAATTTCGAGGAAGAGGCGTACTGTTCACTGGCCCTAACCAATCTCTATGCTATCTCGTCCTCACTCCACATTCATTTGGAGGAGATGGAGGGAGAGCGGAGGAGGGTTGCAAGAATTCCGGTGTACATAGCACAGGAAAAAGTGAAAAACTATTAGACTTTCGAAGGGCGGATAATGTGGGAGTGATGCTATTTTTCGGGGCTGTTACGGTGATGCACTGTTCAAGTTTAATGGATTTTGAAATACGAAGGGCAAGCAGGTCCATAGAAAAAATTAATCCTACTATATATAAAAAAATAGTGTCTGTGTGTGTGTGTGTGCCACTTTGCATGCAACTTCCGTCAGGTTGTTCCTGTGGTATCTTAATAAGGGGAGTAGTTAAGGGCATGTTTGATACGTCATTAGGTGCGTAATGGTCTGGGGATAACTGCACGCTAATAAACTTTGAAAAATTATGTGTTTTCGACGTTAAAATTAAGTTTTTGTTGAAAAATCGGCCAGCCTCTTTGTTAGCAAACAATTAGCATACGCCGGAAGTTGCGGTAGCCGACATAAGGGAAGAGAAGTAGCGTTTCTCATTTTTGTGATCGAAAATCGTGAGAATTATGCAAAGTGAAGAATATCATGGGATCACACGAGGCCAGGGTTGAAAAGTCGCGAAGCGGCTTTTCAACCCTGGTTCTGTATTAAATCAACTACAAGAAAACGTATATTAAATAGATCTACAGCAGAGAACACATTTTCTTTCTTTATATTTAGTTTTACCTAGGAATTAAACATAACATCGACGGGATGAAGTCAATATTAGAAAACAACTTTCTTACATCCAGAGCAACCCGATGATTGTCTTACGATTTCCGGAAAAGAGGTGACTCGATTAGCTACAAAAACCACTTCGTTCTTGCTTTATAAATTTAAAAATTATTGAAAATATAGTTGGGATCAACAGATAAAGTGAAAATTAGCAAGCGATCGTATCACGTAAGGCGTTCATAAGCATTCGTTAAACGTCCTTCGGTTCAGAAAATAGAAAACCCGACGTTCTTCCAAATCAGTCCGGTGAAAATTTGAACAGACAAATGGGATACCATCGTCCACCGGGAACTAAAATATTGTTCTCCCGGGTCCAACTACCCAATGTGCTCCACTGCAAAAATAAGATATAAGACTGGCGGGGCAACCCCAAAGGAAAAATGAACAGGATTTCGACCATCGTCGACGGCATCGATTTGATTGTGGGGGTGGAGTCCGGTGATCGTGATGGAGGAGGCGTCTTGGCAAAGGTAATTTGTTTTTTTTGTAAAAGGGGCGGAGGGATGATCGAGTGTTGGGAGAATGGCCTTCGTTTTTCGGGATGAAACACATGTCGGGTGGATGATCTTCGGTTCGTGGCATTGAATTAAGGAATTGGGGATGGAACTTAGGGTCGCCTGGAAGATGAGACGTGTAATCGTAGTGGAGTTTGACGAAGGATAGCGACAAATGAGGTATTGGGAATCGGGTGTGAACTTCGGGTACGTGTGCTATGCAAAAGTAGAAAAAGCCCTTATCGGCGGGTGTTCCAAACATTTTACAACGATACGTTTCTAGTGTTAGTGTAATCAGCTTTAACTTAGGCTTCGGCTTAGGTTTAGATTTAGGCTTCGCTTAGACTTAAGCTTACGCTTAGGCTTAGGTTTAGGCTTAAGCTCTTGCTTGCAGAAATGTCTCGAAATTGGGCAGGACGTTTTCCTGATATTGAAAATAGATTCGAAAACAGAAAACAGCAAAAAATTCTGCGCAACCTCAGCTCGATACTGTGTAAAAAGTGCTAAACTTCAAATAAATAGGTAACGTATCCCATCAAATTAAGCACAACCAATTGTTTTGACATTAATCACCGCAAAGAAAACAGTGTCCGGACACAAGCCGTATTCGCCAACCGCATGAACGTCACGGGGGAGACAGCTAAACAACCTGGATAACCTGAATCAATTAGTTTTTCCAGGGCAACTCTGATCCCATTCAGGCATCCTCCTCCCTCGCCCGCTCCTCCATTTCGAGCACCACAAACCATTTGGGGGGAGAGCGAGGGGGCTGGGGGAACTGGGGACCGGCCAGCTACATCAAATCCAAAGAGCAACTAGCACAATAATGTCATGGGTGCGGAGCTTTGATAGCAATGATGTCAAACTTTTGAGGTAATGTGAAGATGGAAACCTTAGATCTTTAGAGTTCTAGCAAACTTCAAGCTCGTGACTGGGTCCTAGGCTATCCGAGACAGACACTTCAAAAGATTGCCGAACGTCATCTCAAAGATTGGGATAACAGAATTCAGATACAAGAATTTTCAAAATATTAAATTTTTTCTGGGGAATTTGAAATCTAGGCCATCCATGCGTACCACCTATCAATCGAAGCTTCCGAAAATTCGATCTAGTTTTGGAGCTTCTTCTAGATTTCCGAGACTCAGGTATGCGCAGTCATTAGTGCTACTTCCGCGTAATTTGGTTTATTGGTAGAACCGGAGGTAGAATTGTTAGTACACATCCGTTTTTTTGCGAAAAGTATTTTCTTTGTTGTTCAATCCCAATCGCATGGAGCGGCGTCCCAAAAGACTTAGGCCAATGGTGCAACGCGGCTCTTTTTGGACATAGGGTTAGTGTGCTGGGAAACTGTGGGAAAAGCGGTGGCAGGGGGGTGGCGAGAAAGGGCCCGCGGACACAGTCACTCTTCGGCCATGGTAGATCACCGAGTCATGAATTTATTTTGATCCCTTTTTGGCTCAAAAGCCCTTGCTCATACGGCTGCGTTTGGGAGGACAAGGAGAACCATTTTTGGACATTAATTTCTTTACTTGATTTAACTTGGGGCACCTACAAAAATATGCACGGCGGACACGTATTCAAATGCATCAGCCCTGGAATTATCTGCTACCTTGTTTGCTTGCAAGGCACAGCTAGGACTCAGAAATTAGTATTCCCCAAACTTCCCATATGCCGTGCATTTATAGCTAGCGGACGTTCAGCCTCGAACTCTTTATTAGGAGCACGTGAGTTTCGTGATCCGTCGCGAAGAGTAATTTGCATAAACATGCGCCCGGACGCGCGGGCGCAATGGTCACCCCATATGGCAAACTGTCGTTGGAATACGGCTTTACGGGTCAGCCACGGGTGCTCGGGCTAGCTTTGAGGGCACCCATGATATCCCAAACAGCTCTCCGTATTTGGACCCTTTCTCTGATTCGATTCGAACGATGTCCTAAAAGGTCAGCGCAACGACGGATGGTACAACACGACCCTTTTTGTCCGGGGTCGCGGCCGGGGCTCTGGGAAAATCGCGGAAAAAGCCGGGGCGAGGGTGGCAACGAGGAGGTGGGGCCACTTCCCTACAGGCCTTTGCCCCACGGTCATTCATTCAAATCCGGCAATCGCATGCTCTAAGTTCGATTCTTTTCTCATTCTTTATTTTACTGTGGTTGTCGCGATAAGCCGCTGCCCTAAATCTTGTTAGGGTCACGAGTCCCAGTCTTTATGCCTCAGAACTCGAAATAATTTACCGCGCATATGCTGTACTGTGATACTCGCTCCTTTCATAATATACCTTCAAGAACAGTACATTTATATTCGCTCCCATAGGTTCGATGTCGCCAACCAGAACTCACCAGCAACACAAATTTGTGTCCACTTCCCTTTTCCGTCAGCATGGGCATATTTTGGTGTCACTCATACTTCCGGATCCCCAGTAGCCTTAGCTTCCCAAACGTACGGCCTGATCCAACCAATTTCCCGCCAATGCCTGTATGTAAAGAGCGATCCCTTCAGCACAACATCGACAAAGCCCTCCCAATCTGATCGATGCGAACCCTAGGAGCATCCATATTCCCTCTTTTCGGCCCGGTGTTTTTACCCTGTTCTGGGCCCTATACCCTAAAAAAGCCGGCGACACGACCGCCAGACATTAGTCATCATCAGATAACACGGGCTCCTCTCATTTCGAACGATCCTGCATACCAATTTTCGCTGAAGAGCTTCATCGTTTCCTTGACAAATCTTGACAAGCCCAAGGCATTTGGTTCTCTTGCTTTTTCCTGCTCAAATAACGTTCTGAAAGGTCTATCTGATTGGATGGGTGTTACAAAGCGATTGTTTTTGTAAGGGTGTACCGTCGGGGTGGTGGGAAGATGGAGGAAAACGGGCGGGAGGCGGGGTGGCATCGGGGAGAGGTGGCATCCCCCTACAGGCATTCGACCACAGTCCCTTCAGCTAGGCCCCGCTGTGATAGGCACCCCACTGTAGATTTCCTAAACAGTTCTTTAGTTTTGGCTCATCTGCACTAGAGGTGGCCCTAGTCTGTCTTCAAATTGGGCGAAAACCAAGATCATGACATTCGAAAATCTGAATTCAAGATTCGGATTGATTAATCACGTTCTTTTCAACCCTGCACGATTTCTGGGTTTCTATACATCATCTTCACATCGTTGCGATTGTTCAAATTCGATGATTTCCTGTGAACCAGCATTTCCTTCTTCAGATCACATCATCGAACGTTAACTAAGATTTTTTCGAGGCAAATCAGTTAATCGAATTCGAAACTAGAATAATGATTTCCCAATTTTTGAATTTATGCCTAGTCTTAGTGACGCTCTCTTTGAAAGCACAACCTTATTCTGAATCCTAGGGCTAGACAATATCATTATTGGATCTGAACACATCCCTTACGGTGGCATTATTATCCGCTCAGCCATAGTTGGAGGGTCCTTTGGGATTACGGTACAGCTATTTTTTTCCGATTTCTTGCCACTCCCTCTAGAAATGGACGCGGCGGTTCCCTGGGAAAACGGGGCCCGAGCCCTTCTCCACAGAATCAGATCGGTCAGGCCCCTTCGAGTATGATCGATACGCCGCAGGCGCATCGTCTCCGGTGGCAAATCCAACCCGTCCTCCTTTGTCCTTCCAATTTCGATTGGAATTGATTCCGATGCTCGCTACGATTGAATCAGTGTCGTTTCTTTTCTTACTTACTTCCTATTTTGCCGCTGTTGATAATTTTATATCGATTTAGAAATCAACTCAAAACCCTTGGAGAAGCGAAGTCATGGAGAGTTCCGGAAAGGGCCAAGTCTGTATAGTCAAATTGTAGGTATTCTCTGAATTTAGGAGACCCGTGGAAAATCCGATGCGAAGGGACGCTCCAAGATCTCCTGGGATCCGACCGTCGATGAGATCAAGGTGGTTTTTTTATGTTTTTATTTACTTTTGATAACCTATTTTTAGAAGGAGCCGGTTCTCAAGCAACAATACTCCACCAAGCTTGCCACTACGGCACCCGTAACGACCGCACTGCCGGAACAGTCGACATCGCGCGCGGTAAGCTTCATTTTCGACCACTACCACGCCCTATTTAGAAGGCCCCTTCCCCATGCGAGTTTGATGAGGACCTCCTAAGGAATCTGATGATGGCCGCTACAATTGAACAACTTGAAAGCGCGCTGAACATGAGGGGGTTTGTAAAGCTGCGTATATTTATCCATTTTTTTCAGATACAAGCCGAGCCTGAACGAAAACACCAAGAAGTCGGCCGTCCCCGCGAAGGTTGTCGAACCGGCTTCAAAGATGGTACGTTTGTGCTTTTCAAGTCGTTGAATTAGATCTTTTTAGAGTGCCATCGAAATTGCTACGAAGCATCGCATCGATTACAGCGACACCTATGCGCCGCCGACCAGGGGACGTCAGCCGCAGGTTCAGGTTGGGCACCTTAGAGACATTACATCGGTGTCGATCTAAAATTACAGGATGCTGGCTTGCCAGCGGACAGCGGACCGGAAGTTGTGGAGGCCGAGGAGGAGGAGCCTGTGGAGGCTCCCAAGGTTAGATCCAAATTTTTTAAAAACTATTTAATTTTGTAGAAGAGGCGTCCGTTTGACTTCACCAAGGAGGAGCTCGAGCAGGTAGATTTATTTACGCAAGACCGGAAACGATATATATTTTTAGGTCGCTGGATACCGCTTCGCTACCATGGAGGACGCCAAGATCTGGATGAACAAGCATCTCATCGTGGTTCGTTTTTGATTAATTAATGATTTTTTTTTATTACTATAAACAATAAAATAATTTATATTTTCAGAACAACCACCCGAACTGGTGGTAGATCAAGGACACCTCCTACTGGCCATGAGAGATTTTTTCACGAGTCTAACACTCAACCATCACTCTCCCCTTGTTGAAATTCCCATTTTCAATCTCCCATTGCCGTTCGTACTCCATCAAAATTGTAGCCTGTGTGTAATGTTTTTTAAATACATCTGTTTATTTTCGGCACATAAGGAATAAATGGAGATTTGGGAATTAGGGATCGTCAATTAAAGACACCAGCAGAGACCCATGGTTTATTGAGCAGCTTTCACTTTGGCAGCAATGGCGGGGCTAAATAAATTGGGAGTTTCTGGGCATATAGGGGTTGTTCTACCTGATCTTGAGGGCCTTGGGCTGTTCCCAGCTGAATTCCGAGTGGCCAAAGTGTCCATTCTCGGCGGTGGCTTCGTAGATTGGCCGCTTCAGGTCGAGGTCCCTGGAATAGCCATAGAAACAGTTTGAAAACTCGTTTTTTCTATAAAAGCCTAGGAAAATGGTCGAATGATTCAAATATCTTTCACTGTTTAATTGATTCGCTCAAAATTGTTGTTAGTAAAAACAGTAAGAGTCTGCCCGTGATCTAATCAACCCCAAAAATTTTCTTACTTGATGATACGGTACGGGGTGAGGACAAAATTATCTTGGATGACTTGAAGGAGCTCGGCCGAGCTGAGCGGGCTCGAGTTGTAGCTGTGCACGTGGATGGAGAGGGGGTGAGCGAGTCCGATCGCGTAGGAGACCTAAAACCATTTTTCTGAACTATCAATTGTCCGTAAGTAATACATTTACACTAGAAAAAAAACAATATACATACCTGGACGAGGCATCGCTTGGTCAGTCCAGCCTTTACCAAAGACTTTGCCACCCAACGAGCGGCATATGCAGCCGAGCGGTCGACCTAGAAATTTTGATGGTCCTTTGATTTTGTGAATAGTCGCAGTACGATTTTCGTGCTACCGTAAGCCTATAATCTTGATATTTTTCGGATTTTACCTTGCTGGGATCCTTTCCAGAGAAAGCACCGCCTCCGTGGGCTCCCCAACCTCCATAGGTATCGACGATGATTTTACGACCAGTCAGCCCAGCATCTGAAAATGTACGAGATTACTTTATCCAAATAATGGTCCTCACCTCCCATAGGCCCTCCAATGACAAAAGATCCGCACGGATTCAAATGGATCACGGTCCTGTCGTCGATCAAATCCTTGGGGATCACTTCCGAGATCACCTAAACCGGGCTTGTGTGATAAAGGTGGTGAATTCAATTCTTACCTTCTCTCGGAGATCCTTCCGGAGCTTTTCCAGGCTGCAGCTGGCCTTGTGCTGAGTGGAGATGACGATCGTGTGCACGTGGATGGGCTTCAGTCCTCCATCGGGGCGCTCACCGTACTCGATCGTGACCTATAGATTGCTACTTCACATTTCTGGTCATAATTTTGGGCAGCGATTTGATCAGAGCTTCAGTTTGCTAAGAAAAGTGAAAAACTCTTCGAAAAAAGCTTACTTGTGTCTTGGAGTCGGGCAGCACCCAGTCGAGCTCCCCAGACCTGCGCATGGCGTGGAGCTTGGCGTTGAGCTTGTGGGCCAAGACGAGCGTCAACGGCATGGCCTCTTCGGTCTCATCGGTGGCATAGCCGAACATGAGGCCCTAAAAATCGGTTGAGATTTCTTTAAATCGTTAATTTTTTTAATCTTATTTATAATAGTAAGTTAAATTTTCCGGAATTTATTTCTTTTTCTAGCTATAAAAAAAATGGTTTGCGGGATACCCAAAATCGTGCTAGTTAAAAGGCTTTTTCCGTTAAATGTCTCCAAGCCCATACCTGATCTCCAGCTCCCAGATCCTCATCGGCTTTGTTTTCATGCACACCGGCGGCGATTTCGGGGGACTGCTGTTCGAGGCCTATCATCACGTTACACGTGGCATAATCGAACCCTGAAAATTCCGAATTTGAACGGAATCTTCCGATGCAGTCCAAGGTTATTTAAATAGCTTGAAACGGACCCTTGGACGAGTCGTCGTACCCGATCTTCTTGACAACGCCTCGCACGACGGTTTGGTAGTCGATATAGGCCGAGGTGTTCAGCTCGCCGCAGAGCATGATCATTCCGGTCTTGGTGACGGTCTCTAAACACCGCAGATTGAGACTTGCAAACTTTTAAGCTTACCACAAGCCACCTTGGCGTTGGGGTCCTGGGCGAGGATGGCGTCTAAGACGGCGTCGCTAATCTAATGCAAAATTTAAACTTCGAAAGGACCGAACCTGATCGCACATTTTATCGGGATGTCCCTCGGAGACGGACTCCGATGTGAAGTGAAAAGATCCCGTTTCGGCCATCACGAATCGAATTAGAATTACCTAAAGTATTAGGATTTTTGAGTACTAGGATGTTGAAATACTTGGCAGAAAAGTAGAGGGATGGCTATTTTTGGGAGTGGGGCTGGCTGATAGGACAGGATATGTGGAGATCAATAGTCTGGTTAATGATAAGGACCAGGAAGCATGGAGGGATGGTGCTTTTAAATTTTCGTTGCCGTTTTGCGCTTTATGGCGGAACCCAGAAAAGCTACGAAATAGGCAATTTTCATCCCCTACAAAATGAAAAGGAGATCGACTGTGCCCTGCCCACATTCTGCCCGATATGAGATGGGTGACCTTTTATGGGTCTGCTGTTGCTAGACACGGCCGTACAGGCTCGCGGCACTTGGAAAAAAACACACACAGTGAGATAGAGAAATCCGAGATGGCCTGATAAACCCGGGTCGACGGTGCGAGGGGCGGCTAAAAAAGGTCGTCACGCGAGCTTTGCCCCGGACATACTCCCACCCATGGGTGGTTGCTCGATTGATAATTTTGGAGGTGGATGGATATTGAGTGGATGGTGTGGTGCTAGGGAGAAAAAGCACAGTAAGTGAGTAGTAAGGGTGGGAAAGTAGAGCTTGATAATGGTCTGGCCACGATTTTGGGTATTCGCTCTTAGCCCTTTCCGCTTAAATTGGTTTAATTCTTTTAACGAAATATAATCACCTTCTAAACATGTTATTAAAACAATTAGTATTACGTTACTGGACTGTATTTCTGGAATCAGATCGGACCCCCGCTTCGATTTAGCGAGAGTCCAAATTTCGTAGTATAAGATATCGTATCAAAGTTCCAATTATGGCAAAAAAAAAACAAGAAAAATGTGTACATTAGAGGTGTCACGAGAAAAAACAATAATTACAGAACTGTTATAGAAAAAAAAGAGATAACAAATGTTTCAAATTATAACCGGTGACACCAAATATAAAACCCAAAAATCCACCCCAAAATGGACTTTGCCTCTCTAAAACAATCAAAAAATGAATCTCGCCATCTATCCCATCTACTCCCGGGTCCTTTGGCGAATTGCAAAATCGTAAACTTTTTGGGGGCGGCGATAAAACCGAATTTCCTGGGTCTCGTGTTTTCGCGTACTCTCGGCACGATAAGGATCAATCCCACCCCCATAGAGGTCCATTTTTTTAGTTTCCGTTTGCAAAATTCGCGTAGATTGCATCATCAGGATAGAGGAATCGTGTGAAGAACGGAAAGAAGGAAACTTAGAAGTTTGACGGTTACAAAAGTTGCTATCGAATTTGGTTAAATGGGAAAGCAAAGGTTGGGCTATGTTTTTTGCAAATTTTAGTCGGTATTTGAGATCAATTTATTGATCGATAGGATTTCGATAGCATTGGTGCTTCATTTTTGCCCGATACCTATCTGCGCTGCCTAAACATCTGCCCTAGTGATAACAAATTAGAATGGCAGAATTATTAGTACCTCCGGCTATGCCTGATCCGGATGACATTCCAGATAGTGTTTGGAGAGGAAACGATTCATGGCAATTAACGACTTTTCGTATGATATCTAACCAAAAACGACCTTAAGCGCATTTGGGTCTTAATTCTTCAAGCTCAAAACTCTAAAGTCAATGTTGTGTTTGTTAAACCCCCTAAATCTCAAAGTCAAAACATCGGCGTTTAGTAAAGAGCATATTTGGCAGGCTAGCCATCAAGGATCTGATGTGAAAAACGAAAAGTTCGTTGAGACGAATGAATATCCGGGCCTGGAGGGAGGTCTGAGCCCTGGAGTTAAATAAGTTCTGGCAAATCCCGCCCCTCTAAATTTTTGATGCTACTAGCCCCGCCCACAGAAAAATACAGTAATATTATGTTTAGTTGTCTACACAGTCGACGTATCATAGGGAGCCTCATGTTTATCCAACCACATGTAGGCTGGGCCGCCCAGAAAGCGCAAGTGGTCCTCTAGATCCCTCGGAAAATACAGTATCCTAGACTTGAAAGGTTTACCGCATGAGTATATAAATGTTTATAATTAGCGGGGGGCAGAGGTGGCACATGTAGGCTTTGAGCAAGCAGATTAGAAGTTAGCCTCCCAAATCTGACCACCCAGCTGCAAACGTTGACCATATAAACAAATCGGTAACTTGTAAGGGTTTTTTTTTGGAAGAAAATCTGTGAGTGTTGATCCACTACCAGATGTTTGGGCTGGTTTGCATAAACAACCGGACGGTAGGCCATCTTGGAAGACAGCCGTTTTCCTACTGTAAGTGGTGGAAGAATTTATAGCTGGGAATCTTGTCTTTCACTGTCGGTTAATCAAAAGTTTTTATTCTATGGTGTTCAGCATTTTCGTGTGGTTATCCTGTTATACAGTGCTTTTATTTCTCTAATTAATTTTATTGGAAATTGCGTTTCAAAGGTGCGGCGTGGAGTTGAAGCGGCTAGTTCGAAGGACACGACGGGTGAAAAAGACAAAAA
Organism: Mesorhabditis sp. LJ9110; assembly: GCA_038088335.1. NCBI lineage: Eukaryota > Metazoa > Nematoda > Chromadorea > Rhabditida > Rhabditidae > Mesorhabditis > Mesorhabditis sp. LJ9110. Next base: position 225,465 of record JBBGBA010000022.1, on the reverse strand, counting down.
CCATTTTTTTTAAAATACATTGATCACAAATACGAAAACGATGTAATATGGCATTTGAGACGGGGGGACATATTAAATACCTAGGAAAGTGGTATAAATCAAACAACATTCAAATAAAATTAAGCAAAAGCGTAGATTAAAGCAAGGCGACCGTGAATCGCACAATTTAAATCAGGCAAGCGTGCTCAAAAGGGTGGTTCCCAGTAAGGGTAGCTCTGATGAAGCTTTTCAGACTGGCCCAAGCCGTTGGGGTAACTGGGTACGACTGGATCCTGCAGGCGACCAATCCAGCCTTCTTCGGAGCGATCGAGACCAGAATTTTGCGCTTTGATAGAGGCAGTTGCTCCTGCACGTCATTCCAATTCATCACGCGCCAATATGGGCCCCTGCACAATTGGCCGATCAATTGGGCCCTAAAATGGCAAAAGTCAGCTTCTTACAACTGCGCTTCTAGTACTTACATAGTTGCCATCTGACAGGCCGCCCTAAGTACCACCTGTGTTCCCATACATCGAATGGTAATCATATGATCCCAGTCGGCAATGAACTAAACATAGTATTTCGTCATTTTCCAGTCCAGCTCTGAATTTACAGGAAATCAACCTACGCGCATGAATTCGGTGATCGAATCGACATCCGTCTGGAAAATACTTTCAAACGTTTGGGATCTAAGGTACCGTTATCATAAATTTCTGCTCATTCCAACGCAAAACCGCGTGCGGAAAGACGATTTCACGCTTCAAAAACCCGCGGAAACGGTGGCACGTCTCCAGCGTCAGACGAAAATGCCCACAAAGAGCATAGGTGAAGCGAGCCGGGATGAGAGTCGAGCTGAAAATCGAAATTCTCGGTCGTAAGAGACCTAATAAACAAAGTATTGTAATTAACCAACCATAGCCAGCGCTCAAACACCACGGATCGACGCGGAACATTGGCAATATCGAGCATCAGCTCCCCGACATTGGCCTTCGCACCTACAGCCGTCATAACGCCAGCAAGCTTCCTTTCTCCAGAACATTTGAACCAAGCATTGTAGCCTCTCTAAAGCGCACTAGTAGGGACTTTTGCAAGATGATAATCGGGTTTGACGCAGCGGTAAAACTGATTAGCTACACCTTAAAATTTTGAACAAGCTATAATCGAGAAAATTATCTATCCGATCTTCCGAGAAAAATATATCCGTACTTGCCCTTCTGGCTGCCGATTAACAAAACGCTATTTACAATACTTTTCCCGAAGATGGTTATCGTCAGCAATGCTTGGAAGACCAAACAGCTCTAAATTCATAGCACTAACTGAACCATGTCACTTCGAAAAATTTGAATATCACCCAAAACAGACCCATTTAAACCACGTAACCTTCGATCTTAACTTACGCATGTAACGCAGACACGATTGATCGTCGCGCCATCAAGAATTGATAGATCACTCATAAGCAGATCATATCCCTGGCGAGAGCCCGTGAACATGATTGTCACTTGTGTTGGGCTCTGTTAACGGTGTTTAGGGTATTATCAAGCTCTTGCTAACCTCCACCAACAACAATTCTATGGTCTTGCCACGACACTCATCGGGATCGACAACGGGGTAAGACATTAATGCCTGTTTTGAGCTGAAATTGTCAATATAAGACCCTTGTCGGAGCCAAATTCAAAAGAAAATAAGGATTGAATCCTTCCTCGTGGGGGGGGGGGCGCCGCCGATCCTTTTTTTCTCGCCGCGGGGCATATTTTTTACTGGAGGACCGCATCAAAGCGGTGATGACTAATTTGAGTTTGCGAAATTACGACGGTGCAAAGAAGGCTGTTTGCAGCAGCTACAACGTATTACCGGAAAAGGAAAGGAATGAAAACAGGAGCGGCTAATGATTTTTTAGGGATCTGTTGTGTACGTTAAAGACTGATTCATAATGTCGTAGGCTGTTATCGTCCCTAAACTCGATTTTTTAAAGCCATATTAGAGCGTAGATTGATTCGGGGTACATCGTGGGCTGAATCGATGCTAAACTATTCGAGAGAACTCTGGCGCGCAAACGTGCATTTGCCTCGATTTTTTTTATAAAATTGGTCGGCGAAGCACATGGTTGGATATCTGCGTGCCCCAGGAAGGCCCTCGGGGGATCTTCTAGGCGTTCAGTGCCTTAAGGAAAGGTTTTCCGCGAACATTTTCCCCCAGTTTCAGCGGACATACCCATCACAATAGGGCATTGAACATTGTCCGATGACTCCCTGACGGCCTATCCGGGAGCGCGTATTAAAAACTGGGCGGGCTTATATATCGCGGATCGATTTTATAAAACTGGGCGGCAAAAGTTTCTAAAAAATCCGCGCGGAATGAGGGCTGCCACGAAGCGATTTTTTTAAATAAGAAATTGTGGAGCTATTTTTATTATAGAGGACTGAATCGTTTGTGAGTAGTGTTTCTGGAAATGGCGGCCTGTAGGCGAGGGGGGTGATATTTTTTATTCGTGTGCCGCGTGGTAGATGTTTTCATTGTGGCCGCTCGCCGGTCGGACTGGTCAGGGAGCTCCGTTCAAATGGTTACGTCATTCAAATTGAATGAAGATCCAGTTCTAAAGGGAACTAAAGACTGACAATCATATTTTAAAAGCTGTAGGAATATGCATAAATTGGTAGAACTTTTTATCATGCATAGGTTTTAGATATGTTTTAGATTAAATAACGAACTGTACAAGCTCGTTAAACCATTGATATAATTTTATCGCTTTTGCCAACGGCACCCCATAAATCCTCGCCTCTCACCGTTACCATATTCTGACAGCCCCCCTCTTCACTTGCCTGTCAAAAACGAATGTTTCGAGGCGAGAAGCCCGGTGGAATGCGATATTGGGAGGGCATTATCTAGGCGTTGTTGGAAAAGAAGAAGAAGAAGGGAGAGAGGGTTGTAAGCGAGGGCGCGGCCAGCAGCAGGGATGGGCTGGAGCCGTTGGAAGCTTCGAAGCGATAAGGCATATCCATCCCCCCGGCGGCGGACACGATGGCGGCTCGTGGAGGAATCATCCTCCTACTCCTCGTCGCTGCTGTGCAAGGTAAATTTTGAGCGTATACTGTAGTGGGTTGGCTAATGTGCCTTTGGTTACTGCATAGTCGTCCGTTTTTTTAGTGGTCTGGTCAAAGCTCGAATTCTGCGCAAAATAATTCTACTTAGGATTTTCCATATTTGGCTAAACTCCCCCGCCGAGGCTATGACTTCGGCTAGACTTTTTACCCCCAACCCCGCCCTCAGCCGGAAGTCCCAAAAGTTTTTCGATATCTCCGCTATTTTGTTAGGATTTTGGGAACGTCAATCGATAGAGCATCAAAAAATATACGATGAGTTTTAATCACAGCCAAAATAATGTACTGTCTTCGGGGAAATTCCGGCTGGGGTAAAGTAAAGTCTTACTCCGCCTTCCTTACCCGATTTTTATTTTCTGCTGTTTTGGAGGCGGGTATAATGTAAGCTTACTATAGTGGCCAAGGCGCAGAATTCGCAATACTTTCACCACTGTATTTCTTAACTTTTCACGAGCGATAACTCCACCTTTCCTAACTCCCCACAATTTCAGGAGCACAGTACCGTTTTGAGGGACGCATCGGCCATGAGATTCCAACAGATGGTGCAAGGCCTCTCGAGCGCCGAGCCAGCGTACTCCTCGAAAAGCAAGATCTCGCCAAGCAACGGGTGAATCCAAGTCCAAGTCCAAATTTTCGCACAACTCCACAATATCCGCTCCGATTCGCGCTTTCACAATTCTTCTGGTCTATGAGCTAGCTTCGCTTTCTAATTTCCCGTTATCTTTATTGCCGGCAGCTCGCAATTAGCTAGAATTTTATTGTCCGAGGTCTAAAAATGGAAGCGCTCTTTGGAGCTCTTTAGCTGGCTAGTTTTGATTGAAAAATTCGAAATATGCAATAAATAATAAACAATATTTTTCCAGTTTGTCGAGGTCCTCGGGAACTCCTTGATCTCGTTCCAGTTGGAACAAATCCAGTAAGTTCAATCTTAAGTACAGACTCTGAGGATCAAATATCTACTTATACGATCCCTTACAGAATCCATGGAGCACAAGTGAATGATCCCTTGGCTGTTCTCGTCGGTTATTTCGAGTCACCCCTCTCCAGATCCGAGGTTGCCGAAATTGGACCAACCCAAACTTATGTGATTTTTTAGCTTTCCACTATCTTCCGGCAGAAAGAAGCCGTCGTGACGCTTTTCCACCTTGCAGAAATTGGTAAGTGTGAATCCGGCTTACCGCCTATGCATTATACGCCCTACTGATAAGGGCCCAAAAAAATGGATAATTTATGGCCTTGCCACACCACAAACGTTTTGATAAGTGATTTGAAGCCGGGCAGGCTTTGAAGATTTACGCGAAAGAAGGAAGATTTGGGGGTGATAGGATTATATAAAAAAGAGTCTTCCTTTCAGGGGTAAGATTTACTGCTAGGGTTTTGAAAGAGTGAAGTGATCGAAAAAAGGACAAGTTTTAGGTGTCGTTCCCGCGATCGAGTACGAAGATGAGGCGGTCGGAGCCCCAGTTGCTTTCTGCCGTAATGGAGGAGTTCTATTCCCCAACGCTACCTGCGCGTGTCCATCATTCTATTCTGGTGATAGCTGCGAGGTATAACATATACAAAGTAATTTCTGACGTTCGTAGGTCCACAACTGCGCCAATGGTGGTGTCTTGGACACTAAAGGAAAATGCAACTGCCCGCCCGGATTCCAGAGTGAACATTGTCAAGCTCGTGCGTTTGAAAATTTGATTATTCAAAAACACCATTCAGGCTCTTGCACCCCTGGCGTCAACGACAACTATGATTTCACCCAAGGCACCCTGTACTACACAATCTCCACACGAGCTGTATGATACACCCAAAAATCCAAACGTTTTCCAGGAAACTATGGGTCAAGATCTGGACTATATCATCACCAACACCCGTGCCTTGGTCAGCTCCTTGAACTCGCTGTACAACAACTATTACGGGACATTTGTACTCACGACCTTTGTTCAAAGTGGGTTCCTAGAGACCCCTCAATTTAAAAATACCTTTTAGCCGCCCAGGGCGGTACCTACATGAAAACTGATGGCTTCAGCAACCAATCTTTGTTCTTTGCGGCTATGGATAATATTCAAGCAGCCTCTGGAACTCCCACGCAACCATTGATCACCGCAATGGCACAGACCGTTACTAGGTACACTTGCGAAATTTAGAAAACAGGCCTTTTAGCTACCCCAACCAGCGTGGACGTAGTTTCCTTTATCTGTTTGCGGATTCTGAAGCTAATGATTATGTCACGATCAGCCATAGCATCGTGAGACAAAACAATAGGTGGAAAAAAATTGATGTTTAGAATGATCAAAGCATTCAAGCCAAGCTGGTCAACTATCTGATGAGCTGGAGGATTCACGTAAGCTTTGTCAAACCCTGAAAAAATATTTTATCATCTTAGCCACAATACATTTTGACGGCTTCTACTGGGCAGTATCCAACAAACTCTCAAAGCTGGACGGTAATTTTTCACCAATTCCCGCTTTTCATGATCGAAGGAAGTAACTAACATAAGTAATTTAAACAATTTAGACTTTGCTCTGGATTGCTGAAGCCGCCCACGGCGATGCATATCTTATCCCGAAATCCCAAAATGGCATCGGAAGGGTAAAACGACCCCTTGAAAAGTCTATTTCGGATAATTTCTAGGTCCTGGTCAACACCCTGGAATGGCATATCAATGCTGAGAATTTCTACGTTGCAAATGCCATCCTCTGCAAGAGCATTTCGATCACCCCTCCCAATTCTACCTTCCACTTAAATTTGTACAACCCAGGTTGGCCGACAGCTTACATCGTCAATTTGCCATTTTAGCCGTGAATGCCACCATCACGTACACCAACGGAACAACCGAGCAGCCTAGAACGGCGCAGAGCACTGGGAATTTGAAAGTAAGCCAAGGTTATTCGAATTAACCTTTTCTTTTCAGCAATATGAGATCCAGAATACTGCGGCCAACATCAAATCTATTAATGTCGCGGCAAGCGATTCCGATTATTGTGGAGCCAGGTCTAAAATTTGGTAAACCCCCATGAAACACCTTTTTCAGGGCCTATGTTAGCTCAAAAGTCGCCGTACTCAATGCTTTTACCTATGATGGTAACTTTGATAATGGTGACGTCAGGGTCGTTCAGGGTAAGGAATACAAAAATGACAAGTACATAACGGCAGATGGCGTTAAAAATAGCTATACCATTCCAGGTTTACCGCTGATCCACAACGTCCTCGTCGTTGGCAAAAACGTCTTGGAATTGACAATCCCGTGGACACCTATCGCCGCCAATGACACGGCCAATCAGGGCAGCCTGGAACAGATAAAGAAGAGAACGTCTGTAAAGCTTTATTTTCGAGAATTTTCGAATGTTTTAGCAACTTCAACGATTGCACATTTGCTTGGACCATCCCAAGCGCGTATGCCTGCACCCCCGGCCCGTTCACCTCTCAATTCAACATCGATGGTGAAATCCATCTGGTGCCGAACTATTGCTATTCTGCCCGTAAGCTCCTAGCCCGAAATTTTCTATTTTCGATTTCCAGCCGCCGTCACCCCAGCCGCCTTGAAGTGCTTGAATGGAGGTGTTGTGGCCAATAATGCATGCAATTGCACTGCAAACTACCAAGGAAATGTTTGCCAGGTATCTGCACTTCATTAAAGCCCTACTTCAAGAATAGACTCCAATCTGCGTGAATGGCGGTACAGCTAATGTTTTTGCCGGCAATGGCCAACCCATTTGCGTGTGCCCTCCAGGCTACAGTGGAACGTTCTGCGATGCTTGTTGGTTTTTATTACCGGTCACTAACCTTTTACAGTGATTTGCAACCGTACCAGCGGTGATGATATCGACGCCACTCGCCGCTCATTCGGTGTTGCTATCCAGAACGATTTTGCTAGCGTAATTGATTTTAGATTAATTTCTGATCAATTCCTAGGCTCACATCATCAGCTATCTTCAATCTCTGCTCGCCCAAGTCGTCGATGGTTCAGCGCCCGGCTACTACATTGAATATGTTCTAACCCAATTCCGCTCTACTAGTGCCGGGCCAGTAATCCGCTCGGAAAACATCAAGCTGGCTGACGTTTTCAAGAATGAAACCGCCTCGTTGCAATTCACGTAAGGAAGTCCCCACGTCAAACGTGAACCCAAGCTTTAGCCGCGCTTCCGGACGCAACAATTCCGTATACTCGGCGCTGATCACGACACTGCTTGCCATGAGCAAACCACGATCCGCCATTTACGCCTTCGTGAATGAGGCCAGCTCTGGTGATGGAAACAATACGCTCGCTGTTGTCAAGTTCGTCAAGAAAATCACAGGCGGAAAAATGTTGTCTTTTAGGGAGCTAGCCATCGCCCGTCAGATGCGCATCAACGTTGTGCTGATCTCAAAATATGGCGTAACAAGATCATTACAATCAATATTTCGTTTCAGGATATCTCCAGTTGCGTAACTCTTGACGATGCCAATGTCTATCAAGATTTGGCGATGTAAATTTCATTATCGTTACTTTTTACAAAAAAAACCCTTTAGGGCGACTGGTGGTGTTCTGGTCGATCTCTGCCGCGACGACACAAATATTACCACTGCTTTCAATGTGATTTTTAGTCAATTAGACCAACGTTTTTGCAGTTCCTCAGCTACTACATCACCAAGCACGACTATCTCACCGAAGTGGCCGCATTGCGCGTCGAATCCTGCAAAAATCCAATCCAGCTCGGCTATAAGAAGGTGTTGCCAGACCAAAAATTCTTCATCATCGCGAATTCAAGTAAGATTGGAGAGCATTGCGTTTTTCACGATTGTTTTTAGTCAGCACAACCACTGGATTTACGGTGACGGCGAGCAATGGAACGAACATTGTGCTACCCTCAATGTCGAGCATTCCATCACTTGGTGTTTACGAACCGGGAGATCTGTCTGGAGAGTAAGTGAAACATAGCTAAACGTTAGTTGATCATTTTTAGCGTGCAAATCACTGTCGGCAATGGAGGAGACGTGTGCTCGGTGTACGTTTTGGAACAGACACCACTTTCGGCTTTTATTACGTTTGCTACTGATCCGTCATCGGATTCGTCTTTCGCCAACCCGCAGCTCCGTAGGTTATTGTTCATATACAAACTTTTTGCGCTTTAGAAGCTCCACTGTACCCAGCTGTTCGTCTATCGACGTCCCTTCAGAGCCGGCCGAAAGTCACAATTACAGGTAGTATCATTCAAAAGTACTTAGGTTACTTGCTGATTGACCATTTATAACTTCTGACAAACCTAAATCTATTTTTCAGCAACCGAGAAGGATATCCCGCTCTTCAAATTCCAACAACAATTGATCACCCGCCAGGATTCATGCCTTTACGATCAATATTCCACGGCTCCTTTCGCTTGCACCAAGGCCAACGATGAGTTCTTCATCACGGTATAACTTCATGATCTTGCTCCCCAAATTTTGTTCAAGGTCACTGTCGAAACCTCGGATATTACTCTCAACCGTGTGGTGCGGGCCTTCTGCCGAACCGACAAGACAACATGTCTGAACGGCGGAACCTACGATGATAAGACTGGTACAAACACTTAGGTTTTCAATTTGCAATTTGCGTTTTTAGCCAAATGCGTTTGCCTGCCAAACTACAGCGGTGACAACTGTGAAAATAAGAACTGCCAGAATCAGGGGAATTTGACGATGGGAATCTGCGTGTGTCCGGCATTGTTTGGCGGAGAGTTCTGTGAATATGGTAAAGAATGCTATTTTTTGGAAGATTAAGTTATTCTAGCCATGTGCACAAGCTGGGACTACTATTTGGCCCATGACCCGAGAACGGCAAACTTCCGAACGGTTGCTTTTGGAGTTGAAACGACGACGGCGAATAAGGCGGCGGTATGCAATAAGAAATTAAAGAAAAAACAAGCAAGAACCCCAGCATATATTACTCTCAGGGAAAAGCCTTCGCTGCCAAGATTATGTCAGTCATGGCCGAAATCGCGCAAGACGATTTCAGCACCCAATATGCACTTGTCACCTATGATGATCAAGGTTTAAACTACCCCCAATCTAGCTAATATTTTAAGGTATCACCCGAAACATTATCACCCCGGACTCGCTCCGCTTCTCGAACTATGTCAACAACCTTTTAATGGCTGATGCAACCTACAAGGATGCATCCGCGATGGTCCGAACCGATCTCGCCATTTCTGCGGTAAAGAAAATGGAAACAAAAATTTGCATGCAATCTTTCAGCTTCATGGCATGACCTCAGCACCTGCTGCCCAGAATCCATCTATCATCATCATTATCACGGCTTCGAACACCAACAAAGCGTCGGCTAAGGCTGACCTCAAGCCGAGAGAAGGCACGCAGGTAGGAGAATCCATTACTATTAAGAAATAATTGAAAACTATAAAGATCAACTTCATCTACACCGCTACCAGCCCATCCCTGGATGTGACCGTACCTAACTTTGACTACCTCAACACTGTCGCCTACCAAAGTGGTGGCCGTTTCTTGCCTATGACCGTTTCTAGCCTGGCTAACAACGTAAGACAACCCCCGGTTTCTAAAAATTCCGTAGGCTGAACGCCTGATAGGCTCAATGCTTCGAGCACACGCTCTGGTCTCTGATGCTGCGACTATCGACTGCTCGAAGGGACTTTCGCTTCCGGTCTCTGTGGAATCCGTGGCTACGGAATTGTACATCGACGTTGCTGGGCTGAATGCAGCCACTGGAGTGGCGCTCATTGATGGCGCTGGTGAGCTGGATCATCGGATGTTGAATTACTTGAAATTTAGGCAAGAAGGTAACACTCAATCAAAACAACACTCTGTCCAGTGATATTGGATCGGCTGTTTATCTATTCCGTAGGATTTCCGAATATGAAAGGTCTAAATATGTCTACTAGGCAATAATGATACCGGTGTTACCTTGGTCGGAAAATGGAACATTAGCATCTCCACCGCTACGAAGAGATGCCAGATACAAGCACGGTATTCAACATGGCTGATCGTGATCGAATATCCCATTCTAGTGTTCGCTCTCCAATCCAAGTGGCCGCTGGTTTCACGGAAGACCTGCACAGCGATTATCCAGATTCTCAACCCAGCTTCCAAGGAACTACCAGTAAGCGCATCGCAACCCGTTAATTCGGGAAAATTAATTTTTCAAAGTTCTGTTTAAGACCTCATTATCAAAAATTCATCCATCTACGTGACCGGCCAAATTGCTAATATCGATCGACAGAATGGGGCCATTATTCAGGGAATAGATGTTGCTACCAAGGTTTTCTAATGTTGGCGTTGCATCAGCAAGGCTTAGGACGTTTACAATGGAAGTCTGGTTAGCGGCCTCTCCGTCCGTATGAACCGACGATACCCTTATGGCTGCTCACATCAATTTATCAGCGAATACTTTGTCGTAAGTAGTATAAAAGTACTCTAAAACAGACCTTCTCTAGCTGGACAAGACCAACCACGATTACCAAATCATTTTCCGCGGTGTTGATAGCAATGGAACGGACTTTTCACGCACAGCTATTTACACGATTACCCAATTATCCCTCAACGAACAGCGTAAGCTTAGTTTTTGGCTTATGAAAGGCCTCTTATAGCTTGCAACAATGGAGGTAGCTTGAACTCTTTCGGTTTTTGCAACTGTGACGCGAATCATTGGGGTATGACTTGCGATTATCCGATTTGTCAAAATGGTGGTACCATTGTCGGAAAGGCATGCTTATGCCCTGTATCTTACTATGGAACGTACTGCGAAAAGGTATTTACAATATTTATTTTGGTAATCATATTTTTAGAACCTGTAATTTCGACGCCCTTGCTCCAGTTCACATAGCTTTATCCTTTCCGAAATAAATATTTTCCATATTTGACCGCAAGCCGATCCTCAGCACAGCTAATTGGATGATTTCCAAATACAAGCGACACTTTTCCCGTTCCTTCCACAGAGTCCATCCTCTTTGTGGTTTTTATAAATTCTCCGTCAGCGGGGGTGTAGTGATAAAAGGGCGGGTGAGAGAAGGGATCGTGATCAACGCATAGTTTGTCTACCTCCATTCGGCCTTTGATTGTCAAGATGCTACTACGTATTCTAACTTTTTCTCTAGTATTACCGTGTACTATTTGTCATATGTTAAATCGGAATTCGGCCAGTGATGCCAATCAAAAAATGTTGTCAAATTCAGTAGAAGCCAGTGTTATGGTAAGTTGAAAAGGTGTCAGTTAGTAAACCCGATCTTTGTAGTATATTAGTAACCTGGAAACTTCTGTTCTTGAACACCTCGAACATAATAAAAAGGAGTCTATCAAAAGGTATTCTTCCACACGGTAACAAAACAATCCTATTTTAGTGGGGAAGAAGCCAACGACAAAAATTCGGTGGTTCTAAGGTTCCCTTAATTTACCGATTTTTAGAATGCTCCAAAACGGATAGAATTCATTCGTGAAGGGCGCTTACAAGAGATTGAAGCTTTCAAGAGTCAGGCTCGTCATATTGCCGATAATGCACGAGTTGAACTCCTAAAGGTACTCTCTTTCGAAATGATTATCTGTTTTAGCTTCGTGCTTTCGTTACATGGTATCTGGAACTCGTTTCACTACAAGCTCGATTAATGGAATCTTTTCGGGTCAAGATGCAGGTGAAATTTTTTTGTTTTTAAGTCATTAACCAATTTCAGGCGGTTTTGGACCAGAATGAGACGGCCGATGAAAAATATTTGGAGCAGCTCGAAGAAAGTGGATCGTTTGTCGAGAAGAGTAGTGATGAAGAGAAAGCTGAAAAGGCGGGAAAGGAAAATCCTGACGAGGAAGAAGAGGGTGGCGTTGATTTTACCGGCTTTGGACAGCCAAGGAGTGATGCGGAGGAAGGAATTGCTGGTGATGAAGCGGCTCCAGCTATGGATGAATTTTCGCAGGGAACGTCAGACTACGGACGATTGAAGCAACGGGTAATTTCTATCTGGCATCTAACTCTTTGATTTTAGTCCGCCGAAGTGGTTGATGACGCCCCCGCGACAGGCGATGAAGAGGCAGCGTGAGCTGTTTAGAAAAGTGATTTTTCTGGATGTAAATAAAGGCTTCCAACCCAGTTGGGCCACACCCGAAAAATACCCAAGATAAGTCCCCGGGGATTTTGCGAGTTTGACGTCAGCGTTCGCTTTATCTTAGGGAAAGTTTTGGGTGGGGCTTCTCGGGATAGCAGCTGGCAGGAAATTCAATTTTTGGATATTGCAAGTGAGGAAATGTCGCTGGAATGGGCCACTTTTGTATCCCCCAACAAAGTCCAGATATTTATAAGTACTTCTTTTGCAGAATGTTATAATTACGATGTATTTTCTTGTAAAATTTGCCTTTTTTCAATCAACATTTGACTTTCCATCTCCGCACAACAAGTAACAACCGTTTATTGGAAAACACGGCATGCAAAAACCTTTTTTTTAATACAAGTTGCGGCCGCCCAGCCAATTCCTAGGGAGTGTCATGTGAGAGAGAGTGAGAAGATAAAGGTGGTTGATGTGAATATTGGGTCTCATTGGATGGGGCCCGGGCTACAGGGCCCTAACACACAGAGATATTGTTCCCCATTCTCTACTTTCGGCCAAAACGGAGCACTCCGGGCACCGATTTCTTGCCGAAACGCAGCACGCCGGGGATCTCATCCCGCTTTCCGAATCGAAGCATCCCGGGCATGTCCGAGCGCTTCCCAAATCGGAGCACGCCTGAAAAGAAAAGCATTTTGGTATTGCTAGGTGAGTTTTAAGGAACAACGCTTTTTCTTAAAACAATGCCCCTCTCTCAAGCATCGCTGCTTTCATTACTGTGACGTACTAAAACAGAAAGCTCTTAACTAACATTACAAACGCTCGAATAATTTTGGACCGCTTGATAGACGAAAGTAGCTCCTTCCCCCTCCCTCTTTGCCCCTGTTTTCAAAAAAGCACCACCCCGACCTAGCGGCTTAGGTCTTTGTGAATCTGTTTTCCCGGGGACTGGAGTCCAATTTCCAGGCCGCTTTAACGAATTTTATTGTGACTGGGCATCATTGGAGAGGGGTGCGTGGATAATGGAATCTCGACGGGGGGTTTGGGGCTGCAACCAATCCACGACGAAAAAACTTCGTAGTAGTGGTCTGGACCAAATGCCGGCCCGAGCCGCAACCCTTGTAAACCAAACCCTAAAAATTACCGGGCATGCTCTTCTTCTCCTGCTGACTCCTCTTGCCGAACCGAAGGACGCCAGGCATCTCCTTCTTTTGCATCTATAACCATAAAAATTCACTCGAAATTATTGGGTTTTTCGCGAAATTGCCGCATTCCTAATAAAGCACAGTAAAGAGTTTTTGAGGGGTTGGTGGGGCCAGCGTTGGAAACGTACGAAAAGTGATCTGGCGTCCCGTTTTTCCATGGAGTTCTGTATTAGGGTGATGTTAGTATTTTATGGTGTTAGCAAACTTACGTCTCCGTCGGAACGGCCGAATCGGATGAAGGATTGTGCACGCTTGCCGAAACGGAGCACACCAGGCATCGAGCCATCGATGTCTGAAAGATTTTCTGCTGCAAAAAGTACAACACGCAAAAATTGGTTCCAAAACGGTATTAAATCTTTTGCAAATTCTTTAGCAGCTAGTATTTTTATATTTTTAACTGTCAGGATAAGAGCAAATTGCGAAATATATGATTTAGCTGAATTTTATACATATGTTAATTCTTACCTCCTCTCTTGACGAAACGAGAGTAGTCATCGAAGAACTGGATGGGCCTCGCCATCTCGTTCGGATACAGCTCCTGACCATCTACCTCGTATCCGGACGAGCCGAACTCTGAACCACACTTTTCTCTTATGTCCCATTTCCACGTTTCCCCAGGTTGTCGAAACCAAATTTACATCTAACCAGGTTTCCCTATCCACGTACGCTGCACTCCGCCTAGGGCTCCACAAAACAATCTAATGGAAAGGATGCTCGTTTCAAGCGTCAATTTCCCCTTTGCCAAAAATTCTTGTTCAACGGCCTAAGAACCTCAAAAACTCTAAACCCGGAAATTCAATTCGACCCGCTAATTACCCGGCAATCACCGGCAACCCCTGCATCGCCCCAAATTACGTCAGGATCATGTTACCCACACACACACACAAACGATGTGCCTCCACATGGAAGCTTCCAAATACCCTGAAACCACCGTTGTTTCAATGTACCCGCAGAAACCCGGTTCGCCGGGGCCTTTATGGTGCGATAAAAAACCCCTAGGGACCCAGGGTGGGGGAAAAACATTTGGCGGTTGTGGGCCCTGGGCCCAATCTGCTGTGGAAGTGCGAAGGGGGAATCTCTTCGGAAACGGATTGTGCCATACATCATCTACACTCTCACCCAACGCCCCTTGTCAGCGGGTGAGCCGGAAAGAAAAGTGAGAAAAAGTGTCTGGTATCGAGAATCTCGTCGATTTTCACGAGTCGCCTTCCGGAAACCTTTCATGTCACCATCCCTTTAAAATAAAAGTTATAACATATCCACAGACATCCCAGGGTATCTAGAGCCATTCCCAGGTCCAAAAAACAATCCAACGCTCTATGACCCACTACCTTTTTACCCTAGACCTCTATCCTTGGCACAAAGCACCGCCCTGGGAGCGCATAAGGAATTAATGCCATATCCCGAGCATCACCTGATTTCACCTACCTCACTTACCTCCCAAAATATATAATGAAATATAGTATTACCTTTTTGTTCATCAGCATAGACAACGAGTGCAATTGATGCAAGTCCTAAGAGAAGTGAGGCCGACGTCTGGCTACCCAACATTTGTGCTGAAAAAGCTAATAATAAAAAAAGTGAATGCTTGTTTTGGGAGCCCGTGGGAGGGCCCACGCGACACGAAAAACGAAAACCTATATGAAATATTTCAGATGCCAGAAGAAACAGGGCGATTTGTCAGAAAGTTTAGGGCACCGAGGGATATGCATAGCCATGGCTAGGGTTTTTGGATGACGGCCCATCTTTCATGTTTCCGGGAAAAGAGGATTTCGAAGGGGGCTCTACCCCTGGCGCTGTCCAGAGGATGGCGAAGTAGATGGAATGAGCTCTGTGGAGACCTTACCCATCTACCCCCAAACACACACCCCTGCTTCTAAAACTCAATAAATGACACCATAGGGCCCACCAAATAAGTGTCCAAAGTGACAGGCACTTCCACGCAATACCTTACTTGACAGCGGACGGCTGCCATGTTTGGATAAATTAAATTTGGGGGGAAAGGCGTTTGAAAATATCTTGCGCTATCGGTCGGGTGTCGTTTTCTGGTGGTTGTACCGAGCAGTTGGGAAGGGGGTATTTTTAGATAGGTTCCTGGGTTGGAGGAGGGGATTGGATTCTAGCGATCAGAGGGTAAAGTAGTAGGGGAGGAAAGGTAGAGAGGTATGGTGAGTATCCTAACATTCCGAGTAGCGTCTGGGTGGGAACAATGTTCTCAGCGAACTACTCATCAAAATGCCAGGCTGGTTTTGCCATTCTTTTTGGCTTATGGCATCATCAAAATTGGATGCAAGAGCGAAATCCTGATTTAGGTGAGAATTGGGCTGGATTTTGGACCCGGAGGTTTGTGAATCACTCCAGCCTGACACGGATGTTCAGATTACGGTAGCTGAAATGGCATCCCAGTCCCACAAATAAGCAAAACTAGGCTTCCGAAGCTAATAAATATACAAATCAAAGATCACGCCTAAAAACGGTATATGCAACAAAAAACATCCAAAGCACCTCCTACACCCTCTACATATATGTGATTCCATACCGGGAGGGTAGAGGAGGATTGGGCTGGGCCCTCGGTGGGCCCCCGAGATCCGCCCCTCTGGGACCCTCTCAACGTCATCTCCCTCGTCCACATCCTCCACTCGATCGCCCTAACTGTCTCAAAATAGCTTTCCGGGTAGCTAAAAATAACATAAACGATATGTTGAATCTTGTTATGTGGGGGAAGCCGTTCATGGGATGGAAGTACATCGACTAATCGGACCAGCAAGAAACGGCTGGGGTGGGTGGACGAAAAATTGAGACAGATCTTCGGACGTCTTTCTAGCGTCACGACGCCGTTAAAAATCAGAATCAGTAACCAGAACGTAAGCCAGTAAATCGATCACTTTAGACGCAGCGGACTGGCCGTTGCGAAATCTGTGATTTAATTTGCACTTTACACTTTACGTTAACGTAGATCTTCTTGTTAGTTTAAAACGACTTCCCTTAAGTGCACCTTTCAAATTAAACAGGTTTTAGCAAAGCTAAAAACCTAACTAAGCCAAACACTGATGAAAAGCTTACCACCAGCTATTCTTTTCAACTTTCAGCCCCTTTCCGCTTGCTTTTGCAAGTCTATTTAAATGACTTTCGCCAGCCAGCGACGGACTCATTGCAATAACAAAAGTGTGCCCTTATGGCGTGGGATGCATGCATCAGCAGCCACAAAGCGTATCGCCGCGTATATAGCTAGTAATCGTATCAGTCATTTTTGTATTGATTTCAGTGTGAGGGTATTCTTCAGCTAGTTGGGCCGCTTGTCCGTGCTGGTACAACGCCAATTTTCAGTTTCCGGTACAAGTTTGAGATTTCAGATAAAATAAAAAGCGCGGGAGCGGAGTTTTTTGGACAAGTGAAAGATCTAGACCGTTGGAAGGTGTAAAACGATCGTAGTATCAGCTATATGATAGGCTTTTAAGGTGATTTGGAGATGAGACCGCCTAAATTATTGATTCATTCATTTGTTTTCAATGCTGTCCAATGCGTAATATGGTGAAAATTTTGCATAGGCGGCCGTAATCCAGAGTTCTCAGGAAAATTCTCATACAATACTCAAGATGTGGAATTTTTCTGTCAGATTCCCACGATTTTGGTGTCTGCTCAATTTAGTCGGGTGTCTGAGCGCGTGACTTATCATCGGTATTAAATAACTGCCAAGATTTTGCCAAATCTAGAACGATTTTTTGCTATTATTAACTATATATAATTATGGATACAGTGCCAGATTATAGTATCCCTGAAAGTCTGAGTCATATTCTAGAGGAATCTCTATTTTTTTTGTCACCCGAAGCTTCTTAAAGCCCAGGGTAAAGTAAGATAAATACCGGCTACAACGAAACCTCGCTAATTGGTAAAAAGAGCACCATTTAACTGATCTTTGCTCACAAATTACAGCTCCTTGAATGCGCGGAGTCCCGCCCCTCGCGACTATTTTCGCGGCTACACTCCGCGCGGCGCCTTTGACTCTGAAAAACCGTTATTTCATAATTACGCCCCGCGCTTAGGCTTCATTTGGAAACAGAATTTCCCGCGGCAAATTCAATTTTTAGCTTGCCGCACCCTGCAGTTTTTGTGATCCCGGTAAAGTACTTGTTTCAACAGATCTCTCTTTATAGATTAGCCCTGGAAAATGGGGTTGAAACACATTTGGCTTCGAATGTTTGGTATATGCTCTCCAGGCCCTTCCGAAAGTACTTACCCTTCCGAAAATTAATTTTCAGACGTGCGACCGGCCAGAATTCTCGGGTTCGACGCCGATGGCGGATTGAATTTTTGCAGGGAATTCTAAATCTGCCGTTTCACCTGCGGCCACAGACGGGGGAGCCATTTTGTTTCGACAGTCATTGCTCACGATGGTCTGGCATGAATCCGTCGAAATGTTGAAACAAAAGAAAACGTTCACTTATTTTGATGTAAGTTGTACGCATAATTTTGTGACTTTGTATGACAGATTCCGCTAGGATTTCTGTCTAGGTTTTTGTAAAATTTTGTTTTCCGCTAAAATCGCCGTAAATTAGTATTTTTGGTTTTTGTTAGGGTTGGTATATTGATCCCCTTGTTGGTTACCTGGTCATTTAGCTCGGAGAATGCATTTTATTCACGCTGGCCCTCATTACCGTGATTATCTTTGAGATGCTTATGATGCGTAAAAAGGTATTGTTCCCTCCGGCGACTGGGCCAGCCTCATCATCTTTTTTTTCCAGTTCTGCCACCCAAATCTCCATTTTCTGTTGAGATCACTGGCGTGTGTACATGTGTCAAATCTTGGGTGTCGATGTATACGACACGTGATGTACTTAACACACTGTTATAGTGATGATACCTTATTTTACCTAGAATTTGCACGGGATGTTTGTAAGTTAAGGATCAGGGGATATGGATGTTTTCAAATTCAGGTGGTGCTTCAGCCGTGTCGATAATATTAATGATCTCGGTCGAGAGGTTGATTGCTGTAATGTACGCTGAGAGCTACGACGATATGTTCGAAACTAAAATTATGGGTGTATTGTTCTTAATTATCGCTGTGAGTACATGAAAATTTCATTGAGCTATTGGGGGTTTAGGTCGTTTCCTCTGCAGTAAACCTGGGGCTTTATTACCGAAATATAATTCCAAGGACCCCGTTTATCTGCTGTGAATATGCTATATGCTTGATGACAGCTTTGGTAAGAATATTCAGCTTAACTTTAAAATATTGCTTGTAGATTTATGTTACGTTGCACTACGTATGTAACCATAAGTATAGAAGGACAAGGGCAAGAAAAACAGCATCTGTAGATCAAAGGTATACCACAGAATTTTCTAATGATTGTTAAATGCCGCTTAAGATACGTTACAAGCAGAAATATGCAAGCAGCGCGGATGCTTGTCTACATAGCTCCTTTCAAATGTCTATCAACTGTTTTTATATTAATAGCTTACCAACGAGTGTGGCAGGACGGCGTTCCAGAAGATATATTACACTACGCATGGGTTTTTTTCTACATTTTTAGTATACAGGTAAAGCATCACCCAATGATTTAACCCAACGATGTCTAGTTAATGGGCCAACTCGGCTTAACCATTTGGGCCGCCCCACCGCTACGCGAAGAATTGAGGAAGCTTTGGGGCCTAAACCACACCGTCAACCCAATGCTAATTGCGGCTACCGGTAAGTCTTCCGCAGCTCAGCAGACACCGACTCAAATTCAGGCCAGCCCCTAGAGCAAAGCAGCGTGGACGCAAAATACTTTGAACGCATCAAATCCTCATGGGATGTCGAGTTCCAGAAACGTTTCCAGGTGCCGCCAAGTAAAAAGGGGCCAGCTGTGCTCAATTCCAAGTATTCGGTTAATAAAGAAGTTGAGTGAACGAGCAATCTTTTTCATTCTAAAAACGAGGTGCTTTTTATTTACTCGTGCCATTGTCCTAAAGAGTAAAAAAAGAAAATCTGAATGAGTTGAAAATATGAACCTGTCAGCTGGTCCTTTGGTTGTTCTCCTCAAGGAACTATATTTCATGCCCGTTGCCCGTTGCCTGCAATTTGCATCTAGGGGTATTCATGGAACCATGTATAGGGAAGTGTTGGAAAAAGGTGAAGTATAAAGAGACAGACGGTTTGGTGCGGGTCGGGAGGGTTGAATTGAGCTAGACGCCTCCAGCAGCTATTAGCCTTGTCCCACGCTTTTAATTGCATAACCGGCAATGGCTATGTCGTGCATGGCATTGCTGCATGTGACTCTTAGGCTCAATATACGTATTCGGAACAAGCCAGATTTGAATTCTTATCTCACACGTTTCATCAGATACCCAGACAACTATCGTTTCCTAATTGGTGTTATCTTTGCCTTTATGACCTTTAAAGGCAGCAATTTTCAACCAATTATCTCTTCTCTACCTCATTTCTCCTACATTATAGCCGACATTTAAAAACAAATTTTCGCACTCTAACCAAAGCACCTTGACCACAAGGAACCCAGAAAATCTGGCTCTTCGCCAGGTATCCGGACCGTAAAATCCTGAAATCTTGGAATGTGCTGCCTAAAACACGCAACACGCGGTGCGTTTTTTGCCTGGAAGCGAGTGACAGATCGGAGCTCGATCTCGAATAACTTCACGGCTATCCCGTCCCGGGGCTCCGGAAGATCCCATCTTCCGTCAAGATCTCAATTGGAGGTAGATGGCCTCATTCACGGATAGGTAACCCATATTTGGGGATGATTGGGGGAGGGTACGCTGATGAAAAAGAATGTGCGCTTTGGAGACTCGTAATTTTCGTGCCTATTCGTGATATACTGGAATTCTTAATCCAAGGTATGCAAAGTGCCATTTTTTACTATCAAAAAAGTTTTCCACTCTTGCCCTCTAAATAGTAAAATTTCTTAACATAAAGTAAATCTCGCGAAAAATCCACAGTAAACAAACCCCAAAAACGGCGTAATTCCAAGCTAGCTAGAAATTAATTAGTAAACTATAGGTATTAACACGAACTAAAAAATTGACGCTTTCTTGAAATCCACAAAATCCACCTTCCAAAAATCCATCCCTTCTAAAGATTATCTGCGATTTTCGGGCAACTCGATCTCGCCCCGTTTATTGCATTCCTTGCACCCGATTCAAATCAGGAGGCGCGCCCTACGTGCATGCTGAGGACCGTACCTAAAGGCCATAAAATGCGGCGGTGTCCAAATGAGGAAATGAGTGAATGGGGAATGGAGAGAAAGGGTGAATAAGGGTGGATTGATGGAAAGAGGAAAGATTCGGAAAAGGGAGGCCAGCTGGGTGGGGGGCGAGACGAAAGAGGGCAGGTACTAGGATGGCTGCAGGCCTGAAGAAGCACCTAGATCCCATCCCTCAGTCGCCTCAAGTGCGGCCATCCAACCAACCCCCTCAGGAATCTTTTGCCATAGCTGGCTGATCCACATGCACCGCATCCATTTTTGTGTCTCTCGGCGGGTTTGAGCTTTAAAACTGATACCCGATCATGTACTTTTTGGTAGAATATGATATACCACTTAAATTATGATAATTGCTTACAGTACCTTGCCTCGGATACCAGCCACCTATTATTTGAGCTAGGTTTTTATCTAAAAGACCTTTATGGTCTGTTATTTCCATCCGGTCAGGAAAAGGCTGTTCTGCGTCTCCCGGGTACAGTACCCCTTTATTGCATCCTCTAAAATGTCCCCCTTCTCATCCATTCTTGAGGATTCCAGCTATTTAATTTGCTTTGGAAGTTATTGTGGACAGTATTATCAATAACCCTTTCGTCTTTTGCTTTCATTTAATAAATCTAACATTTCTAACATTACCGGAATTTCTATTTCTCCTCTGACCTTCCAACTAGGGATGTGACGCGTATAACAGGCAAACTAACATGCAAAGCAAACCTTATAGTCGTCTTTTCATCGAGTTTGAAGTTTGTATCCTAATTAGCATGTCATCCCGATCTCGGACCTCTATGTGTAACACTCTGACTTAAACCCCAGATCAAGTCACATTCCTTCAGAACCCGCTGCTAATGCTCCGCCTCGCTTTCATCGCACTTTTTTGGCAAACAACCCACGCCTCAGGTTTGCATTTTATTTAACACCTGCGGCGTTGGGTGACAGCCGAAACGGCCGCCCGGGGGATGCGACTTATAAAGTGCGGCGTCCCGCAGCTAAATGCCGAAAAAATCTCCCCATAAGATCATTGCGGGTGTGAGGCGCGGAACGAGTCTTTTTTCGACTTTAGATTGCCTGGTGAGCGACTGGTCGGGTTGGTCAAGTTGCTACGGGGATTGCCATTATTCGGTGCAGATTAGAAACCGGTAAGGAAAAAAGTGTTCCGAGTGATGTTTGTGGTATCTAGAGATGTTCTGATACCACCACTACCAATGGCATCGAATGGCTATGCTGATCCACCACTCCCAATTTGCCCTACGTTGTATGAGACCAGGCATTGTTTGCGGGAATTTTGCGTAAGAATTCGTGGGTAATTATGAAGTATCACAATTCAGGAAAATTCCTCTCCAATAGCAACTGAATCGCCATACGTTTTTCAAACCGCAACAATTACACCAGAAAATTTGAACTTGATAGAAGAAGAGTTGAATAAGGGTAAATTCGCCTGTCGAAACGGATCAAATTTTATTCAGGTTCCTTAGATCCGGATTCCGTTTTGACGTTGCTTGGAAAGAAGAAGCCATTTTATGAAGGTTTCCTACACTCAATTATCTGAAAATCCCCCCTTTAGATGGCCAAGAAAACAGCAGTGTCGGACTAACTTCCGGTTTCTCGAGTGAAGCTCCGGAACAAATTGACGATACTGTACGCACTGAGGCTGTCACAGGTTCATAACCCTGCATTATTGTACACTCAAACTTTAGAGGAAACAGCCCGGATACACGGATACATCAATCGGCTAACTATCGACTTCCGGGACTCGTTCCCCAAAAACAACTTCAAAGATGACGTCAAGGCAAAGACAGAATCTTCCTCACAAGTTGACCTTGCCCTCATCAATTCGGCTCGCCATAGCAATGACATAGTCAAAGCCTATAAGAAAAACAGGAAGCTTTTCAAGGCTTTGCACAGGGCCCTGAACAGCCCAAACTATAAATTGGATCAACAACGTGATGCCGGCTGGACGACTAAAAATTACGGTAGTAAATAAAGACTTTATTGATTTTGAAAAAATTTTAGAAAGTTATGTTACATCTGGATCAACGGTGGACACAACTTTAGCACCGGTTGTTACAACTAGACAAGTAAGATTGGGAAAAAAACGATAATCAGCCCTAGAAGTTCGCTCCACCCACGGCAAAGAAGCCGAAATCTCCGGAAGATGATCCTGATCCGGAACTTTTGACGAAGGACCAACCGGATGTTGGAAGAATCCGGGATCTGGTTACGGTAGCCCTCGAGAAAGTTACAACGCCCGACCCCTATCGGTATATTGAACAGGACGCCGCCGTATCGGCGGATCCAGGAACATGGCAGCGAAATTCCGGATATATACCGAATACAAAGTAAGTCTTAGCGTTATTGAGTTTTTAAGCCTTGAAGTGCTTTTAAATGACTGAGTTCAGAAAGCACGCTAGCGAGATCACCGATATGCTATATCTAACGCGAGAAATTGTTCAACAACTGGCTGCCGATTCTACCGTGGCACCAGAGCAATCAAATGGCGATTGTAAAATTTCTTTCAAATTTTAAATTTTAAATGGCTAGGTGATCGTAACCCGCGGTGTTGCAAAATCGAGCGTACGATATGCCCCGACGGAACACCAGTTTATTATATAAAACGTTATTATAGACCGGTAATTTAATCGCTATTATTCAGGATTCGAAATTCTTTTAGATTGGTTCCCCGGTTTGCATGCCCTACGATTATCCGGCTTGCGACCCAGCCGTTGAGCGCAACGAGCGCCCGATTGTTTTCGAGCAAAATTGCCAAGATCTGTGCTTTGAAAGCCCGCACCGACATATTGATCCTTTATACCAATTAACCGCCCAATAGCCTAATTGTCAGCTTTAATAATGCTATTTAGATGTTTGCAGAAATTCCAATCCGATACTCGTCCCTTGATCTTTGTTTGCCAGACGTGACAATGTGCAATGAAAAATGTGTGTGTCTTTCCATGATATTTCGTGTTATTTTAATAAAGTATGAGTTACTGGGTGTTTTAGAACACGCCACTTCCAGGAGTCCAGAGGAGGCACGAATTTTAATGATTTTATATCACTATCAACTTTGGAAATGGTTAAAAAATATGCAGATTTCGTGTTATCAAAACATTTATCTTTTGGTCGATATCATCTTTTTTCTAAAAAACATAATGTCTTGCCCGCGGGAAGTCGGAAATTAACATGTGTATCTCGAATAAATCACTTTTTACATGCTTTTTCGACAGAAAACTCGGTATTTACAAGGCTTGATTTAGAAAAAGGAGTCCGCGGGTTTTATCATGGTTCCGGGGGCTGTCGGCAGGCCTGGGAATGGGCCGGCCCGGGCCGGCCCGCCAGCCCATTTTTCTCGGCCCTGGCCCGGGCCGGCCTGCAGCCATTTTGGCCGCGGCCCGCCGGCGCCGGCCCGGGCCGGCCCGACATTTTGGGTACATTTTACCAAACCAGTATATACCATCCTTTAATTTTTCCGGAGTCACAAAAAAGTGTTAGATCAAGTTTGTTAATCGTCTATAGGCTTGCACAACCGATTTAGGTATAGTATGTAACGAGAATTTATTCATAAAGCAGCATACAACCAGTACATCTTTAGTTCAATAGAAAAAAGTCTGTTTTACTTAGTGGAGTTCAATTTCTTTGACGCCCACGTGTAGTTTCAACGCTAATACACTTAATAAGGCTAACAAGGCATATTCCCAGCATTTCTGAACATTTCCGGCCAAAAAAGCAAAAGCAAAGATTGACCTCGGCCGGGATCGAACCCGGGTCGTTTTCCTGATAAATCAAGTTAAGCCAAAACTCGGATTTTTTTACTTTTAACTGTTTAAACAGATGATTGAAGTTGAATATCAATAAGGAAAACTTATAATGTAATTAAATTACCTCATTTAAACTCAATATAACTTATTGGCAAGGTGGCGGGCCGGCCCGGGCCGGCCCTCCATATTTGACGGCCGGCCGGGCCGGCCCGCCAGCCTAAAAATCCCGAAAATCTCGGCCCTGGCCCGGCCCGGGCCGGCCCGCCAAATTCCCAGGCCTGCCTGTCGGTACATGCAAAAACCGTGACTTCCGGTCCGCTAGAGGGGTGCTTTTGCATCAGGATTCGAAAAACCAAGCAAAAACAAACCAGCGAACCCTGCAAAAAATGTCATTTTTCCTGTTGCCTCCTACCAACCTAACAATAAGCCTAAAGTAGGCCGGTCATCCCCCTACCCCCAACATTAAGCCGAAAATTTCTGGTTTCACGCCAAGGCGAGCCTTAGCCATAAGCGCGTTACTACGTGCTCCAGACAGTGGCTAATGGCCATAGAGCACCTGCGTGCGGATTAGGACATTCATTATATCCACCGTTGGGCCACCAGGACACACGGAAGTCCCCTCTTGGGTTCGTAGATAAAAGGTGCCAGCTGGTCGTCCATCCCGCATCATTTAGCGCTCATGACCGCTCCTTGTTTAGTTGCATAACGATTAATATGCTAATTTAGCACGTATAGGTTGTGCCGCTTGATTTGCTATTATTGAACGACTTTTCGCGTCAACCGGTCAGAATCTCGCATTTTCAGAATATAGTGTTTTAGATAGCATTTTGTGAATCTCGTGTTTTACAATTCTTAAATGTGCAGAACCTGGAAATTTCAAGTTGTTTTAGTCCAAAAAAATTTAGCTATCCGGAAATTCTAGCTTTTACCACATAGAACATTTTAGAAAGATGTTACTACTTTTATTCTACTTCTATATGATCTCGATGACCAATTCCGAGATCCTGACCCATTATTTGAAAAACAAAGAAGCATACCTCGGACGATGCTTTGGCGGAAACAACTATGCCGGGGTCTATATCCAGTATTGCTCCTGTAAGTTATGACCCTGAATCATCATAACTCAACCATTTAGCCCCTTACTGCCTAAGCATCGAATTCAATATGGAACTCAGAAATTGGCCTACACATCGTCCACTACCATTGTATAAAAAATTCTTTAAATCGTATTTTTGCGGGACGCCAACGGCGTGGCAACAGCGGATGTTTGTGGTAAGATATTTACAAATTTAGAGGTATTTTCGTGTAGGAAAGTTGCACTAATACCTCAATGTATAGTGAGGAGGAATGCCAAGCTGGGTTCGATAATTTGCCGGTGTGCAGGGTAAGAAAAAGCTCTCAGCATACTCTAATCTTTGTGTCTAGGGTCCACTTATACATCACAATGAGAATGACACGCTGAAAGGGATGCTAGCTGTGTGCTGTGAAGGGCTACGATGCAATCGGCCTCCCAATACTATGGGATTATATATTCCTGGAGTTCATCGTTGTAATATAAAAGGGGTAGACTGTCCGTAAGTCCTTCTTTTCGGTCTATTATTTCAAATTATATCGCTCCAAACAGCCGAAAAATTCCAGAACCGACCCAGAAGCTCCACTACAAATTCTAAAATACCCGACGCTGCGCCCTCCTATGTACTATCTAAGCAGGACCGTATTAACAGTCGTTGCGATAGGAGTAGCACTATTAATAGTCATTCCCCTATATACCTTCTTCAATGAGAGTAAGTAAAAAAAAACACTGTCAAAACTAGCAAACCCAATTTAGAAAACATGCGTGAAAAATGGATTTCCGGTATGGAAAGGGCTGAACTCATGGCAAAACGATTTGTTCAAGAGCCAGTTACAAACTTTGAATGTGCGGTTTCTTTTCATTTGATGGTAAGTAAAATAAATAGAAGGTTTTAACAAAGTCAGGTCACCCTCGACTGCCGAGCCCTCAATTCAGAAGAATGGGCAGCTATAATGAAGTATGTAAGACCAATGAAGCCGAAATTGGAAGAAAACCATCGCCTGATATGGTCTACGGTACTTTAATATTTCTGTAATTCAATAAGAAATTAGGAACGAGGCATACTTTGGCGCGACTTATCCAAATTATTTCCGCGCTTGATGAAAAAGACAACGTTATTTACACCTGGAAAATTGGATATCCTCTATGATGATCCATCAAAGGTATGTGCAGACGAACCACCTTCCTTTGACGTTTGTCCTGATCATCCCAACTTTTAGGTCCACGACTACGTGAAACGACTCGGTTTCATACTTCTGAGAAGGAAGGATTCTCTAGAAGAAAAACCTCTACCGCGCAAAAAGAAGCGTGGATCCCGGCGTGGCCACATCGGCACCTTTGAAGATTGGCTTCTAGAAGAAGAATCCATACATCTAATCAATCCGCAAACCTCGATTCAACCCCTTTTCGCTCCAAAAATTGGTGAAGATGGACAACCTTTATCTCCTAATCTTTGGCAGCGTGCCTTTTCTAGAATTCCTCGCTCCTCTAACCTTTATCGCTACAATAGGATGCATCCCGAACAGTTCTATAGTCCTTGCCCTCCTAGGACGGTTAGAAGTCCGGCAGTCCGCCCACGAACAATCCCCAATTCAGCCTCAACGACCGTTAATCCGGTCATTGCTATTCTGAGTCGAATCGAGGAAAGCAGTGAAGACGAAGAAGTTACTGAACAGCCTATTCGTCGTGTGCCAAGCACGAGATCCAGCTTGTCTGCTGATTCGGCCAACCTAATAGTCGTCACGCGGCTTGACGAAACCACTGCAAAATCTATATCGCTTAAGGAAGCCGGCCCCTCAAATCAAGAACAAGAGACTATGGATGATGCCGAACCCGCAATGAAAGTCGAAGAACAGGACTTGGTGAAGAAAATTCCAGAGGAAAGTCGGCGCTTGTCCTGGGTGGAAGTCGACGAAACAGCAAGCACCTCCCAGTCCACTCAGGATAACTTCGATTACAGTACCTGGAGATGGAGAGGAATACAATCCAGTGGTCAACCGGAACCTCGCGCTAGCATGGCGGTAGATAGACCAATTACGATAAGCATGGACGCTCTACCAACCTGGTTGCGACCGAAGGCTACCATTGAAGAAGACCTAGCAGCGCGAAAGAACTTTTGGAAATCTGCTGCTCCGCCACCAGTACGTCGAAAGGGGAAAGAACAACCTCAAAAAGGGTCTCAGCCTGTACGATCTATAAAAATCCAGCGCAGCCCGGATCGGCCATCCGGATCTAATTTTATTGAAAGTTCAGGCAACGCTATGGAGACGAAAAGGATTTGGTCTAAACAACTACCATGCACAAGCACGGCCATCATCCGTTCTCCGGTAAAAGAAACCAGCCTTATCGTTGGGGCCGAGATTGCTACGCAACAAAGTATGCCATCCACCTCAAAACATACACGGTCCTTCGAGGAATTGCGCGAAAGCGAAGAAACCTCGAAAGCACAGCTACACAGCACTAGCACAGCACAATATGATAGTGATGAACCGTCCACATCATATCACACCCCTTCACCATTTTGTGCTGTTGAGGCTGTTCCAAAAACCAAAATTGAGATATCGACAGCTTCTCACCGACGCCAAAAGGCTTCGAAGAGATTGAGCCGCCAAACTTCAAGTTCCGAAGAGGATTTACAAAACGTCGCAGCTCAGGAAAGAAGCGGCTTCGACTTTTCGCTTCCTATGCCTGATATACTCCCATCTACGTCTCGACAAAGTCAAGGTTTCGATGAGTCAGTCGGGGATCTGAGCGCAATGTTCGCAAAGTTAGTTGTGAGAGAGGAAAGAAAGGAAGAACTTGGCGCAACCCACAAAAACATTATCGGAATATGGGCCCGAAGTATTAACCTTGGAAAGAATAAGGGAGCTTCGTGCAGCGGTGAGAGCTAAGATGGCTGCTCAAGGTCTGTATTTTTCGGAGGATGAGGAGGAGGAACAGGGGGAGGAAGCTAGTGATGATGAGCATTCACCAAAGAACCCTGAAGATGATCGCGACGGAGGTGCACCGGGAGAGCAAGGGGTTGCCTAAGTAAGGGGACTGTCGCAAATAGTCATCCGTTTCTCTTATTTTTAGCCCAATTTCCCTCCATTCCACACGATAGAGTTCTATTCGCTAAATTTAACGTTAGGGTAGGTCAAGAAAATATAATTTTGCATTGGAATATAGGCAACTTAATGATTCGAGGTGTTAGATGCTATTGACTTAGGATTGTTCAAATTTTATGTTCAGGCCCGGTTTTGAAACGTCTTTTTTTATGTGTGCGTGTACTTTGTTTAAAAACTGACATTTCTGATTGATACTCTATTTCAAATTGTAATTTTAATATTTTTTATTGCTGATTACGCTATGAATAAATCAAGCTGGCGGATGACGGTTGGGTTACGGTGATTCGGACACCGGCTAGGCGACGGCCAAAGGAATTTCTGCCAGACATCGGCATGTGTTTCTTTCACGTGAATCCTTGAACCCACATCATCCCGTGATGAAACGTCTAAACGCTTATCTCTTAGCTCTTCAAAAAGGACTGTTGTTTTCTGCGCGCGAATAAACAACAATTAGTACATATTCGTACTTCTAAAACCCACGAAAACATTATTTGTTGTTTTTGTCCGGGCATTGGCTGTTCCCCGGCGCATGTTTATCTCAATCTTGTCCCGGTTCTCTACAGGATTTGTTTTGAACGTTTGCTGATAGCGAATTCGATTCATTTTTCATTATTCAAATCGAAAATACGCTTTGCCGGCTGATATTATGGCTGATCAGGTTCTAAAAAGAATGCGTATTTTCTTCCAACCGGGTTTACACGTAAGACCTTTTCTTTGATCGTTTTATTGGCTTAGCTTTCTTCTCCAAATACTCGTTTTCAGGTAGACGCGCAGCCGCTAGGGCCTCAGCATGAGAAGAATCCCTCAAAACAAGGAATATTGATGAGGTTCTTTTATTTTCTCCTTCCGTTCAACCACGTTTAGAATAACTTCTATGGAAAACTCGACGTCGGCGAAGATAACGTTCGACGATGCCGTCCGATTTGCAAAGGTTTATTGACCTTTTCAGACTAACATATTGCTTTTCAGGATTTCGGCGCGGGTTCGGTTGCGGCCACGATCGCTAAAACGGTGATAGCTCCTGTTGAGCGGGTTAAACTTATTCTACAGGTATTGCTGAATCTTTTTGGTTGAAATAGCATGCTGTTTGCAAGTTTTTTAGCAGACATACAAGATTTCAGAGTGGAATTAGCCAGAATAGTAATTAATTTCACTAATTATCCCTTTTAGCTGCAAAGTGCTCAACCGACACTCGCTGTGGAACGACGTTACAAAGGCCCAATGGACTGCTTTATCCGTTTGCCCAAAGAACAAGGCTTTTTATCCTTTTGGAGAGGAAACGGCTCGAACATTATTCGATCCTGTGCTCAGGTGAGGCTAATACAGAATGGTCTAACTTAATTTCAGGAATCGTTTGGACTCGCCTTCAAGGAATTGTATAGAAAACTGATCCTCGCCGATGTCGCTATAACGGATCATTCCCAACAGTTCATTGGTAAATTGGCAGCAATATTTTGATAATTATCTGGTTTCTAGGGAACATCGTGGCCGGTGCATTGAGTGGACTTACAACTCTGACGATCATCTACCCTCTGGACTTCACAAGGACCCGGCTTGCGATTGATATGGGCAAGGATGCAAGCGATCGTGAATTCCGAGGTGCGTAAATTTTGCAATTGACGAGCGCATGGTTGTTGAGATCCAGTTTTTGATTCTCGTATTTGAATTTCAGGGCTCTCCGACTGTATAAGAAAAATCGTGAAGGCGGATGGCGTTCGTGGGCTCTACGTCGGGCTTCTCCCATCGATGCAATATATTATGCTCTACCGAGGGGCCTACTATGGACTCTTTGATTGGGCCAAGCCATTTATTGCGGAGGGCGAGAAGCAAGATCTCAGCTTTACGAAGGCTTTTCTTTTGGGACAGGTGGGAATTTCTTTTGTTATGATTATAAATTATAAGAAAGTGTAATACGTTCTTCTTGTCGATAAAATGCATATGCTGAATCGAATTCTGATATTTGAGCCCTTGATATATCATTTTTTTTTCAGGTAACAACCCTTGTGGCCGGCCTCTGCTCTTACCCGCTTGATACGGTCCGCCGACGTTTGATGATGGAGTCTGGCCAGGGCAAGATTTCTATGGGAACGATGAAATGCGCAAAGGTATCGGATTAAACTTATATCTATATCTTTGCCGCTGCAGTTACTCCTGCACAATGAGGGTTGGAAGGCGTTCTACAGCGGCGCGTTCGTCAACGTGATTCGCGGCACCGGTGCGGCGCTCGTCCTTGCATTCTACAACGAAATGCACAAGTATATGTAGGAAGCTGTTTGATAGTATTTGTGTGATATAGTTTGTTTCTTGTAGGATTATCCCGGTTGCAATTGTTTTTGCTTCTTTGTGCCAAAAAAATGGCAGCACGAGCTCTTTCTGTGTTTTAGGCATGCATTGTTTTTTGGCATTATGATTTTTTTGTCAGAGCCCAATCGGAGGGGTTTTTGAGGTGAATGGGGTAGGCGGCCAATTTTCGAGATTTTCATCCCCCTGTTGGGGTTTTGTTCGGGACCCGGAATCGTTTCCACTGGGCAAACTAACAGTTGTCGATCAAACCGACCTGATCAGATCTTTTGAAGGCCGACATGGCTGGGCGAAATTGAACTTGCTTGCGGCCCACTTGAGGCCCGTTTGTTGCCCGACATTCCATCAATCATCGTCGGGGCCCAAAGGGTTTCTGTTGTCATCGACGCCCCTAAAAAGTGCCCCTTGGGATGATAAATCTGGTCGACCTGTCCATCCACCCATAACATCCTTGTATAAACTTCAGGGCCTCAAAACCTCTCGGCTTGTCTCTGTTCCCTGACCCACCAGATCATCAATCTTGTTTGAGCTCGTTATGATGATGCTCTCGGTTCTAAACCCTTTAATGATTTGCTCATACTAGTCCATTGTTCTTTCACCGCATTGTGATCTTTCAGTGCTTTTTCATCTGGTCCTGATTTTTAGGGATCCTTCGGTATGGCTTTTCTGTGCCAATTACCATCTTGTGCCTTATTTTCATGAGTTTAGGAAAATTACTATTGAGATTTAATAAAGTTGCGCATTTGGGACAGTTTTTTGGATTTGTATTGCGGATTGTTTTGTGATCGATAGTGCGCGGGTCTACGGGGATCAAAACGTCGTTTGAATGCCAGGTAAAACAAGGAAGGGATGTTTCGCTAGGTAGCGCGATCCCTTTAATTGGGGCTGTGTTGAAGAGATGTGCGATTGGTAAAGCTTGACTACTGATGGACCATTTATCCAATTGTAGAAATTATGGTGAATCGATACCATCCCGGAATAAAAAGGAGCTATTTTCTATGCAATGATGTCTTTCGAAATAGTGACAATAATTCTATCCAGCCGTTCTGCTTCTACCGTATACCGCCTCCATTTTCGCACCCTCATTTTTCTCCCCTCACCCACATTCAGTAACATGTTCTGCACCACGCGGACACCCGATGGGGAAGGCGCCCCCGAGGGCACTTTTTCTCGAAACAGACATTCAACTCCGAATGGACCATCTGGGAATGGGCTGTATTTCCGAATGGCCCCCACGGCGAGGGGACCCAGCACCTTCCCTCTGCCAGGGCCCAACTCACCGCCATTCGTCGGTTGGGCTGGTGCTCATGGGCCCGAAAATAATTAGTTGCGCTATGCTTTGTTTTTCGATTCTCCTACTCTGGGTGAAGAAAACCTCGGAGGCGCGTGTTGGAGGATGACCGTCAAAGGGGGGAGTGGGAAATGGCTAGAGAGCTAGGAGTTCCCAATTTCCGGTGTTGGCAAGTAATCAGACCGGGGTTTGGGGTACGTTCTGCTACTATAGATGGGTCGAAGAAGGGGGGTAGTGATTGAGACGGCGCTAATGTTCTGGCCTTTGGTCAATTCTGGTTGGTCCGGTATTCTGCAGGGTATTCAGACCACTCGGAAAATCTTTTTTTACTATTGACTTATCTCTTTTGTCATATGGTGTCGTTAGTGTTGATTGGTTCGTGGCTACCGTATTGCAAATCGAGTAACTGACCTAAACAGCTGCTTCTCGTCGCTCTTTTCGGGAGTTTTCGGAAAGAGGCTTATGGTAGCGCTTGTTCCAGAGATCCTCAATAATTGGGGGCTTCCCCTTTACTTTTTACCTTGTTACCTCTAAATTTTGGCGCGAATGTTTGCAAGTTAAAGAGTTGTGTTCGGGTCCAATTGATCAATTTTAGCCAAAATACCCACATCATTACCCCCCGGAAACGCTTCACCCAACGTTGGCCCCAACACTTTTACATCCAGCAATAAAACGACACAACTCTAGTCGGGCTCTGGGTGCGAGACACTTATTCTAATTGGTTTTTTAGCCCTTTTTAATAGCAGACAGTGTTTTTCAACGTTTAAAAACGGTCTATTCAAACTGGCTGGTCTCATTCATCCAATCCATTCGTCAGTAACCCATGTTTGATTTCCTCTTCTATACATTTAACAAGATTAATCTCTTCCAATTTCGCGCCGAAATTCGTATGAATTTCCCGGATGCCCATCTGATCGAAAGCACACTTGACAGCCAGGCTGGGCGTTAATAGATGGCGCAAATGGCAATTCGGATGAGGTGGAATTCCGCCCCTCGGCAATGCGCCCATCCCTTCCACCCTTCCCCTTGGGTGGTGGCCCATTTTTGATGAACATTTAGGACAATTACCCGTCTCTTTGACTGGCCCTCTCCTCTTTTTGGAATAGCTCTTTCTCGGGCTGTGGTCTTAAGCCGTGGCCCAGAAGGCGGAACGGTGTTGATTCCGGCGCCGACGTCGGGTGTAGCCATTGATTTTTGGCTCTGCCGGACTATGGTTTGGTTTTTTGTGGGGTGGTTTCTTTGTGGTATGCATTTTTAAGATACGTAGACGTAGGGCAGGTTCGGCATAGGGTTGTCTATCTGGGATCTGAATTACTAAGATACAGCCCATCTTAAGATCCGTAATTCTCTATTATCGAAGTTTTTATAACAAATCCTTATTTTTAAGTACTGCCTTTCAAAATTTTCTGCATCGATTTGCATAACTTTGTAGATAATATTTCAAACACCTAGACTGGCCCGATTCGTTCGACCTCCTTGACTCGTGAATGCCGGCGGCTGACGAATATATTTTTGTCTCGTAAGTTGTTACTTATTCAAAAGCTAGTCTACTTTGAGTATGAATATTATCGATCTCGTTAATTATATATTAACTCTACCTTAGCCGCGGATGTAACAACGAGACTATCGAAGAAGGCTACTGCAATGGACTCCCAATTTGTGGTTATTGCTATGGTGGGGGCACCGAAGGACCGGTCGCCTCTTGGCAATATGAATTATTCAATTTAGTAAGCAAGTATTTCAAACTTAAAGTATAAAGAAAATTAGGTCGTGATTGGTTTCATTTTACCATTGATCGGAATTTTCGGATTATTTGGAGATGCCGTCAGTGCTTTTATCTATTCAAGAAGAGAAATGCAATCCTCGCTAAATGTGTAGGTTTGGAGATTTTTACTAAATTTTGTGTACAATAAAACGCTAAGTTATTGATTTAAGGTATCTCTGCGCACTGGCAATATCTGATATGATCGTAATAGTCACCGCATTTTTCCTCTTCTTTATCGAATCGATGCGAAAGCGCTCGCTGTTCGCTTCCAGGGTTTTTGCACAATTAGCACCATATATGTTTCCTGTCGGTAAGTTACGTTGCGATTTAATAATATTTATAATCTAGGGTTGACTGCTCAAACATTATCCGTGTTTCTCACCGTGGCTGCTGCTTTTGATTGTTTGGTGCTTGTGGCGATGCCGAGATTTCGAGCTAGATTTTGCAAGATTCAGACAGCCCTTAAGGTATACAATCGTTTAAATGATAATTATAATACCTAATTTCAGAATATCGGGTTGATTTTCTGCTTGGCTTGTCTCTACAATAGTCCGCATATTTTTGAGATCTACACAATCGATTGTTGGTCTTTGGTCTACCGCCAAAAGTCGAAAGATGTATGCCCAACGGAATTAAGACAAAATGTGGTATGTATCTAAAAATTTCGTTTAATATCTCAGGACTACTTAACAATCTACTATGCCTATCTATATACCATTGTAATGGCTGCCGGACCAGTTATCTTACTCTTCATCATCAATTCAGCCATCGTCATTTTCATCCGGTCAGTCAGACTAGACGCAAAAAATTTCGCGTTGCGTTCAGCCGGGCCCAATTTTGGGCAAAAACGTAATTATATAAGCAATTTAGGCGGCAATTTTGTGCAAGGCAACTTTAGCCAGGTTCTGGGAATATTTAGGACTTCGTTTCAGGAAAGAGACCAAGAAAGGGCATCCGGTTGCTTCGGAATCTGATACTTTGACGTTGGTGCTGGTCGTGGCATTGTTCGTCAGCTGTAATATTTTGGTAAGAGCTTTTTTCGCAAAAAAAAATTAATGCCCGAAATTTAGCCATTAACCGTGAATTTTCTGGAGCTTTTCCTGGGCTTTGTCAACACCTATATGATTGATTTGTCAAATTTAATGGTAGGAAATTGTTAATTCTTATTAATAGACTCGATTAGGTGGTGGTCAACTCGTCATGCAATTTCCTTATCTACTATGCATTTGGTGCTAATTTTAGACGAACGCTGAAAGTAAGGTTCTCTGAGCCGTACGACAGGTTTCAGGGTTATTTCAAGAATTTCGTGCGCAGCAAGGGGCGGACCGGCAATCCATTGCTAGCCGTCATTCCACAAAACGAGGAGCGCTTGATTTAACACTTCTCCTTATCCTATTAGCATCCTATTGCTGTTTTCAAAGTTACGGGGTATATGTGCATCTGCCAATAAAATTTTCTGCAATGCAATTTGGGCCTTGCAAGATTAGTGCCAAGAAAAACTACGTGGTCGAGGGTGCCGGATCAGCTAGATGAGATCCATAAACCCATCGTATCGCATGTGTCTCGACCGGTCCGAGGTATTTGACCCTTTTTATCAGGAAATTTCAATCCAGACCCCCCGGGCGTTTTCTTCGCTCAACCACCCCCCACAAGGCGTCTATCGAAATATTGAGCGCCGTAGGGACAGATCCGGTCGTGTTAGCGCGAGGATGCCCCGAAGGAAGGAAGGGCGAACCTCTCTCCCGGAAAAAGGCGGGTAGACCTGAAAAAGGCGGTCATAAAAACGGGATCAGTGGATCGGGACGGCAAATTATGTGATCTATGTTGGGGTTGCCGCAACGGGAGGAGGAAGAGGAGGCAAGAGCAGGGAAAACTGCTGCCACCCGGTACTTATCGTTGTCGTCGTTTGGTTTGCGTGGCGCTACAATGTGTACCGGGTTCGCTGGGATCGAAAATAGGATGAAAAGCGCTTCTGGAGGTTTTTTTTATGTGCGTGGGTTTGGGTAGATGTGTTTGCCTAGGGTGAAGTTTAGGCAGAGGCGTTTTCCTTGGGTTTTACTTCGTCTTAGAATCATTTCAAAGATGGCTTCGATGAATTTTGGTGAAAGTTACCTAGCGGACGGAGCAACAATATGATTTGGATATATCGTAAGGTGAAATGTCGAACGTTTTTTTCAGCATTTTGCCGTTTTCGGCGTCGGCATTTATTAACCAACAATATTTTTTATTATTTTGCTTTATTTCGGATATGTTATTATTATGTTGTACTACAATATATGATTACATTTCAAAAATAAAAGAATTACTCTAAAATTAGAATATGTATCAACTTTTTCTCTTCCCCCCCCGTTAAGCCACCTTTACCGGGATGAGATTAGAGAGCGAGAGGTTAGAGATAGCTAGAGATGCTCCGAAAAAGCGGAGCAATATGGTATTGTTCAACAAAGTAAATCTATCAATGATTTTTAACCGGCGTTAAATCCAACTCCATTTTCGATCAGCAACACCTTCCAACCCAAAATCACGCCGTGCCAGTTTTCCCTTGCAACTCAATTGCATGTGCCGGGAGAAGGAAGTTGGTGTTGCCGGAAAAGCCCTCCACACCCCCATGCCTTTGAACGCCTTTTAGTGTCTCTAACGCGCAATGAAAAGCTGTGGATCGACTGGCCGTATGACGGACCATTAGCGTAGGGCTGGAAGAGATGCCGGAGAAGATGCCAAGTTCGGCCTTCGTTGCCGTTGAGGGCAAATGGGTTTGGAGGGGGTACTGGCTTAGGCAGGAGGACGAGCCGGTCGCTGGTCTGCACCTTTGAACAAGGATAATGACGGTGTGGCAGGTTTCTCTTGTAATAGGGAACATGCTCTTGTTTGGTACAAAAAGCATGTATAACAATGGGCCGTGAGACCGTAGCGCACTCGCTGGAGCAAGGAAAGCCGTACTTTGCGTTCTGTAAAACCTACGTCCCTAGCGGCGCTAGATATTTTTGCTGGTATTATAAAAGTTTACGGCAATTTTCATATGCCGAAAAACGTTATACAAAAATTTTGTTAGTTTAAATTTAGCTGCACTACCTAAAAAGCTGCAGGCAAAATTTCCAAATGCAAAATCCATTAAGCACTTACTGATCTTTGTATAGCTTACTTTAATTAATTTCTCAAAATCCCCGAACCATACTCCTGGCCACCCCCCTTGCCAAGGAAGCATCAAAAATGAAGTGTCAAGATGTTTTCAGCCCCTCCCTTCGGCACGAGCACGACTAGTGCAAAAATGACCGGTCCCGGCGGTCAGGAACCGCTTTCAGTCTTCCAAAATGGCTGCTGTGCTTTTAGGGCACCGCCCGGTGGCTTCACCTGATTCACGCTTACCCCTTTCCCCCCACTAAGCTTAATGCGGGCTACTTAATGCTAGGATCAAGGGGAAGTGCCGAGTTTCGATACC
Organism: Mesorhabditis sp. LJ9110; assembly: GCA_038088335.1. NCBI lineage: Eukaryota > Metazoa > Nematoda > Chromadorea > Rhabditida > Rhabditidae > Mesorhabditis > Mesorhabditis sp. LJ9110. The sequence continues at coordinate 188,255 of JBBGBA010000022.1, read as the reverse complement.
AGAAAACTTAAAGTTTTGAAAATGTCGGTTGTCTACGCATATTAAATGTTACCGCGGTTTGAGCTGTTGGGTTTCCCCGAAGGGTATATTTCCTTCGATATGGTTACTAAAGGTTCCGCTTAAGAAACATTTGATCTTCTGTTCTCCATAATACCGCATACCTCCCCTTCCCTCACCCTGTCACTTTTCGGTTTGAGACATCTTTTGAATTAATGGAGGAAGAGCGGGATGAAGAGCCGGAGGCGGAGCCTGACAACCAGCAGCTACAAAAGGGTTCTTCCCTGGAGGTGGCAACGGCCTCGGCACTCTCGAAAGCTGGAATCAGCAGCATTCAGTTTCAGCATCTTCAATATTCGCTGTAGCGGGAATTAATTTTCGGCAAAACCCTCCTATCTTCTTCTGAATTTTTTTTTGATTTATCGCACATGCTGTTTTTAAACTAATGCTAAGCAAGAAAACAACCCCTCGTTTTAAGGTTAATTTTAAGTTTGACAACTTCTTGAAAAAGGAAACCAAAATTTAGGACTAAAATTAAATTCGTAACAGCCCATTTTCCCGAAAAATCGCCTATGACTAGCCACGGCCAATCAAACAGGCTAAAAACGGCAATGTGCCGGAGGGGCAAAAGCGTCGATAGGAGCGGAACGTAGCAGCGCCAAAAAGTTTAAGCTCTTGTAACTTTTTCAAACCGACTTAATATTGAAAACCCAATATCAATTATTGCAGAGTAGAATTTTACGGTTCGAATGATACCAAAGACAGCAAGTTAGCCCCCCGAAATACCACTTTTCACAAAGTCGCCAACCAAAACCGCCTTCGTTTCGATACTTTTTGAATTCAGTTTTCTTAGTGCTTGGTATCATTGGAATCGCCTTTTCCCATTCTACAAAATTGGAAATCGCTTTTTTTAAATTCCATTTAGTTTTAAAGTTATAAGGCTACAAAGTTTTGACCCCATACATTTTCTTGACGAATGGAGCGTCGCGTTGCTTAGGCCCTTATTGCCGCAAATTCTGGGCGTGTAGCGTTTATGTTTTGGATCTATCTGCGCGTAATATACCATCACTGAAAGAAACCCAAAAATCATCATCCATGCCCAGCAATTCCCATAAAAGACATGATGAATTGTCTCGCGTATTGGAATCCGGAATCGGACGCCTCCAGAACCAAAACGGGAAGCTATTCTCCTTTTTTGCAACGATTCCCAATGGAATTTCTCCGACCATAAGTTCGACTCTCGTTCATTAGCGGCCCCGAGATTTCCCGTATTTTGGAGACGATCCGCCCCTGCGGGCGGGGGCGGGCGAGAAGCCTTCCCGTTTTTCGGCGCCGGTTTTCATTTCCTTTCAACCGGCTCGGCCGATCCCGACGAACCGATACCCGCATTATCGTACTAATGGGTCGAAGATGACGCCTCGTTCTTATAAAACATGGAATAATTGGCCATTTGAACCTCTTGTTCCTCGTTCCTTCCATCCACCTTATAGCATTCATTCTTGCAGGCCGTCCAATCCAGCAATGCGGCGTTTCTTGTTGGTTACGGTATTGGTATCACAGGCTTATGCTTCCTTCTGCGGAGACTCAGCAATTCCATTCAGTTTCGAGGTAATTTAATATTAAAACAGGGATCTTATCACATCTTTAAATCTAGGTCCTCCCCGATGGCCAGCCCGTGCTCGGTTGCGCGAGACCAACTTGTTTCGGATGGTCTCCAAGTGGTTTGCCAGCCTCGCAAACCGGCAATTTCTACCGTATCAACAAGCGTCCCGACGGTTTCATGAGGAACGATCGGGCTACTATCCCTCCGTTCAGCCATTTGGATGCTAGGTAATTTTATTTGAGAAGTGTTGTACTTTTTTGTAGGCTGCAAAGGTCTATGACAGCCGAATGCGAGGCGACGTACCAATCGAACACATGCGATCCAGCTCGTCAATGGGTTGGAGGAATTGCTCCCCTGCTGAATGTTTCTGCTTTCCCGTAAGTTCTGAACGGCTTGGTGTACCCGAACAGTCAATTGAAAGATGAAACATGTAATTTCCTACAATTATTTGCACCCTACTATCCAAAAACAGCCTTATCATATTGTTTAGAGTGCCACGTCAATTTTTTTTCAGTACCGTGCTCCAATGCTGCAACTATGAAGTGCTGCGTGCATCAACAGACCGTGGTGTCGCCGTTGTCAACCCAGGCCAAATCGTTGTCGGCGGAGAGGTCGGAGGAACCAAACTGTTATAAAAAGTGCCCGAATGACTGATCCCTCTTTTGGCTCTATTCCTGCAGTCCGGAAAACTGAAACATGCTTGTGAAGACTATCAGCGTGACATGAAAATTCCGGTCTGCGCTATCTTTTTGTGAACACCTCGTCTGTGCGTGGGACTGTATCACTGGGTGGATAATGGGAATTGTGAGCCTTTCCGGTCGAGGGATACTGTACTAAGGAAAATGGAGTGCAATATGGAATTGGGTTTTTTAGGTCATGCGCAGCGGCAAGCAGTATGCTTTTGATTACATCGCTGATGTTGTCAAATCGGTGAATGGAGATGGAACGTAAGTTTGGAAATGTGGATAAGAAAATTGAGAATTTTAGCGTGTCGTATGATGTGTCGATCAGACGTATGCCGTGCCTCGCTCTTGCCGATAACTTTGCGAAGAACGGAGAGGGAAAGAATGCCGGAGCTTTCCGCGCCTTCCAAGCCCCAAATGTTGCACAGCCCCCGATCAACGTCGCCGGACTTGACGGACAGCAGCAAGGAGTCCAGGGACCTTTCCAGGTCGACCAAAATGGTGTTGTTGAAGACGTAAGTGGATTTGAAATCAATCAACAATCGATCCGTTTTCCAGACCGTAGCCGATCAGGCTGTTGTTCCCCAACCTACTGGACCTCAAGCCACTGCTAATAACGGAGCCACCGTTCAGTTCTACGAAGCCCGACCCATCTTTGGACCCCTTGAGCCCGTCCAAGCCCCAATTCCACAAGTGGCCGCTCCAGCTCAGTTCGTCCCCGCTCCAGCTCAGTTCGTCCCCGTGGCAGCTCAAGCCGCCCCTGCCGCACCTGCCGCACCTGCCGCACCTGCCTACTACTACCCATCATACTACTACGGAAGTGGAGGCGGTGGTGGTGGATACTACTGCTTCACTGATGACACGATCCTTGAGAAGCCCGATGGATCCTCGGTTCGTATGGATGAGCTGAAGAGGGATGACTGGGTGAAGACTATTCATGAAGATAAGGTCGTCTATACCCCAGTCAGCTTCTGGCTGCACAGGGTTCCATCTCAGGAGGCTGAGTTTATGAAGTTGACACTCGAGGTAGGAAAATAGTTTTTAAGGGGAATTAATTACTTGCTTTCAGAATGGAAAGGAGCTGAAGCTGACCGCTAAGCATTACATCTACAAGACGAAGTGCAGCGCTCCTGGTGAAACCGTTCAGCTTCCGAATGGAGCAGTATTTGCTGATATGGTTAATGAAGGAGATTGCTTGTTCAGTGTTGATAAGGTAAACAAGCTCGATTTTAGTTAAGAAAACATCGAATGCATTTTAGGAGACCGTCACTGAATCCAAGGTCGTCAAGGTGGAGAAGGTCACCCAGACCGGAATCTACGCCCCGATGACTTCTAACGGAAAGCTTGTCGTCAACGGCGTCTTCGCTTCGTGCCATAATATTGTTCAACAACACGAGCTTCAACGCACCTTCTTCAGCTACTTGAATAGTCTGAATGACTTTATCAAGGGATACTTCACCGAGAAGGATGTGGTAATTTTAAGGTCAATTTTTTGTATTCCAATTAAGAATGAGCTGCCCTACGGCATGGGCACCATCGTCCAGATGCTCGAGTTCGCTCTACCAAAGAACATGTTTTAAAGCCATACTGCAATTTTGAAGCCAATACACAACCCCATTCAAGTGGGGCACACCAAAACGGGCCACACCATGCTGTGATTGATGATGCAATTGTGTGCGAGAATTAATCCTAATAAATATTTAAGATATTAATTAATGAATTATTGGTGGTAATTACATCTATAAATGTCGATGCTTTCGGAATATTTTAATTTTAATCGAATCATGTGTTCGGAAAAATTAAAAATACAAGATTTAAAAAGGAAAAATCTGAAGGTAATCTATATGTTCCCTACATTACTATATTATAATATATAACATCTAAAATCGGAGAAAAACCAGCAAAATAGTATAATTAACCTAGTTTACAACTCAAATCCGTAAATGTGCCTATTAATGCACCATTTTTATCAACCTCTATTATTAGTGTCTTCGTCCTGACCTCACGAGACCCCCCTTTTATAAATTTACTAACGTTATCTCGATTCAAACCCGATTGATACGACACGCTACATAAATGCGTCCATTGTAGTGCCCCGTTGCCCACTTTGCCTTATCGAGGTAAAGAAGCTAATGCAGAGACTACATCCTTCCGCCCTTGTTTTGACTCCTGGCAACCAGATAAACACTTTGTAGTCCTGCCTTGTACTTACTTTAATTTAATTTAGGGTACCGTGCTAAGTTAATAACTATTTTCCAGATGATCTCCGCCTTGCGAAAGAAGCTAGGCGGAGGAGATGGGAAGGAAGGTGGTCCCAACAATGCGAATATGCCGGCTGGTGTTGGGAAATTGGACCAACAATTACAGAAGAAATATGCTAGAGGGGTCCAGTATAACAGTAAGTTATAAAAAAAACTTTGAATACTAGCTTTTCATGATCAAAATAATTAATTCCTTTAGTGAAAATTGTCGTACGTGGAGATCGTAACGTTGGAAAGAGCTGTTTACTACGCAGACTTCAAGGACAACAATTTCAAGAAGATTACACCCCTACCGAAGAGATACAGGTAAGATAAAATTCCATATAACTTGTAATGAAACGAAATTTAGGTCGCAAATATCCACTGGAACTACCGGGCGACTGATGACGTCGTTAAAGTTGATGTCTGGGATGTTGTGGATCAGAGTCGAAAGAAGAGGGTAAAATCCGATAAGTTGAAGCTGGCCAACCATGCGGCGGCTGAAGAAGTGAGTCTAGAATCTTGGGAACTTAATGTAAATTTTATGGCAGTTCGAAGATGTTGCCTGTGATGCCCGTTTTGTGGATGTTTACAAGGGGTGTCATGGAGTGATCTTCGTTTTTGATATTACGAAGCAATGGACTTGGGAATATGTAACGACGGAGATTGTTAACGTACCAGCAAATGTACCGGTAAGCTAAAAATCCGGGAATAATACGCTCTTTTGAATATGAAGTTTTTGATAATTTTCAAATACTTTAAAGGTAATGATCCTCGCTAATCGCCGTGACATGGGTCATCACCGCCAAGTCACCGACGAAATGGTCAGCCACTTCAGCCAACAATACAATGAGTAGGTCCTTTCATTATACAATTTCTATAGCGGCACATATTTATACGTTCTAACGGAGACCATTTGGTAAAGGCACAATATGGCGGGGACACGTAAAGCATCGGATAGACACGGAATATTTACATACACCCGAGCGGCAGGGAGGCAACCAACCAAAAACGCTGCTCTCCCAAGTCAATTGATTACTAGGGGGGCAATTTGATAAGCTAGACAATAACTTCCTCAGGGAAATTTTTCGGGAATTTGTAGGTGCGGCTGCATTTGCATTTTGTGGTGGCATCTGGGTTGGAGAGGGCTTGATTTTCGTTGCCAATTATTCTAAACAAATTGTGGATTTAAAGTAAAAATTTTGGGACGTACTTGACAGCCCCGTTGATCTGCTCTCGACAAAATGGGCATTTGAATTCGACGAAATAGGCTTTTGTCATGCTCTTCAAACAGCAGCAACAGATATGGTGCCCGCAGTCGATCCGACAGTTTGCCGCCCTTTGATAGCAAATTTCACATTCAGAAAAGGATTTCTCTTCATCAAGGATTTCTGTGGGCAGTTTCACTTCTAAAAACGGAATCCTTAAAATTTAAAATAAAACTGACTTGTAAAAGCTCTCGCAGGTCCATTAATAAGGCAAGAAACAAATGCGTAGATTGTCGTCATCACTAGATAAAATAGAATACATGAAGATACGAAACTATCTGCCTAAATTCAAAAAAATCTTTGAGAAATCATTGATTCAAATACCTCAATACATCCCCAAAGTTCGCTAGTATCACCGGCAGCATTTTCTGGTTTTCGGAGCAACGTTTTCATCCGGCCCAGTAGTCCAAAGGTTAACGCAAGAGACCCGAATGTCATACTAAATTAATATTTTTTTCTATAAATAGATTCTTACCAATAAACAGAAAAATTAGCGAATGGGTACTTCCTGACGATATAGCCCCTCGGAATTACACGCTAAATCGGAATTTATCAGTTTTGATGCCATCACTTACCCATTGTCCCCGTATCTCCAAAGAACAGTAGCCAAATGATAGGATGTAGTGGAAAACAGCGCAATTCCAGGCCATCGCACAGAATAGGATCAAATGACTACCATCGAAATATGGTTTGTCAGAGGCGGTGAAGAGATCTCGGAACTAATTTAGGAAATGGTAGCCGTGAGAAATTAAGATACCTTTTGACTGTCCCATTGTTGAAAGCTGATCCTGGAAAAATAAATACTTATTGAATTTCGACAACCCCTTTAAAACTGCTACCCCATCCCTCTAAAACGGATTTTTCCTTAACCTTTCGCAATTTCCAACTTGCAAAATGGATTCGGCTTATCAGTAGTCAAAAGAATGATGAAAAACACCAACTCACACATCGGCAATCAAACAGCAAGCCTGTCGAACGAGCAACATCGGAAAATTACACCCTCCCGGACCGCCATTAATCAATTCGAATATCTTGTCCATCTGCAACAAAGCAATATGTAAAATCGGGACCACATTCAGAATTTCATGATCGGGGCCAGGAACTGACTGACAGCACTGTGACTGCCCCTCAAATGATAAGGGGAGCCTCTACTCGGTCGGTCATAAGGGGTCAGATGGCAGCTGGAGCCCCTAACCAAAAGTCATCCTAGATTTTGGTACTATTCTACTTGGGGGGGGGATTCTTACGGGAGTTTTCTGTCTTTCTTCTTCATGTTATTTGGCTTACTTAGGCTTAGCTTAGCTTAGGAGTAATCTTAGGGTAACTTGACTTGACTTTACTTGAGGCGGCTTGACTTTTTTAGACTTAGACTTTGATGTAGAATAAATTGCAGCTTAGCTTAGTGCCGGGTTGACTTGTTCACTATATAAAGTGCGATAAATTGGTTGCCCGAAAAATCCCATAAAAAATTTGCCCTTCCCTTAACTTGAATAGTACCGAGGTTCTAGACAAGACAGACACTATAGAACCCGAAAGCGAAGGCCATTTTTCATCCAAAGCTGAGGGTATCGATTCTGATCGCAGGATCGAAATAGCTCCACCCCGTCCATGGGCCCCGCAGCCATACTAAACGAACCGCCGGGTGGAAATGTTGTCGCGGCGCCATGTTATTGTACTGAGTCAGTGGGTAGGAAAATGGGCTATGTTGGAAAAGGGGCATCGAAGTCTGTACTAAAAAAGGGGGTGGCCGACTTACACGGAAGGTGGCGAGGGGGGTGGGCTTTCATGCAGATTCGAGATATCGGGTGGGGTCGATGGAGAAAGTAAAGTTTGATATATCTTGTTAAGTTGATCGGACAGTTTGCATAGTACTTTTAGAGAGAACAACTAGAATAAATACTGAACAAATTTTTTTTAAATGCTGCTTACCGTGGGCAGACTTAAATATATTGGAAACAAATGTGTAAACGATCCTAATCTAATTTTAAAATTTTCCCTCTTGAAGCAATTTTGAGAAAATTCTAAAAAGCGCTCAAGAAACGTAGCAAATACTGCAAAATCGAAAAACCCAAGTGCCCAGTTCACAAGCCCCGGGCCCCTATGCAGATTCCCAGACAGCTGTGGCAATCCATAATTTGCCCCTCGAGGGCACGTGGCCACCTTGTGGATCAGTCTAGTGGGCCTTTGGGTATTGGGTCGACTTTCCGCTATCTGGGTGGAAATCTTTCATTGGGACACGATTTTTGGGGGATTTGTTTTGGGAATCCGGGGCTGTGACGGTAAAACGAAAAACAGATGGCAAATTGTCGATTTCGGGTTGGGTAAGAGGCATAAGGAAACGGAAATCAAATCGAAACGTCTACGTCTTAATAGCCAAGTTTAAAAGTTGATTAGTTGGAAATCAAAAAGAGGTTGCGAAAAAATCGCCAGCGCTTGAACCAAGCCTCTCCTGTTATCAATAGTTCTAAAAGTTCTGATCCCACTGATTCAAGCCACCTTTTCAGTTCACACCCACTACCCGACGGTTCCCCAAGAGTCCGATGGACGCCGGCAAGCATGAGAAATGCCTTCGGGCTCAAGCTAATCCACCTATTCTTCAACATCCCCTTCTTATGCTTACAGAGGGAAACACTACTCAGGTATCCTAAACATTCTCACCCTCTAGATTCCCTTAGACAAATCGACACCAACCGCCAAGAAATTATTAGCAGCTATGAGGAGCTGGACTTATATCAGGAGACACCGGAAGCAAATTACGATAGGTATGGGCGAGATCGGACAATGCCAAAAATCCTATCATTTTAGTTTTATCGAGCAAATAACACAAAAGAGAAGAGTAGCCGCCGAGCAACAAGCAAGGACGGGAGTTATGGCAGGTATAATACGAGATTGGACCGGAAATAATAATCGCTATCATTTGCAGCCGCGACAGGCCGAGGGCCAATGGGCGGGGGGACGATGCCCCCAGGCTTCATTCCAGCATCTCCGGTCAAGAAACCCACAACCAGCCGAAGCCCGTCCGGCCAGCATTCTCCAAGTAAGGGTTTTGAGGTGGGGGGGGGGGAAGGTGGAAAGAAACAACTGCATAAACACGATTGTGATAAGGGGTGGAACGGAAACGAATGATGAAATGTCAGCTGTAAAGAATTTCCGGTGGTCTTGAGGAACATCTAAAAAATAAGAAAGTAAGTAAATTAAATTTGACTATTTAAAATAGCACTTCAAACACGACATTTTCCCTCATTTAAGCCGGGCCATTACTTCTTAAATGCCATAAAAAACGGGGGAAGGGCCGTGATTTTGCCAGTTTTATCTGTTTCGGGCCGCCGAAATAGGAAGTCCTCAAGATAAAAATGTACAATTTAATTAGCTGCATAGTTTTTACTTTTAAATCAATAACTAAAAGCAATGTAACGCCAAGATAATTAGAAAAAGAGCTATAAACGGCATTTTTAGAGCTTTGGAACAATTTTTAATTTTACAGGGCTTTTGGCTTCTAAAAGAGAACTTTCGTAATAAACCTTTGTAACTTCCATACTACTTTTAGACGATGGCTCGGCTACTTCAGCAAGGCGCCACTCCTTTGAAATGGTGGATGCAAATGGGATAGGCCCTGAATCAGAAAACGACGAACCGACGTACGACAACATCCCACATCGCAATACCGCCCAATTTCGACCAGCGGACAGTGATGAGTAAGTTACGCACTATTCGCAACTAACCACCACACTTTCTAGCGAGGAAAATACAATGGTCCGTAGGGATGAAGATGATTTTGAAGAAACAGATGACCTACGCGCTAGAATGAACTTGATGGCTGTGGAACAAACACGAAGAGAAAAAGAAAAAGAACTTTTGGAAGCAAAACAAGACTATGAAGCCAGGCAAAGGGAACTAGAGATGCCAATTGCCAGTAATGTTCCGACACCCGTTGGTAGGCGAGCGAATTCCCAGGAAAAAGCCCAATTAAATTTCAGCTATTGATGTGCCGCTGCCTAATATGAGCCCAACCTCGGATCAATTAGCTGAGTCACCGAATTCGCTACGGGGGAAAAGTCCTGGTAAGGAATTTGTTGCCACAGAGATATGGAAGTTTTAGCTCTGCCAGCCACGACTGCAACGAATTTTACTGCGGAAGATTTGGATGCATGGTTAGGAGGCGGTGATTCAAATGAGACAACATCAAAACATGTAAAAATCCAGAAAAGAGATTCCTATTGTAATTTAGAATCCTTTGAACGAAAGTTCTGATGAAGAAATCGGAATCAAAATAGAGGGAAAGCTTGATGATGACGACGATTTCAATCCACTTCACACCTCCAAAATACCAGCCGAAAAGAAAAAGAAAACAACGGCCCTCCAGCTGGATCTCTCAATTTTTCCGACTACTCCATCACCCGTTGCTGAGGTTCGACATCTTGTTAATGGCTCTGATTTATTATGTTCAGAGCGATTCGTCAGAGAAGAAGAAAAAGAAGAAGAAAGCGGCCGTGGAGGAGGAGAAGTCGAAGAAGAAGAAAAAGGCTAAGAATCCGGAACCGGATTTGCTGGGAGGGTTGATGGGCTCAGCCCCGGAAAGGTAATTTTTGGTCTATTAAAAATGCAAATGGATATGTAGGGTTGTCAAGCCAAAAAAGCCAGACGGTGATGCAAGAAGTGCTTTGGAGGAATTTCTTGGAGGGCCATTAAGTGAACAAGACGGTGATTATGATCCGCTGTAGTTATGCTTTTAATTGTGTGCTAATTTATCTTGACGGGCCTATTTATTTATGGTGGTTGCGGTAGAATGGAATTGTAATCTCGCAAAACGCTTTCAACTTCTGTTTTTTTTTGCGTATTGATCTTAAGGTGATTTCTGTATAATATTGAATCCATCCTCGAACAACCCAACTGTGTCTATGAAATTGTGATCGTGAGCCATAGTGTCTTCCCCCAGACTTTCTACGCGCTATGTGCAAAAGTGTTGATTTGCAGCGCTGTGACTTATCGCTTTCTTGCCTCGACATTGTCTGCTGTCACAAAAATAAATTTATTTGCAATGGGTTTCGCGGGGGAAAGGGAAAGTTTGAGCTCGGAATAGGAAATAATATACCTGGAAATGAGTGTCAAGATGCCGAGAAAGGAGGGAAACGAAAGATGGGGATAGGGATATGTGAATCGATTGTGCCGAGTGCTGAGAAATGTGTTTTTTTGTTCTGGATCGCACATGTAAATGCTGAAAAATGCATGACGCCAAGAATACAGGTGTTATTTATGCAAAAAGAGAAAAAGAGAAAATACTGGCTAGACAGTTACAATCTTTGGGATAGTGACCTATGCGGATAATAAATCTTAAAAATTCAAAGTCAATATTTACATATATAAGTCGTTGTGAATTACATGGTGCCCAAAACAAAAGCAGATTCTCCAAACAAATGGTGCCGGAGGAAAACAAACGCGTTTTTGAGGATTGCCCCAAATCAAAAATTACAGGTTAAAATCTGCGAAAACGTGATTGACCAATTAGCGAGCCTGTTTTCCACTCCTCGACTCCCGGGAACCCGATAATTACAACCTAAACAGGCGTCCTCACTTCCATCTGATCCATCAATCCATGGATTCGGAAATGAAGTTTGTTTTCAAGGGAATAGCCCTTGTAGGCTCGGGCTTTTGCCAGCAATTCCATAGCTGTATCGTGGCTTCCCTCCAGCATCATCACCGAACCCAACTCGAATGTCGCGTTAGGTACCAGGTATTTGAGCTCAACGATTTGTTCGGAGCTGAAGAAAAATGGGCTTTAATTTACAGTAGAACTACCATACCAAGAAATCACATGCTCAAAGCATTTTTGAGCTTGATAAAGTGAGTCCAACGACTTCAGGCAGACACCACGCAACAAATAGTATAAACATTCTTCATCCGTATCAGCTAAGCGAACAAATTATGCTATGTAGGTATATTAAAAGGTACCTTTGGCTTTGTGCTTTTCCCAAACTCGATCTATATCTTCAAGGATTGGGGCGAGGAGCGCTTCGTTTCGGCCCATTATATCAAATCCATTCCAGAAATACACAAATTCCTATATAAAGTTTTTAAATTTTGGTAGTTGTTTTTAGTTCAAGCCTTGTATCGATCTACAACTTACATAGTGGGCCAACACAAAAGAATTTGTCGCCAAAAACCTCTTTGCGCGCCTCGAACAAAATTTCTCGACCGGGATCGATTTTCCAGCAATTCTAAGCCGAAAACCATCGACTTTTCTAAATTGCACATATCATTTATGTTATAGGTTGGTTTTGCTTACTTTGCCAACGCATTTACAGTCTCAATCCTTTTCTTTTCTTCAATCGCCTCATCTGCCGAGAAATAAATCGCAAGCATGTAGGTGTATACACAGCGACTCCACTTCGATTCGTTCACCAGCTTTTTCGCGTAGTTTGCAGCTTTTGCCCATTGGCGTAGGTAGGAATGCGCAAATCTACAGATATTCGTATGTTAATGAACTATTTCTTACAGCAGCTCCCAATAACATCCATGGTGGAATTGTTTATAGCAGTCTTGAGCCTCGATGGACATATTGAAGTTATAGATGGCGGAATTAATATCGCCAGTGACAAGAAGGAGTCGGGCTTTGAGGAAAAGAGGGATTGCTCCCCAAAAATTAATTGGTCCATTTTAATAGCGATGTATCAATACCTTCGGATATTTTGCCATAATACCAGGTAGCAACTTGTTGCACATCCTGATATCCGGTTTTCCAACTCCGACGAGGAAGGAAGCGAGGAGATGCCATACGCAAAGCATCTGAAAATAGAACAAATTTATCCCTGCCAAATTTATTATCAGTACCGTGGCGCAAAGTGGAGCTCGAAGTGTCCCTTCCATAGATGAAGCTCGAATCAGCTCACTCATACCGGTCGCCTGAGATATTTTATTTTCGAGCGAAATACAACGTGTTTTGTGCCTTATTCCCGGAAAATCCAACAACTTCCAATAGCCTTAAAACCTTTGAAGGCAATACAGAGAGCATGAGATTGAAAGCACCGATACCCATACGGACACCCGCCTCGAATTGGTTCTAAAACTGGTGTTGAAGAATTTGGTTCATAAATACCTTGATTTCTGGATCTCTGCCAGCCCAAACGGCATCATTTTCTAGTAGCTTATGGCATTGTCTAAGTTCATTATTGCCGAAAGCTGACATATGAAACTTACTTAAACGTCTGATAACAACTCCGGATTTTCAAGCCACCACGCACGAAACTGGCCAGCGTCTCGTCATGGAAAAAGGTGAGCATAGCGCGGACCAGCCCACATTCAGCATAGCACAATTCAGCGTGCAGTTCCTCTAGAATTTTCTGCGTTGTTTAATCGGTGGATAAATACCATCAGTAAGCGGCTTCTGCCTACTCCCAAAACTATAGTACGACAGCGTTTCCCCGAGCGTCATCTTCTGTTTGTACTTTTCAATGACAGTCGTTGCATTTTTGCAGACAAGCATTGCCCTTTCCATGTCAGCCTAAATTTTAGTTGAGGTTTAAATAGAAACAGAAAACATAAATAGAAACTCACTCGATCGCAAGTCATCATCGCCTTGATAAAGAGGATACATGTATAGCCTAATGCATGATACATACTTTTATCGTGTCTGAAGGAAATTGCAGGTAAAAAGAATTCGGGTAAAACTTACAATTCTGCCATCCTTTCCTCAGCCAAATCAAATTTGTTATTGAGGAATAGATTCATAGTGATTGTCGTTTCGGCTATTGTATCGAGAAGTTCGAGGGATTGGCCACTATGATTTAACGTAATATTATTAAATATTATTAGGAAATGCTTAAAATTGGCTAGTTCTGCAGATTTACCTATCTCATTCCATAAAAACTTACTAAATAACTTCTTCACTAGCATCCACATATTCTAAAGCTTCACTATCACTAGACCTAGCCGTCAAAGATCTTCCTCTATTTACAGCCAAGCCGTTCATCTGAAACAAAGAAAAAAAATTAAATCCCATAACGACATCCGGAAAGCAACTGAATACAAGGAAACGTGAACAATGATTCGAAAGACGCCGGCAGGGCGATAAACCATAGAAATAAATACTTGTGCGCAACGGCATCCGGCTTAGAAGGGCTCGGGGAGGGCCACTGTCGAATAAGACTATGGGCAAAAAAGAGGCGTCATCAAAAGGGGTGCCCTAGAAAATGAGACACGGTCATCAGAACCGGTAGTCATGGGGACGGCCAGAGGGGACTCATGGAAAATGCCTGAAACGGCTCGTTTCCACCACCTTTTTCCTGGGCACCGGGATTTTTTGGGGGTAGTAGGTGAGGGGGTAGAGCGCTGCTAATTAGCTAGCCGGGGCTCTGAGGGTTTGGTACTATCGGAAAACTAGGAAAGGTGTTGGTTTGAGAAGAAAAGGGAAAACGTACTTTTACACATACAGGTACCAAAAACGTCATTTAATTGCTTTATATAAAATCGGTCCCAAAATTATATCAAAATTCAATCGCAACAATGCTAAGTTCTAGTCCAATATCTACTGTAGAGTGTCTGTTATGGCTAAAACAAATGTTATTTTTAGTTTTTTAAGGCCCACCGGGTTCTTTTTTCGGAGAGCACCCCAATTTCCCGAAAACAGAAAAAATTCGGAAGCAACCGGAAAACCTCTCTAAAACAACTTAACAAAATATCGGTCATGCGATCGGCGAGCCCATGCGGAAAGGTCGGAAGCAGGGCGAAAAGCGTGTGATGGAGGAAGCGGGTCAGAGAAAGTATGGAAATGTGACGGGCGGAAGTCTGGAAGTAGAGAAATATGTCCGGAACTACTCCACCCCGCCGCCCAATAAACACCTCAATTTTCTCAAGAATCAACGTCGCGTTGTCCCACGATTTTTCCGGGGATCCGAACATTCGGGATAATTTATTAATCCGACACGATAGCTGATTGGGGCCAGGGTAGCCAGGTGGAAAATCGGATTAATACATTTGAATGGGGGAAATTCCTTTTTTTTGAGCAAGACACTCTAAAAAAGTCAAGAACTATTTCAGGGCCATATCTTAGGACACTACACTCAAAAGTCAAAAGATGCTTCCGTGTCGTATGCAAGTGCTCGGCGAAAGGAAGGTGATGGAAAAAGGAAATTAGTGAAAATTAGGGCCCGCGCGGTGGAACACTTCCAGTGCGTGGGATTCCAGACAATAATTTAGGGGCTTATAACAAGCAGATATGTCTGGAGCGTTGATGACACATCGTATTCATGGTTCAGATACAATTTATTTTGGTTCCAGATGTTTGCCACGAAAAATAACTTTTTAAGAAATTGAGACAATATCGACAGAGCTGTCAATTGGCGTTTCGGGGTGAAGTTTTGTAAAAAATAGGTATAAGGTATAATCTCATACTTTAAGGGTCATAATCTCTGTTTTTACCGTAAACACGTAAAACTTCCGTGTACACCTGCTTTATAATGACGCGGAAGCAATTACACCAGTGACCTATTTTCAGCACAAAACAAATTGAAATCGACTCCGGAACGGGTGAGGCCTGAGGATTAGGTAATTTTTTCGGATTTCCGGACGCACGTGCCAATTTCAAGGATTAATGTATGACCAGATTACTAAATAGCGCGTTTATGATCTTAGAAACATATTTAGAATCTTATTCTCTTCGATTATGGAGTGCGATGTGAGAAGTGGAACCCTTGCAAAGGCCACGGCAATATCATAAATGATTTTATTTATTTATAAGAAGCCCAACACGATTGTTTTATAGCCTCTGAAGACCTCCCGCCTAACCAAAAAACTGGTGTCTACGTTTCAGGGTCTACAGCCCGAATTTAGAGCCCAGAAATTGGACGCGATAAATCCGGGGCTCGGGCGTGGACCCTGTCATTCGGTGCTCCTTGCGTCTAAATCCGTTTGAAAAAGAGGGTGATGACAAATTCGCATGCGATATCACTTGATTCTTTCTATTTGAATGATTATTATTCCAATGACGACGGGTCGACAAAGATATGATGCACGTAGGCCGTTTTCATATAAACCGGCGTCGGCTCGGGCATTTTCCCGTAGAAGGCGTCGTTCTAAAACAAAGGATTACCATAGAAATCTAGGCGGTTGCTTACCTTTAGGATCGAAATCTTCCCTTTACGCAAATTTCCCTTCCAAGCACAGCTCACAAAAAGTACAATTAGCAAAAAGCATGTGTGCAGCACTAAATCAATTATTTGCCGGGCGTTCTTACGAGCTAATCATACCTGTTAATGCCCATATACAACCCAGTCCATACCATACATATTCCTTCTCGGTCGGAGTCTTTAACATCTCAGCCGATGGCTCTGTCCTTTTCAATATAACCGGATAATAGGCACAAATCGCCACCTGAACCGGGATTTTAATGCTATAATCCGCCCTTGTTTTATTCTCATATTTTGCCCCAAAATCATGGTTACTCACACTGGTGATGATGAGAAAAGTGTGTCCTGGGCAGCATTTCTTGTGGTGAGCAATCAGGCTGACCATTAGTGCAAGAATGTGAAAGTTGGCTAGAAGGAACGGGGGATGGGTGAGGATTGGCCAGTTGGTGGTGAAATGGTTGATCAGAACTGGCCATTCCTTCCTAAAAATATGAAATATTAAATAAATATTGATAGAATTCCATATTTAAAAAATTAAATTATTACCTAATTTTAAATGTAATGGCAAACCTACCAATATACATATGCAATTTGTGCAGCTTGGCCAAGTGCCAATAGGGCAGAAAACGACCAATGAAAGACGGAAACGCACTAAAATTGGTGATTTGTTTCATATCATAAATAAGAATGGTTTTTTTAGACTTTTTAAATGCGTAATAACTGTAAAAATTAATGAATATTTTATGAAAAATTATTTAAATAAAAATACGTTGATAAACGAGGCTAAAATATGCAACTTACCGCCCTACCACCACGATCACACATCCGAAACCAGGCCCTCACTATTTTACTCGAATATGCCAATATTGTATGGTTTATCACAGCGAACAAAACGATATATTTGAAAACGGCTTCCCCAAATGGCATCTACATTCGCCGCCCAGCCAAACAAGCAGCCACGCCGTTCTATTAAAATGGACTTTATCGGAGTGCGCGAAATCTGCCGCAGCCCGCCAAAACCTATCCACGAGGATTTAGTAACAAAATGTCGAGCATTTCGGCGGCCACCACGTCAGATTATCGCCGCCCTCGCTTCTGACCCTCGTTAGAGGAGGATAGGAGTGGGTATCTGTGTTTGTTGAGGGTGGTATCGTTGCAATGGATCAATGTTATTTTATTGCCGAATCGAGATCTGCGCGTTGTTGCTTTTGGACGAGCCATGTTACATAGATTAAGATTAATAAAAGTGGGGTATAAATTATGAAAGCAAGGGCTTCGGATATACAAAAGGAATGACCTATGATGGTTAAAATAGGGCAATTTTGGATCTTGGAGATTTGATGTGGGATCGAATAGCAGAGAAGAGGAAGCAGGAGTACCTAAAATATTAGTTAAAATATTTTTAGTAAATGCCTACATTTTCGTAAATTAGCAAATAATTGGCTGAATACGAAAAGACGCACCATGCCTAATAAAGCTGGATAGTGCAACCGACGTCTCATTGTCACATTACCAATCATTGATATTAACAAAACCATAGCACATATAGAATTGGATATAATAACGCAAATACTTAAAGCTTGCCTAAATTCCACATATAAATATTGGATAAAAATCCTAACCCGTTTTTGGTACTCGTCTCCTCTCCCATAATTTCCACAAATATCGCCCCAGCCGAAAGTAGTGATACAAAAAACACAAGAATAGATAGGAATAGATGAGTTTCGTAAATATTGACTCCCATCGACAGTCTCTAGCCTTGTGAATCCAGACCCACAAAATGGCATAAACTTCCCGCCAGGCCCCCGCCAAACGAAAATATTTTGTGAATCACTTGCCCCGCATTCAAGCCCTTTAGGATGACTGTATCCTGACAACAGTGTATATGTTAGATAGGTGCAACGGGGATAGAAAATGACTTTTATGCTGGGTCTGGGGTTAAGTCGTTGGCGTCGGAAGAGTATTATGGCTAGGGTGATGCGGACGACTTCGATGCAAATTAGTAGGAGCATGCCAACGAGGGCTGTTACCTAGAAAGCACTGCATTTAATTAACATAAATTATATATGGATGCTAATTTTGGGACTTATTAATACTTTACCTTCATCGAACAAGCTTTTTTTATCGTTTCGCCAGTGACCGCCGAATGATGCAAATTATGAAAAATCAACCCGGCCCACGCACACGCTATGGCTTGACAAAATATCTAAAAAAGAGGCAAATATTACATTACATTACATTTTACAGTAAACTCACACTAGATAGAAAATTCAGCGTCTGACGGCTATGATGTTTCCGTAGAGTAAAGCCAACGGATAGTAGGTTTGTAAAAATGACGATCCAGCTGAGGACGTTGCAAGCAATTGGAAGCTTGGGCATGTCACTAAAGAAAAATAAATACGAAAGGCTGAAAACAAAAACGACCTGCTGACAATAAATACAAAATCAAACACGATCATCATGAGGAGTAACATGGCGGCAGCTCCGGATGCATAGCAATAAGCTTCCTGAATGGATTGTGGGGTCTATCATTAATGTGTTAGATATGCTGTCTATGCTATCAGTTGCTTTTTATTTATTTGTTCGCTTAAATCGATTAAACCCTTCGCCTTAATTCACTAAATTACATCATTTCCCGCTTTTCAACATCCAACCCTTTCCATCAATTACAAGTAATTTTCTAATAACGTGTGACCATTCCCAAGCTTTTTATCAATTGAAACTCTTGGTACTACCCCTGGTTTTTTTGGAGCAGACATTACGTGGGCAGCTTTCCGATTACCACATGATTAAAAAGAATTAAGATAAAAACTGACCACAATGGTCGGCATTCAAACAGTGTACAAGTGACCGTGTGTTCCATTTTTTGCATTCAATTGCCCCCGTTGCTACCGTCGGAATGTAAAAATATTTATTCGACGATAGGAACACCTGACCGGTGAATTCGTCATCGTCAAAATGAATCGAAACGGGAAAGGAGAAAAAGGGTCCCTGTCTTGAAATTTCTCCAATTAAATTTTGACAGATTCGTTATTTTGAGAGTCCTTTGGCTATGTGCATTAAAGCTATATTAAATTGTCTATATATTACCAGCTGTACAAATAAATACGTTAAGAAGATCTCGAAATACCCCTTTTTCTTTGGTTAAAAAAACCGGTCCTGATCGACAGCGAGACATGTATTTTTCGGACGGGAACAATAAATCGAGATGTGTTGTGAACCGTACACGATCGGAAAGTTGGGGGAAAAGTGGGAGAGCGAGCGATATGGCAAATAATACAGCACCCGGAAATGAACACGCGGTCAACATTGTACACACAAAAAACAGGTCAATTTGAGGGTTTTTTAGAAGGATTGGTCGGGTCGAGTACGGCAATAGGATCTTCTTTGAAAGCAGGAAATTAGGGCTGATTTTACGAACGCGAGGGGATGGTGGGGTTCGGGTCGCTCGGGAATGCTTGATTTTGATTCCTTCCGCTTTTTGGCCTGAAAAGTGAAGATTTATAGAGTAGTTAATTAATAAATATCGTCATTAATATAAAAATTACTTGTAAATCAATCGACATTTTTGATCCTCTCCTCCACGCCGCAAAGGTATCAAAATCCATATGAGACAAGGGAAGTGTCGTATCAATCTGGTCGATACACTTTTTCAACAAAATTGGCCGAGCATTAGGTGAGGATGGGCTCTAAAAATGCATCATTGAAGGTAATATTCAATTTCCTTACCGCTAATCCACTATGATACGATGGCGGTAAAATTGCCTCAATACCAAATGACACCCTCTTCCTGTCCATATGGGAAGAAAAGCATAGTTGAAGAATATCCGGCGCCGAACTGCTTTCTTTCAGCCCTTCTGAAACTCAAAATTTGCCCACTCCGCTTCCAGCAATCTAGCTGTCAATCTCCGTTTCTTCCGACTTCAACTTTCACCGATTTGTCCCAAGAAAAGTCCGTACCTGCCGTATAGCCAGCATCCCGTAAATTTGCCAACATAATGGAGTGGCGTCTCCGCTGCTGCCTTTCGACTTTTTGCCCAATTTTGTAGCGCTCTTCGGCCGAAGAGTGACGTGGTACTCCAGAGAGGTCGAGCTCGGCAATACGAATGAGGATCCCGTAGAGTGGATCCGCATCTTTGTCATAGATGGAAGGGGCTAAACGGAAAATTTGGGTTTTGGCAAAGTTGTAAGGGACGGACTGACCTTGCTCAATCGCGTTCCACTCGACCAGAAAATTCTCGTGGGACGGCTTGATCAGCACCGGATCAGACAGGGCTCGTCGCATAAACTGTGTCTGGCTGACCTTTCGCATTTGCGAATGGCTGACCTTCCGCATTTCTGGAAAAAAAGAGTTAGGCCTGGGTTTAGGAATTGCGTGTCGGAAAGGGAGGATTTATGGTCGTTGACCAAAGGAGGGGAATAAGTTGAAACGGAAATGGAGACGAGGGTCGAGTTCTAAAAATGGGGGTTGAGTGAGGTGAAAAAGGGTATTTCTGGACGTAGAAAAGGAAGGGATGGTGGGGCAAGTGGCGTGCCTTGGGTAAGAGCCGTTTGGCGGCTCGGAGATTCTCAGGAGGTTTTTGTAGTGCTGTGAGAGTAGCAGGGGCGGTATGTTAAAGAAGCAAGAGAAGCTGTACCACGAATATGGATGGATGGTGGGTACAGGTGGTATTTAATGAAATATGTTGGTAGAAGGTGTCGGGTGTTTAGAATTCGAAGGATGTAGGACTTGAATACAAAGTGGCGAACTGTGTGACTAACCGATAGGCTTGGTTTTCACCCCGTGTGCCAAAAATATACTCGAATTGAGAGATTTTAGGGATTTTTCGTTAGACGGTTCGGACCTAAAAATCTGATCGTCCTAGAAACAACAAAAATGCATCCAAAAATCAAACATTCCTCTGTAATTGCCAAAGCCATTCAGGCGAAAGCCGTGGGTGGGGGCCGGGGTCGTTTTTGAAGGCTGGAAGGATAAAAAAGCAGCGGTGGCCCCCGAGACAAGTGGGGTGGAGGAGGATCTTATTTGCAAATTGGGTGCACATGTTTGGGGCGGCTCTCAGTATGGAGGAAGAAGTCTTTTAGGATCCGGAAGAATTGGTTGAATCTTTGGAAAAAGTACTGCCGGGTCCAAAGTAGCACGGGGTGCTGGGATGAAATTAAAGGAACTTGGAAGGGAGGGGAAGATATAGCAATTGTTAGCCATTTAATCTTACGTGCATGATATCCGAACAGGGGCGCTAAACACAGAAATTTATTCCTAATGCTTAAATCAATCCAAAACTACCCCAAAAAACCCTCAACTTCTTTGCCAAAACAAATCCCCCACCGACACGAGATGTTCCAAGAAAACAGATCAATCGTCCAAAGTGAGGGTGGGTTAAGGTAGAGAACGACCTGTTGTGAGGATCAGCCTTTCAAAAGAGGGGGTCACCCCCAAAAAACAACACAGACACACATACACATATACTAACAGACAGACCGACAGACACAAACTCACAAAAATACGCCTGAAATTCACCCTGGACGACCGCGTGTGCACCTAGGGAATGGCCAGCCAACCCCCGGAAAAAAGGCGGTTTTCCCAATTGGCGCAGCGAAGGATGTGTATTCGGAGGGGGAGGGCGGATCGTGGAATTCGTTCTCGTTCCTCCCCACATACACGCCACTTTCCAATGTGCCATTTTGACGTTTTTAAAAAAGGAGCACGAGGGGTGGAAGGGGAAAGGTAGGCATAGGTTGTAAGGTCTCCCTCAACTTCTCGGGTGATAACAATGCAACGATAGTCCTATCCTTTTGTTGTTACATGCGTCGTTCGTGGGAGTGGTGAGTTGTTTGGCGGGGGGGGGGGGGAAGCATTAGATACCCATAGTTCTGAGAAATACGTGACGAATTACGGGGGGATAGGAAGTAATTTTCGAGGCCAGGAGTACGCGGGAGATAAGTTTGGATTTGTTTTTGAGTGTTACAGGGTAACTAGAATTGAAAATCGCGAATTTTTGTAAGTAAACCTGGAATTAACATTCCTACACTTGAAATTCAGGGTTGGCTGCAGCGCCAGCCGCATCTGCCTAATAATGATCATCTCTCCAACGCTGCTCCTCAATTTTATTCTAAAACACGTGGCCGTTAATCTGTTTAGAATGCAGCGCCTGGTCTGCCCATTGACCGCCCCGAGAAATTCCGTCATGTGCTCTATTTTTAGGCGGCGAGGAGCGGTGGCTTCACAGAATTGGAGCCAATTTTGTCGGAATCGTCGTCCAGGCGGCCATGTGACCAAATGGGGGTTACAAATTATGACTAAAGACGTAATAAATATATTAAAAAATAATTACGTTTTAGAAAAGACATACGCGCTTCTTGACTATGCTAATTTCCCTAAAGTGAAGGTTTTTCCTAAAAACTTAATTTTAATAATGAAAACAGCCGTTAAACAATCGTGCGGATGCGCAATGATCACAAGTCCGTTACGCATCTATGATGTGTAGAACATACCGTTAAATGTTATCATAGCTAAATACCGCCAGGAATTGGCATGCAACTGCTCTAACTCGTACACAAAACTCTATTTATCTGTTATATATAAAATAGTATTGATAGGTTTTTTAACTTCTACAATTTTTGGCGCCTCCTTCATCATCACTTTTTGTTCTTGAGAATATCAATTAAATTAATAAAAAGATTCCTAGACATACGGCAGAACCGGGGAACCATCTGAAAAGCGTGGGGGGTTCCAGCAACCCCCCAAAAACCCAGGTTCAGGGGCGTAGCCAGAAAAAAATTTCGGGGGGGCCCCCAAAAAATTTTTCCAAAACTCAAAACATTGCCGAAACAACAGCGCCGCAGGCAAAAATTTTTGAAAAAAGGTTGCATAGCTCTACAAATAGCCGTAAAAAGTGAAAAATAGCGCCGCAGGCAGCAAAATTTTTGAGAAAATAAAAATCATAAGGGTCCCCCCTTATGAAATTTTCGGGCCCCGGCCGATTTCGGGGCCCCGGGCCCCCGGGGCCTGTATTACGCTACGTCCCTGCCCAGGTTCACACGCAATTTTCCAATTTCGATGCGAAATTGACCGCACCATGCACAAAAAAAACCGGTGGCGGTTTGGCGGATTTGTAGGCCGTTGAAATAATTTGCAGGATCCGGCACGTCTTACGGACAAGGCATAGAAATTCTAGACAACCCAGATTTCTCGCCATCTGCGATGAAGAGCGCTCAATTATTCAATCAGCGGTTCCTCCCATTTCTGGGATGTAAATAACATCTGAAAATGGGAAGAACAGGATAGGGATAGGGATAGAAACGAGGGCGTTCTGAAAGGAAACGGATTAATTGTGGAGTTTTGTTCGAAGTACGATCGGCGTGGTATATTGTTGGGGGTGGATTCCAGGGTATTGAGACAATAAACGGATCTCATCATGAAGCGCCGTTGGCAGAGGGGAGATATTAACTGGGAGCGCCCACCCCGCTTCATTAGGTCATCCCGGAAACGCTATTCTAGAGGACACAGGAAATATGGAAAATAGGGTGGTGGGGGGGGACCGTAATTTGGATCAGCGCGGACAACATAGTTGGGTTTTGGGTTGGTGGGTGGGAAAAGATAAGGGTTGAAGGATCGGGATACGGTCTAGATAATTATGCTATGGCTTTCGATGGGAATTGCGCAAAATTTGAACTATGGTGCTGGATCTGAAGCAATAACCTTGAAATTCGGGATGGCAAGAAGAAAATCATCGTTTATGAGTTGTCGCGTCGTGAAATACCAAGAGCTGGCAAAATGCGGATTTTACTTTAATCATTAAGCACAATTAAAATTTAATACCTGACAAACATTTTCGGATTTATCGGACTTTTCTTAACAATTTTATTTACCTAACGAAGGTTTTGAATGTCTACATCCGCGCTAGTGTTTCCCCTGTGCTTTTTTAATCTTGCCACGAGGTGCCTCCACTTTATTAAATCGGTAGTAGGCAGGTCAGTTTCCCTGTATTGTCCCTTGTGAATGTATACCCATAGTTAGTTTATTCTCCGAAAATCCTTAAACACCCCCTTTCTTCATCCGTCCTCTGTAATTCCGTAAATTCTAGCTTTCAATATTTCCGTCTTGTGGTACCTTTGTTTTTGGCCTCGACGGGTTTCTCATGACCGGGAAGTTAGTCTGCCCTGGGAAGTCCAAATTTGGATATTCCCATGATGCCCTGGGGGCATTTGTTGAAGTGGTTGGGTTGGGGGATTTTCTTGGTTGGTTGGTTGCGTGGGATGGATGTGGGTAGGTTGTGGTGGGTGCATAGTGGGGGGATGTGGATCTTTTCTATCCTCCCCCCAAAGGGTAAGAGGGGAATATGGCCAGGGCGGGCGCGTCGCGTACTCTCTGGCTGTTTGCCAACCGACGACGATGATGATGTATTTTGCTATGCTAAACGATTTTTTGGGGCGATATGGGGCCCAAAAATTGTTGTAAAATTACTTTGCATGTTTGTTATGATGCTTTAATTCATCCTTAATTTGAATATTGTCGCTTAGGCGCCACGAGCCGTTTTCTATACGTTTATATATAATTTTACAGCGTTTCACTTGCGTAATATTGACAAGTAATAAATGAAGCCCTGCGTTTTGTAAGACGCAACTTTTCTAGATATTTCAAACAATTGCTAGAGCCACTTCCCCATCCCGACCCAAGTTTCCCATTTTCAGGAAATGCGAAGTTTTCGTTTAACAGCGTACTGCTTGCACGATGTCGTTTTGACACCTATGATATCCTATATTTTCCCAGCCGTAATTTTATAGATATTTTCCAATGTCTGGTTCGATCGGTGTCGCTGTTTCCACCTAGATTTTCATTATTTCGACATCTCACAACGCCACGATCCAATAATTTTTTTTCGAGATGCCGATGCTCCCTACCCCTGTTAAGCCCATTATTTAGTGGTTTCTCTTTGCTAACACCCTCGAAAAAGGACCACCCGCAGAACTGGGCCTCCTCAGTGCGAGCTGCTGCTCCTCCTCGTGTCAGGGCTGTCGGGCTGTGGCCCCCGCAAAGAGTGTAACACCTTTGACTCCCCTCCACCCTCCCCTCACATCCACGTCCCTTTCCTTTTTCCGGAATTTTTGATGCCTCGTTTATTTCAGTAGGTTGTATCTTTAAGGCATCGCTTATAAGCCAAGAAATCTGAATATTCACTGTAGTTTGCTGCTACCAGATTTCTGTCGCATTTTGAAGAAATTAGAATAACTCTTACGCAGGAATCATAATTATTTAGCTTTCTGGCACTAATCCCTTAGATATCAGCTCTGAGCACGGGTTTTCCTGCAGATTTTGATTTTTAATTTACATTTTTAAACTGAATTTCGCTTCAGCGCATTCTCACATGTTTTATTTTCGATCCGCTTTCGACTACATTATCCAATAACACTAACCATTCATTACCAGCAGCTACTCTCGAATTAGGAATGTTGGTGGTTGTGGTTGGCTCTGAGATAGGTAAAGGGTTTGGGTAAGGAGGAGAGGGAAGGCTTGCTTTGTTTGGTTGACCTGGCCGGCGCCCCCCTTGTAATCCCCTTTAAGGCTCGCGCCTTTACCCTTTTCGCCACGAATCTCGGCACGCATTTGAATATTTTATACGATGTTGTTTGAGGAGGTAGAGGAGAGGTAGCAGATCCAATGACTACCAACCAGACGGCTGTATTTTTGTTTTTAATGAAGATTCGGGTTTGATACCTTCTGATCTTCCAAATATGAAGTCCGGCCTATCCGTTAACTTTAGAAGTTAATACAAAACCTCTTTTATAGATTAGAGGTGTTATGCATATAGGTCCCAAATCGGCATTGCAGGCCAATTCGGCTGTAGAGCAAATCGATGCAGATTTTATCCGATAAAACTGTCATGTTTTTATGCTTTGGATTCTAATTTGCATATTATCCCATATTTTTTCATAAGCATAACATCTATAATTGATATCAGTGATTCTAAGATGCTTTATACCGGTTTCCAGATCAATTTAAAAATTTTACGAAAAAATGGGCGGCTAGGTAGGTCCGATAGGCTTCATTCAAAATTCAAGGCCCTCCAATACAGATAAAAACATTTCTGCTCTCAAGTCATTAAATCTAGCCAACACACCAACCCTACCCTAGCCAAAATACAAATCCCCCAGCTTCACGCGATTTCCAAATTTGGCGATGTGCCCAAAGTAGGGAGTAGAAGGGCAATCAAATGGACATTGACTGCCCGGGATGGCCTAGGGGGTAGCAAACGGAGCTGTATACGAGCTCCCAGTGGGTCTCCCTCCCTTTAGGCTTCACATCCTCTCTTTCTATCCTCCCATCCGTTGTTGTAATGATGACCGGGGGGCCCAATGCTTTTGCTCCCCTTCCAGCTCATCCTCCCCTGGGCCACACTTTTCACAACCTCCATAATACAACAACTACAGGGAGTTTGTGCTGTTTTCGAAAGGGGTAGTTAGGATATAAGGAAAGTGTTTTAAGGTTGAGTAGTTTCTAAAGATTTCTTCCTATTCGTTGGAATGCTTGCTGTTATGCCGTAAGTATTTACAAGTTTGGTTAATTATTTCGTTCGGGGAATTAATTTAAATTGGTATTTATTTAACCCTCCATCGCCCTATCTAGCTTTTGAAACCCTAACAATTGAGGCTATTTCTTCTTGTTCTTTAAAGCAAGTGACGTTGTAAATATTTTAAGATGAATTCAATTGTCGTAACATTTAATTACCACCCAACAAATATAGACATTTATCGACCATTATGGATAAACTATGCAATATCCAGAAAAAATTTCGAATAGTTTTCGATTCTTTTAAAATGGCTCGATTTCATGCTGTAAATAACTTTAAGTCTAAAAATTTTATGCTATTTTTTGCTAATAATAATTACCGAAAAAGATCTATTCAAGATCCAACACCCACTCATCGTCCTCTTCCTTCCGCTACGTTGACTCATGCATTTTGTAGACGACACATTTCGCATTCCCCCAATCCTCCCAATTCGGCGCTTCCTGCCACTTGTAGCTATTGATTTATTTTGGAAAGCTTCCAAAAACCCTCCAAAAAGTCCTAAGGACTCCAAAAAACTTTTTATTGCAGCATTGTCATGTCCCCGGGCACGATGGACCGGGACCGGGATAGTGCGATGATCAATGGGGAATTGGCTCATGGCTTTGAGAACTTGTCATGCGTTAGGTAAGTTAGCAAATTTTAATTATTAGGGTCTTTAATTACGAAAATCTGAATTATTTAGGTGCCAAGAAGGTTTTGGCGTCAATGAGCAGCTCGTCAATTCATCGGGCCAAGTCTGGCACAGTGACTGCTTTGTGTAGGTTATACTCAATTTTTCAACGTTTATTTTTAATGTTAGAAAAATGAAGCCGTTTTAAAGCATCCTTACAAAATATACTCTTTTTTTCAGCTGCGCCCAATGCTTCCAGCCGTTCCCCGACGGCCTGTACTTCGAGTTCGAGGGCCGAAAATACTGCGAGCACGACTTTCACGTGCTCTACGCACCGTGTTGCGGAAAGTGCAGTAAGTATTTATTTTATATTTTGTACATATTTTATAATAACTAAATATAAGTCACTTTATCGAGAGCCCTATATTAAAATAATTAATTTTTCGTTACAGACGAGTTCATCATTGGCCGCGTGATCAAGGCGATGAACGCCTCCTGGCATCCCGATTGCTTCCGGTGCGAGCTGTGCAGCAAGGTGCTCGCCGACATTGGATTCTTGCGGAATGCTGGAAGGTAATCTATTAATACTCGATTTTAATAAAGTATTTTTAGGGCCCTTTGCCGTGAATGCAACGAGAGCGAGAAGGTGGCTGGAGTTGGCAGATATGTCTGTCACAAGTAAGTTAACAATAAAGATAAGAAAATACACCAAGTCGTATATAATAAATAATATGATAAGCGAATACGGAATTAATGGAAAAATATTTAGGTGTCAAGCGATGATTGAGGACGGTCAGCACATCAAATTCCGTGGTGACTCCTATCATCCCTACCACTTCAACTGCAAGCGTTGCAAGTGAGTATTTGTCTTTTTTTTAGTCATAAGACCCGTTTGAAAAATCGCTACTGAGCCTTTTCCCAAATCTAGGGCCCATAAACGTCTTCATTTTGCATGATTTTTCCCGAATCATGCATAGAAAGATGCAAAAAGATCCTTGATTTCCGGTCATAACGGTAGATAAGCCACGTAGATAATTTTTGACAAAAATCTCATTTTACTGGCGCAGATCGTAGTTTTATAAGGTCTCTAATACGTCGGCAGTCAGAAACATCCCATTTTACACCTAATCGGCGCTTTTTCTGTGACTAGAAGGCCCTAATTGCCGGCATTACGAAGGCGCACGTGCAAATATCCGCACAAGCAGACACCATTTTTAGTGGGATAAACCTATGCCTTACATTTGTCGCTTCTACATGCCATTTTCCAGCACCGAACTGACGACGGAATCTCGTGAAGTTGGCGGTGAGCTGTACTGCCTGCGCTGCCATGACACGATGGGAATCCCGATCTGCGGAGCCTGCCATCGGCCCGTCGAAGAACGTGTGGTCACCGCCCTCGGCAAACATTGGCACGTTGAGGTGAGAGATGGATACGAACGGATACTAATGACATCAGCATTTGATTAGCGTGCTTAGTACGCTTTAGTAAAAATCAGTGATGAAAAACGGAAATTGTTAAAGTTCAAAGTTATAACCTCCTTTTAGCACTTCGTCTGCTCGGTCTGCGAGAAACCATTCCTTGGTCATCGTCATTATGAGCGAAAGGGAATGGCGTACTGCGAAGCCCACTACCAGAGGGTATGCACAAACCTAACCTCGACTCTAGCCAACTGTTTTTTTAGAACTTTGGCAATATTTGCTTCAAGTGCGGCCAGGCGTGCGGCGGCGAGGTGTTCCAGGTTCGTGTTTTTATCGCAGCGAATGGTCAGGGCGGAAAGTCGCGGAGGTCTATTCATAGGGGCCTCCGTGGTCAATGTTGGTATTGTGACGAAACTGGATTAGAAAAAGGCAATCTGAATAGCTACTGAATAGCAAATTTTTCCCCAAATACACTGTTTTCCGGGGGGCTGTCAATTGTTTGGGGTAGTTTGAACGCAAGAAAAACTTGTTTCTAATGTTAGTCAGCCGGGTTTTCAAGGGGCTGGCTTGCACACGCACACTTCATAAAGGAGCCAATGTTGACCCCAGCGGGCGCAACAACGAAAAAGCGGGACGCATTCCTGAAAACCGAATACAATGAAGCATGGAAGGGGTGTGAAGGGGCTGGTTTTCGGAGACCCTTTGCTTCCTTTCGCCTTGCTTTCGCAACAGTATTCTCTCTCCCCCCCTCTCTCTCTCTCTCTCTCTCTCTCTCTCGGCTCCTTGGCGGGCGATACCGGCAAAAAGGGTGGGCCCCACGACAGCAATCTGCCAGGGTTGATGACCGTTTCTCGGGGGAAAGGCCTAACCAATGCTTAGCCATCCAATCAAACCGGATGTGAGGTGACAAAAAAGGGTAGCGCAGCGGTGACGTTATCGAGAGAGTAGCCTAAGTGCATCTGATGCCAAAATTAACACTTCTTCCAGGCTCTCCACAAATGCTGGTGCATCAAGTGCTTCTCCTGCTCCTTCTGCGACAAGAAAATGGACCAAAAGTATGAAATCCGCAAGCATTCTAACTCTTTTCCTTCAGGTCCAAGTTTTACGAGTTTGACATGAAGCCCGCCTGCAAGCGCTGCTATGACAAGTTCCCCACGGAGCTGAAAAAGCGCATCTCCGAGTCGTTGAAAGACCGTGACAGCGAGGACCAGAGGTATCATATTAAAAGCAAATTAATAAGAAGTATTTAGGAAACGTTCAATGAGCCCATCAGCAAAGAATACCGTCCAGACCAACTAAGCAAATCACCGAAAATACCCTGAACTTTCAGCAATACCCCTTCCTACTTCTATTTTGCAATATCGCTGCTCCAATTCCTTTTTATACGAATCTTGTCTAAGCCATTGTGATTCGGGTTCTTCCAAAGTTAACCTGCCCCCGGCCCGCCCGCTTAAAAGGTGTCATAAAGTTCCGATTGCCCCAATGTGTGTCTCGTCTTCCACCCATTGCTCCACAAGTTCTTACGTTCGCCTTCCGCCGCAGCTGCCTTGACTCATTGTGTGTGCTAAATGTTGTCCCCGAATGCATTATCGTTTTTCGTTTCTCGTCGCAAACATTGTTTATCGCATAATAAAAATATCTACATTAATGAAAGACCC
Organism: Mesorhabditis sp. LJ9110; assembly: GCA_038088335.1. Classification (NCBI taxonomy): domain Eukaryota; kingdom Metazoa; phylum Nematoda; class Chromadorea; order Rhabditida; family Rhabditidae; genus Mesorhabditis; species Mesorhabditis sp. LJ9110. The sequence continues at coordinate 158,088 of JBBGBA010000022.1, read as the reverse complement.
ATAGAGGCAGCAGATTCGTGAGAGGGGGAGCAAAAATAGGGGAAATGGGATCACATTCAAAATGGATTGTAGCGAAGTCAAGGAGGGAAGCAAGTTTTAGGTTCAACTGAAGTTGAATGGCCGATAAATTAAGGGGGGGGGGTCGATGGTGTAGGCGCATTAATGCAACCTGAGCTTCTTCTTGTTACAGCACCGATTGGTGGCACATCGGGCGAAGCCAGTGGGACATGGGCAGGGAAGAGAAGCACATGTGACACGGATGATGATGGCATTTGATGGGATAGAATCCATGGTGGTACAGGTTGGAACTGGTGGGGCTGGGGGAAGGGTCTCCGGTGGTGGTGTCGGCATCTCGGTGGTCACCTCGATACATTGAGGCTCACACGTCGGCATGCAGGATGGGACACATTGAGGTGGGGGTTGGGTCATCGGATAGGCCGTAGTTTCGGGTGGTGGCGGGAGTGTAGTGGGCATGGTGGTGGGTTCAGTGCACTGTGGCGTGCACATGGGCATGCAAGCGGGGATACACTGTGGTGGGGATGGGGTCTCTGGTGGAACAGTTACTGTAACGGGGTATGGGCTAGTGGATGTGTAAGGTTCTGGGGTTGATGGAGGAAGGGTAGGTTCTTGTGGTGGGATAGTTGGTGGAGGGAGAGTAGGTGCAGGAGGGGGAACGGTGGCGGGTTCGGTGCATGCCGGAAGGCAGGCCGGCTGGCAGAGTGCTGGACATGCCGCGTAGACAAGTTGTGCGGGTGGTGCAGGTGCTGGGGCGACAGGGACATAGTATTGTCCAGGCAGATGATACTGGTATTCGTAGGGAACCTGAGCACAAGCATGAGTAAGGGTTGCAATACAGCGAGGGCCAAAAAGTTGATGCATTACCTGTGCTGCAACAGGCGAGAGGGGAACTGCAGATGGTGGTAAGTAGGGTTGAACTGGGGCTGGGGCAGGGGCTGCGGCTACAGGCGCAGCCACTGGAGCAGGAGCTGGAGCAGGAGCAGGGATCTGAGCAGCTACTGGAACCGCAGCCACGACTTCCTAAACATTTTAGAGGTTTTTAATTGTGCTAATCAAAACCTGCGCCCGCATGCATGCTGGCAAGCATGAAGGCATGCAGGTGGGCATACAGCTCAATCGTCCTACTACCGGAATGCCAGGGTAAGATGCCCGAAGGTAAAGGGGCATCTCTTGCTAAAAAAGAAGCGCATTTTCGTGATTGGGTTAATAATTGCTTACGGCGAGTGCTGTCGCAAAAAGTAGGAAGCAGAGCCGGAGTCTCGGCATATTCGTTCGCTAAAACATGGTTCAAAAATGTTGTTAGGCCGATCTAGCCGATTAATTTTGCAATGGATAGAGCATTTTAAAGGTATAGAAAATAGGGGGTTAGTGCCAGTTTTAGATTTCGGATTTGATGGGACCCAGAATGGTCGAGTATTCTAGATGGCGCCAATATTCATTTATAAATTATGAATCTTTGGTTCGCATGAAATCAAAAATCGCGCACAAAAGTAAAAAATCATTAGAAAAGTTGGAAGACGGAGAGGTGAGCCTTCCGTAGAAATTAATTTGTGAATTAAGGAAGAGGTCGTAAAAGTTAAGCCACCACATCAGCTTAATCGATCTAAATAAAATAGTTGAAGCCAAGTCCCAGCAAACATCACAAAGACCTTCGAAGGTTGGGGCCAAAGCTTCGCGGTTGCCAATGTGATACGGGGGGAATGAATGGCGCGAAGGCGGTGAAAATGGTGGGCCCAACCGGTGGGCCAACTAAGGGGGGGAAAGGGGAATGGATGAGGTGAATGGGTGTGGCCAAGGCGCAACATTGGGCAAACGAGCGCGTTGAAGCCGTGGTAGACCGCGGCGCGGGGGTGCTGCCACGTTTTATATGCGGCCGATGGGCGATGGGGTGGAGCAATTGGCCCTTCCCCCCTTTGATTGGATATCACTTCCGTCATCAGTAGGCCACCCACTTGGCTGCGGTGATGGTCATCTGGGTGTTTGCAACCACGTAGGCCGTTTAGAGGGTGCCGATTGCTTGATAAGCACTTGATTCGAGGGATGGGTGGTCTAGACGATGATGGGTAGCGGGGTTTGGAGATGACCAGCTGGTTCCGAAACATCCACCTACGCATCAGGCGGCAATCTTGATGAACCTGGTGGGGTGCCTTCATAAAAAGTCTGGCATTTTTCCCTTGCAAGACTGTCATTGAAAGATAGTATAAATTTTTGTCAACTAGAGGATCAGGAAAATAGAGAAAAACACAGCTTTACAAAATTACAAAATTGGAGCCAAAAGGCTTAAATCAGCTACTCGATGAATAATCGCATGTTTAATAATGTAACACAGTTCTTTTTTCTGAATGTCTTTCCTTGAAGAAGATCGAAAACAAAAAAGCAGAACAGGACAGTCGACAAACTATATAACTCTATTTTGCATGTTAGAACTTTATAACCTTGAACCGCAGATATTTTGTTGGATTAGCGGAATGGTGCTACCATACCTTCTCGAAAAAAATCAGCATCTTACATGCGTTCCACGTCTGTATTTCTAAACTACGATTGCTCTTCATTGTCTACCCAATTTTGATCGTTTATTCAGATCGATCTCTCCATCGTCTTATTTGACAAAGTATCATATGTGTCAAACTTGTCTCCCAGCGGCTGGCAGCATTTCCAGACATACTGTCCCCCCAACAATACCCTCCCCAAAAAATCAGCTTTTACGGGCAACTTGCTCCCCAAAATGTTTGCCAAGAACCCTAACTGCTGGGGGACTGGGGGTGGTGTTGGTAGCGCTAGTTTTTGTGATTGTCAGTGCTAGTGGTTTTTAAGAGTGTGTCTACGGAAGAACCTGTCCGACAAAGGACCACCCAAGGTGTCAACCATCGGCTGTCAATTTGACTTCTGCTTCTTACCCAGGTTTGTAGCGTTTGCTTAGCGATACTTGGTGTGGGGTGTCTACCCGCTGCTATCAAGGGGGTCGATTCGGGTCGATTAAAACCGGTTGATTTCCGCTACGAGACCTTTGAACTTTGAACTGTAATTTATCTGGTACGTTCTACTGTAAAATTACATGTGGCATTTAGACTAGGTGTCTTTCCTTGTAGTTATAGTTTTTTCGAAAAGGGCTAAAATGGAGGTTTTCATAGACATTACATTTCAGGTGGGACAAATGAATTGGTCTCTATGAAACTTCATTACGGTATTAGAAGATATGCAATATTGATGAATAATGATGCAAGTATTTTTGATTCTTTACCCACGACATTTAATTATTTTTATATGCGTGCCTGGCTTTTTTATTGCTTTTTGATCCAAAACCAATATGTTATCATAAATTAAGATTTATTCATTTAATTCACCGCTTCGGACGCTTATTTACACTTCGTGCGAAAATAATTCGGAGGGTACGTGAAGAGATAAAAGGGTACGGTAGTGCGGGGGAGGGCGGAAGAGAATCGTTGTTTTATAGCAAAAAAAAAATAGCAAAACTATCAGGACAGCAAAGGGGAGGGGCCACTACATCAAAAATAAGGGGGTGAAGGGTAAAAAGAAATGAAGGCGCATAGGGGCATAAAAGACCGAAGAATCTTTCCATTTCTAAATGGCACTGGTAAGGTGGGGCAAAGGCGGGCGAATATATTGGGGGGAAAATGGGGGGGAAGAACTAGGCGATTCAACTGCAAATCAAATTCAGGGTGGTATACATGGAATATAAGGGACTAACGGACCAGAAAACCCACGAAAGAAAATGACAATCCCTTTTTTACTAGCACTGGAAATGCATGGGTGGACAGAGGTGTTCAGAGGAGTTCAACGGAAAGTAGAGGGAGAATTGGGAGACGTGAAAATGGAGGCTTTGGCTTGTTTATTGGTGTGGTTGACAAGATCAATTTTGGTGGAAAGCTGTTGTGTTGTTTAGTGTTCCTTGGAGAGCTGTGTCTGGCCGAGGGGGAACCCGCTTTGTAGCATATTATACGGGTATCCATATTGCTCCAATCCGGTTGTTGAGGTGGCGGCTGCAAACGCTTCTAGATTAATAATATTGATTAGTTAATGGCGTTTTACTATAGACACATTTATGTCGGACTTGGTATAATATAATTAAAGTATAATATGATTAAGGGTCCTAATTTTACCGGAGCTTTCGCTTTATCGGGGGGCAAAAACCAACAATTTTTTTTCTTGCAATTCCTACCTTATATAATTTTGGGGTGTATCTCTGTGTGTGTGTGTCCGGCGCTAGGGAGGGCTACTTTGCATAATTCCAAAAAATACAAATTTCCTCATTCTTGCAAGTTGCACGCGCGGGTGTGGTCGGTGGAAGGGAGGGGTCCGAAGGACCCAAGCTATCGGAAAGTCAAATTTCTCATGCAAGGCGATTCCAGGCCGGCCCGCGAAGCGGGTTTTGGGCGCTGGTTTTCTAATAGAAATAGAGAAAGTGCTTCTGAACAGCCTTGTAATATAAGTAGGAGTAAAACGTTAAAAAAATTAAAAGTACAAAAAATATAGATGTTTTTGACCATAAATGCCCAATTTCTGATACAAATTTCAAAATTTTCGGCATTTTTAGATACTTTTTCGACTGGAAATGTATATACATTTTAATAGCAACCGATCCGGGGAGCGATTACTTTACATATCTTTATTAACATATAGATCTACCATATTCTTGTAGATTCCAACCTGCTTGCCCAACTCCAAGCCCTGTCTGCTGTTGGGTCATGGCGGCCGCCAAGGCAGCGTAGTCAACGAGTCCAGCCTGTTGCGCGAAGGCGGCTTGCTGTAGGCTGGCAGCGCTCAACGCGGCCGGGTTGAGCAGGGCCTGGGGGTACATCTGGTACATCTGGGGCATCCTGAAATGCATCAAATAATTCCAATTTGACGATTTCCCACTGAGCCCCGTCACTAGTTGACTACGGTAGAAGGAGGGGGATTGACAGCTTTTGAGGGGGTAGATAGGTGCTGGTTAGGTATCAGCTATGGTTGGGGAAGGGGGCAAGGAGGTCACGGCACGAATGAAACACGCAAAATATGGTTTGGCAAACGAAAAATATGGGAAGCATGCTTTTGGGAGGTGGTGGTGGCAGGGGTTCGTTCACTTCAGAAATAATGCACATTATTATATTGACGTGAGCTGGTAAGAATCGGATACCTTAAAATCATTCAAAAATGGTTTAAAAGACTTCGATTTCCTTAAGTATGCGACGGAAGTCACCAAGTTCTGAACAACTTTATTTTTTGCAGTGAATAAGGTGCAACTACATCTCCAGCCCACCTCAATAAAGCTAAATTTTTTCGCCAAACCAAATTTTTAGAAACAAGCAGTTGTTCAAATATTTTTTCATGTGCAAAAGGGAAAAGCCCCGTAACAGTTGTGTCTTGGTGTGTGTGAAAACGTACTGTGGCCGAATGGGGATGGCGTACGGGGCGATACGGTAGAGTGATCGATCACGGTGCACGGCTCCACCATCCTTCGCCATTTTTGCCATGGCCTCAGCCTGGGCGACCGCCGGATTCATCCCATCTCTTCAAACAAATGGCCTCACAAACGGTTCTTTCAATCGGAATTTTTAGATGCTATCGCTTAAAACTGTCAAAAAGTGGGTTTTTAATTTTCCAAAAATACCGAGAATTTGTTAGAAATTTCCAGATTTTATCCATTCAAAAACCCGCTTTTTTCATTTCCCTAATCTTCCCTATCCATGCTTTTTTCATAATTTCCGTGCTTTTCCAGGGTTACTTTAACAAAATTCCAAACTCCTCAAAACAAACACTTTTTATATTGGCTACCTCTTTTTGAAAAACTTGATTAATAAATTATCGATCAGCAATATAATGCGTATAAAACGAGCACGTGCAGCGTATATATGCTTGGTAGAACTAATGGAAACACCCAAAAATTGAAAACGAGAGAGGAGGCCACATCAGTTGTCCTTTGATTACATCGCCCGGATACAAATTTGGTTGGTCGTGTGTGGGGGCATTTTAAAGGCTCAAAATTCGTCACGTTTTGATAAAAACTTATTTAAAATTAGCATAACCTCAAAGTATTTTACGGGCTGCCCCCACAGCACACATGCAATCAAATTTCGCAAAATATTGCTGGGTTGGAAATTCGGCAAACAATTTAGCCGCAAACACCGCACACGCTTCGTTTTTAGGATTTTTTCGATTTTGAGGGATAACTGGAAGTTGGTGGACTTCCAGAAACAGCTTTAGCCAAACACACGGACGTTGGACATCTGAGTAAAAACATTTTATGGTATGAAATTCTTTTATAAATTCATAGCTGCTTTTGCATTAAATCCTATAAATCTTAAGTGCAGTATCAACAAAAATTAGTATTTTTTACACGTGGACAAATCTTAATGTACTATAGAGTGTCTATAGGCGGATAACGGTCTACGCATTAATGACAGTCTTAAGGAGGTATTTGCTTTGGCTTTTTGAAAATAAAATAAGTTAATGTTTGTAAAGCACGGTTTTTTTAAATGATAATAATTCGTATACAAACCCGAGACGGGCAGCGGGCAGCAGCTGTGAGAGCAAGGCTTGCTGCTGTGCTTGCAACGGCATCTGCGACAATCCGGTCGGTTGGGCGAGGGCTGAAACACGAAACCCTGGTCACTCTTCACTCATTCACTCCATGCCCCACACCGCACCATCCATCCCCCCTTTAGCCCTAGGGGGTCGGTAGGTGCATAATAGCCATTAATGCGCTGAGGGACTGGCGCTAGGTTAAAATTAGGCCAAAAATCGCACCCACGTCAAAAAACAAACCGAAGTCGTTCAAAAAAAAGTTGAATTTTCATTGGTTTCTAGAGCTGAGGCGTTTTAGGTAGCAATTAGGACGCATCTAGACGTTACGTCAGAATGATAGGCTAATGCGGATGCAAAGTTTAAGCTTAAAAAATCTTGTCTCTGACACCTTGCATCCTAATTAACCCGTTATTCCGATGACGCGGCTATATAAATGCCATCCCTCGATTTAAGGAACGCTGAAACTTTTGTTTACTTAAAACGGCATTCAAATCACTGTCTAAAAACAAAAATAAAACTTCAGCAATCCCAAAAACCCAGGCATCGTGGTGTTCCAAATGCATTAGCTCAAAAAAAACGCACCGTCCAAGAAAACGTCAAGCAAAAATGGAACTCATTAAACGAATGGCGAATGTCCGGTTAGCAGGCGCTCGGGGGTTTTACGGAGGAGGGGGATGAAAAGCCAATCGGAACGGTTTTTGGACGGTGGGGCAGGTCAAATTGGGCACGGCATTGACTTTTTCGGTGCTTCAGAAGAATTGAAGGTGGGTAAGGGAGGTAGGGGGGAGGAGGGCGCATGGTGTGGGTATGGTTTAAGGAGAATTACATACCTGCAAGTGCGATGTTTCCTCTTGGCTTTGCTCCTAGGTAGGCGAGGTTGACGTTAGCCTTTCGTCCATCGATGATTGGGTTAGGGTCTTTGCAGGCTCGTTCGGCATTTCCACGATCCTAAAATATCGAAATTAACTTCGAACTTTTTGGGAATATCATCATTGCCTGTAGCTCCAAAAACCAACCTTCATCGTCACAAATCCATATCCTCGGCTCTTTTGCGTCTGTCGATCCGTAATGACAACAGCTTCCTCAATTTCGCCGAACTGCTCGAAATAGTCGTGCAACGTCTTGTCACTCGTATGATATGGCAAACCGCCAACAAAAATCTTTGTAAGCGTCGTGTCCTTGGAGCCGGTTCCTGAAACTTTTACATATTTAGACACAACACTTCAACGCCTCACCGATAAAATCCTGATTTCCTGCCGAGGAGGCGAGTGCCGCAGCGGCTGCCTGTACAATGGGGTCCGAGGCGCCGAGCTGGCTGTAAACCGAAGCCGCCGGCAACATTTTAGAGAAGAAACTGGAAATGAACTTCGTTGAGTGTTAATGGCGATGATGACTTACCTAAGAAACGCTGAAGATGAGACACACGCACGCAAGGGGAGTCACGGCAACACACAGCACACTCGAGGAGCCCGACTAGACGATCGTCTGAATGGGTCTTCAATCTGCAAATAATGGTTGTTAAGTGTATATCCATAAAAATGAAAAGCATACGACGAGGAGAACAAATAACTTTAAAATCAATAAAGATCAGGAAAAAACTAAGAAAAGTAGTTGGATATAGCCATCGATTACCTTCGAAATATGCGCTCACCACGTAAGGGGGGTGTGGCTGATTGCGGGAGATTGCCCGAGGGCATAAATCTGACCTCGGAAGGGGATGGAGAATTGATCTCATACTCCCCACAAAACGTACGAAAGGGAGAATGGTTTGAGGAAATTGGTTTGTTTAATAGGGTTTATTCACAAAAATTATAAAAAAATGTAATGGTGCTTTTTTTAATGTCAATGATTAGCGATATAGCATTTTCCCCAAAATTGCATAGAGTATGGACCCAGATATCCATAAAAGATGGCAACTAAAACCACTAAACAATAAACCAAGGGCAAAAGTAACAATTAAAGTATCCAGGCATACTGTAGCCTCAAATGAGCTACGAGAAAAATCTGACTTCTCAATGTGAATAAGCCAAAACATCGCGTCTAGAGTTTGTACGTCAACCCTCCACGATCGGACAGTCGGCGGTGGTGGTTGGCACTTCTGTGGGGGTCCCCGGCAAATTCTGGGCCACTTCCTGCTGCCATCGAGTGGGGCGAAGGGTCCGGTCCCCGGGCCCTCCCACCACACTAAACAGCTAATCGCTCGGGCCACGGGTCCTCACGGGTGACAGGGCCATCACCCCGTCACCTGGGCTTAGGGTACTGTTTTCGGGAATTAGCGATCTGACAGTTTTCTAAAACCGCGACGCCTGGGAGTATTAATTTAGGTGATTTGCAGCCAAAAATCGAAAAAGCAGCTCATTTGAACTACTTTTGATGACTGCGAATTGCTTTCTAAGGTCGAGTTCTGAAAAAGTGAATTTTAATAGGGAAAATAATGTTATTTGTACAAGTCTTAGATGTTGTCAGCCGATTCCGGTTTATTCTACACCCTATGAACTTTTTTCCCTATCCAAAAAAGCTTCCAAGAGGCTCTAGATGCTGAACAACATCATGAAATTGTCCATACAATTGCACACCGATGCACAATTTTTTTATATCACAACATGGAATCTACACAAACTCCTTAGATTTTTAAGATTAATCGAATTGAACCTCCTAAAATGATCCCTATCACCTCCCAGCTGAAAATCCGCCCCGGATTGCATTGACCCATACTCCTTCGTGCCAACCGATCGAGTGCGCGTGCTCACTCAGCCCCTGCTCATCAATTGTCCCAACCCCTTTCCGGGCCCGCCCATTACCACCCTCTCCGGTTATTCCTCCCATTCCCTCTTCAAGGTCAAACTAGTCTAATTTTCACAGAAACTTGGAACTGAAAGGGGTGAGGGGTGGGAAGGAGTGGCAGAAAGTGAGGGCCTAGCACCCGGTCCGGGAGGGAAGGTGGCGGGAATTTGTTGATCCGGGATGAGGTTGAACGACTTGAGCGTGGTCAGGGTCAAGTGTAAAAAAGTTATGCAAAAAGAGTAGGAGATGGAAATACCTACATCTGACGCGATCCACTGATCATGTGTAGAAAAATCTTTAGAAAACCCAAACCACAAGCCCACAAAAACATAGCCTTTGATCGCAGCGATCTAGAGATCAATAGCCAACGCGCAGTGGGAGGGTCCAGGGGGGTGAGGGCGAGATGGAACAGGCGGAGTGGGCCCCGTGGGCAATTCGAGGTGGCCAAATGGTGGGGGAGGATGGGGGGGGGGGAGGAGAAGGAGGTGGGGGAGGAGGAGAAGGAGGTCGTGTGGGTCTGGTGGACGGCTGTTGGCCACGGCCAGCCGCCGCTCACCAATAAATCAGATCGGCCGAAGGGATCCAGCCGATGGGGGATGTGTCCGGTGCCTAGTATCCCTACGTTTTTATGCCAATGGTTTGAATCAGTGGAATTTTGGTAAAAAATAAGTTAAGCAAAATTGCAGACTAATAGAAAAAGAAAAAAAGCAAGAAAAGTAGAGTGAAAAAGAAGATTATATATAATGAAGCTGTAAGCAGATCGATGTCTGTAAGAGTACTACAAGCTACAATTTAGAATGCTAGACCTACTGCCGAATTACCATGCAAAATCGAGACTGCTTTGTCAATAATTCCAATTCTTCACTACAAAGTAAAATTTAAAGTGTCCTTCCCTCCACACAAAGCAGCTGACTGACAAAACCTAATGTACGCACCGATGTCATCATGCGCGGGGCCGGCTGCCAACAACGCGACTCAGTATTTCCGTTCGTCCGCCCAAAAAAATGCAGTCAAAAACGAAGGGTCAACTAGCGTATCAATCAGAGCCAACCGTGGAGAGCGGATTCGATCAAGTGAGATGGTTGGATGGGGGGATGGGAGGAATCCGGGTTGGGCTGTGTGTATGTCGGTATCTGTGGAAGAGTGTGAGATTGTGTGTGAATCTGGGTTTTTGTGAGTAGCAAACTACGCGGGTGAGAGTTGCAAGACACCGGGTTTCTTTTATTAAAAATTTCAGAAGACGCTTGAAAAGCTATATGAGAGCATACTGTATCTAATAATTCTGTAAAGAATTCTCCTCTTATTATTAGGAAGTGCAGGCAGTTTAAAGTGATGAAAACGGATTGAATTTGATAAAATCGATCAATTTTACCGAATTTCGTTGGTATTTTGGCAGATCGAAAACTTTAAGAAGCTTCCTAAGCCCCGGATTTTCAGGGTGATTATAATATTAAGGGAAATACGGTATAAGGCATCTACAAACTTCGGAATGCGCTTAAAAAGATTATATTTTAAGCACCCCAGCCAATCCCAAGAAACCGGCGCGACAAAATGGACTACGGCATCGCACTTCGTTTGCATACGCGTCGAGGGGGCCGGTTGAGGAGAGGGGCGAGCGGCGCGCGAGGACCGCTAGCTGCTAGGGAGCGCGCGAGCGCAAAATATCCCAAGGCAAACACGTATTTTCAGGGCAACCAGCAGCCAGCGGAGGGATAACTGGGACAAGCACGACGCTCCGGAATGGCAGAACAAACAAATTGTCTATTGGGGTGGGCCCTAGTTCTTTTTTTTTAGGGCTTTCTCGGTCAAGGAGAGAGGGTTGGGGAAATGGAGCCGTAATGGAATTTGTCATAAATATATATAAATCATAAATTAAGACTGGTGTTTCTAGGTAATAACAAAAGGACTTGACAACGCCTGGCCCCCAATTCAAACACAGCAACGACAAAAATTGTAGTCGTGGGCGGTGACGAGGACATTTCGAAAAACAGGTAAACGCAAATGGATAGGCGGGCAGAATGGGTCGGAAAAAGAGACAAGACAAAGAGCGGGATGTGTATGGATGGTGGGTGGACACAGCTGGACCTAGCTAGCACTATAAAACCCAGACCACAAGGAGTCAAGTCTCACGAATCGCATGGTGGACCTCTTTAAGGCCCACAACAATGGAGGATTTCTCCTCGGCAAATTTTAGATGTAAAAACTAACTGACATAAAAGGAACGGAGAAACATTCCAACCATAACGACAGTCACTTGTACCCCCCACCAAACGATAATCGAATGTCCTGAAACCACACAAATAGCACAAAAGGTCGTTTCAGAAGAGACCCCCCACAACCCGGGTTTCGTCTTCAGCAACAGAAGAAAGGGCAAACACCGTTGCATCGCCTTCCCCACAGACCCGCCGGCCGGCTCCGATTCCACCTGATTATCGACGAAAAATCGTCGTCCGCTAACTCCCCATCCCCGGAGCAACCATCCAGCTTTCTTCCGGAAAACCAATTATCGAAAAAGGGAAAGCTCTCGAACCCGGGGGGGGGGGGGAGGGGGTACGATCCAGGCGGATGGGGGGCATGCGTTAGCGATAAACAGTCCGCATCAGCATTGATTTCACTTGCGGTGTTTCGGGGGATAGAAAAAGGCGGGAATATAGAGGGCGACGAAGCAAGTACTACACGTACCTCGAAGTGGATGGATTTTTAGGCGGCTTGAAATTAATAGACCTTTAGTATCAAAAAGTTTTTAAGCAATTTTTCAAGAACGGTCAGATGCGTTGAGTCAAGCGCCCGGTATCAAACCAAATCAAAAGATCAATAGAAGTGCTGTTTGATCGTAGACGGGGAAAGCCCGCGGGTTCAGGTCTTCTCCGAAACACTCGAAGTATGCCCCGAGACTCTTCTCCGGGGCCCCCACAAGACCCCGCACCCAGCCCTGGACACAAGCATTTTCATTTCAAATGGCCCACCCTGCTTCAATTCGGCCCCCTCCACTTCATCCACCCCAATAAGATCCTTTGGAAGAACTCGATTAGGGAACGGATGGGCAGAGACGTGATTATGTGCACACACAGCCCCTGGGGCGGGGCGGTTAACCTGGAAAAAAGGGGCGAATCCGGGAAGACAATCTCAGGTTGGAATCTGTGGAAAAGAAGGGGGAGAAGGTGGATGAAAAGGGCATTGACGGGGAGGAGGATAGGCTAATATGAGTGGATGAATATGCTCGAGATATCAATCTATGTTGAGTGGAAGGGGGGGGGGGGGAAGAGTTTTGAATCATGAATAAGCCTGGTTGGTGGAACGTTCGGCAAAGATATATGCGGTACAATGTAAATCAAGAGCTAAAAAAAAATAGAACGGCTTGGAACAACCCAAAAATCCTATTAAACCAATAAAACAATCAATATATACCCAACAAATGAGCTACTCTCCACGAAATTGAGGTCAAGAGAAGCTGCTCAAACGGGAGATGCGAGTGCTACAGTTGCAGGGGCAAACTCGATCCGGTCCGATTGCCATAGGGGGGAAAGTGCCTCTGCCATCTCGTTGAGGCATCTGCAAAAAAGACTTTGCGGAACGCCGCTCCATCTACACCCCGATGTCTCACGCAGCAGCCGTCAAAATTACCCAATAAAGCTGGTGGAAAAGGGCGTTGTGGACATGTGAAATGTGAAATGACAGTTTTCGAGAAAGGCAGATGGAGGCATCAAACTGTCGGTAGTTGGGAGTGCGCACCTAGGCATAGACCGATCATCTATCACTTTCCTTCTTTTCGGGGAAACTCGGGGAAAGCGCCTGATGGTGGTGGAAAAACGGTGCAGTGAAAGTGATTGTTTGGAGGCGAGAGAGTGAAGATTGTGTTCTGCCCATAGGTCAAAAATTCGAAACGTGTAAGTGCTAATCCACAAAATCGACCCACCAGCTCGACGCTAAGAATGATGACTTCAGCGATTTCTACCCCGCCTTAAACCTAATAACTGGACTGATTAAAAACCCCCCCAAACAGACTCGGCTTCCCACCAAACTAAAAACATGATGGATGTCCTCATGGCTGAGAAGACGGAAGGAAACTAGAGGCGGCCCATGTGGGCAATGTGCATGCACGAGACGGACACTCCTCTCCGGGACCCCCTTGCGCTAAATGCGGAACGTCTCGGAGCGGAAGGACGCGGAAAGACTCGGAGGGGCCAGACGCCCACAGGTAGAAGGCGCGCGCGCGCTCACAAGAAGAAATACGCAAACAGTAGGTCCACTCAACGGCCACACAGCAAAAGGCTATGGCCAAAAGACCCGGGCTGTCCATGGCGGCCCTTCGCGGTTCATCGAGGGGAAACAGCCTTTTTTGCACAAGCGCCGTCTCGAGAGTCTGTAGACGTGGCTGAAAAGTAAAAAATGAATTGAGCCGCAAAGAATCGATGAATGGTTGGCGTGAAAGAAAGGGAGAGCAGAGCAAGCCGCGAAGATGAATGGTGAATTGGAGTTTTTTCGGGGAATGCAATGATAAAGCCGACAACCGGGGGACTGGCTGGGGGCGAAACTGGGACAAATGAACGCAACACACCACGCCGGGTGATATTGTGGATTATGTGTACGATTGGCAAAAAAAAAGGTAAAAACTTTCAAGTAATTGCTCAATGGACCAAAGCTCAATCCGCCATCGGCTATTTGCACAAACCGAAGGATGGCCTTTTGAATAGACTAGCTACCTGTCCACTCAAACCCAGTCCACGGGAACGAACCGAAGAAGTCTATTCTTTTGAAGAGACTGTCCCGAGTCTGTCCCCTCCAGCAAAAAGCAACACAAAAGACAAGGGCAGCCCTGCAAAAAATGAGGAATCTTCGCACATTGAGGTGACCAGGGCGATTCCTGGAGGCTGTTGGGTGGATGGATACGGAAGGGACGGGATTTCGGGTGGCTACGGCTGTGGCAATAAGAAGCGTATTAAAATTTAGGGCGCGAGAGGAGGAGAGATGGGGAAGGAGCTGCCGGAGTTCCCGGTCTCAGTAGAAGTTGAGAGGGTTATAAATTTGGGGGTGGTGGACATCTTGGTTGCAGTAATGTCATCAAGCTATAAAAAAAAACTCTCAGAGCCATAAAACTTGTTGTAAGTGCTTATTAGAAAAGTTGATGGTATTACCGGATAGGTTACACATATGCAGCTGCAGAAAATAAGAAAGGAAGACACAAAGAGAAAGTAGTCATGGCTGATACACTGAATTGATGACCGTCCTAAAGGCAATTGTTTTCTATACACCGCCCCACAACCACCCAGTCCCCCGTCAGGAACAAAAGCTATCACTTGGCCGATGGGGCCGAGCAAAACGAGTTTCTTGCCCCTGGCGTCTGATAGAGGATAGCTCTACCTACCGACTAGTTACTGTCGGCCCATATAACGGGAAGAAGCAGCCATTATTTTCACTGAACCGAACCGGCTCTGGTAACTATGAGCCTAGTCACTTGGAGCTGAGATTCAGAAGGTTGGGTGTCGAAGGATATAAGGAGCTAAGGATGGGCGAGCAGGGGCTTCTATTTCCTACGGGGGCTCACAACCCGGTAACACGGTTACGCACTCGATGCTCACCCCCGAAGGCTCCATTGAATTCTCAAATTGAGGGAGGAGTGAGTGTCCAGAAAATAGCATGCTTAAACGGTTTTTAGAGATATCATAGGAAAATATATTATAGAGAGGAAATTACATTCTAGAACTAGAGCCTAGACTTCATACCACGGCTCTCTCATATGCACCCATAAAAATTACCCCCCGTACAAAAGCCCAAAGTCAGGATGCGGAACGAAATGAAGGGTCGGGCGCGGAGGAGACCGAAGAAGAGGAGGAGCAAGAGGAGGCGCATTTAACTGGTCTGGCCTGCGAACTGCAGGCGCGCGGCCTTTTCTCGACAGGCTAATGGACTCTCCTCCACAGGTGAGGGCGGTTTTCTTGGCTTGGATGGGATGGAGGGCACACCCTTCATACACACACCATGCAAAATGCCCTCCAGACCCTGTTGAAGCTTTTAGGTCGGGTGCATCAGGTTCTGAGCACTAATAGCGTATGGTAGGCATGCAGCAATGAGGGGTTGATGGGGCTATTAGAGGTGGGGTATTTGCCAATTATGAAGGTAAAATACTTTTCCGTGCAAAAATGTGCCATTTTCGCAATTTTTGATCGTATAAAGGCGGTATCCGGAAAAAAACGGCATTTATCGTTTTTCCAAGAGTATAAATCGATAGGTCTTTAAAAATCAGAAGCTTAAATAACAATGTGTGGATTTGTAAGTACTGCAGATTACGGTAGATCCACTATCAAGTTGCGACAATCCAATAACCCAAAACCCTGCCGTCCCCATCCCAACAATACCCCCAAAGGTCAATAATAACCATCCCATCCCTAAAACTAGCCCGTCATGCTCGGAAAGAAGAAGTGGCGCTAGCGCGCGGCGAGCCGCTTCCGAGCCGTCCGCCCGAAAAGGGGCGAATAAAGGCGCCTCGTTAGGAATGTGAGGGTCTCTAGGACGGGCACCTCGTAGCCACTTCCGTGGCCCCAAGAAAGGAGGCCCCGATTCAGTTGAGACTCGGCATTCAACAGACTGACCCGGGGGCCAATCAAGATCACATTTCCATGGTGGGCCATGGAATTGGCCCTTTAACGGATGGGGAGCCAAGTGGTGCCAATTTGGGGAGTAAGGGGTGTGGAGAAGGCAAGTGATAGTAACATTGTTTTGAAAGCACATTTAAGAGAATCGAACGGAACGGAGAAAAGTGTGTAAATCTTTGCATCAGAAATTTCTTAGCTCTATACGGGCAAATGGACATTATCACAAAAACTCAAAAAATTACTTAACAACTATACTTCCGTCATACAAAAAATTTACTATGCAAATTAACTTTATGCAAATGATTTGTAGATCCAACCTTTCGGGACGGAGCCCTAATTCGTTAAAACTACAGTATCCCTGCCGCGATCCCCCATTTTTTTAAAAGTTTTTTTTGGAAAATCCAAGAACTACACCCCCATACAAGCACAATAAAAAAGCTGATGCTCCCGGGGAACGCAGTTTAATCACGCTTCTTTCAAGGGATATTAAAGGACATCTGCCAGTTTGGCGGCCGGATTGGATGAAGAAGAGGATATTTTTACACAATAATGGCCGGGGGGGGAGGGTTAGATGGGCCTAAAGGAGTGAGAGGGGGGAAGGCGCCGTTGGGTGGAATGAGATCAACACAGCTGGACAGGTGGTGCTTTTGGGAGGGGAGGAGGACAGTGGCAGTGTGGGCTTGAGGCTCCGTGCCTCGAATATCTGCCGCCTCGGGGGTTAGTGGCCAGGAGGGGGGAGCATGAGTTTTGGGTCTTTTCGGGGAGTAGCACGGGGGGTATTGGGACGCCTGTCCGCTAAGTTTGCGGAAAACAACCTTGGGGGTGTGACTGTGATGGCAAAAAATAGAGGCGACCGGAAATGGAGATTGATTATGGGCATAGTTAGCTTTAAATTGCAATTCAAGGTGCTGGGAAGGCGAGCAGAAGTGCCGCGCCTTGCCTCAGCGGTTTCTACACAAATTAGCAACGCAGATCGCCGTTTCAACCTTCGTTCAAAAATAATATCGAGTACCATACACCATCAAAAGCAAATAGTCAGTAACAAAACAATAAATAACCACCAAAATCAATAACTCGCCCCCAATCGAGGCGTCAACTTTCCGCCGGCATTCTCTTTTGCGCCCCTCAATCGTATGCCGGTGATTACCGCCACTGTAACCGGATAGATAATTGGCGCATGCGGGGTGTGTGGCGATGCGAGGGGTAGCGGAGTGGCAGTTGTGGACATAGCACAGGGAAAGTGTGAAAATCGGATGCGGGTAGCTGCGTTGAATCCAGATAACTTGCGGAGTACTTGGCTACCACCGGAATAGTCGGGTGGTCGCCGGAAAATTGGGTTCTCGGTTCGTTTTTCGCATTTAGAATGCATGGACAGGTGTTGAGGTGGGGAATGGGTGGGATGGAGGAAAATTTGCGGTGATGCTGGGAAAACTTTAGGAAAAAAAATCGAAGGTAGCAGAAGTTGGCAGATGTCGATTATTATGGCTTACAACAGGAAAAAACCGTAGGTTTAAAATGCTGAAAATCCGTTTCCGGCTTGTTTTTTAGCATTTACAAATTAATAGAGGCTATGATTCGCATCGCGAACGCCAAAAACTAAACAAGTATGTAGTCAATTTTCCAGTAATTATAAACGAACATAAGCCCTCGCTTAACTACCCTCAACGCTCAAAGTTCCAAGTTTCAAGTCCTAACCACAGGGAATAGGAATAATACATTATCATGATCAGGTGTCATTGTTGTCACTCCGCCAATTCATGGTTGAGCTGGTCGAGCTCGGTGGCTAAGCCGCTGGTTGGCTGGTGGTAGGTGGTGGTGTGTGACAAAGAATGTGGAGGGCCAAGTGGAGGAGGGGAGGGGGAGCTCCCCCCTTCTGAACAATGGAGGTGTGCCAATGCTTGTTTCGGTCCTTCCCCCCTTCGGCAGCCCACCCAACAATTCGCGCGTATGCATTCGAAAGTCTAATTTCCGAATTCTCGATTGGGGCCAAGAGCCTCGGGTGGTAGTCATTGAAGGGGGGTATGGACAATGAAGTAGGAAGATAAGGATAAATCGGGAATTTGGTAGTTTTTAATGAAGATAGCGAGGGAGAGCGAGAGAGAGAGGGAGAGAGAGAGAGAGAGAGAGAGAGAGAGAGAGAGAGAGAGCGAACGAGACAGCATAAGAGAGAGAGTTTACGGTATCAAAAAGCCGGATTTAATAGACAGATTGAGGGAATACATACGGATAGCTAGAAAATACCGAAGTTGGTCATCTTTAAGTCAAGAAGGATGCGAGAGAGAGATAGAGAGAGAGAGATAGATAGATAGAATTATCCCAAGCTCAACTCATCTCAACTAAACCCAAAATATCCGTTCCCTACCAACTTCCGTTTCCCCCGCACCCCTTGTCAGTCTCAACCATATCAAAAAGTGACACCATGTCTAAACGAACCAAATCAAGCAACCCATCCCGCCCTCCCTACCCTTCAAATCTTGAGCAACAACCCCCTCGATCCAGACTATGGCTGCCGAGAGGCATGAAAGGAGGTGGACGAGGTGTCCGAGACAACGCATCCACAGCTTTACCCCTCCCTCTCCTCTTGCTCCTCATCCCCTCGGGACTTCCTTCAAAGCACAATGAATTCGGGTGGGCTTGGCCCTCGCCACACAGCCATACCCTGACAAGGCGACACGTTGCCAAAACCCTTTTCCACCCCGCATCGGCTTGAGGATGGAGGGCGCAGGATCATCCCCGGGATTTGCAAATTAAATTAGGGAGCAGCCGAATTTAACAAAAATTTGCATTCTAACTTTTAAGAAAAATATTTGAAGTATTGATACCATCTTAACAATGATTGGAAGACGATTTGCGTCAAAAAATTTGCCTGCATTTGGCCACGGAAACCCATGGACTTTTATGTAGTCAAAAAACAGAGGTAAGATGGTATGCTTATTAGGTAAACAAAAATAAAATTCACAAGCCAATTGATTAACAGAAAATTAGCAGGTGTGGTTGAAATTGCAGCTTCAAATAATATTTGGCTCAAAACAACTAAACATAAATTCCACTACAGAAACAATAGCGCCTATGAACCCTGATTTATTGCTAAAAACCAATTAATTACAATTCTATGGCTTTAAAATATCGCTTAAAGAATTAAGAGCGCTTCTAAGCTGGCCGAAGGCACAACATTCTAGCACGCTGACACAGCTTTTCAAAAAAAAAACTACCAAGGTAGCGCTAGACCGTGGCTCTACAAACGCGCCCTTCAAAAGCCCTCCGAACAAAAGCACCTGGCCAACGTGGACCCTGCCGGGCTGATCGCGGTCGACTCAAAGTAGAAGGTTAAGAAGTTTTACCCCCCAACACCCTCCCCGAGCTTCAGGTCAAAAGGCACCCACAATCGCTGCCCCCTCCACCCCACAGGGGGCAAACACAGCAATTATGTGGTGGTGGCCTGGAGTTGTTCAGGCTTTTGCCGTTTCTTTCCCAAACCCACCCCACTCCTTTAGACACAAGGAATAAGAAGAAGAAGCTGGCTACTCCTGTGTGTGGGAGGGAGGGGTTTGAGGGGCGACGCCAGGGGGAGGGGGGTAATAATTGCAGTTGTTTGATTGAGGAAGCCTCGGTCTTCTCGGGCTCGTTCGACCTCCAGCCAGGGGCTCTTGGTCTTGCCTTCCTGCTCCTTCTTGTTCCTGCTCCTCGAGCTCGTGGCACTTGGCTCTCACCACCAATTACCACGACCACATGCTTGTGCACCTGCTTGGCTGGAGGTGGCGGAAATAGGGTGCGGAATTTTAGAAATGGATTTCAGAATGTTAAAGATTTTGAATTTGTGAGAGAGAGAGAGAGAGAGAGAGAGAGAGAGAGAGAGAGAGAGGGAGAAAGCCAGACAGGAGTGAGAGAGCGAGAGACAGGAAAATCAAGTAATCCTGCAATACATTAAACGTACGTTCGTAAAAATATCGAAAACGCTTCTTCCAGTGAGGAATCGATCAAAATTTAATAGATCAGCAGCGTAGCGGTTTATCGAACCGTATATCACTCAAATCCGATTTCCATAAAACATTGCGAAATTAATAAAATCAATAATAATCAAAACTTCAAAGATTTCAAATCCAGTTCCCCGGACGCAAACACAACCAGACCATCAACACCCCTGGTGGGCGGAGAAAAGTTTTTTAAAGGGAAGACTGTCTGTTTGACTGTGTGGGTGAGAAGTGGTCGATACGGTCTGCCGGCCGGGGCCCAACGGCTTTCAGGCGGACTGTGGCCCACAGGACCCCGGTGGACGAGGCCCAGGTGCCGTGTGGCTGCCGTCGTGTTGACAGAGTGAGTGTGGCCGTTGTGGAAAACTGGGATGGGAGCTGGGGTGGGCCAAACACAGATTCCCCCGGGACAGACTTCGATCAGCCGCTCATTTCCACGTTATGTAAACTATCTGGGGTGGTTGCCCGGAAATGGATTAAAATTGGGGGGTTGGGGAGGGAAGAGAGCTTGGGGTGGAGCTGAACGGCTTGGTGACGCCGGCGGGTTAGGACTTTTGGGGAGGCATAATAATTTGACAGTCATTGTCCTTCATTAGTCGATATCTTTTAAATTTTAAGGTTAAGGAGATAACTAAAAATTTTTAACTCGAGTGACAGTAAAATGGAACATTAACGTGATTTGTTGATTTTGTTTTTTTTCTCATAAGAATCGACAATCCAAAATAAAACTGATGTTTTGATAGTATTTTCTGTGGAATTGCTCTAGTTAATAATTTTATTGGTTTTATCGATTTTTAACGCCGATTTCGGTGATCTGATTTGGTTGCATGCCAAAATTCCAGTTAACAACTCTGAAAAAATACAAATTGCCTGAAATAAACGACGATTCATAGGGACAATGAGGTTGTTGAGGCTAGCTGTGTGGCTATCTGAACAGCACAGTGCCTCATCATTGATGCAGGTCGCCAAGGAACCAGCCCTACCCCTTCTCTAAAGACAAAACCCTTCTATCCCCCCATTCCGCGCCACTCCCTCTCGCCCGTTTACAGGTGCTTATTAGGACAACCGGGTTAATTATACCCCACTACCAACTTCGTACCAGCACTATTACTTTTGAACTAAAAACTTTGAAAACTGAGCGGTGGGCTCCAATATATTGTTTGGAGGCTAGGGGGTAGGGCTTTGAAACGGGGCAGGGCAGGAGAAGCCGGTTAGGGCTTAGTGTGAGGGATTATGCGGGAAGGAATGGCACTCCTTCGCCTAGTTCCAAAAGCGAGCCGCGCTCCGTCTGCCTCCTTGATTGAGCTTCAGGGTTTGGCGGTGGATGGAAGGTGTGTAGGCAAAATTTTTAGGGTGAAATCTGAGAATGGATTTAGATAGTCCAAAATCCCTAAAAATCATAAATTTCTGCTTTTTTGAAAATAATGTAAATACGTAACTGAATTGTTTTATTAAAATACCCATAAAAAGCATCGAAACTAACAGTGACAAGACAATGGAACACATATTAAAGCACCCAAAAACATGTACCCGAGTTTTTGCGTATTAGATTAACTGATAAAATCACAAATGCGCTTAATGCACGACCAAAGCTCCCACAGAAGTCAAATTATAGTATTTACTTAAATAGTTATTCTCGCATAGTGGCCGGCTGTGCCACGCATGGATATCCGCATAACTTTTTCTTGGCAACGTCCCGGCGATCAGCTTTTTGCAAAGTGCGCAAAATCCCGTCTCATCGTTAACTTCCGGAACCACCCTGAAATGGTAAAAAATAGCAATTCAAGACATACCGATAATTTTCTTTCCACTTGAAATGCTGTAGGTAAGTGTCTTTGTTTGAGCCGATAAACTTAAGGTGTTGCACCATGAATTTTAGGCTTTTGTAGTCATCGATAGCTATGTAAGCTGAGTCGGGGATATAAAACCGGTCGTGATCAGTTTTTTCTACACCGACTTACCTTCAAATTCTGGTATAAAGATCTTTTCCCAACGATCGGAATGGCTTCTCGCTTTGCCAAGGTATAGAAAAATTTCTCCGTGACATAATCCTCACAAAAAGAGTTTTCGATGGCCATATAGAATTTGAATTCTCTAAAAGAACACGATTTTAACAAAGGTTTCCTTGACTAACTTGACAATTTCCGTAACACAATCGTCATTCTGTTTCCCAACTCCGGCGCAATCCTTTGGTGCGGGCTTCCCACACGCGCCGTAAATTTCGATCTAAGTTTGTAAATTCAAAACTATAATTTTGTTCGAATTCCCACCTTTAAGCCAGACACTCGAAGGGCCTGCATTAGCTCGGAACGTTTATTTGCTGTTTGGCAATTCGAACCGATCCATACGGCCGATTTATTTGCGGATTTGTGGGCCCATATTCGCTCATAGTCGACTTCCGCCTGAAAGAACAATAATGGCTTTTTTTAATTTAATAATTCACCTTTTGTTTCAGTTTCTTTATATGACCGTAAGGATACCAAATATCTGCATCCCTACGATAATACATGGTCAAATTAAAATAACCTGAACATGAAAAACTATTATTAATGAGTTAAAAGCCTACCCTTTTTCGAATAGAATAATGTATTTGATGGGCTTTCCAAAGCCCATAAAATATAGGGAATATCAGGATTTCTATCCTTATCGAGAATCGTAGGAAAATGTAGATAATCGAAATTCGGTTGGTGAAAAAGAACGGCTGAGGCGTTTGGGAAATCATTCGGATTCGAGGTTAGATGACACCATCCCTTAAATCTACCGCATTAAGACAAAAACCGATGAATTTACTTGTTTATATTCATTACATTCTCTCAAAAATCGTTCATTAGTCATTGGATCACCAAAAAATGTTGTAGCTCCATAGAGAAGGATATTTGGATTTTCAGGGGGTTGTTCTAAAATAGTCTACGGTCTTTTTTTTAAAACCCAACCTGGTTCCACAGTGTATTCCGTACTAATCGTCGCATCAATCACCACATCTCGATTCCAGAATAAATAATATACAACGATGATCAGCACGCAGATCGTGAAAAGCCGCAAAAAGCTCTTGTGCATCGAATATTTGGGCGGTCGGGGAAAGGTATGATGATGCGGCCACGGCGTTTCTATTTGCCCAATACTCGATTCGTCGTCGACCCTGTAAAAGTGAGTATCTTTTGGAACATTTCCGCGGCAAGGGCAAATAGTTGGATTGAAAGAATTATCGATCGGGATAACTTGCCTAGTGATAAACATGCAGCACTTTTTTGGGGGGTCGAGGAGCTGGTAATCGGATCCGTGGAATGTTTTTGGGCATGGGTTATATTTGGGAGCTTTTTCTGTTGTTGGGATTGGGAGGGCAAACCGGTTTAGCGCAGGTATTATTGCGTAGAGTAACTGTTTATGGCCACTGGGTTATTTAGCGTTCATTGAAAATTCAAGCAGCTATAAGGATTATATCGAATAATAATAATAATATAGAAATAAGGGTTAATGTGAATTTTGTATTACTTTTGCAGGAATGCCTTCTTGTATATAAACAGCGCTATCATGATTTTCTCCTTTCAAAGTATATTTTTACAAATTCTGCGAAACTCTTTTTAAAGAAACAATTAACATTATTTAAGGTGTAAGTGTAAGTGTAAGTAGATTATTTAAAGGTTTGAAGTCGATACTTTCCATGCTTTCTCGTTAGGATCCGGGCATAATCATGCATCTCTAGCTGGTCCCAAAAAACAAGAACAGAATTCAAAAACCGTTTTCAACCCTAGTATGGTATAAAATAGAATGAATTATCAAAGCGAGAAAGGGCCAAGGCGAAACCATAAATTTGAATAACTCAAAATTGCATAATTCAACCCAGCATGCCTGCAATTCCATAAACAGAGCTTGGAGTGACTGCACCGGACCCAGGGCCAAACACGACGAGTCAATGAAGACAAATATTCTCACCGGACTGCGGTTCCACCACACAGCTATAGGACACCACCGTTAGAGTCGGGTGGTGGTAGAGGGGGAGCAGGGCCGCTGGCTTGAAAGCACCACATAAAGCGGCGAGCCCCACATAAGACTAGCAAACAACCAAACAGGTTCAACGTATTGTCAAGGTGTATCATTTTCGTGGAACAGATATGGTGGAGAAGCTGACCAAAATTTTGAAGGTCGTGGCGGAATTTTTTGATAGCGATGTAAAAACAAGACTTCAAGGGACATTAATTCCGCTCGCTGCTTTCGACGCCGTTGCGACAATCGAGCTAAGGTCTTTTCGGATTTTGGATACTTGATTAGAATGCTGGATGGTCTTCATGTTTCCTATATTCCCTTGACCCACATCTTACTACCGTATCCTCTGCGCAAATAAACACATATTTATCCAAGATAGCCAAAAGAAATGCATTTTAGTCATCGCCTAATAAAACTTAGGTTACTGCAACCGTCAGACGTTCAGTCACTTCAGTATTCCATGTCGGAGGAACGGGCCTAAATTTGAATATTGTCGTGTGACCCCAATTTTTCAGCATACCCTCTTAATGGACGGACCACCATGATCTTCTTCTTCATCGCCATGTCCAACATCAAAGGAACGATGGCTTGCATTAAGACGATGCTAATACAAAATATCAGATCCTTTTAACTCAACGCTAACCTGTACTCCTCCAGCTTCGGTATTACTGCCCTGAAGTAAACCGATTTGCTGAAAAATACAAACTAGAAAAATTATTGTTTATGCTTTTTTTATCAAAAAGATTGATGTCCCATTGCCCACAGGTGCTAGGGCAAAATTGTCTTTTTTTTACCGAAAGGGAGCAATGCAATGACACGAGTGAACCCATTAATATTAAATGGCTTACCTCAAACAATTCCCGGCGCAACCGAACGATATGGGCAGCCACCTCGATACGACTTCTGAGGTAAACATTACCGGCACGAAGGCCATCAACTGTATACTCTGGGGTCGGCACCGGGTGTCGCATCAGGAAATCATCCTAAAAATTGATAAATAGCAGGTTATAGAATTTATACGTATTTTAAAAATAATAAAGATGGTGAAATTATCAAAACCTACCACCATGCTTTGCAATTGTTGCACATCCCGTTTGCATATCGCGTAGTTCATACCAACAACCTGTTCTGGGATTGTGGGCGCGGCGTACTGAATTCGTTGTGAAAATATTATTTTTGGTGATTTACGCTTTTGATGGCAAGCAGAGCATTGGAATATTGGAACATAAGACGTCGTCGGTCGACAACTAGGGCTTCGAGGTCAATGTCGAGCGACTGGCTACGCTCCAAGTGGGTTGAGGTTTCTGGGTCCCAGCCCATTGCCCAAGACATCTAAATTTTGTCTATAATATGTAATAAATATATAATTCTATGATATTAAATATTATAGAATTAAAAATCTTCGAAATCATGAAGCAGGGTTTTAAGGAAAAAAAGTATGTAGAGTAAGCCTTGAGCTCTACCGTCATAGATAAAGCCCCGCTCCCATACCCAGAACTTACGCCGCAGATTGCGTGTTGACTAACACCCTCAAATAGTCAACCAAACCACTACGTACTACCGCCTGCTCCCGAGAATCTACGCAAGCGATTAGCTAATTTGATCAGAAAATGGACGGCCCGCTGGGCGCTAGATCCAACCAAAGCAACAATCCGAATTGGCGCAAGAGGCGAATGGCCTGTTGCTAGGAGCCTTTTTTCGGACTTGCCTCAAGATTTCAGGTGATATTCCGGGCAAAAAATGGGATTGTTGGAATGGATTTTGGGGTTGGGGATATAGTTAGACTTATTTATTGGTTAGGCTTATATTTCGTGAGCAACACGCCAATTTGGGAGGGTAGGAAGTTCAGAAAATTCAGGTGTTATGTCAACAGCCTTTTGAAAAACTATTATTCGAAGAAATTCCGTGAGGCGGCTCACAACCTGAAGTCGAACTGTAGTGTAGCCGGGACTCGAAAGACACCTGGAGACGAAATAACATCTTAAAGCCAACGCCGCTAGCGCTATGTATTTAATCGAATCATTAACTTTGACGTCAAACAGGTCCCCTGCGGGTTCCCGCTAATCGAAATGCTCGAGCCGCATTTTTTTTGCTAGAAAAAGGCAATGCCCAAAAATGCGCATGATGGCATGGTTTATCGAATCTAGTGTGAAATGGTTGGAATCTGGATGTGGGACCTGGATCAAGTGGATGATAAAAAAATTGTGAAGAGTCCGCCAAAATAGTCTAACCGGAAGGCTTATTCCGGTAATCTGGAAGGGGGAGTGGCATAAAGAAAAAACGAAAAGCGACAAGTATCCGGCAGGCGGAAATGGTTTTGGATATTTCCTGTCGGTCGATTTTTTCGAGTGTCTGTAAATGTGAGCTTTCTGGATAGTGAAAAGGGTGTAAGGTGTTCGATTTCGGGCTCAGAAGGTTTGTCAGAGACCTTACAAAAGGTTTTCGGCGGCAGTTATAAAAGGAGAATTAAAATATTTGTAAAAACTGTCTGTTCTTATTATAGCGCAAATGCCATGCCAATATTGCCATCGGCCAACCCGGATATTTCCGATCCTATTCCCCGACGCCGCAGACACCAGGTGAACCAGGCATCCGACCAAAATGTTGTTCACCATTTAGCCTATTTTTTTCACTTGCTATGCCATTTCGAGACGAACCACGCGTGCATAGACGACCATTTACTTGGAACGATAGATGGCGGGAATAGTGGGGACTCAGCTCAGAACGCTACTGAAATGAGAATCGGTTGATATTAAAGCGACACTCTGGTACCTACCGTAACCCTCCTTGCTATCCCGTGTGCAACCAAAGAGCAACCACAGATTGTGCCTTTAACATGGATTAGAAATAAAACCTGGGTTTAAGCCTGAAGACGCTATATGACAACTTCATCAATGACAACATTTCATTCGGATCGTTTCGGCGATTCGATCGATTGAGCTGGTCAACGACAAATATTCTTTAGCTTCGGAAGCGCCTCCACGCAGGAAAACTCAACGGTAACCATTTTTAGGTTACCTCCCACATCAAATATCGAACCGTGGATCGTGTTTTCGGTTCGAATCGTTCCGGATTGGCCGGCTGATATCTTGGCCTAAGATCTAACAGTCCCTCGATTTGGGCCGAGGGACAAGACGCCATTTTGCTAACAGCTCAATCGGCTGCCCAAGTAAATGGGGGATGTTGTTTCTGTTGTCCAAAAGCGTCAAAGGGCCATTAGATAGTCTTGCTGACCCTCAGCTGGACGTTCTAAAGCACTAACCCGCCACCCAAGCGCCAACGCTCTTTCAGCGCAATTCTTGTCAAGCCCACCTCTTACAACTTCTAGTGCCATCAAGCTTCATTTCCGCGGCCGTCATTGATTTCCTTACCAACCAATCGTTTCTTGACACCCGACGATTTTTGTCATAAAACGGGATTGGGGGCCCGCTGAATATATCGCAAATCTAAACTATTTTTGGCCTCCAACATTTCAACACCGACACCCAATTCGAATGCGTGGCCTTCCGGATGAGTGGAAAACATCATCGAACTATTCGATTTTCTGGGGTTATTTTGTGATTTGTCAAGATGGCGGGTCCCATTGTTAATCAACCATCGCAAAAGCAGAACTCAATTAGGACGTCTTCTCCACCATCTCCGCACCTTCGAAAAAATGAAAATGTAGTTCTAATTAATACCCCGATTCATTTATTATATAAAGTGCTATGAATCGCATTTTAGAATAGGCCACGTACCCCTCAACGCTGTAAATCAAAACTTACCATGAAGACATTCTTCCGCTTTGTGGATGCGCGCGCCGTACCTATACCTGAAAAGCCCCAACAATCGCCACGTATGCAAATTGTCGGCTTGAACGTAAGTTCTATTGCCAGCAACCACATGCTTTGTTTAGTTTGACGGATTACCGGATCCGGTGTGGGTTTGTGATAGAACTTTCACAACGGCGACGAATACTAAGCCTTTGACAAAAGGGCAAATACTACAAGACAAAGAGGTTGCTGTAAGTGTTTCGATAAATTATTATATATCGTCAATGGGTTTAAGGATCCCGTGGTAAAACTCGAGAGCCTACCTATATGCAACAAAGTATTTTCGGGGAGGAGGACGAATGGCAAGGGAAGGGTACCAAGGCCAATTTTTGAAGTAAAACTAACTTTTTCGAATAATCGAACGGCCCATAGCGCATCAAGGCGGAGAAAGGCAATGGCCGAGCTCAAGTTCGAAGTTGGTGATAAATCATTGTCACCGATGTGTTTCCTGTTTCAGAAGCCGAAGCCCTTGCCAGAAATGGTGGCCGAAGAAGCTGATGAGCTAGTCGAGTCGAAAAGCTCTACGATTTTTCCAGTGGTCCGGGCTGCGAGGTCAAAGCAAACTGCTGCCATAAGTGCTGAAGCCATTGAAAGATTTGCTGAGGTAAGTAAGCTTTTCTAAAGCAACGGACATCTCATCCATAAAATGAGGATTCGCTCTTTAAGGAGACGTTAAAGTTCGGCTCCGAATCCCTCAGCTAGCCAGATGGTTAAATCTGATAAAAGGTCTCTGTAGACAAACTGTCTAGCCGCCTCAACCGAACCAATCAAAGTTTACATCTAAACTGCCCTTACCAAAAATCCGCCCTGCCCTAAGATGTTTTGTCTAGTCGATCCGAATGCCTGCGCAGCGCTACGAAGCGATGAGTAATGGAGCTGTTTATCTAATGGTCAGTTATTTTCGCTGAATATCGATTGCGCTTTTGCCACAGGCTACCGGCTACGCGGCATCACATTTGTTTCTATTGCGCCATTGGGTTCCGGTTTCAGGATTCCCGGCTACTCGTCCTATTGAAGTTATGGTATATCTACGCAACTTATTCCTTCATTTTTCTTTCAGAATTGGGGCCAACCAAATAATCAGATGGCGCTGCCGTTGTGGAGGGGTCCCTTCCAAGTGGCTCAAATCCATGATGCTGATGCTCCCATGGTTCCGTCGTCGCCTCAGACCGACATGGAGTTTATGCTGAATGTCTTGGGTGGAGGCGGAGCTCAAGTAATTTGGGCTATAAACTTGTGAATGCTTCTAGGGAGAAGCCGAGGCGGTTGCAGCCTGGAAAAAGCAGCAACTGACCGACGAGAAGCCAGCAATCCTGAACCCTTGGATCGTGGAAAAGCGGCTGCATCTTTGGCCGGAAGGGGTCTGTTTTTCTTTTTCTATCGTCGCATGTAAATTATTTTTAGCCCGTCAGTTATCCGCTTAGGGAGGAGCCACAGCTTCGTCTGCTCGATCACATCAAGATGAAGGTAACAGATCCATAGCAACTTTACATCTTCACGTTGGGATTTAAGACTAGTCATTTCGAGCCGTGGTGGTGTATGATGCCGGAAATTCTGCCAGAGGTCGATGAAGAGGTGGTAGATGGTGCGGCTTATCACTTTCCTCCTCCAAGGATGGCCACCCCGCCACAGCCTGTGGTAAGTGAAAGTAGGGTAGTTTCGGTAATTTTCGGCGTTCCGTCAGTATTTTCGGTTCGACAATTCTGATGAATTAATTCTACATTTTAAGTACGATTTGGATATGCTGGGCCAAGACCTTGGCTGTGAGATTGTGGCCCCTTCAAAAGAGAATCAGATTCACGAATTCGAAACCGTCAACAAATCCACGGACAATTGAAGCCAATTTAAGCGTAATTTATCAATGTTATTCCCAATATAATTATATTTTTGCTTTGCAGCTGGTCTGACCTGAGAGCACTACCGTAGCTTTTCACAACTTAAATTTATGTTTTGAACACTGCTAGCCCTGAGATTGGAAAAACAAAAGCCGGAAATATGCGTCATAATGTCTACTACTGGTAATGTAATTCCCGCCAAGTTTAGCCCGGTCTCCTGATTTCCATCCTAAAATTGAGAAAACTCGCAGGAAAACCATCTAACCCGCAGTGAACTTGTTAATCATATCTAACCGTGCCTTAATGCCTCTTGTATGCCATAATAAACATTTACCAACACCCAACAGCTGCTAATCCCCGATCAGTTCCAGTGACTACACTATATGACCTGTTCTGTAGTTTGTTGCGTGATAAGAGGGACAACCCCCGTCCCGTTTTGCCTAGAGATGGCGATCGTTTTTGAAGACGCCAGCCAAATTGGCTTTATTACGGGTTGGTCGTCGCCTTTTGGGCCATATTGGTGATAGTCAACGATTCATGGCCACCTCTATAAAACCGCTCAAAGGTACTTTTAGTGATACAACCATCATTAAACATAAATTCAGGAGTGAAGGTCATCGAGTTCGGCGGTCTAGCCCCAGTTCCACATTGTGGATTGATTTTGGCCGATTTTGGAGCTGATGTTACTATCATAGAGAAGGTAGGACAAATACGCTAATTGCAAAACCAAGTATAGAAAGGTGGCGGTGAAGTGGAACAACGTCTAAATCGAGGAAAGAAATCGATTGAGATCGACCTAAAATCTAAGGATGATTTGGCAAAAATCCGCGACTCCTGCTTGAATTCTGACGTCATTCTGGATCCTTATCGACCGGGAGTACTGGAAAAGCTTGGGCTAGATCCGGTTGAGCTACTCAAGGTAAGTAGGTACCTCTCAATAAGAGAAAAATTTGTTTAGGAGAATAAAGGTCTCATCGTGTGCCGGCTGACCGGATATGGACAGTTCGGACCGATGTCTCAGGAAGCTGGGCATGATATTAACTACGCAGCGATCACCGGTGACAAATACTATACAAAATTTTTAACTTTTTTCTTCAGGCTTGATGCCAACTCTAGCCGGTCATAATCGTCGTCCTTGGCCTCCAGCCAATCTATTGGCCGATTTTGCGGGCGGTGGACTGACCGCGGCTTTTGGGATTGTTTCCGCTCTTTTTAATCGTAATTCTAATGGTAATAAGCTAACTTTAAATTAAAATAATGAAATCAGGTGGTCACGGCTGTATCATCGACGCCTCGATGACCGAGGGAATGGCTTATTTGGGTACATTTGTTACAATGTACAAGGATATGGATATGCTGTGGAATATTCCATACGCTTCCTTCTCCGGGGATTGCCCTATTTACAGGTGGATTCGCTCGAGAATTTATCTAATTAATTCATTTAGAATTTATGAAACGAAAGATAATAAGTTCATGTCGGTCGGCGCGTTGGAGCCAAGATTTACTCAAATTCTACTTGATGGTACAACACTCTTTCCAAGATAAAAATCAAAATTTAGCCCTAGAAATCGATCTGACCATCGGAGATATTTATTCAAGACCCGCTGAAGTTGTCGTGATCCTCGAAAAAACCTTCAAATCCAAAAATCGCGACGAGTGGACGACAATATTTGAAGGTATCTGGGTGGCCGAAGCCATTAAAATCTGTTCAGGAAAAGACGCGTGCGTGGCCCCCGTTCTCGACATCCACGAAGCCGGCAATTTTGCTCACAATTCGGCTCGAAAGACGTTTGAGAAGGAGGGGGAGAAGTGGATTCCAGGGCCGGCGCCGAGGCTATATACCAAGGAAGAATTCAAAAGGATTACCGAGGCTACAGGGAAATCGAAGCTATAATAAATGATTAATGTTGTATAAATATGATTTGAATATTGTTTGGGTTGAGCGTGGAAAAGTGGAGTGTTTATCCTTGAGGGTCCACTTGGGTGGGGTTAGGGGTCGAATTTCACAAATATTTGTGGTGTTTGAGTAGTGATTATTCTATTGCTGTTAATGAGTAATACCTTAAAATTATACTGAAAAACTGGTGAAATATATCGTTCGGCTACGAAAAACTACAGTTATGACTGAGATGGTAAAACTTCTCGCTTTTCTTTGGTATACACTCTTAATTATTTGAATTTATCACAAACCATGAATTTTGGCATATTTAAACAACTATAAAAGTTTACTCGAATTCCGACACTGCTTTTTCGTGTTGATGCTCATTACGGGGGGAAGTAGCTCCTGGATAGGGATGTGGATGGGTCGGCCGGGCTGGCGAGTCCGCTTCCGTTGCTGTCCTCTTTCCCCTTTTCACCCCCATGCCCCATATTCTCTCGTAATTCTTTCGCTGTCTACCCTCTCCATCTCTTCCATTCTCTATTTCCCACCACAATCGATGTGTCCTCCCAGAGAGAAGAGAGGCCTCTCCACCTGTCTCGTCCTCCCGTCATCGCCTGTTTTCTAAATAATCCACCTCCCTGCAATTCGGACGGGGGGACCCTTGCCCCCTGGGAGACCGTTATTAGTCATTGAGTGGTCAGCTATTTGAATTTCGCGTTGGTGCGTCGAGGTTATCGATAGGAATTCTGCAATTGACGCATCTGTCGCAGCCGTGCCTTTTTCGGGGAACCGGTTTTGGGCTCGCCTTTCGCAATCTGCGTGCCTTCACAGCTCTCTCCTTTTTTTGGGAATGCAGATTCCTTTTAGCATTTATGTACAGTTAAAATGTCGGATATACATTATATTATGTATCTTGTCTATGTCCGATAAGTTTCTGTAGCTAAGGTTACGTTAATTTTTGTACACGTTTTTGCCTGTAGGTGGCTAAAATTTAAGTCGTTGATCCAAACCGAGCGAATTTTTTCTTGTTCCAATTCTGAATATTTTAAGGTTTTAGAAAGATGTTAGACGTTTTGTAGAGGTGGCGGTCCCATGCTATCTTCAGAAGTTAGCTTTTTGGCTAGTGATCTATTTTTTTTGTTTATATTCTCAAGTGTTTGGGCCAGTCAGCTGACATTCGAATATACCAGTTTTCGTCAGCTATATTGATTCGGGTTGGGGTTTTTGACGCCTGACAGATGGAACAGGATCGTGTCGGGGTGTGTGCAGGTCTGTCTGTTGTTGTAGAACGTGGCATTGGGGTGGAATTTTAAATAAGGCTTAGTCATACTTGCTTAGCCTTCGATTTTTTAGCATACTTTTCATCATATGCGCGGGAAAAACGATACTTTTGCATCAAATCGCTCAAATCAATCGCAGTTCTTTGTTAAATAAGAGAATTTTCTGTAGTTTTTACCCAATATATTACTATTTTAGACAAACGGTAGAAACTCATAAAGCCGATTCCCACCCAGGTTCAACCCGATTTCACAGAAAAACAGGCCTGCCAAAGTCTGGTGCGGCAATCCCCCCTCGTTGCAGTCACGTGAATGATTCATTCGCCCTTCCCTTTTGGACCCTTTTCATAGAGACCATTCATCCCTTCCGTTCTCTCGATATTATATGCCCCTTCTCACTATCCCGCTGTGATGGCTAAAAATATTTAGATTTTTTTCAGATGTCGGCGGGTCCGTACAACTACAGCTACATTTTCAAATACATCATCATTGGTGATATGGGTGTCGGCAAGTCATGCTTGCTGCATCAGTTCACCGAGAAGAAATGTGAGTTTGAAGAAATGGAAAAGAAGGTATAATAGGTATAATCCCTAGCCGACCCTGATCTCAATGACGGGGTGCAAAAAATCCGGTCCACGGCTCTTACCGGGCTTTCATTGATGGCTTAATCCGGATATTAGATTTGCTACAACATTTTCACGGCCATTAAATTAAGAGAGAGCGAGAGATAGAGAGAGAGAGAGAGAGAGAGAGTGAGTGAGATTGAAACCCAACTCCGTCTTTTCTGTAAATCATATTTAAATCTTTTCCAGTCATGGCCGACTGCCCACACACAATCGGCGTCGAATTCGGCACCCGGATTATCGAAGTTAGCGGCCAAAAAATCAAACTACAAATCTGGGACACGGCCGGCCAGGAAAGGTGCGTTTTACTAAAATACAAAAAACATCGCCTAACACCATTAGTCAATCAACCTTATTGCTGGCAAACTACCGCTTTACCTATCAAAAAATTTCCACTTTTCTGAGTTCTGTTTATTTTAAAACTAGCACCGAAAGCTAGTCTCTCGTATCCGGGTCACGGACAATGCCCCCACCCCATCCACCGTTTGACAGCTTTTTTCAAGGTTCCGCGCTGTGACACGATCGTACTACCGCGGCGCTGCTGGCGCTTTGATGGTCTATGATGTGACCCGGCGGTCGACTTACAACCATCTATCCAGCTGGTTGACTGACGCACGAAACTTGACAAACCCGAATACGGTATGACGGCAAAAAAATAAAAATCTACTATTTTAGGTCATCTTCTTGATCGGGAACAAGTCCGACTTGGAAGCACAGCGTGATGTTTCTTACGAAGAAGCAAAGGCGTTTGCTGATGAGAATGGGTTGACATTTATGGAATGCTCGGCAAAGACGTATGTCAAATGTTATATTTTTTAGCGGTCTTTCTTCTACGATAAAGGGCGCTGATCTTTGGCTAGATACCTTGAATCATCCTACTTTTCAGTGGCGATAATGTCGAGGATGCATTCTTGGAAACTGCTCGGAAGATTTATCAAAATATTCAAGATGGAAGGTACGGAATACTTTTCCTTTTGAGTAAACTCTAAATTTAGCCTTGATCTGAATGCTGCCGATACCGGGGTACAACCAAAGCAGACAGTTCGAGCATCGGCCAGTACGGGAGCACCTAGTGAACGGAAAGAATGCAATTGTTGATTGTAGTATCGTAACAAAAGGTAGTTATTATAAATTAATTTATACCATATTTCTTCTATTAAAAGCTCAGCGCCTTTTTCAGTTAGAGGGGACTTATAACAAAAACAGACTTCTATTTTTTTCGATTGTTCGAAAATATGAGCTAATTTAATTATGGAAGCAAGATATATACCTCCTATGTGAGAAGAAATACAGTACTTTTTCACACTGACATCGAACTCAAATCTATTCCACTTTTTCAGCTTGGGGATCCCACGTAATAATCCAAAAAATGGTGCCCTCCGCCTCGACCACATTCATCTGCCCCCGTTTCGCCTTCTACTCGATGCCGGTCGAGCGACAACTCCTAACCTGTCACTTCATGCCAGTCTCCCTCTCTTCCGCCCGGATATATATGTATATCTCTACTTATTTATTTGTACTTGCTAATGCCCCTTATGGTTCTATGCAAAGGGATTTCCCTGTCAACAGGAGCCCTGGACTTCTGAAAACTGCTGCATCAGACAGCTCTTTCGCGGAAAGGTATTTTGAAGTGAAAAATATGCTTTTCACTTCCTAGTTCCTTTAACCCAACCTCATTTCCTATCTTTCCGGTTGTGTGAATCATATATCCATCCTTTATCTCCCTATCCTGCATGCATCATAAATACCATACCCCGAGTGCTCCTTCCCTTCATGGCGTTTCTCCTCTTCTACCGTACCCTCCATGGCCATCCATCAAAATTGCTCCCACATCGTTAGTAAAGATGAATCAAACGGCGCTTGAGGACAACCCGTTAGTTTTTTGGTTCCCTCCAAAGCATTTATATTCAGTCCGATGTTCGTGTGATAACTGTGCTTCTGTGGTTAAGACCGCACTTTTGCACAAAGAGGCGCCACTTTTACGTTTCTGCTTCTTTAATTTATTCATTTTTTCGAATTGTTTCCGTGCTGGCAAAGATTTATGGAAATAAAGTTTAAAAATGGTGATTTTTTTGAAAGCAAACAACACACGAATTTTACAGCCTGCCCTTAACACAGAAAATCCCTTAAATGAAATGGCTATGACAAGCGATTTTCTATTTGCATACCGCATTAAAATGTGAAAAAGCAATACATTAAGTTACATTATCGAATAGTAAAAGATTAAGCCGTAAGACAATAAACGCCGCAGCGAACGAAAATGCGAATTGGAGGATGCGCTTAACGCGAAAAATCTGATTAATTTATTACCAATGGCTCTTTTTCTAATTTCCTACAACATTAAGGTGTGAATGAAGTATGTAATAAATTAAATTGTGATGAATTAACTATGAAAATTTAAATTCAGCTGGCTAGCAGAATAAGCGTAGAAGCCAGTTAAAAACGCCTATGAAGGGCTTCCGCTTCACAAAATCTAAATTTGAATTGCTGGAAATAATTTTTTGCTATTTGGACGTTGCGGTGAGGTGTCGGCGATGCAAGATGAACAGCTCCCAAGAATCGCCACCAAAGTAGCCCGCCCTCCAGTTTGACGATTTCCTTAGAAAAATTTCTTCAAATTTCTTTGACCTGCAGAACCCCGTCCACCCCCCCCCCTTCCTTCACCCTCAATCATTTTAATTCAGCGCCCGAGTGGGTCCTTCCCCCCTCCAAAAAACTGACTTCAGAATGGCTGAGCATCGAGGGGAAACACAGAGATTCGATTAGCTTTTCGACCGACTCTGGGCGGCTAATTGAAAAGTTTTTGGGGAGGCGGGATGTGGCGAATTTGGCACCGGATGGAGGTCCATCCTTGAAGCGACTCGACGGGCCGCGCTTCACTGCCTCGATCATTTTGGGACATTAAAAACCACTTTCGGATGTGGGGGAGGGTGGTTTTAAGGAGGGTTTAGAGTTGGCCACTATACGGGGGCTACGGATGGAGGGTCGACGATTTGATTGCGCATGGATGGGTGGGCATTGGTGCCAATTTCGATAGGATATTAGGGTTGGGATGCAGATTGGTCGCATCTAGGTTTGGAGGGTGGCTTATTGGAGGGTAGAGGGTGTTGTTTGGATGTTTATGTAAATTTTATATTATTTCTTCGAGTCGATCTACCCTGCTAAAAGCGATTACGCGCGATAATCCTACTTTTGTTTTACGTTTCTTAGAATAAAAAAGGCAGATAGGAGACCTCTTTATGCGTTATTTTGAAATTATTCTATCTCGTCCGGTTTCAGTGGAGATCAACGGTTAGTATTTTAACTTCATTAATTCAATCTGCTATTTTCCATATTTTCTGATCGTTTTGTCAATCAAAAAGATTACGTCTAAATATTTTTTCCGATTGCTACTTTGGCACCCCGCCACCAAACCCTACCTAGAACCACGAGTATAACCAACCTGAGCCGTTTTTATAGCCCCCCTTTTTATGCGAACCCCGGGGCCGGCCAGTGGCCATTCGGTGGGCGCCGGATTTGATTTTGTTCAAATAAAAGATGCAGGGCCTCGCGCAGAAAAGCCGTCCCGCCACAGGGTCAATTCCTAATTTGAATACACACACACTCGCTCGTGTCCCTTCGCCTTCTCCGTGGCCAACCAGGAATCAGAATCTTACACTGGAATTCTGCTTGCTACCCATTTTTCAAGTTTTTGATTGATGCGAGGCATTCTGGTTATAGGCAGTGATTCTTTTTGCATTTGCCATTTCCAAAAACTCCTCCTTTTTCAGCGTTCGACTCCAATTTCATATAGTGTTGAACTCTCCTGCCACCCAGCCCCTGCGGCCTCTTGACAGGGCATATGCTAATTTCACCCCGGGGAGTTCGGATTTTCAATTTCTTGTCTTTCTACCCCCAAAAAGGCCCATAGCCTGGCCGAACGATAACTCTTCGTCTCCCCAACCCCCCAAGCCAACCAGATTCCATTTCGGCTTCGGGCTCATGTTATCTTTGAAACAATTTCCTTATAGTTGAGGCTTTAAATGTAAAGGGTTTACTTGGTCTATTTGTGTATGTCTTCTCGACGACGCTATTTATGACAATTGGTTCATCATATCAAAATCACTTTCAGATGAGTCTCCGGGTACTAAGTTTATTGCTAATTGTTCGAAAAGCTACTGCTACAAATCAGCCATGCTTCTTGAGATGCAAAGACAATTATGTAAGTGATACTTTTAAGATTTCATTTTCATTCCAGAGTGTAAATCTTCAACATATTACTATGTAACCACTTTCATAGAGGACCAAATTAGATTTACGGATAGCTCAATTATTCCGTCAATATTTCCAAAAACTCTAAAGAGACGTTTACATTTTTTTTCTTTTCTTTAGAAGTTCGCTTTCGGGACCAACCTAATTTGTCAAAAACTCCCGAGGGTTTCTCAACAAACCATCAATCTTTTTTGCCGAAAACTCCCCAACAAAGATGGAACTCCTAACGGGTTAGGGAGTTGCGTTCGGGTAAAAATAGTTTTATTTTTTCAAGATCATTTGATCAATGCGTACCAAGCATCGAAGTATAATTAAGAGGTCAAAAAAGCTACAAAAAATACGTTAATGTTTTAAAAATGTTCTAGATGAATGGAATGCAAGAAACAATGTCCGAATCATCAGCAGAATGGTCGTTAGATATGGTGACACCATTACAGTCCATGCTATTAGCAGATCCAGGGGTAAAGGGAGGGATGGAGAGGCGGATCGGGAATATTTGCAGGTATATTAGTAGTCAAAAAAGTTACTTTTTTTAGCCTTAATGATATCTATATGAAATGCCTTAACGCATGCGAGAACGGGCCTGCCAAAGATATTTTGATCACTGGACAGCGGTCTTGGGAGATGATCTGCGACGAATTTGGAGCCGATACCGGTGCGTGTAAATGCTAGGATTTTAGTGTTTTTTTAGTTTTTTTTAGCTAGTCCTATAAAAATTCAATTAATTACAGAATTTCGTTGGGTAGTCCTTCCCTGCTGGGCCGATGTTGGCCGTGAAATGTCAGACCGCTGCGCCGAAGAAGCTCAACAACTCCACTCGGAAGTCCTTGGCCTTATGGAAGGAGGACTTCACAATATGGGGACTGGCCTGGAAGCTCTTTGCAAGTAGGTTTTTTCAAAATTGTCCCCTCTTCTTTATTTTAGAAGTTCCCACGATTATGACAAATGCTTCGTACGCCAAAACTACGACCGTTGCGGGGTCAATGCCGGTAAATTCGTCATAAAACTGATCCACGTTACTTCACAGTGAGTTATTACTCTTTAGAAGTGTACCTTAAACTTTAGTTCACTTGTGGGGCTGATCAGCAGCACTTCTGGAAGCAAAGACTTACCAAAGACCTGCAAAGACTGGTTGAACCAGAAGGGTCTGGGCCCGAAAGCCAAGCAAAACCGGAAGGAGCGGACATCTTCTGCGTATTTTCTAAATTTCGTCTTGATGTTGTCGTCTGTAGCAACCTTTTTTCTAGTTAGATAGTTGTCTTTGATTGTTATAATTGTTTGCTCACTTAAAAAGCCAAAATTACCTGGAACTTGTGGTTTAATAAATCGAACACTACCCACAGTTTTGATGGAAATCTCGCAAGGGAGCTGTTTTGAATAATTGTAAGTGCTTTTCTCGTTTTCAGAAAAAAACTCATGCCAATTTTTGGAATCTAGAAAAAGATTCCCTGCGCCCTTTGTCTCAGGCGTACGGTAGTGGATGGGGCCGTAACGTTAATTGCGCATAATCGGGGCTCATGCAAATCAATCCCCATGCCAGTGACAAATGTCCATCAAATGGGATTCCTCAACGCCTCGCCCCCTCCCTAGCCAAACAATATACGATCGGATTCTTGTGGATTTGCATTTGCGGTTCTCGAATCCTCGGGATGGGGGGTGGGTGGCAAATCGGGGAATCCCACTGGGAGTCATTTTTGTGTTTCCACACATAATCTCGGATCCATTTCGCGGGGTGATTTATGGGGTGGGCCTTAGGTTTCGTGGCGGAAGGGTATGTGTTGAGTGGAGTTGCTAGTATCCTGACTTTTATTACTATTGGTTTAGGAACCAGGAAATTCAGATATATTGAGATTAAGTTTTGGAAAACGGGATAAAAATGTTTTATCGTAACTTGTTATAAAAAAAACTAGCGATTTTCTTATTCACACCAAATTCCATTTAGAATCTGCGTATTCCCAGTTTTCCGGCTAAAAGCTATATTTTTGGGGCGACCAATTAAGCGTCGGCGCGTTATGCAATTTCACAATTTTTTGCATGCAAATCACGGCTTGACCCCGTTTTTCACCCCAGAATCATAAAAAAGCGTACATTGTGATTGTTTGCATGCAAATTATTTGAAATTCTAATAAGAACCGGAGGCTTCAACAAATCCTCAGATTTGATAGTGGACTTGATTTGCATAGAAATAGCTCTAGGTAGAACCTACCTTTCGCCTCCCTACTCCTTCCCTAAAGCCTCAACTTAGCGCTAAATCAACAAGTAGCTCCTCTTCCTGCTTCAGATCCCTTACTTCCCCGATCAGATTGCCCATTCAACATCTACAGCAACGGGTTATTTGAAGAACATAATGCCCCCCTCAGATGTCATTCACCACCCAACCTTATCCCCCGCTGTGCCCCCCCCCTCCCCTTCTTTGACCGTTCTCTCGGGTTGCCCCACGTACAGTACGGCAAGAGAGAAAGGTTCCGCCCCCCTTGACCGTTGCAACTCGATCCCGACAACCACAAATTAACTCCGGAGAGCTCAACGCCGCGGCTTTGCATAATTGCGTTACATGACCCTTTTGGTACTCGAAATCAAAAGATGCGCATGGGTGTCTTGGGGCCAGCTCGACAATTGGTAGGGAGAGGTTTTGGGATTATTTGAATACCTGAGAATGCAGGTGATCCGCAGCAAGATTGAACAAGTTTTTCAAACTCTCTTAAAAATTCGTGATAATGTAAAATAAATCTGATCTAAAATGCTTTTTATCTTTCCAGATTGATCGAACCCGTTCGAAAATTCATTCATGATAATTATGCTGCACCAGCTTTTTTTGAGTTTCAGGTGCATTTTAAAAATCGCGTAATGTTTTAAAACCTATTTGAACTGTGCTAAAATCTAAAATGGTAGTTATATTTATTGATTCATAACTAAAAAAATATGCGAAAAAATACTGGATTAACGCGACCACATCTCAATAAATTTCCAGCATCCAAACTGCATTAATACGGCCAGACCATTCAAAACTACCTCAACCCTTCCATGACTCTCAAAACTTCCCTCCTGACCTGACTACGGTAAGCAACCCCGGGGTTCGCATCTCATCGCCAACCCGAAAGACGCGCCCATCCCTGCTCCTCACCCGGCAGATTGCCGAGCATAAAATTTTACGGTTGCGAGGAGCATGCGAATGAGTCCGCGAGCTGTGCCCTCGTCGGTGCCCAATCAAGCCCCGCCGGGGCGGCTAGATTATTTTCACTCGGTCGGGCTGAAGTCGCGACTTCCCCCCCCCCACCCAACCCCGTACTCTTCAATAAAGGCATGCCGGAAGATTACACCAACGCTTTCAATTATCGTAATTATGGGGTGGGTCTAGATTCCCATTTTGGGCAGTAGAGGCGGGTTGTGTGTGGGGGGGGCAATCCGCCTCGTGTTTGGTTCGGGACGGTTGGGCCACTGGGTGATAATAGCCGGCGGGTTGGTGGATAGAATTTCGACTCTGCCTCTACCACCACGCAGCTGCACACCTCAAGGGGCAATCAGAGGGGAGAGCACCTATGGCAGGTTGGTAAATAGCTGAATTTGGATATTGGGTTGAGTGGCGTACGATTTTAGGAGGGAATTCCGGCTTTGGAGGTATATGGAAGTGTGGGTATGCTAATAAACTGGTAACTTTGCGTCCCAGGATAATTTAAAAATGGATCTCACTTAAGATCCCACCTTTTTAAAAATGTTGGATGACAAAAATCTCGAAATGCATTTTGTTAACGTTTCTGTTTGGCTAAACGGGGTCCAAAAAAGGCTCTTTTAGCTAAATTTTTCCAATACCGTAATCGCTCAGCGATTTTCAAAGAACGGGACTTGTTTATAATTTTAAATCCATGGAATAAACTGTACCACATCGCCCAAGCCACAATATCGTCTGAAACCACCCCCTTGTTAGCGCTTATTGAAACTTCCGGTTACCTACAGATTCAAATACCGAACTAATTCTCTAAGGTCCATGGTTACCGAAACTTACCGTCAAATTCGCAACGTTTTTCCT
The DNA here is from genome assembly GCA_038088335.1 of Mesorhabditis sp. LJ9110. Classification (NCBI taxonomy): domain Eukaryota; kingdom Metazoa; phylum Nematoda; class Chromadorea; order Rhabditida; family Rhabditidae; genus Mesorhabditis; species Mesorhabditis sp. LJ9110. The sequence goes on along the minus strand of JBBGBA010000022.1, from coordinate 116,506 downwards.
CGGAAAGTCAGGTCATACAGTAACCCACTGCCTCCCTAACTACAATCTACACCTCCTAACGTCCCCAGCACCTCTACCCTCAACCAAACGCCTCCTTCACCTCCTCTGACTGAAATATTTCTTCGACTCATGTTTGCCCAGAAGCGCCCCCACCTCCGAGCGATGGCACCTCTCCGCTTACGGCTCTGGACGAGACTCTCCGAAATTGAATCCTGACTCGGTAATCACTTGAAATGGAATCCGGCACCTCACCTTTCCCTTGGGACCGAAGCAGCGCTACATCTCCCGGCTCGAGGGATGGCCCATGGGCCCTGGGAATTATAGTTGGGGTGGTGGTTGTGCCCATCGAGGGTGTTGGTCAATCAAGTGGTCTGGGTGGGTAATGGGCAAACAATGCATCGGATGCGGTTGGCACCTGCAAATGTATTAACTTAGGAGTTCAATAATAGATTAGGTAGAGAGTATCGTTTGATATTTTCTGGATTCCAGGCATAGTTAAAAGGAGTAAATCTAGCATCGAGTGAATCTAGACTACTGTAGGGAATGTTAAGAAAAATACGTGCCGTTTGTTGCGGCACCGAAAAGTGTCCGTTTTTGGGGTTGGGTAACTATTCCAGGCTGTGGACGACCAGCTCTCCTGGTTTTCTGAAATAAAGTTTTTAAGGCATAGTTTTTCCCAACCGGAAACCATAAAAATTGTAAATTTAAGCAGCAGTGACGCGCTAACTATCGTTAGGAGGTTTGAAAAAATGCAAACTGTTTCCTTTCCTGCCTTTTAGAGAGCTTTCGAATGCCATGAAAATCATCGCGATCCGAGCTTCCTCCTGATCGGTAGTGAGCCGCTTTTTTGGACACCCTGCATTTCCCATCTTCTTTGGAAAAATTGAGATATATCCAGTTCTTGCCCCATTCCCAAATGCAACAATTACAATGTCACTGAAATTTCGGTATTCCACTCCTCCCAAGGGTATTTAAGAAACGAAGAAGGTCGCCACCGAGCCTGCGGGTGATGGGTGTCGGAGAATCGCATGCATTCCAATTGGGAGTGCACAGACCTCCTTCTCCTTCTCCCCCTCCTCAAGACTCTGGGCCCTTCCCGCCCCCGGGGGCCCTCCGGCAATGATTACCGGCATCCGCATAATCGGCCCCGTCTCAACCCCCCCCCCCTTCATTTCCGAGGACCCCAATTCGCATATTTTAATGGAGTCTCGGCTCCCTCGAGTGCATTGGCACGAACCGTTCCTTGCCTATCCGGCTCGGGGAAAAGGACAGAGCGGTTGGGTTTGAAATTTGCATTTTTGCGGGTTTTGGAAGAGAATTCGGGTTTTTGGAATACGGTAACGACGGATTGCTTATTTCAACGATCCTTGATCGAGATAAAATAAAATTCCAAGTGCCATGTTATTTTGAAATCAGTCCTCATAGCCTCATACCTAAAAATTTATGCTCTTGACTACCAAACACCCATTTCTCCCCCCTTTTATTACCCATCTTTCAGATTGATTACCGTCCGATTTAGTGCCCCGGTGTGGTCCTTGTATTTTTATGGTTCGCTCCCCCCCAAAAACACCAGCAAGATAAAGCACAGCTGAAATCTGTTACTCCCCCGAATTCCGATCAACGCCGCATGGCTACACCCGGATTCACGACCCGGCATCCGTTTTAGCTCCCCCAAGCCCTATTAGCTATCAAGCCACTCGTTAATTTACAACTTGCGAACAAACTGTCCGTCCGTTGCCTGTTATCAATCGGCTACTGACAGAATTTCTTTGATCTCACCCGACATTGGGCTGTGATTGCTTCGTGAAGGTTTTGCCGACTTCGAATTCGGATGCTACGTCAAGTCTCGAGGTTTGGCCACTCCTCAAATCCTTAGGGCCGCAATCAGCGGTTGATTTAGGGACCCAGGGAAATCCCCCACTAGGGAGTATTTAGAGGTTGAATAGGCTTTGAAAAGGTTGTACATTCCTAAACTCCCCAGAATTCATCGAATAAAATCACTGCGCAATTCTGATTTTCCCATTTCGCCTGTTGATCTAGTGACCGGAAGGAATTGTAAATTCCAATTGATAAGCTAATCACCGTGGTGGGCATTGTAAAATATTTGGATTCGCTGCTTTGGCCACCGCCATGTGGATGATTTCTATAGCTGGTTGAATTGGGGGTGTTGGGCCCCCGGATGATCCCCCTTGGGCCATCTACCCGGTGAGGGCGGGGCCAACCACGACACCGCGATGGCCAATCAACGCTTCCACTCCCCTAGAAGGGCCCAAGACCCAGGTCCCACCGGATGGGTGGTACCCAGTTCACCTCATTTCCGGAGCACCATAGCCATTTTGCGGAGGATCTGGGTCGTGGGATTTGAGCTCTATAGAGCTTTACCGTATAATTTTTCGTTACTTCCTCGGCTAGACCTTTCTCCTCAACCCGCTCATCTGAATCTCTTTCTAATCTAAATCTCATAATTTAAAATAACACCTCAATTTTATGTGACTTTTAAGGAGCTGTTCTAATTTAAGGACTAGTACATCTACTCTTTTGAATAACAATTTCCCCATCGAGTCCACAATCACAACCCCGCCTATAAAATTTCAATTTCATCCATGCCCCACTGCAGATTTCCGAAACCCGAGCACCTCCCGACCTAAACCCGAGTTTTCAGATGAGTTTGCTGAAAGAGTCTAGTCCGCTGCATTCGCTATTTAGCGTCTCCAGTCTGTTGGGCGAGGTCAAAACAGGTACGGATTTTTAATTTAATAGAGGGATTTTTAATAGAAATCTTCTCTTTTGAATACCGCATTGCCATGACTCTAAAAACCAGCTAGTAATTTGTTATAGAGTCAGTATCACCACCACCAGAAGAACCTGAAGGCTCTGAATCTATGCTACAAAAGCTCGCCTCAGCTTTTGCTGCCCAACAAAAATTCCTGCTGATGCAACAAAGTGAGTGCTTTATCTAGATTTTGGGGGAATAGATTCCGGAATCCCCGATATTGCAACTGACGATTTGTGCTAATCTTGAGCCGACGACCTCGGCCACTCATTCCCCATTCAATGCGCTTTTGATGGATGAGCACTCGTCGCGGTTTAGCTGCCTATGAAGCCCCCGAAAGGAGTGAGAAGGGGGGGACCCTGCGGACTAGCATGGTTGGGGCAAATCTGTCACGGAATGTCCGTCACAACTTCCCCGGTTGGCGATAGATGGCAACTCTGGGGACGAGATAGATGCTTTGGGGGCAATTTGGTTAAAAGATTGTTCGAATATTAGGGGGAATATGGAGACACGGGAAGAGCTAGGCGGTTAATATTAATAATCCTCAGAGAAGTGAACCTTTTTAATAGAAACAAACCTTGATAACTTCAAAATCTTAAATTCGGATTACCCCAAAAATCTACACCCCCCATCAAGATGCAAATCCCAAAGGAACCCACCCAACCAACACCCCATAAGGGTACCCAACCGGATGAAGCCGCCAAAAGACAATAAATTTAGTGTTCGCGCCCCGATTTCCCTATCTGGCTGCCGGGCTGGTGCCAGGCCTACCACCGCTTTTCCCCGGCCTTCCCATGGCCGGTTTCCAAAACCCATTCCTTCGTCAAGGGATGAAGCTCGGAAATCTGCAACGGTTGGCTGAGATGCCGTTCGAAATGCCGAGAGAGGTGATTGGCATCAAATACCTGGGTCATCGAGTTTCCAGGCTACCCCGGAAGCACCTTCACCTTCAAATATCCCGCCCGCTAGCTTGCATCCTTGCCAAAAATGTTCGAAGGTTTTCTCGACGTCTACAGCTTTGGAGGTATCTGAACTTTCTGAATCCAATATTCTTTTTTACAGCAACACGCCCAAATTCATTCCGTTGAGAAGCAGTTCGAATGTAATCAGTGTGGTAAGACCTTCAAACGATCATCCACCCTGTCCACGCATCTTCTCATCCATTCTGGTAATCAACCACGCTATTTTCCATATTCTAGCCTTCATTTCAGACACCCGACCATACCCCTGTGAATACTGTGGCAAGCGCTTCCATCAAAAGAGTGACATGAAGAAGCACACCTACATCCATACAGGTAGTTTAGAAGAGCTTACCCTGTTTTGAATTTATTCCCTGAACACGGCGTGGCGTCGTAAATCAGAATTAGGGAGGCCCGGGGCAGGGGAAGGGTTGGCTAGTGCATCTTTATTACCCCGGAGGCTCGTAAAATCCGTGGAGCCCCACCGTAGCGCTTTATCAATTAACCGGTCACGCTGAAATCAGTGTTTTTCGCCGGGTGGACAGGTTGTAAAGGTTGGCCGTGATTTGTTGGACGTGGGGCTGTACAAACGATTTTTTTTAAGTAGAAAACCATCGTTTCAAACGATTGAAAACATTGCATATTTCACCAGAATCCGAACGCTAAAAGTGAAGATTATACTTTGTAGGCGGCTTGTATAGGTTACCGCTAGGTCCGGAAAATGCTAATCGTTTCATAGCTACTCGAGGTTGACAGAGATTTTCACAAAAACTTAATTATAATATCGAAATCAGCTGATTTAAAGAATTTTTTGGAATTTTGCAGTAAGCTCGAGAGGACAACACCTTTAATGTGATACAAATATACCAATAGCTTCTCACTCCATCCAGCTATAACAAAAACAGCGTTACCGAAGTTGCATTTACATCCACATCAATACTCGTATTTTAATGTATAGTAGGATACTCAAGCTAAATTTGATTATACCAACCATCTTCCCGGGAATCATTCCATCCCCAACCAATCCCGCCTCCCCATCTTGTTGCAGGGTGTCAAAATCCGGAAGGCCCTCACGCGACCCATCTGATTTACGTGTCTTACCCCCCAGCCCCAAGACCCACCCCAAAACCCCAAGGCCCCCTGCCACACGAATCCGCCGATTATTTGACAGCACGAAAACAAATTAAATCCCGCCACCGCCAATGAGACGGAGGGCCCCCTGTGCCCCCGGGGCCTACGGGAATCCCGGGCAGAGCGAGATTGGACACAACCACCCTCCCCGTGTTCCGGATACCCACACACCCCAAGGAATCATTCGGAAACCAAGCTATGAGAGGGATTTTTCAGGAGAAAAACCACACAAATGTACGGTGTGTGGGAAGGCGTTCTCGCAGAGCAGCAATCTGATCACACATACGCGGAAGCACACCGGGTTCAAGCCGTTCGCGTGTGATATATGTGGACGGACGTTCCAGGTAAGGAAATATTCTGATGCGAGTGTCAGAAAAAGCATTTGTGCAGCGCAGCCCGCAGATTTTTATAAGCTCGACGCTCTCGAAAACGCAAAAATTCGCCCGATCTAAGAGCTTTCTCAAAAAAATCGGGAACTTTTGGACCGGAAACCGGCATAAATCTATCATTTTCACGGTTTTTTGTCTTGAGAAACGTGAATTAACATATTCAATCCAGAAAAAAATGGAAGTTCTTATTTTGTTCGCCTGGAAAAAGCTTGCGCTACATACCAAAATTATCAAAATCCAGAACCTCCTCCCAGCCACTTGAGTGAAGCGCTTTTTTGAAACATCATGTAGTGTCCAATGAGTACTCCAACCTCACCTCGAACTAGTACTCGCCTGTAATCACCAAAACCTCATCTTTCCCATTTCAGCGCAAAGTCGACCGTCGCCGCCATCGCGAAACACACCACCCAGGCGCTGCTGAAATCGTCGAAACCCGTAAGTTTTGCCCTCCGACTTTTGCCAGCTGCAGCTCTCCTCCCGCTCCCTGATTAGTTGTTGGGGTTTTGGGGAGTCGTCCCACCACAAGACCTGGCCCAATTCCCCGGTGTGCTCATTGTGCCCCAAGGGGGGAAAGTAGTGAGGGTTTGGCCTTGGCCCTGGTTCTAAGTGAGCAATCTTCGAGAATATGAGCTGCCTCGGAAGGATGAGTGGTGGTGGTGGTGGTGGTTGGGTTAGTCTCTGAGGGGGAGGGAGGGGTACCCCGGGAGTCAATTGTCTCAGTTTATGAGCGGGTGTTATGACAGGGGAGGACTGTCTTGGCGACTCGCTCACAATTAGGGCCTAGCCATCTGCCCGATGGATAGACATGGGTTGGGGGCGACGAAATGGTGTCGACAAGATATATCCGGGTACTGGGCGATTGTCGCAATTTGCCATGTAGCAATTGCCCAATTGTTGAGAGGAGCGTGGGGTGGAAATTCGATTTTGAGGGGGTAACGGTGATTGATATGGATATAATTGGTTGTCTAACGTGTTGGGGGACTTGAATGTTTGGGTCTGAATTAAAGGACAGCGAAAATATATTTTATCGGCAAAACTTTTTTGCTGCATTGATTGGGTTAATTTTCATAAAAACTCTGCAACTGTGTTAAATCGAAATCACTAGGAAAGTAGCATACCAAGGAAGTAAGATTATACTATTCACGCATAATCCTGGCGCCCTCGAGCTAACCGCTTTCTTAACCCTTAAAGTGAGTAAAAAACAGCAATATGCCATGTACTACTTCCAATGATAAATTTTTCAGCTACTTCCCGATCACCAATTCGCCTCGACCTCTCCCGCAGCTTCTCAAGCCCTTCAATCGAAACAGCCGATGAAGTGATCGCTCGGCTCACCTCACTCCCCACCCAAGTCCTCACCAGCAGCCCCATCAAATGTGAATTCCCAATGCCAGTTACCGTCTCATTCAACCTTGAAGAAGCCTTGAATCTCTCACAAAAATAAGCTCCAAGCAATTTCATGTCAACAATCTCTATTTTCCACGTCCACCTACCTTACAAAACAATGATCTCCTCCTAGTCCATTCTAGGCTATTTCGCTTGCTATCTCTCACAACCATATCTCACAGCTATTCCATCTCTATGTGCATTTCAGAAGCGCTTCGACTTTTCCCCGAAATCAAAGCGCCGACCCCCCGCCACCGGTGTCAACCCCCCAATTTGACCTTTGCTTTATGAGCTTCCATGTACACAGATATCAGATAATAAATGATCTCCATTCTCTCTAAAGCAACTCAAATTAGTTATGCACCCAAAATCAGCGCGTCACCTAAAGACATCCGGAAAGGGCGGAGCTACCAAAAAATGCATGTGCGGCGCAAACAGGGTAGAAGACGGGTTGGAGAGCCAAAGCACGCTAGGGGGAAGACAAAGTGGCCACCTAATTTGCTTGAGGCAGAATTTCCGGATGGCCGCTTTCAAAGGGTTGGGTCACAGCAATACGAGGGTATACTAGTTGATAGTGTGGTTAAGGAAAAAAATTGTAATTTAAAGATTTTAATAGAAAACTTGGCATTCTTCAAGTTTAGAGGAATTCAAAGTTAGGGTAACATCAGATTACCCGATGGATAGGTTAAGGAATTGGAAGAAACCTAAGGATCGGCTTAAGCCACATATAGGATTTAAAAAAAAACAAAGCATAAGCTTATTTCTGATTAGCCTAAAGATCTAAGTTTTAAGCCTAAAATCAAGAAACCCAGTGCAACTTTTGAAATTACGGATTTAATTTTAGCGTATACTTAATATGAAATATACTAAGACTTATTACTAGTAAAACTAGTAACTAGTACAGACCAGTGAAGTCCACATTCGAAGGATTACACCAAATTTGGACAGCTAATTGACTTTCCGACCACCGAGCCCAACGCGACCCCCCGAAGGAAAGCCGCATAATCTGCGGATTTCGGCGGTTCCCCCGTTGTTTCATTTGGACCCCCGCATTGTGCCTACGGTGTTTTGTAATTAGATTCTGGAAGATACGGGAAAGTCATTTCCCTGCGAAGATTAAAGGGTTCGAAATGTAGCCGCGGCTTGAGATTAAGGGATTTGCATGAGGATCCAACCAAAAAGTTCAAATATGTACCCGGGAGACTTGCAGGGAAATGGAAGATTGTCCGGAAGCACTGTAATACGATGAATATTAATTAATGTTGCTAGCAAGATGATGGAAATCAGTAAGTGTAGGGAATCGAAAGGGAAGCGACTGTATAGTGTAGTTAAACGAATTTTCAGATTCAAATGAAACACACTGTCCCCAATGTAATGAAGTTCATCGATTTAGCTAGAAATTGCGCGGTCAATCCAGATTCAGGTTAGTGAATTTTTCAATGTTGGAGATTGGTTTTTGGTTTCGAGCACCAGCTAATCCATCGCATCGATCTATCTTACAATTGAATTAAAATGCGGGAACAAATTTGATTTGTTACTAAATGCTAAATTAAACAAAGACATATCTCAACAAAAAGGCTGTTTACATCTTATTTCAATGGACCCTTTGGATGAGGTCGATTTCCAGATTGATTATAAAAAGAAAACAAAACGCCTCGAGGGGCAGCGCCTCGCATCTAAAATGCGATGCTGACTAATAGAGGGATAGTCCCAAACAGTCCCTCATTTCTACCACACATTTGACTATTGCTTTCACTATGATTGACTATGTATCGATTCTATTAAATAAATAATTCCTAGCATTCGCCTTTGGCAAGAAAGAATTAGTTTTGAAAAACTTCGGTGGTGTTTGTACAGAAAAAAACGAGCACTTTTTGCAAAACCCAGAATCTGATCAATCTTTGGCAGCTGTGTTGGCCCAAACGGGACCGATTCACGCGTCTGAATACTGATTGACGTAGGCTTACAAACCCAGACGATATAAATCGGGTGCCAAAATTTCCTTGTATGCACCCACGATCTTTTAATCAGCTGAAAAACTAGTAAATCTTATTGGAATTCTGGCAATAAGCCCCTGCCCTGAAGCATCAAGCAACATCAACATGTTTTAGCGCCGCCTCCGCGATGCTTTCGCCCCTTGAGATGGGCGAAGCGACGTAAGGTTACAGTTTATACAACTCAAGGACAAATTAGATTTCTGCTGGCGATTGGTGGGGATCATGGCAGCGGAAAGAGCGACCTCGCCCAATTCTTTGCAAAATTATATGGAGAACAGCGCACGAACATCATCCATCTTTCTGCGTTCCGACTCGTTCGTTTAGAAACATATTGCTAAATTGACGTTTTGCTTTGCAGCCTCTCTACGGCGCCCGATATGTCATGGCTACTGAACATCGTGGGCTTTTCGAATGTGCACAGCACTTTGACTGGGACAGGCTCCGATCTGCGATTATCGGACTGAAACAAGGGCTCCAAATCGAGGTTTTAGCTGGACTCCGTTAATTTACTTTTAAAGCTCCCAATCTATTGCTTCAAGCGTTTCCGCCCCATCGGGGTACGGTTGCTCACCCCGAAGCCGTTCACGATTTTTGTCGGATTTTACGGATGGCCACCTTTTATTTATGACTTGGTTGATCACAAGGCATGTCTAATAAAATTTTTCTAAATCATGCTACCCCAAATGAACCGGGTTTTCCAGCTGTTTCTTTACTCACCTCTGGAGCTGCGAGAGCAACATTACATTTTCCGGGCAATGATGCGGTACGGAATGACTTCGCGAGGTTTGTAAAAAGGATGAATACGAATTAATAATGATTATTACCAGAAGCAGCTGATGATTGGCAAATGGTGAGAAATCTGGAGGGCCGGATGGATGCGAAATCGCACTATTTGGTAAGAGCTCGAGACCATCGAATGTGCACAGTGACACTTTCAGTCGGCCAACAGCGCCTTGAGCCGCATCGATAACTACGCTGTGCACTGCGACGCTGTTTTCGCCGGATTATATCAAAAATTGCCCGCCTAATGCAATCACAAACGGGATTTTTCTATTAGCGTGCTTCAAAAAGATTCCCGAGGATACTGGAAACCCCCGTGCTTGTCTACGTATCTATACTTCAATGTTGCTACAATAAAATTGTCTTTCCGATACGTTAAAGCGATATAATAACAGCAAAACGGTAAAAAAAAACGCAACGGGCACCGGAAACTTCGATGGCAAACGGAGAAATTGAGATCAGGAGGCTGTGATGCTAAAGCATGACCCAGTACTGTATCGCACTTTCGGGGTCTTCCAGGCGCGTTTCCATTTTTCTGCCTCCCGGCGATTTTCATTTTTCTAAAATTTTTGCAACTTTTCTTTTTCTTGCTTCTTTTGCTATTTTACCGTTGGAGAAATCATATTCTTCAACTTCATACCTTTAGCAATGCTTTGGAGCTTGTATTAGTATAGGATTTACGCCTTATAAGTGGCTAGTTAGCATTCGTTGACTGATCCCTCGCTAGAAACATTCATCTCCGCAAAACAATGGTTTTTCGGTCGCATTTTCGTCAGCCTTTCGTTTTTGCAGTACGTTTTTACGTTTCATATAGACTTTTACCTTCTTTTTTTACCCAAACCGGTTAGGCGTGGTATTTGGCCCTCCGTCTCTATCCTTTCCCCTCTCTTTCTCTTTGGCTGGCTCTATTCCAAAGCCGCGTTGACCAATCGCCGCTCTACTCGTTGCTTTAGGGGGCGGTCCCTTCCCGTTCGGACCATCGCCATTTCTCCACCGATCTTCGCAAGCCGAGGAGAATCTCAGAAGCCATGAAACTAATTCTACTACTTGCCGGTAAGATTCACTTTATGTTCCGAAAGGGATGCTGTTTTTAAATTTGTTTTCTCTATCCTAGGTGCTTTCAAAAACGCTGTGTAGTATTTGGCATTGACCTTGACCTAAAAATGGATAGCCGGGTTCGGGGGGATGGATTTTGGCCTGTTTAGAAAAGATTTGGAAGTTTTACTTCTAAATTGTTTGCAGTGATCGGCACGACGCTGGCCTTGTATTCGAAGAAGGATGATGTTGTCGAGCTGACTGAGCAAAATTTCAAGAATCTTGTTATTAACAGCGATGACATCTGGATCGTCGAATTTTATGCTCCTTGGTAAATTTCTATGAATTATGGGTTATTTTCTTTTAGGTGCGGACATTGTAAGAACCTGGTCCCGGAGTACAAGAAAGCCGCAACTGCCCTCAAGGGTGTTGTCAAGGTGAGAGCTCGAATTTATGTTTGGTTTCTTTAGCAAAACAGCTTTTTTTTCTGTATCATATCCGTGATTTTAGATTGGTGCCGTTGATATGACGCAACACCAAGCCGTTGGCAGCCCATACAACGTCAAGGGTTTCCCCACTATCAAGGTGTTCGGTGCCGACAAGAACAAGCCAAGCGATTTCAATGGTAAACTTTTGAACTTTCTTGGTCATTCTTAGAAAGAGTCAATCAATCGGCAACAGGGTCCACTATTTGCTTTACAGAGTCCTTCGGGGGGTCTGTGCTGCTTGGTACTGGCCAGTGGTCAGTACCCGTCTCGCCCTGTGCAAATATCCGCGCACTTATTGGCTCGGTGCTTAAACTGTTCGGGAAATATTTGGAGTTGTCTTGGGTGGGGATATACCTCCTGAGGTTGGGACGAAGCCTACGGGAACGAATGATCCCAGAATATCGCTTGTGATACACCTATCCTTTGTTTTTAGGTCAGCGTACAGCCCAGGCTTTCGTCGACGCGGCTCTTGCTGAGGTCCAAAAGACGGTGAAGGGCCGCCTCGGAGGAAAGGGAGGAAGCTCTTCTGGATCCCGTGGAGGCTCTGGTGGATCGGGAGGTGGCAATGAAGTCGTTGAGCTAACCGATGCTAACTTTGACGAGGTGATCCCAGGCATGATTTCCTAACTTTTCGGTTTTTAGCTTGTGCTCAACTCCAAGGATGTCTGGCTTGTCGAATTCTTTGCCCCATGGTGTGGGCATTGCAAGAACCTGGAGCCTCACTGGAAGGCCGCTGCGTCAGAGCTCAAGGGCAAGGTCAAGCTTGGAGCCCTGGATGCGACCGTTCACACCGTTGCCGCTGGAAAGTTCGCTATCCGCGGCTTCCCTACCATCAAGTACTTCGCTCCCGGAAGCGATGTCAATGATGCCGCTGAATACGATGGTGGGCGCACGACTTCTGACATCGTCAACTGGGCGCTGGCTAAGGTAAGCATCTGATTGTGCTTATATGTAGTTTTTTTGCAGCACTCCGAAAACTTGCCACCGCCGGAGGTCAAGGAAGGCTCAACTCAAGCTCTCGTCGACGAAGCCTGCAAAGATAAGCAGCTGTGCATCTTCGCCTTCTTGCCCCACATCCTCGACTGCCAGTCTAAATGCCGCAACGATCACATCGCCACGCTGAAACAACTGGCCGACAAATTCAAGAAGAACGCTTGGGGGTACGGTTGTCTTTTTCCAGCCCAAACTAACTTTTTAGATGGATCTGGACTGAGGGTGGATCTCAAACTGCACTCGAGGAGGCTTTCGGCGTCGGTGGTTTTGGCTATCCCGCCATGGCCGCTCTCAACCCAAGAAAGGGCAAATTCGCTATGCTCAAGGGATCTTTCGGCAAGGTTTGTATTTGATCCTGTTAATTTCAATCCATTTGCGGCATTTCTTGGTATGTACTTCTTTTATAGGACGGCATCAACGAGTTCCTTCGTGACTTGAGCTACGGCAAGGGTCAGACTGCGCCGGTGAAGGGTGAAGGCATCCCGAAGATCGACAAACGCGATTCCTGGGATGGAAAGGACGGGCAACTACCGCAGGAAGATGACATCGATCTCTCTGATATCGACCTCGACAAGGAAGAGCTCTAGGCCCTGCAGCATCATCATGCAACTTCTGTGATCGGCATGTGCAATCATGTTTTTTATTGATTTGTGCTGCCCTTCCCCCTAGTGCCTTCCTTTTATTTTTGTTTCAAGTAAAGTACCCGAAATCGCTACTTGGTGCTAGTGTGGTACGAGTGTATGCCATTTTCTGCCCTTGACGTCCCACCAATTTCTCAGCCTACGGGTTTTGAGCTCCACAAGAATCGGGCAAATTTGGCATCCTCCTCCACGCTAGCACCACCCTCTGGGGCCCAGTTCCTGCAAATTTTAGTTCCTGACTTGCCGGTCTTAATCGACATAGCCCAAACCATCATCAACGGGCACAAGCCGAGCTAAAGTTTGTATGGTTCTGGAACCCTTTTCCCCTCCCCTCCCCTTCCTCAGTCCCCCCTCTCTTGCTATATGGGTTTTTAGGCTATATTGCCTTTTTTGGCCTCCATTCCTTTCGGTTGAAGCCATTTGGGTGGATATTTTTCTTTTTTTTTTTGTGAATGGTTGGGAGAAATATTTATTTTCTCGTATATTTCTGCAACTACACGTTCATATTTACAACCCGCATTGATATGCACAACATTCAGAAAGACAGAAAGGGATTAACCGAAATTTGAAGCGAATTTAAAAGCGGTCACTGTTCGAGACGGTGCTATTTGATCGTTCATGGCCTTTTAGTTGGGTGCTCACTTCTTTCAGGGAGGTTATCGTCTTCTTGAACCATCTGCAAAATGAGTTGTGGCGAGAAATATTATAGGGTCTACTATTACCACGTAAAATTTTAGCTTTCACTTGGTGTGCCATGGATTTCCCGTATTTTTTTCAGCTATCAGACTCACTTTCGGCCAGTATCTCCCGAATCGGAATGCACAGAGGTACTCATTTGATGGCTGAGGTCTTGATTCCTGCACTGGGCTTCGACTAACGCCAACTTCGTCTGCGCCAGTTCCAATTCAACGGCCCTCACGTGCGCTTCCCGTTCTTCCAATTTTGTCAGCAATTCCAATGCGCCTAGATCAGATTTTTTGCTTTTGCTAAAAATTTACCGGCAGCGTCTCCGTTTGGCGTTCGTACTGGGCTGCGATTCTTTTCCCACTGTTCGACACTTGGCCAACACTGATCGCACTGCTGGACGCGAGTCTATTTTAGTCGTTTTTTAGTTTTGCGATTGCACTAACCACAAATGCTTTCTTTTCCTCGTCAAAGGCCTGCTTCTGCTTGTCGTGCCGTTTATTCAGCTGTGCGTAGAGCTCTTTATATTCCTGGAAACGAGAGACGGTTGGGGGTTTAGGAAAATTCAGTTTGATTAACAAAAAAATAGCTGGCTATGGGGCACGCATCTAGCCTAACAAAGACTTACATCTAGCAGCTTTTTATTTCTGCCAGCCTCATCTTCCAACCTTTCGACTTCGCGTCGGCACATTTCTTTGATCTAAATAATCGTTTTGCCTTATTATTTTGAGATTGTTACCTGCTCATACTCTGCGTGTAGGTGCTTATTCTCTTCAATAAGGTCGGAATTCTGGCGGGTCAGTCTCTCCACCGTGTTATTCGCGGTTTCGATCTAGAAACTTGAGTCTTAGCGAAGCCTTGTTAGCTACCTGATCTTCCGCCAAATCCAACTTCTTGCGAAGTTCAATCTTGCTGGTGACCAATTCGTGGGCGAGGTCGTCATTTTCCCGATCTAATCGAAGAATCGTCTCGCAATTTTTCGCGTTTTCTCGCTGAATTGTTTTAATCAAGGATTGTTGGCAACTTTATATACCTGGAGCCGCTTGACCGGATCCTCGCGTATCGCCTCATCCTCCTTGATCTGCATGTATTCACTCTCGTATTTGGATAGGCGCTTGTGGCTGATCTGGAATCGATTTCACGTTAATGGACGCCCATGGGAATGGGAGCCGTTTCATGGGTCGTCGATATTTGTTGCTGACGCAGCAATGGACCCGCAAAATTTACGTGAGAGGCGAGCGATCCGTTTTTAAAATCGACCTTCATACTGACGGCCTGTTGAATCAGCTTCTTCGCATTTTGTTCCGTTCGGTAGCGTCTTGGTAAAGAAACTCGGAAATATTTTAGAGCTCCTTCGAAGTCGAGCTGGAGCAGGTCTTGCTTAGCATCCTTCAACAGCGCCAACGAGATGTGAAAAATGGTATTCATACCCTGTAGATATATAATAATTAATCAGAGAAAAATTCTCAAACCTCAGCCAAGAACAGATCGACGATAAAGAACACCATTTGGAGCGGAAATTTCGCGGTAAACAGTGTCAAAAACCATTGGCTCGCATACATATGCGTTTCAACTCCAATCGCATCGAGATGGGCGGCAAGCTAAAAAACGGTTTTAATTATCTAAATATCACCAACCTCTGGTTCGTAATCTTTTATAAGACGGTTGAGCTGATAAAATCTCAAGTGAAGTGAATCAAAGCCTAATTTGAAGAGATCGCGGAGTTGATAATCGAACATGATCTTGACTAAGGTGCAGAAAGCTTGCTCCTCGGGCATCTAAAAGAGGTTTTATATGACATTTTTTGATCACTTACGTGTAATAACAAACTAGCAGCTAGAAAAGAAAGGCCCTGGCAGTAGGACACTTCTTCATCATAAAGTGCGTACGCTTTGCTGATTTTATATAGTCCTTCTTGGCCTTCACCACCGGCTTCCTGAATATTTCGATTATTTTTTTTATTGTTGACACATACCTTGAAGCGCTCGTGGGCCGGAAATGTTCTATGGATATCACGCATTATAATTTGTTCGGCGGCGCATTCCTAAATCATACATACCGAGATTTGACATTAACGAACCTTTCCTAGTAGAAGGTGGTAAGTTTTTATTAGCTCTGGGTCCATGTGAACCTTAGCAAAGAGCTGCCAAACTTCTCCTCGCACCAAATCCGGGACTCCATTGGCCAAAAGCGTCGTCAGCTTCTCCGGTCTATGCCTAAAGCATGCCAATTTGGAAGAGAAAGGGAATCGTATCCTTACCCTTCTTCGTGAGCCTTCCATTCCTTTATACACTCTTGCCATTCGGCTAGTACGTCATCGGACACCTCTCGATTCACATTGCCGGAGCCGGATAGCAATGGTTCGTCGCTATCTAAATGATGATTTTAAGGTCAAAATGTTTTTTTTTTGACAAACCAGATTCATCATCTCCAGTTGGCTGCAGAAGTTGTGCAGGCATTTTTGAGGGAGAGCGCCCAAGTTTGCCCTTCGTTCGCGTTCGTTCGGTCTCAGACTCGATTTGGACGAAGACGAGGGTTCCGTTTGTGCTGTCGTTCGACTTCTAAACGTCGAATTTTGGAAGATTTGAGAAGAGTGAGTTAGGTTTTTGGTGGGTTTTCGGGGGGTCCAACCGACCAGCATCGATGATAGTAAAAGGGGGGATGGAGGGATAGCCATGGCGGAGCTATGTGGACGATGAGCGAGTGAGTGAGGGAGAGCGAGAGAGAGAGAGAGAGATGGAGGGGGATTTTGTTGGTGGCGTATGGGGGGAGGAGGGAGCTGCTATTGAGAGGAGGGAGCACAGTGTTAAGGGAAGGAACTTCGTTTGCTCTCGCCTAGAGGCCTCTATTCCACCAATTCACCCCCCAAAGGGCCCAACCCCCCAATCCCATTCGTCGTTTTCTAAACAATGACTTGTTTTGAAGGATGGGGGTTGTGTGTCTAACCTCGTTAAAAATATCTGCAAATGACATAACTTTAAAAAAATAACAATATGTCTTTAAAGTATTACTAGACTTTTCAGAATCGAAACCAATGCGGTAATTGTATTCCGAGCTATACTATGGATTAATTCCGTATGGCGCCAACACCTATTGCCACGTCCGTGTCTACATCTTTCCATATGCCTATTGAACTAATTCCCTCTATAACAATTTACCTTTCTCTTAATATAGTAGCTCGGCGTACAGGTAATCGCCTAAAAATTCTTTGAACGTGGTGAATACGCGGCTTACTGGTAAAAGTAGAAAATCACGCATAGCAGCTACTGGGTGGAATTTTTAGCAGTGTCGACTGTGCAGTCATACACTTTTTCCGGCACTTTTTTTACTTGGAACGGGGGGGGGTGTGATAAGGGGCACGTGAGGCGGACGTTAGTGTCTGGAGCTGGGTTGCCACGTTAGGTGTAGCGGCTAGGTCAGGTGGTTTGATCGATAGATAATTATTCGGGGGTGATTGTTTTCGGAAAGTCAATCGATGTGGCTAGTGGAAAAATCTGATTTCCTTTTCCCTCCAACTTCTCATTCAATGATTCAGTTCAATTGCAGGGGTGGTGCCAATCATTTCCGGGGCCAGATAACTCCTCCCTCCCCACCTCGCTGTATCGTAATATTAGACTGGCCAGCATTTTGACGCGATGGGCAGCGTTGAGGGGCATTTTTTGGGATAGGCGAATGTGGGCGTCCAGATGGGATGATGGCCAACCAGCACGTCCAGCCCGCCCTATTCGCCCTGGCCTATTCATCGGGGCCAGCAGGCCGACATTGAGACAACACAAAAACCCATGTAAAACCGTTCGCGCTAGCTGGCCTTGAAATTGCCCCCGAACAGCTGGGGATTGGCTTTTGGATGTTGTTGTTATTGTAGGGGATTTTTGGCTTTTGATTGAGTAAAACCGGGATAGTACAAGATTTAATTCAAATCCGGAAAAATTGGAAGTTTTTAAATATCCCACCTGCAAGCTCAAGTAGAACGTCTCGACCACTGGCACCCGTTGCGTACGGTAAAAGCGCTCGTATTGGTGGTGTACGCGTGCTTTGCATTCCAGTGAAAACCGTATCGGCTCCCCGACTTCCGCCATAATCACATCCAAAGCAATTGTCATAAACACCCGTGTATCTATAAGTACCGTTAACCGAAATTCTGGATTTTTATTCACCTCTTGGCGTCTCCGTATTCAGCACCTCGAAATTGCTCTCTTTCGGGTCCCATAAAGCGGATACCATATAAACAGACGGGTCATGTGGGGATGGAGCCATGCTTTCCATGCCCAACAGCTAAATAAATACTTTAATGCTCGGTGTTTGGGGGGAACTGACCTGCATATCCGAATGTCGTAGATTTCTTCCCGCTGCCAGCAACATTCCAAAGCATTTCTTTATTGTAAGACATCTTCCACTCGCCTAGAACCATCAGATATTATACTACCTTGCAAAACTTGCATACCTGCTTCAAATGTACAACTAGCTTCTTTTTTCGATCTCTTCTGAGTTTAAAGGTGTTGCTTTGCTGCGAGCACAATGTAAATTGCGTCTCCTTGCCAACGGTATCTTCTTCCTAAAGCGTACTAAATTTTGAAAAAACTTTCTGAGCTTACCCTAATCTCTAGAAAGGCTTCGAATTTAAATTCGAGTTGGCTGCCATCTCCTGGACTTGAAGCATCCGTTTCTTTATTGGTGAATGCTTGGGAGAAGCAGTAGAGGGCTCGGCCAGCCTAAATTTATTCGGACCTGATTGGCTTTTTATCCGGAGCATACCGTGTCTGGTTGGGATGAACGAAAAACATGACATTGATGGGAGGCGTCTGAAGATCCGGGGTTGTGATGGGTGAAGGATAGTGCAAAGCAGTTTTTCTGCGGGGTGTCGATGCGGCCGCGTACACAGAATCGGATTCTGGCGACCGGAAATGATGCGAGAGCTGATCCGGATGGGTCGCTTAGTCTAAATTTGATTTTATTACTTTTGAATAAATTTTACTTTGATTTATATGAGTTTATTCCTAACTAACTTACGTTACTGTTCCAGTGACTGTCCTTGGAACTGCCAAAGACACTCGTATTGCTTGATCAGCCTTTTCATCTAGCAACCGCACAATTTTCATCATTTCCCCCTCATCTGATGGATCGCTAATCATGGACGATCCAAGATATTGCATCTATATTTTTGTAAATATTTAATAGGGTTATTGCTTGCTTACATTTTCAAATATCGAGCAATCGTCCAAGTGTCTAGCCGTGGACGGCTCATCGATGGAACGGCTGGGGCCGAATCCATTTAAGCTAGGCAGGGCCCGTGACTCGGCCATTCTCCACAATTCTTCAAGCTGTTCCGTCTCGGCGAAAGAGATTACGTCATCTGAAAGCCAAATATTTGGGTATGATAAAGTATAGGATAGAGAAAGGAAAGCGGAGGTACCATGGACAGCGCCGCAGCCGGCTAAAAACACCCCCAATTATCCCCGCCACTGACTAACGCGCAGTAGGAGCCTCGAAATGGAGAAGCCTAGATAGTCTCATTCTTCATCCACCCAGGGAGCTCTCATCCCACGCGCGCGCTTCGAGAGCCATTAGATGACCCCCAAAAAGGGCAATTTTCTTTCGTCCTTCCAGGCTAGAAACGGCCCTTTCAGACTGAAGCCTTATCTTCCCGGGCCAGAGTTTCTTTACGCAACAATGCTAATGCATAAATGACGAACGCTTGCGAGCTAAGATTCCCATGCCAAGATTCTTTAGAAGGCAACGAAATGGGGGCAAGATCGCGAAAATTTGGCTTCTTTCCACACCAAGGGTCGTGCGAATGGGGTTTGCGAATTAGATGCAGTAATCGGATGAGGGGCGCGCGGGCCCACCCGGAAAGAGCGGCAATTCATTTAGAAAATCGATGCTTTTTGCTATTCGAATCAGGAAAAACGAACGTCTAGAGAACGTGGTTTGCGTGGCAATGGGAAAGCAGCATTGCGAAAAAAATAGGCGAGACGTCTGGAGAGACCTTCGTCACCTAGGAGACTAGAATTTGATTCCGTAGCTTGTGAACGTGGGGAGTTATTAGACATGGCATCCGGTTTGCCGCAGGAATTCCCCAGAAAAACAGGGTGGGACCGTCTGCCCTCGGGGCACCGTCCATTCCGCCAACGGGTTACGGGACGCTGCGGATTTCTTGGTTGAGGCAGTGGGAGGGGGTAGAGGGCGATCGATGCGCGCCTACTATGGGAAGACTCGGCGGGCTACGTGAACCCACAACAACCCACTCCAGCCCTCCAGCCATCCGAGTCCCAAAAAACCCGACTGCCCAAGGCTCTAATGAAAAACCAACACTCGGACTCTCTGCCACACTGCCAAGTGCATAGCTTTTTGCTTTTGCCGGAAATGGCTCCCACATGTTTAATATATTGAGGGAAAGAAATGTTGGCCGGAAAAGACCATGCTGCATCGAAAGCAGTCTTCTCTTCCTAATTCTTTTGCAAAAAAACTTCGTTAGCGTTGAACAACTTCCTCCTCCCACTAACGAAGCCCGTTCCTAGCCTCATTGACGAACCCCCGGAACCAAATTATTCCCCCTTTGGCCCAGGCCCTAATCTAATTTGTAAAAATCTCTTTTCTAGAGCTATTTCAGCCATTTCAGCAGCCGAATAACGTCACGTTCCGCAGGCAATATTGACGAAAAAGGGAAATAATTACGGGCAATTATCTCGCGCGGCGTTCCGCTGGTAATTCCCTACGGGTAGACGCGGAATGGGAATGGGTTCGGGTTTTTACAAGGATCTTGTAATATCCATGAGTTTAAGAAATGTATATAGCGCAGACTTGTTGCTCGTACCTGTGCATTGGTAGTAGTTGGAGACGGATGTCGGGAATTTGGTAGCTAAGGGCGACTCGGGCCCGAGAAACAATGGTTGGGCACCCGCTTCTGGCATCGTGGTCATCATTTTTCACCTGGAAATGGGGTGGTGGGGCAATTACTAAGGAGAGGTGACGTGTAGAAAATGGAAGATGGAGGAAGGAGAAAAAAATATCTATGTAAAAATTTTTTAGACGTATATTACAAAAGTTTATGATTAGGTACGATCAACCTTAATATTAGAAATATTAGAAATATTATCGATTAGAAAGACCTTAAGAAGTTGTAGCCATCCGGTATGCAAATTGGCAGATGATTATACTAATTCACCTTAAAATCGCTCTAAAAAGCCCATGATAATTAAAATCTTTAAAAAATATGAAAAATACAGCGAAGTTTAGCCTGAATCCTCAAGGATTCTAAGAGAAACTCGAACGTGTCGTGCCCTAGTCTCATTTTCCCCGGAAAACGAGCAGCCAGACATCAAATGTGTGGGCGGATCGTCCGCCGGGGTCATCTCGCCAATTATTTCGGCGTTTCACGGTGTTTTTAGACCAGCTGTGCTAACTGGGCCGTGGCGTCGAGCGGTGAGAAGCCTCTTCCAGAGAGCGCATATTTTAGCCCACGTAAATATTGATTTTCAAAGCTTTTGTTTAGAAAAGGGCTGTCGGGATAAACAAAGTTGGGAAGCGTAAATACGATGAGCTCAGAAGAATTTGAGTTTTGAACGGGAACGGGATAAAATTACGGTAACGGCGAGAAAGCGGTGTTTTTATCTATGAATGCTTAGAGCTACAGCAGGCCTAAGAAGACAAATTAGAATTCCGGGATTGCGTAATCGATTTTCGGTACTAGAGTAAAAATAAAAAAACGTTTTGGGATGGATTTCAGATCTATGGTTTGAAAACAAAAGCGTTTAAATGGACAGTAACAACTGAATTTTAACAAATTTAACGCTTTAATTTGATGCTGGCCATGAAGCTTGACCCAAAATGACGAATATCCACGGTACAAGAAGCCCCCGGCAAAAATAATGTGCTGAATAAGTAATGCGGCCAGCAGATTTGAATGAGCTCCAGAAAATGGAACGGAGCGTCGTTTGGAAGGCGAGGTTGGAATTTAATCAAGATGCTCATCGTTTGAGCGGTGTCGAGCCCGAAATGGGGGTTTTGTGTGCGGATGGCAGACAGGAGGGGGGCAAGGAGGGGTAGAGGGCGCTCACGGCGAGACAAGTGGCACCGCAGCGAGCCACCGAGCCTGTCCGACTGCCCGATTTTCGCACATTCAACCATTGGAATCGAGTCTTCTCTCCCTCACACATTGAGCTACCAATCGATACCTATTGTTTGGTACGGGATCTAGGAGGCTTTCGGGGTGTTCGAGCTGTTCTACGGAGGGTCCCTGGGGTCTGCTTCACGTTTTATGAGAGGCTGAATGCCGAAACAAAAGATTGCGCGGGGGATGGATGAGGAGTGCGAGGGCCTGGAGAGGATGTAGATTTTGGGTTTGGTATAGTTAGCTAGCTCGTAAGCTTAGCATGCGGAGATTAGGGAGACCGTGACGAACTTTCATTTTCCGCTTGCAAAATTTTCGTCTTATGTTTATGCATGCTAATTAGTTTTGATAATTTTTACTATATAGATAATTCCAAGGGTTAATTTTAACGATTTCGTATCATTAGCCTTAGCTTTTACGTGGTTGAAAAAAATTGGTTTGAAAAGTTAGGGTACAAAAATCCTGGACGTAAATTACATTTGCAGAAACTTAAAGCATAGATATGCGAAGTGAAAAGCGGTCATTTAAACATAAATTGGAGATTTAAGATTATACTTTTATTATAATTATTAAATACTTATCAATTGAAGAACCACAAGTTTCGAGTGTAACTGAATTTTAAATGAATAGCGACAGCTGTTTTTGGAAGGGTTCGAAACAAACAACGACAAAAATGAGCCACATTGGCCCGCGCATCCACATTCACTTGCCCTTTACACGCCAATTTCCTGCTAAATCAATCCCAGCCACGAACCACCATCGCCTTATCACTGAAATCGATACCAAATCAGTGCCAATACATGCAGAAAGACAAATCGAAACGCAGCCGCCTTCCCGCATCCACACTTTTGGCCCCAGCCCCCCACATTCCATAAGCACCCACAAAGCCAAAAAAAGTGTAGGATCGCGTGTGGAATGCTAATAAATACACGCCGTGTTCTTGGCGGCTTAATTGCGTCTTGGCAGGCCAGGATACTCCCCGGTGGGTCCTCGTCGGCTAATTGCGTGGAACAAGGAGAAGCGTATGTTGGAAGGAGTTCGTAATGGATGGGTGGATGGCTTCTGAAATATGGCGGATGAAAGGGTGAAGTTCGAAAAGTGCGTCCCGCGGGAGGGATGGGTGATGCTGAAGAATAGAGGAGAGAGCGATGTTGAATCGAATCTGATTACCCGCCAGATTAGAGATTCCCACGGGAGCTTTCCGTCGGGGTTGTGGCACTCATTTTTGACGTTTTGGCTGGTGGTTTTGGAAATGTCATGTCAAATGTTTGAGATTTTATGGCTTTTTGGAACCTCATAGCATGACTGCTCAAAAAAAAGAAGGATTTAGGAGCGTGTGGCCCGGAGAATAACTTTTTTGGGATTTACATACTTCAATAAGCTTCCAAAAGCCAAGCGTTTGCTTCTAAGAATCTGTATGAAAAACCAAACCAATCCAAGTCAAAATCAAATCGATTTTGCCGGGCTCCTTTTTTGTTGCAGCCAAACGTTAGTGCGAGCATTCTTCAAAAACTGGCATAGAGTTTTTCATTTTGCGCCGTTACATCGATCTTTGGCAATTCAAAGTAGTGAAAAAGCCACTCAGGATGCTAACGCAAAACTTAAACCGAAAAATGTTTTGAATTTTATCCTAAATCCTAAAAAATCCTAAAAAATTTTGTTAAAAAATCGTGGGTTGTTTTAAAGGATATCCTTTTTAGTAAGAGAAGTGACAAAACAATTCTGTACGATAAAATGTAGTAACTTCAAAAATTGAGCGCTGACCGAACTGAACAACAATGAGAGTTCAAGTCAACAACAGGGAGGGCGTTCTGGATGATTGTTGATATTAGTGACTGACTGGTGGGGATAGTGGTGGTGTTGGTGAGGACGGTTGAGGACAAAACAGTGTGACAGTCTTTGGAAAGAGGAAGGAAGAAGACGAAGAAGACGAAGGAGAAGGGGAAGGGAAGGAGGGAGACTGGAGCTGTGGGTCTGGCAAACACGGGTTCAGGGTCCTGGTGTTGGAGGGACCTGTCCCCCCGGCTAGAAACCGCCGTTTCTGCAGATGATGATGACGACGACGTTAAGCGACGCTGACGGTCACTGATTGTCCGTTTAGCATTGACAAACGTGCGAAATTTCGAAATTCCCAAAAACCTCACCACGCTGGTGGCTCGGAGGAAACTGGGAATGGGAATGTTTTTTGCACCACCCCAGGAAAACGTGCGTCTCCGTACGAAAAATTTTTATATCCCTACGGTTATATAAGGCTTGCCAAGAATAATCCGCTTTTGAGCACTTAGCATGAAGAAGTTGCATCAATGTCCTGTTATCCCGATACTTGGTCGTGCATAATTCAGAAAATTAACAACGCGTGTTTTCAGTGTATGGTCGAAAATTAAAACAAAAATATCTTAGTGAAAGGCAAAACAGATCTTTGCAGAAATTACTAAAATGACCCTGTCTCGCAGCGCTTGACAATTTTCTTGCCAGCGGAGTTCGTCATCATTTATCTACCCTAGACATACTTATAAGCATTTTCTTACCTAATATTTCTTTGTTTCCAGAAGCATGTCGAGCGGTGGGTCTTCAGCAAACGTTTTTAAGCTAGTAACTTCGACTTCACCACTCAGACGGTAATTTTTTCGAAAAAAAATATAACCCGAATTTATTCAAAAATATGTACTTCTATGCAACACATGTTTGTATACCAAAAAATGCAGAGCAGAAAACGCGGGCAAATTAACTGAGAATAATCAATCACAATGTAACAAAAAAGCGCAGGTTCATCAAAGACTCTATCACTTGTTGGAGGGGTTCACCCGTTAACGAGAGCACTGGGATAAATGTTGTATGTAAATGAGGAGGGGGATATGGATTGCAAATGGTCACCAGATGTTGTTTGTATAATATTGGAAACTATCATAAAGGCGAGTGGTGAAGGCGTCGCGGCTTTGTTCGATCATTTTGTCGACCTCGGCCTGAAGTTTTCGAGTAGTTAGATTATTTTTATTTAATTTACTTACTTTTAATTGATTTTCGGTACAATTCATGTGGAAACGAGCTCTCATTGCTTTTACGGTAGCTTCACCACCTCGAAAGCACGGAAGTGGGGAACCGGCTAAAAAGCATATTAATCGAATTAATTTGGAGCTTACCATGCGCCATAATCTCCACAATGTTCATTATCCGCTCGTGGTGTTTTCTGGCGGCTAATAATCCTTGTAGCATGAGGGCACGGTAATACAGAAACATGCTAGAAGAAAGCCCTCCCATCACATCGGTATATTCAGATGTAAGCTGAATTAATTAGGGGAATTTAGACGCGAAAGAAGCTAACTTACCTTGAAGGGCGACGATTCAAATCCCAGATTCTTCGGTGAGGCACTGAGGATAAAGCCAAAATCGATATGGATTAGATGACCTTCGGAATCGACGAGGATATTTCCGTTGTGTCTGTAACGAACAAGCAGGTGAATTGGTAACGCTCTACTTACCGATCCTTGACTTGCAAGAAATAACAGGCCAGGCTGTACGCGGCACAACTTTCGACAAAGTTCTGTTGAGCCCGGACGAAGTTATCGGAATCTTTGTTGCCGAAGTGTTCTTGGAAATGTGCCAGTAGAGATGGAGGCTCCATTTTTCCTTCTTCGGTGTTGCTGACTTGTTGGTTTCGTTTGATCTAATGAATTTGTATACCAAAAAATGGTCACTTCTTCTACCTGATGTAAAGAGCATGCATCAACAATCGGCTCTATTAATCCAGCATCTTGGGAAAGAACGCAGATTTTGTAGGGGCGAATCCACACCGGCACTTTTTCTTCATTCCAGATAACCTAAAAGAGTATTTTTCCGTTTTGAATGATTTGACCCTACATTCAGCATTTGCAATAGCTGATATGCCAACATCTCTTGCCGCAAATCGTCCCCCGATTTCACAATGACTGGCAACAAATCCCATCCAGCCATCCGACCGTAGGGGCTCGATTGGCGAAGCCTGAATAAAACACGGCATTCAAGAAGACCCAAGAATATACACGCACCTCTCCTTTTTCTCCTCCCACGGCTCGGACATTGCAAATGCAGACGGATCCTCGGGTGTGTGCCGCATCTGGAATGATGGTTCTGTTTGTGAATGTGGTTAGAAAAAGACTGCCCCCAATCCCATAAGGTTTGATGTAGGCGGAGGATACTAATCTATGCATTTACGGTTCTTAGGCTTTGTACTATGACCGACCAAATTTATTTAAGATACTGGTTATACAAAAAATCAGTACTAACCTGTCGCTTTGGTCTTTTTGCAAGATTCTTCAACCTATTAGATATCTCGCGAGCCGAGATCTTTTCATCCGAGTTGCAACTATCAAGTGACCTCTGCGATAAAGTATCAGACGCGATATCACACGAGATGCCCTTATCGTCAAACTAAAAATAGATTTGGTATAATAATTTTTTGTAAAACTATGCTTACGGGTGGCCGGCAATTTGGTGGTGTTTGATTTGTTGAAGATGGATTGCTAGCGGGCCCACGCATTTTTTGATAGATTTCAGCTTCGGTATCGCTCCTCTTTGCTGGCACCCTAACTTTTCGAGCGGAATCGCAACGCAGCACTTCAACATAGATGCAATAAGGGGCCTATTTTGAGAATTTTCAGTACAAAATATTTTTTACCTTATCCTTGCTGTTTAACACACAGCCGCTATTCTGGGGTATCCTCAGAATGACATGCTGGTCCCAATAGAGCGGCAGCCAGACCCTAGCCGGCAGATTCCCATTGATTACGGCTAATTCGGAGACGAGCCGCCGCGACTGAAACCAAAGTGGATTTGATAGGAAAAGGGAGACAAACCTTTTCTTCTTTTGTCAGCACTTCCTTTAGGGTATTTCCGATTTGGACGAGGGTTTTGATGAATTCTTTCTCTCCTCGTATGCCAAGGTTCTAAATTTAAGGCCATTAAATTGATAAAAAGGGCGGTTTCCTTACATCACATTCACAAAACTGTTTTTTAGGTTCTTCAATAAAGCAAGTGCATCCATCATCAAAAGCGTGACCTAAATGCCGAAATAAAATATATAACTACAATTTACCTGTACTCAAATTACCAAAAGATCCCAACGGTCCCATATCACTTCTTGGCCTCAATCTGTGCAGACTGTCTGGGCTTACTAAATTTCGTTGGATCAATCCATTACATGCACTCACACAACGATGTACTAAGACTCCGCGAATGCGTCAACCCCTTCGAATCTTTCGGTCGATTGAGTGTGTTGAGAATCCACTGTCTAGCCAGAAATTTATAGTTGGCTCGGAAGATTGCCAAAATATACCTCAATTTTTCGCCGTGCCGCTTCTCCTCGTATTTCAAGTCCTCACCACCGAAGGCCTCGAGAAGCCAGCAGCACAACAAAGCTACTTGCCCGTTTTCCTCACACCTGAAATTATTTAATAAAAATATTCAAGCCATATTGAGGAAGCATGTAGGTAGCTCTCAGGATATTAAACTCAAAGTACTTTTAAAAAGCTCTATCTTGCTTTATCTTTCTCAAACAAAAGGAAACGATTAAGCCCAGCTAGTGAGTAACTAATCCAGTAAGCAAACGCGTGAGAAGGCCGATGTTGCGATGCTTGGTCCCAAGAAGCGAGCATCAAAATTATAGGGGAGAAGGGAAGAGGGCCCGCTGCCTCAAAAAACTTCTTTTGCCCCGCTTTCCGAAAGCGCTTCTCGTTGATGGAAGCCGCTTTAGGAGGGCCTAGGATGGGGGAATGCCCTCGAAGAATTCGGAACCCCCGATTTAATTCGGGCTTCAAAACAAGGACTCAGTAGACCCTGGAGGTTGGGTTCAGTTGTGCCAAAAATTTATGCCTGTAATAAAACTGGCTGATGTATCTAGGTGTAAAAGGGGGTAGAGGAGGAAGAGCACCAGACTAGACATTTTTGGGGAAGCCCGAGGGATGGCAATTGGGTTGTGGGCAAGCTTTCAATAAATGAATGGCTTGGGGGAGGGGCTGGTGCTCAAAAATGGATAGTAAAAGAATGGCTATGTCGGAGGAGCGCTGGCTGGAAAGACGATTGCGAGCCGTATTAAATATTTTTTGGAAAATTTGAAATTGAGACATGTTTTTGAGGGCTAAATCAGGTCGTAATTCAACGTTGATTGGTATTGGGCGTCGCTCTTTTAAAATTGTATCCCCTGGGTGTCCTTCAGAAAACGTGGAAGCGTCGGTAACCGAAGGCGAAATGGGAATCCAGCTAGAGGACCCCAATAGGTCCCAAATCCATCACGACCTACGCCCGAAATGAGGCGCCCGCATTCCGGGGCCCGATTTTCGATGTCACCCTCGTCCCCCCAGAAGCAAATTGCCCGCCCTAGAAGACAATCGTGGGGGCTGCCCAGAATCCCAAAAATCCTGGCAATTATTTCGGTCGAAACTCTCTCCAGATCGCGCTAGGATGGTGGTGGGAGAAGCCACTCTCTGCGCATAATCAAAAATTAGGTTGCTTGTTAGGGGGTGGTCTTTAGAAAAGAAGAGAGGCCCGGGAAGGGACGGGGGCCAAAATGAGATTTCCTCGTCTCCGGCGACCAGACTCGGGCGTCAAAATCCGTGAAAAATATCTTACGGATGAGTAGGGATGAGTGAGGGTATGGGGACAATATCCCTCCGAGCAGCCGGATAATCAGTTTTTGAAATCCCACAAGGGGCCTGGGAGTCCAAGCCATGGAATGAGGAGGGCGGGACGGTGAGCAAGGGGCAGACAATGGAAAATTCCCGGAACAACTTATTTCACACGATGATTTTCAAATGTCCGTTGATTTTCTTGGGATACCTTTTTGTAATGTAGGGATGAATGGCTTCAGCAACGTCTCCGTGATGGATGTATAAATTAATTAGTTGAGGTATGTAGAAATCAACTTCTTCATCGGGAAAATTGTGAAGTTTTTCACCTGAAATGTTTGATTATTTTGGCCGTTCCTTTATTGATCGAGATTTTATCAATAATAATTAACTGATCCCTTGTAATAAATAATTTCAAGGATAGTAACTGTAATTTAAAACATACCCAAATATTGTAAAGTGGATGGATGTGTCGGCCGTTTCCACAAATAAAAGATAGCCAATGAGGTATTAAAATAGGAAGAATCGAAAAATCTCCATAACCAATTTGAACTTGAAGGTGCCACATCAGGGGAAAGCTGAAATTTAGATGATTTCGTAATCTTAAGAACTATTCCACCATATCAATATCCGTTTCCGGATACTTTTTAGGACCTGCAGAAGGTTCTGGGACAGCACTATCGTACTCCGTATCCGAATTATCAGGGTTTTTGAATGGAATAAAACAAGAGACAAGATTGGACAGCATTGTTTGATTTGGAATGTCTTTACAGATCTTTCTGGCTGTGGCCCATCGATGGAAGGGGAATGGGGTTTGAATGGTGAAGCCGATATATTGGCTGTGCGAATCGGTGGGGGGATGGATGGATCGTATGATCCGAACAAGCGCAATAGCTGACGCACAATCCACCCGAATTTCAGACCAAAAGCCTTGTTTTGCCCACCTTGTCTAGCGGTATAGAGTCGTCAGCTTCGAGATCTTTTGACGTGGTCGCCAGCTCTTTGTTGATAAAATTGTCAGCAGCATGGCTAAATTAAATTCATTTTTGAATTGTAAGATATGTATTACCTTAATTCATGCAGATCTGAACTATTCTTCCCGGCTGCAAACGGTAATATTGTCATTTTGGCCATTTCACCTTCCATCTAAACATTCATTAATTAGCATATTAGCTTAAATATGATTTAATAATCAATTCATAATTTTTTTAATGCCATTCAAATCACCTGAGGGTAATACACCTTCCAGGCCAACATTTTCTCGGCACAATTTTTTCGCTAGTTGAGTTGAAAGAGTGTGTGAACAGACAGAGTCACATTGGACTCGAGGGGTGAGTAGCAAATATAGAGGAGAGAGAAGAAAGGGATGGGGATCCTCTCTGTCTGCCACCTTACACAGTTCTCTGCCAAGGCAATCAAAGGGCAGCCATTGCTATTCGATTACGTCGTGTAATGGGATAGGCCTCGGAAATATGGAAAATAGGAATGGAAGAAGAGCAAAGCGGGAGGAGGCTATTGGATGGACGTATCGGCTGAATCTTGCCATTGGAAAGTCGGAGATCGTATCGCTTCGCTAGGTTCTAGGAAAGCATTCCACTCCGTTCCCTTCACCGTTATTCTACTGTGGGACCCGGCTCTGTATCTACCTTTATCATTAATCATTATTACTATTTTATTACGTATTTTATACGCTTTTTGTGCTTTGTGCCTTGTCTATTTGGGACTCGTGCGTGGTACCTTGGGCCCTTTTAGCTCTTTTCTCAAAAAGAAACCCGAGTAGAGCGGGCAGTTTTCATGGGCAAACGACAAAAAATGGCGCATATTGTCCGAAAATACTATCAACAATATTATAAAATTGGACAACGTGATATAGAGGACAAATAAGAAAATTAGCAATAACATAGCAATTTTACAGATCCCCAGATTGTTAAAAACCACTAACCGGAATGCCCGCTTCGGAAGATTTTTTCCAAAAGCTCCCGCCAAAACATGCGAAACCCGGAAAAACGATCCTTTTGTTGCATGGCTCGCGAAAATTGACTCACAAACCTCAAAAGAAGCCGTTGGGGTAAGTTCCTCCGCCTCAGCAGTCCCCGCCGGCGGGCATGAATTCGACCGAACATCGTTGAAGGCGAATCTTCTTCTTCCCACACAACTAAACCTCTATCTCATTTTCAAATTTATCTCATACCCTGAACAAACACCAGTCGCCGGATGACTACAATCTGTGAAACCGCCTACAGAAGTCATCGTCCATCGCTAAAAACCGTTCTGAATCACAGGGCCGGTTGGTTGGCCGCAAAGAAAGGGAAACCAGCCGGAAATTGTAGTTTCCCCGGGGTATTATTGAACATGGGAGGGGAAGCCTGGCAATAATTGAGAGCGTGTGACCCCTTTCGACAGTGATTGGGCGCGAAAAATATCAAACTTTAATTTTGGTATGAATTTTCGGGATTGGGAGAGCATTTAAGAGGGGGTATTGGAGCGGAATATTTTGGGGGGTTAATAAAGAGAGCGGCTTAGAATTGGTTTATGGAACGCTGGAAGGTCGTGATTTGTATCGAGGCGTTGCCACAACGACGTATAATGGGGCACTACGCGTTAGTTATGTGTCTAAGATTTTCATTGCGTAATGGATACGATGAGGTTGTAGGGGCTATGTTTAGAGGAATAAAACGAGGTTTCAACGAGTCGATTGCGGCAAGGCAAAAGGGCGCTAGACGGCTGGTTTCTTAGGACACGCGTTCCGCCATCACGAGTCGACGTCAAAGGAGGCTGTATTGGGGTGGCAGCCGCTGTTTTTGGGCGGTTGAACAGCTGAGGAGGGTCGGGTATGATCTGCTATGAAGGCTACAGACTACGACCGCGCCAGTCAGTCGCTGTCTTCCCCCACATGGCGCCCTCCCTTCTTCCCCCACTGTACCGCATTTGAGCAAACAATGCTAGGAGAGTGTAGAAACGGGGGGCTGAAAGGGGAAAAAGCGCGGCGGCCCGCGTTGCGCACTCTCTCTCTCTCTCTCTCTCTCTCTCTCTCCCTTCCCTCCTCAGCGGCCGTAATGAAAGGAGACAATTAATTGCGCTGGAGTTGCATAGCAGATGGGATTTTGCCCCAAGGGAATGATGATTATGTGAGGAATGCTGGACATGTATTCCTATTTACGCTTAGCTTTAGGTCTGGTAACACCTTTCCTACATGGTGCAAACTCCTATACCACCAAAGATTCCAGTAACAAATCTACGTAATTTTTACGCAAGTTTCAAAAATATATCCTCGAATGTCCTTTTTTAATTAGCTGTATGATTCATTCGCCCAAAATACCAATAATTTATACTCTGTGTTGATGAACAAGATGTGATCACATTATTCAGAACTCATTGGGATCGGACAATTTGAGGACAACAGTTCATCGAATCTATCAAGAGGCATCCGATCATTGTTTTTCTATTTCAGAGCAACTTCAAATACCGCCGGGAGCGTATAATCAAGACGAACTTCACCAAAAACAACAGATTCATGCAAAAAAAACCAAACAATTAATCACAGGAAATTCAGATAATCGGTGGGGGGTGGCGATGAGAATTTAGAGAATTGTGAGTGGGGGAACCCGCACAGCAAAAACTAAGCATGGCTTGACGAGAATATTCTGGGGCGCTTTACATGCCTAGAAGTTAGATCCAGAATGGAATCAGGATACCCAGGCATTTCTCGAGAACGTCATTAATGTCTAGAAAATCAAAACAAAACACATGAACCGGACGAATACTCATAAAGAATTGAGGGGGGAAGACAACAAGCATGGCGCAATGTCAATGAAAAACTGGGGAAACAACGATTTTGGAAAGTAGAAGGACGTTGCCTGAATTTTTGGAGCAAGATGGTCTGGGAAAATTTTGGAAAGAAGGGGAACGCTGGGGGGATAACAAGGGTCGTAAAGGGGGATGGGGGAGGAAAGCAGGCCGGAAGGATGTTATTGTGAGACGTCCATTTTTTCAGCGCCCTGAAAAAACAAATTGGGTTTCGTGGTGAATTGAGGGACTGATGAATTCAAAGAATTTGTTGAATTTTTGGTAGGACAATTTGGATTTACTTTTTTAATTGCGGCGTGGAAAGAAGGCGTTAGAACGAAATTCTATATTGATGTACGATACCGGATGGCATCTGCTCGAACTTTATTTGAGCGAATTTTCATCGGACCGAATTATCATTAGTTTTTATCGGGTGAAAAATGGGTCAGATGATAATAGCTCAAGTAAAAATTCTGCTAAATTGCATAGTAATTCCATAATTAACCCTTTTTTAACAACTTTTTCATCGTTTAAAAACTGACATTTGCCTGTTCCATGACGTGCGTCACGGCGTGGGCGTTCAACGCGTCCAATGTTGTGAATCCAGCATCGCACACCGAGCAAATGTGGGGCCGCTTTGTGACGTGGGTTAGCCAGTGGTCCTGCAGCGCCATCGCATCCACGAAGCGATCACCGCATACCGCACACGGTAACGAACTCAACTGCACGTTGCTCTGCAAATTAGGATTTTTTTTGGTAATGAATGACGTTCCCATTTTCTTAAAAAGTTTTAATAGAATAATCTTTCATAACGTAGAAACAGCCGTACCTTTGTGTCCCCCAGCGACGAGATTGAATCAGAACGATGATCCCGTAGCCCGTCAGACGGACTCGGCGGATTGCTGCTCTCTTCTGTATCTGTCAACGGCGATGCCCTTCCAGCATCCATATCTTTCTCCACTTCCCGAGCTACTAAGGAATCCGGTTTACAAAAGAATTCCTTCTGGATACCTGGGGCTAGCATGACCATCCCTCGCTGATAGTGCAGATGGAGAAGATGCTGGCGAAGGCTTTCCCGGTTTGGGTATACGGTATCGCAGTGTTTCTTTGGGCACCGAAAATCCTTCCCGTCACGCATTGAGATGTGGTCGGCATGCATGTGGACCTGAAAACCAAAAATTTGAATTGATTGACGAACCTCAAAAGATCATGAGGATCAGTAAAACATACCTGTAACTCCACATGTGTCTCAAACTGGATTTCACAAAGGATGCATTTGGTTGGACCTAAAAGCGGGGAAGGTGCATGGCCGTTGCTTGGTCGATGGACAGGGGTGGAAGATGAAGAGCGAAGTGAGTCAAGATCGTCGGAACGTGAGGAACCTAGAACCATTATTTGTTAAATTGACGTGATTGGGCGGGCTTTCAATTGCCATGGCTACTTGTTACGACTGGAGCGGTCAACGATCTTGTAATCAAGTCTGCGTCGCTATTAGACCGCTAACGAGGCTATCGAATAACAACCCAGGTCCCCCATTCCGATTTGTAAGTTTGTAATTTTGACTGGAAAAACCGGTTCCAACTCATAGTTTCTATGCCTTACCTGGTTCGGTCGATTCCCCAGGTGTCGAAGCTTTACTCCATGCATCAGGCACCCTTGGACGATCCATCGAGTCTGCCCGTGGCGGCATCCAAACGTTAGCCGAAATGGTTCTCGTGTGCAGCTCCCGCATCGATACAGCCCCGAACGTCTCGGCCCTTCGCCGATGCATCGGCTCAAGGGAAGGCAGGTTGGAAAAGGAATCGCCGCGTGGTCGCATCGATGGGAACGGGTCCTCTCTAGAATCACAAGTATGTCTATTAGCATATAGCCACGACAAGCGCTGGAACTTGTAAGATGCTGTACAGAGAACAACGTCCAGTATCGAAATTACCTACCTTCTCTTCTTAGGGCTGGGTCCATGGGATGACATGCTTGGCCGCCGGGCTGCAATTCCAGCAAACGCGGCTACTTGTAGGAGGTTCGGGTTGAGCAGTGGAAATGTGACGGTGCTGATGGCGGTGGCTGAGGCTTGAGGTGACGATACGACTGGAGCTGATGGAGCAGTGATTTGGTTGTCCGTCGGCGTTGTGAATGTCGTGGAATCGCTTGTGTTTTCTGAATTCTGCGAATCCGCTTCTGACGTCATCGGCTGATCGCATGCGGGGAATTCGGCGCGGATCGTCTCGACTATTGCTGTAAAAAGAAGATTTACACACTTGGTTAGATCTTACCTAGCAAGCTTTCACGCGCCTTTTCACAATCAGCTGTATCCACATCGGTCAAACAGGCGCCATTGTCTTTTTTCATGATGAGGTTGAGGCTGTCGGCCGGGAGCTTTCCGAGGCCTTCCAACTTTACGACGTGGGTCTTGCTTCGGAGGTGCTTGGCGAGGATTCCGTGTTTGCGAAAGCCAATTCCGCAATCACTGCAGAGAAAGGATCTGGAAATTGGGAGCTATGATAAAATCGAAACTATAGAAACCAAATCCATTTGTGCGCTGGGAGAGGATTAGCAAGCGATGAAAGCCCCCGAGGGACATTGATTTTAGATGGCTATTTTCTTAGTGTATTTCAAAGGAAAGCAAAACATACCGAGGGCTGGCTGTGGGGGCGTTTGCAAGGACGGATTGGAGAGTGGTGTCGCCGATAGCTAACGGTTCAGCATCGAGGGGCAACTGTACACCGTGTGCCGTCCACATATGTCGCACAAGCAGCGGCTTCGTCCGAAACGGCTGTCGGCAGTCTGGGCACTAGAAAGGAATAATGGCTTAGTGGCGTTTCCGTTCCCACAAAAGTTCCCGGTTTTAGATAAACATAGCTTGGCAGAACCACCAAGTTTGAAGTTTTCGTTATAAGAAAGTGCAGTTCCACAGAAAATGACGGTCTAACGTTTGTGGAAAAACAAGTTAAATCATCGCGACATATATTTTTTGAACACAATTCAGGCTTTATAGGCGCAGCTAACAAATCAAGTTTTGCGTGCTCCTGATTACACTGATCAAAAAAATAAAGCCAAAAACTGCAAAACCGCTTGCGCCATAAAACCAACAAAGAAAAAACACTGAAAGACCACAGACAAAAATATGCACCTGGAAGACTCTGTTCTTGGCCGTTTGCCGCTCAATGTTGTGTGTGTGTTGATGAAGAGTTAGCTCGGCTTGCTTACGGAAGATTCTGCCACACTGCGTGCAAGGGTGCTCCTAATAAAAACGAATAAAAAAAGATTTTGAAAATGGTTGAGGTCAACTTTGCGGATTCGGAGTACATACACATGCAAATGACAAATATTTTATGTCCAAGAAAAGTCGAGTTCTCATTGTTTGTACATTGACGATAGAAGGCTCCAGGATGCCAAAATTCTCGCGCTCTCTCTCTTTCTCTCTTTGTCTCTCTTTTTCAAGGCACTTCAAAGCAACAAGAATTTTACCGCAAAGTCGACCTCCTCAAACCCCGCAACAACAAAGAAAAAAAAAGAATCTTTCGAAAGTGGGAGTGTTAACAGGTAGAAGGAAACCAGGAGTAGAATCGTACCTCCTTCGACAGAAATTGGCCGTAGAGGGACGAAGAATCGACGGAAAGGAGCGCCGCTCCAACGGGCATCTCCGAGTTGAGGCTTGTCGCCATCGGATGTAAGAAGACCGGATTCGATGGGGGTAACAACGTTGAAATGAGGGTCGTTGGCGCTGAAACGACAAAATGAGCCGAATAGATGGACTGGCGTAGCGGAAGTAGAAAAAGTAAAAAGAAGTGGAAGAAGATGGAACGGACGGACAGATGGATTCAGAGAAGGGGCTTGCATAGTGAGAGTTAATTAGAAAAGTTGCTGATGGGTATAAAAAAAGGGAGATATAAGGGCGATGAAAACAAACCTTCTTCTTTTGGATCAGCTGGCGGGATTGGAGATGAACTTTGGAGTGCAGCAACGGGTGGTGCGGAGAAGCAGCGCCTTCTGAAAGGGGGGAGGGTTGATTTGATGATATGAAAATCAGACCAGACAATTTTCCGTAGTATGCAATGAACTTACTGTATATCCGCTGTTGGCCATTTACTATTCGGCGTCTCTTCAACAAGTACCCATCGTGATGGTGGTGTATGTGTTGCTCTCTCCTCCAGAATATTCTCTTGTCCATATCCAAGGGTGCTATACGCTGGCAATCTCGTCTCAACTTCTGGATATCCATCCTCATCATCGGAGCTGCTGCAAAAAAACAAATTTTACCTCGTACATTTAGCACAAAGGTTTAGCGTGGGGGATATTTAAGCTATAGCCTAAAATATTCTAGAATGGCGCTCTGTGGAGAACTAAGCTCAGGATACCTCGGTTCTTTGCCGTAGCGGGGGTCACGAGCACTGAACAAAACAATAGCAATGAAACACAAGCAAGGAAACATACTTGTGGCCATCCTCGTCAAAGTTGTTTTGCAAATGCAGATCGATCATTTCATCATCGGCGTTGGAGGCAATTTCAAGGCGGTCTTCATCTTCGCTGTCAGATGCGTAGGACATATCACCTTGGAAAAAGTTTTGGAAAGTATTTTTGTAAGTACCTCCAGCCTCAGCAACCTTCTTTCGATGGCTCTTTGAAGCAAGATGTTTGGTGAGGTTGCCTTTTGTTTTGAAGGAGAAATTGCATTGGTTGCACTGGTATGGCCGGACGTCGCTGTGGGACCTAGAATTTCGGGTATGAATATAGCGATTGCATCTAATTGTACCTGATATGCTTCTTGAGCATGCTTGGCTTCTTACAGCGGATTCCGCATCGATCACAGATATAGCGTCCTTTGCCTCGACCTCGGATGTACACATAGACCTCATCGGTACGATGGCCACCTGGGGAACGGTAATTTCTTTGCAATTTCAACTAACCAATGACAGTTTCCTTCTTATCAGAAAACTTATTCATGGATGATTCTTTTCGCTCAGGTTTATGGGGCTGTTTGGACTTTCTTGCGGCCTCTTCCTCTAGGGCTTGGATGCTTTCGTGTTTTTGCAGGACAATTGTAGGGATTCTAAATTTATGGCTTAGATAATGAAAACGATGACTTACTCAGACGGGGCAGAAGTAGTCGGGTTTGTAGGGGATGTAGGGGATGTATGTACAAGTGGAGGTTCAATTGCTGTAGAAACGGGAGGTTGTGTTGGTTGAATGGCGATTTGTGGAGATGGTTGGGTTGGTTGGGGTGATGGCTGGGGCGCAGAACGGCCGATCACCATTTCAGGAACAATCATTGCGGTTGGGAGCTAAATTTAAGTTTATAGGAAAACATTTGCAGCTCTTTCTAAGATCTCCAAATGGGCTTCCGCACCAAGTATACTAAATTTAACACGTTTGCGATTTTTCGTGATGTTAATGCTTTCAAAACCGCTTCTTCAAACTCCACGGCCAGCCCTACGTGAGAACTACGTTCCGAAAGCTGCTGGTTTTCGCGTTAAACCGATTAATGAATTTAATTTTTTAACACACCTTTTCTTGGTTAGGCCTCTTGGCACCGTATTCGTAGAGGCCATTGGTCGGCCCTTGTTGATTCATGGCGGTGATGAGGGCCAGGTTTTGGTTCTGGCGGAGGCGCAGCTGAAAATTGGGGGCGTTGATCGTCGAGATGATTCTTCAGTTTGGCGGCGGAGAGAGAAGGGGTTGTCGCTCTTTTAAAAGAAGGACAGTAAGAAGCGGAGGGGCAGCAGGCTGGGCTTTTTTCTGTGTTAAAAGGTAGTCAGGGGGTTAGCATTTGACTTGGCTTTGTGTATGTGGGTGATGATGGTTTGGGGAAACGCCTAGGCGTCTATATCTCAAAAAATAGTTTTGGCAAAAGCGAGTTTATGATTGGGTTACAAAACTAAAAATCGTTTGACAGCCTCCTAGAGGCCCAGCGTGCGTAGCCGTTGCCCAAAACCCATCAAAAATGATTCGGACAGAATCAGCGACAGGCCACCACGACGGCCCGGACAACGACAGACATATAGTTGAAAATGGATAGGGTCGGACGGTAGTAAACAGTCATGCAAAGAACAAATAACTTCCCCCCAACAAGCGGGTCCCCCGAATTCTCATAAACCCTGATCAAAATATTGGTGGATGACCATCTAGATGTGTACTGTACGTCACGACATGAGCACTGGCCGAGGTACGGTAGAAGAGTAGAGAAGGGGGGTGGTGGGTGTTGCGTGCTTCTCTCAACAACCCGTACATCGGCTCGACATCGGCAGAAGAGACACCCTCGGTTGAATCGGTAGTGGAAGGATGAAGCCGAGTGGGTCAGCATCAGGGTCCTCGACTAGCGCGTACTTCGGCCACTACAACCCGACTCTCCTTTCCCTCCGTACCGGGGACCACAATAAGCATTAGGTTCCATTGTGTTCGATTTAATAAGATCCTACTTTAAAATTCTTTGATCGTATTATGCTTCAAAAATACGTCAGATCTTATACCTCGAACACCCCGGAAGTATCCCTTCCCAAAAATATCGGAATCCCAGAATTTCTCTAATCAGAAAATACATGGAAACCCAACAAGAAAATTAACCCTCCCCCCAATGAGCCCTGCTACAATCAATCAGGAAAAGCCCCCACATTACCACTACAGCACATTGCGTTGGGAAAGGAAGAGAAGCGAACTGATAATAAAAAACCACCAGAATAACCAGAATGTTAAATCCACCTATTCGTTTTCTCATTATTACTCGCTGTTGCGCTCCCTCCTACTTGCGGATTCTGAAGAATTGAGTGTATGCATGGAAATCCAGGGGGATTTTGGACTTGTTTTCATTCTAGTTGTTCGGGCCTTGTTTCTTCCCTTCCCTATTTGATGACTAAATAGGAACGACACATTCTCGAAAGGATTCGAGGGGCTTGCCGGGGGTAGAAGCTAAATCAAAACGGCTAAGC
Source organism: Mesorhabditis sp. LJ9110 (assembly GCA_038088335.1). Taxonomy (NCBI): domain Eukaryota; kingdom Metazoa; phylum Nematoda; class Chromadorea; order Rhabditida; family Rhabditidae; genus Mesorhabditis; species Mesorhabditis sp. LJ9110. Next base: position 77,832 of record JBBGBA010000022.1, on the reverse strand, counting down.
TAGGAAAAAAGCCAAGCAAATTAAAACTGGGGGTAGATAATCAAGGTTCACTCGGTTAGTTAATCTTTCCATTTGGGGTGGGGGGAGGAATATGGCAAAGGGAACTGTGGGGTTCTTCAAAATAGGTAGGGTTTGCGGGGAGGATTGGTGTGAGATGATTTGGTTGAGTTTCATACCTTCGTGGAGATCTCCCAAAAGGAAGAATGGGTGACGCGGAGTTGGCCACCTTCACGGTTAGCGGAAGTTACTCGAAAAAACTCCTTGATCCCGGTGCCGGGGGTCATCTGGCAAGTGGAGAGGTACATCTTGTTAAGGTTTTTCTCGACTTCCGTGCCACGGCTCTAAAAAGGGTTACTTATATTTATTCTTATTTATTCTTATTAGCTATTTTAATCCAAGTCGTACCTTTGGCCAAGAGTTATAGGAGCTCTCGCGCGGCCCTTGCTCCTTTGCAGATGGGAGCAGCCGATGTAGGCAGCAATAAGTATCGGAAGCTAGCGCACGATGACGGTTCGAAAGCTTCTAAGATCAGATATGCGTAAGGGTCATTAAAACCATACCTCTTTGACTTCCTGCTGCTGTGCTGAAACCTGTGTTGGTTCCTTGCTCGCCAACACCAAAGTGTACGGCTTATTGATATCGCCACTCAAAGCTTCCACTGGCTTCTCCAGCTGTGTACGCAGGGCCTCGGCCGAACTTCCAAGTGATGTAGCCTTTGGAACGGGAGGCGGCATCACCTTCATAGCATCCGGGTTGCGAAAGGCAGAGCTGGTCCCCGGTTCTTGTTTAATATCGGCTAACCCATTCAGATGCTTCTGTCCTTGGCCATTCTGAAGATGCAGCTGTGCCAAGCTTTGCTGCACATTCGGGCCGCCATTCATGTGGGGAGTTTGTTGCTGGAGCAATTGCTGCTGGCGTTGTTGTTCCTGCTGCTGCAAGGCTTGTTGCTGTTGTAATTGTTGCAAAAAGTTTGGCGGCGCCTGGTTCTGCAGGGCTGATGGTTGTGGCAAGGGCAGCTGGGTGGATGAACCAGGAAGTGATGCCGATCCAGCAGCTTGACTTAGGAATTGTTGTTGTTGGCGTAGAACTTCGGCTTGTTGTTGCTGTTGTTGTGCTAGCAGGACGGCCAATTGCGGCATCTGTGGTTGACCGTTCATTCCGCCTTGGAGACTAAGCAACAAGCTTTGAATAGATGGTGCTGCCGGTTGGAGCTGTCCAAGCTGCTGGATTTGTTGCAGCTGTGCCAGCAATTGTTGGGCGATCAGCGGGTTGTTCTGCTGATTCTGGAGCTGTTGCTGCTGTTGATTGTGCTGTTGCTGTTGTTGTGTGCTTTTTGGTGAGAGCTTGCATATTCTGCAGATTGTTGCCGGCAAGAGATTGATAGCTCTGAATGCTATGAATCGGGATGGAAGGGGCGGTGTTGGCGACGGTCTCGCAGGAGAGAGCAGCTACAGTAGCCCTTCGGGACAATCCTGTGGAAATTCCGGGTGCAAGCTTCCGGGTCTCAGGGATAATCGGAAGTTGTTGGGAGGAGGAGAATTGTTCATCCGTTGGAGCCGGGCTGGCAATGTCCTAAAATGTAAAGGATCAGGTAATTTGGGTAACAGTTACCGCTTTCGACATCTTATGCGGCTGCTCAGCGACAGCACTCAAAAGGCGGCGTTTCAAGGGGTGACGATGATCAGCAATGATGACCGGCGAATCGCTATTGCGCGAAGTCTGCAAGAAGATTTGCTTATCTAAATATTGCATACCTCTTCAAGCTTCGGCGCCGTCGATGCAGGTGGTGGTCGGCTCATTTCAGCTTTTTTGGTGCACGTCGTTTCGTGCATCATCAACAAGTGAAGGTTGCCAAACTGCGCTTGGCAGTATTGACAGGGGTGGTTGGATGTCGCTAAAAATAAATATGATGAAAATTCATAATTTGTACCTGGCCGATCGGAGCGGGAAAGTGGTTGTCCAGATGTGATGGAGCCGGAAGCACCACCATTATAGCTTGGTCCATTTCCGCCACCAAAGGCTTTTACACCTTGTAAGGGTTCGTAGAGGGATTGGCTTCGCGTGGTAGGCATTCGGTGGTGTTCACGTACCCCACTACTTCCGGGGGATGTTCGGGTGGATCCTGAAAATATGTTTGAAATGATTTAATCCTTTAATCTTTTAGTTTGAAAGCTGCTAATGACTTTGGAACCTACCAGATGCAGAATCCATCTCAATGCTCGATTGGGTTGACCGGTGATATGGTCGCCGCTTGATCATAACTTGTGGCTGCTGGATGATCGCCTCGTTGTCGCTGATCAGCCTAAAAAAGACTATACGCCAAATCCCAAACACGAACCTTGAAATCCGCTCCTGCACCGACAACTCCGACAATTGGTTTCCCGATTTGTCCTGTTGAATCTGAGACCCAGGTGCGTTCGAAGGGTGAACGAGTTCGGGCACAGCTTCCAGCAACCTCGGATTCGGCACCGTCGCTTGGTTCACTGAAATATTGCCCTCTATAGATGGCTGCTGCCTGTCCCATACAAATGCCGGCCATGTTTTTGTGTCTTTCACTTTGGTCCGCTGTGATACTCTTTCCGCCACGTGGGCAACACATGGGAATCCCACTGGTGTCGTTGTGTTCGGGGCGGTGCCCCCTTTTCGTTGCCCCTATCCTTTTTAGCGTCACCCCCCCCCCCACAAAAAATGGGTGCTGGACCGAAATTTGATTCTTGGATGGTGGCGAGAATGATTGATGAAGATATTGATCTGATTTTCCGTGATTTCTCGCGCGGTGGGAAGATATTTATGTTTGGGTGGTGGTGGGGCTTGGGGGAGAGACGTCCGGGAAGTCGTTGAACTGTTGCCCGTTTGTGTCTTTTTTGAAGTTGTGTGAGAGTCTAGGATGGACGTGAACAAACAGAAGTCGGGCCCAGAGGGTGCCTCTAGGACGGAGACTAGCACACTTGATCTCCTGTTGCGCGCGTATTGGTGTGAAAGAGGGGGGACTGTATTTAGGGAGTTGTTTGGTTGGGGGAACGAATGTGAAACGTGCGAAAATCGCTTAAAAACTGAAAAAGCTAGGAGGCAGAATAGCTAAGATACTTTTCGGGATATCCTAGGCACTAATTTTTCTGGTTTTTTAAAAATAACGAGACGCACCTGGGGGATAATTCGGCCTCGAGTCATGAGCCGACGTACATGCCGTCGAATGAAAAGCAGAAGTTGATGGAATCGATTGCAAAAGTTGTGGCTGCTGTTGCTGCTGCGAACTGCCGGAGGCCGACTGCTGCTGCTGTTGCTGCTGTTGCGACTGTTCACGTGCCAACTGGGCGGCGGCGAGCTGAAGAAGTTGCGATGTGAAAAGGGGGATGGGATGGAATAAACCGGTGAAGGGCTCATTACCGCCACCTCGCAACTGTCAAGGGAATTCGCGTCACAAGGTTGGGGAACTCCTTCGGAAAAATTTCGAAATTTTCCCGTTAGGGTGAAACTGATTTATTTTGGGTGAAGCGTAGCGTGCTCCTAATTTTATGAAGTTAGTCGCCAAATTTGATAGTCCCGGTGAGGGCCCCTCAAAATACATAAATCTCAAAAAATGAAACGCCAACCCGGGCGGGAGGTACTGAACTAAACAGGTGGCCCTTATCAGGGCATGTCTCAAAAATGCCGATCTCGAAGAGGGTACAAAATTTGTTTCAAGCAGGAGAAATAGCGCTTTAGAAGCGGAAAAATTTATACCTGATAATACAGCAATGGATTGTTGGCGTTCTGTGGTTGTGGTTGAGCAATTGGCGCGGCCATTTGGGGGGTCGGTGTTGCGATATTCTGGCCGGCCGACGCGGCTACAACTTGCTGTAGTTGGTGGACTTGAGCTTGAGCTTGAGCAGCTTGTTGGGCTTGGGCTTGTTGCAGTTGCTGTTGTTGAAGCAGCTGAAATGCCAATAAATATTAAATTGCTATGGTAAAGAGGTGATAGGGATTGTAATAAAACAAACCTGTATGGCCATAAGAAGCTGTTGGCTTGGCGGTGGTTGGGGTGGTGGAGGGGCGGCGGTCGCTTGCTGCTGAGCAGCTTGCTGTGCTAGGAGAAGCTGGGCCAGCATTTGTTGCATCATTGGATTTTGCATATTAGCTCCTTGTTGTTGCTGCTGTTGTTGTTGCTGATGCTGTTGCTGTGCTTGTGCTTGTTGTTGTTGTTGAAGTATCGCCTCCTGGAAAAAATATTTTACTAAAATTCTTCCAATCTAGTAAAATAGGTTTTGTTTAGATTGATAGCAAATCATGCTGATTATCAAAAACTTTGCGTTGCGTCCCATTATTTTGCTTTTCACACATTTCACAGTTCATTTTATGGCATGGCCTATCCTGGGTTTCAACACCGTGTCTCGAAACTTACTGCCTAGAATCGATTTTACAGCTGATCTGAAATCAGCGCCCTAAACTCTGCCCTCCCAACCCCATGATTCGCACTTGCCCCCCCCCCCCCTTTCCGTCAGCCAGTGCTCGTGCTCTCTGTTTGCGAGATTTTTCGGGAGTGAGGCCATTCCTTGCGAACAGCTGGGGCCGGCACACAGACACCAAGGGCCCAGTCGGGTGCCCAGGGTCTCTGGGCTGTCCGGCTCGGGGTTCTCCCATTTTCTTTTCGGCTTCATTTTCGCCCCTCTTCGTGTGTGTGTGTGTGGAGCGGAATGGCGGCGACGTCATCTTCGGCCAGGGCAAGGGCCACACCAGCAAAAAGAGGGGGGCCTCCCCCCTCTTCCACTCCCGGGGATCGATCTGAGCCTTGGCGCCGCAGAGAGCACCGACTCGCCCGGTCACATGTTCGAAACGGCGGCTAAACTTCCCCTCATTCTAACCCGCCCCTCGCCCTTTTTGCCCGGGCCGCAACCCCCAGCCAGCAGAGCCCCAGCCACCCGCTGAAAGAGACCGAAAAACGTGAAGAGCACACGCACACACAACGCCTCTGATCAATCGCCAGCCATGAAGCTCGGGAAAAAGTATGAGATGGATACGATTGGGTGGCTGAACAAAGAAACAGTGAATCGTAGCTCAAAGGTTGTTCATACCCTTAGATCACCATTAAAGTTTATGAGCACACTGGGTTTATCGAAAAGCACCACTCCGCACCACTTCAGGTGAATGCTAATTGCTTAGGTTTTCCACAAAAAAATTAAATTTAATGTCGTAAATAGAAAAGTTTCGTAAATTCGTCCAATAGCAAAATCAATTGAAGGTAAAGATATAAATATCCCTACAAAATTAATATATTATATTTTATGCAGTGTGATACAATTTTTTTATAGAAGCAGAAATGTATCTGATAATCTTTGTAGCAACCGGAACACTTCAAAACACAAAAAATTCAATTCGCTGATCCGACCCAGGCTTTTCTAAATTATTCATGATCATCCCCCCCCCTTCAGGACATGCATAAGACCCAAAAGGACTCGAAAGAAATTTCCTCACCTCCCACGACCATCACCCAATAATGTTGCAACTAATCCCACCCCAATTACCCTGCCACCCCCAAAGATTTCCCACCACACCCTCTATAATCCCATTCATAACAAAATCCTTTCCACCCTAAGTCACACCTGCCAAATTAGTGGTTCAACAGCCCGTAGGACCTTCGCTGACATAATGAAAAAATGGCACAAACAACCCGCAAAGAAAAACCAACTCCTCCCAGCGCCTGCGCCCTAATCCGAAACATCCATTTCGGGGTTACCAGGTTAATCCCTTGACTACAAAACGGCAGGTCGACATTCTCGATCGGGGCGGCGCGACTAATTAAAAGTTACTTTTTTCAAAAATATTTTAGGGATTCGGGGGAAGACCCAAAAGTGTTGACACACTTCGGTTCGTGAGGTTTTCTTGGAATTTCAGCCACCGACGCGCACGTAATGGGTTTTAGATGGCATTCCGGCCGGTTGGAAATGAATGTTTTGATTCGGTCGCGCTGCATCGGAAGCCAGACCTATGGCTAGGAAAGGTTTCTATCATAATAAGAAAAAAGGGTTTTTTACCCGGAGTGCAAGATTTTCTAAATTTCTGAATTTATCGAAACATTTTTGACTACGCCATGGGTCAATTTCGGTGAGCAAATATCCGACGGATTGTCTGGGACCCCGAAAAGGGAGGATAAGCCTCCCTACCCTGCCATTCCAAACTCTACCCTACTCTGGAAATGTAGTGCCATGGGATTGTAGCAGATCTACCGTACTTTGAGACGGTCCGAAATTTTGGGAATTTCTGAATACATGAACAGGATCTGTTTTTCTGAGGGAAATCCAACAGCTTTCCTAGAAAAATACGAAAATTAAAAATGCTTTTGAACAGTCTATAACTTCTGTTGGTCAAAGTATAGGCATTTGAATTCAGGATGAATTTATAAAAATGGGGATCACGAATCCGATGGTCTGCTGATTTAGGCTTTATTGCCTGCCCATTGGCTAGACGAAATCATCAAAGCCCCGTTCATTGAACGCTTCCAAATCAACCCCCTGGAAAAGCCTCCACCTAACCCTTTTTTGGAGTATTCTGGGGTATCCAACAACCGGGGTCGGTCATCAAATTTCCCGGGGCATAGGGACTAATTAAGGCAGCGAACTATCAAGTAAGGGCGGCCCAGAACACGAAGAGGGGAGGGGAGATGAGATCCAAGTTTGGGGCTAGCGGCCAGAAAATATCCCTGGTGAGGACGCTTGGGAGGTTCAAAAAAGAAGAGGCAAATTGCGCTATTTCTCGGAAGAACCGCTGGGTGGGGGGAGATGTGGTGAGCAAGAAACATTTTTGAATAGATGGTAGGAGATGTGTGAATTTGGGAAAAAGGATAAATAGAAGATAATAAATATAGCACGATCTTACTATAAACGAAACCAACCTGTAACTGCTGCTGTAGACTCGGCTGGTACCCGGGAAAAGCGGCCGGCTGAGGTTGTGGGGGGCCGGAAGGCGTCTGCGAGCCCCCCGAGACGAAGGCCATGCCGACGACGGTGGCCCGGGTCAAATCGGGGCCGCCCTGATCCTTCTGCAATAATCCTGTTGTTGACATGATCCCTTAAGCCGCGAAAGGCAGGGCACCGAAGAAAAAGAAAAAAAAGAACGGGCGAGGAGAACGGTGAAAAGAAGAGGAATGGAAGCACGTAAGGAGGTGGGAAATGACAGAAAATACGGGCGGGGATACCCTTTCGTGGCAAACATACAGACACACAACCATGTGTGTATGTGGGGTCGAGGCGGGGCCATCGGGGATTACTTCCTATAATCCGCGCATTTTACCGCACACCACACCATCTAAGGGAGGGGGGGAGCAATGCAATGCCTTCAGGCGGCTCGTTTGTGCTATGTGTGAGGGGAGACCTCAGAAGAGGCCATTTACCCACAATTACACCCCGTTATCCCACACACCACCCCAAAATTATAGAGGGTGGGGGTGGGTTGAGAGAGAAAGGAGCCGAGAAAAGGAGTCTAATTTGAGGAGCAATTGCATTCCGCACGGATTCATTTGGCGGATGTTTGGGCTCAAAAAAATTGGCCTCTGAATTAATCCCGAGGGATTGAGCGGAAGGTCCGATTTTTTTGACGCTAATCAAGAACAATAGAAAATTATGGCGAGACTATGGATCGCTCATGGCGACGTGACTAATCGAAAAAGCGAGGAAGAGAGGTGGGCATTTTCTAGACGAAGAAAAGACAGAAAAATATAAGGAATCCATAAAAACACTAGCAAAATCCGAGCGAATTGACTTAGAAAATTGCAAAGTGGAGAACGAATAGATATTCAACTCTAGTGCCGAGAAATACTGTTGACATTATTGACCATTTGCAATTTTACGAATTTATATAACAACCCAGGCCAGACACCGCTTTTTTTATTATTACAAAACGAAAACGTTTCCCACGCGACCCCGGGCAACTACAATTTTTTAGAAAAATTCCGCGCGAGAACACGTGATGTTTTTGGATGGGAGAGCAGAGATTTTTGGGTGCCGGGAAAGTAAGCGAAACACTCCGCCCGTTTTCCCATACCAAAGCACATAACTAACAAATTAGAATTGGGGGAGGAGAGGTTTCTGCCTCCGGAAAAGGTAGGAAAAGAGGGGGCCGGTGAAGGGAAAATAGGGATATCTGGGTGAGTGATCGGGGCGTCGCACAATCCGGCGCGGGGATTGATCGAAAGCGAGGCAGTCTAAATTTTTGCACTTGATTTTTTCGCCTCGGGACCACACGCAGCAGCTCCAAACATTGCTAGCCAATTTTGGGTGGGTTTTACCCGTTGGGTTGGAGGTCAAGGAGGGGTGCGAGTGTGAACAGTTCCGCACTTCCCACCCGGCTAGTGCACACCTACTTGCCCATCGTGCTAAATCGTGCCCCACATTCGGTACAAAGGTCATTTCATAAGGGCTGTTTTGGGCGTGTGGAGCCCGACTGTCTCATGGCCAAACCGAATGGGGTAGGTTTCCGGGGGATATCCATGCTTCTCTTAGCCATTCGAGCCAAGGAAAAAATGGTTGGAAAGGGAAGAAAGAGGGAGGAAAGAGGGGAAGAACGGAGGCTGGAAAGAGAAAGGCACGTAATGAACCGGAATATCGGATGGGGGAACGTGTTGGATTTGAGGGATGGGTACGTGGGCAGAAAAACAGAGCCGCCTTTTGACGGGGGGATTAAGGAGGAATTGTTAAAACCTTTAATGAATTTTATTAGGCCCGAAAATCTCAAGAATCGAAAACAATTTCGCCATACTAGAATGTACTTTAACCCTTTAATTAGTCATTTATTTTACTGTTTCCTTACCCCACCTATCAGCGCTCCCCACGGATTTCCATCACCATCCCAATTCCCCCCTCACTCGCCGGAATGTTTGTGAAGCACAAATTGATAATAGATAAGCGAGCCCAACCCCCGGGTTGCTGCCCGCATGCCCACATTCATGAGACATCTGCGACCCCAAAATCCACCCCCAATCTCAGTCCATATCCTCCCAACAAACCCAATCAATGGCCCTAGGTGCCAGAAATATTCGGCTGGCCAAATCGGTTTGGCAGTTGGCCAGCTAAGAGTAGAAAAACCCGAGGGACGCAAAGGGTTAGATGTCCGAATGGAAAAGGGGAAAGACAGAAGAGAGCTGTGCAACGGGCGAGGTGACGGAGGGTAAAGAGGGAGAGAACCCGAAATCTTTTCGGTGGTGGACGGGTCGCCGGGTCGAGAGATGAGACATAGAGAGAGCGAGAGAAAGATAGAGAAGGGACAGAAACCAAGGGGCGAGACTGCTCCTTTGCTCGGGGATGCCCTGATTTCATTAGCCATTGCTCCTAGCGGACCTTAGGCCACAAGGAGCTCAAGAAGAAGAAAGAAATCTAAGAAAAAAAACGAGGAGCTTTTCTTTGGAGGGTGGAAAGGGCCCCGGGTCGGGGGTTGCTTGTTTCCCGGAAAATGTACCCGGGGCGGACCGGGTATTCGCAATATGGGAACGGCCCGGGTGGCGTTTTGCATTTCCTGCATATCGAAGTGTGGGACCCAATGTCAAAGGAGTATGTGAATAGGGGTGTTCGAGAACTGTGTAGTCAGGGCGAAAAATAGAGATGCGAAGTCACTTTTAGAAGGCAAAACATCACAGAAACTTCGATAAATTTGTAAAGGTCGAAAAATAAAAATACCAGCTTCTAACCAGCCGGCACACACCACACTTGTTGGCGTAACAAGGTGCGACCGCGGCACCCGACTAAATTACAGCCTTCAGGCGAAATAGGTGCACATGTCCCACCTGCCATATATGAGAACCATGGTTTCCCAGACCAAGTCCACACCCCTCCCTTGCCCCTCACCACCCGTTCGGTCAATCGATCTCGCATGCTATTGTTTACCATAGGGGCAACCCCAACCCACACATACAGACAGACACATACCCACTCACACCGTTCTACGATATGCACCTATCCACCCAGCCAACAAAATACATTCACAATCCTAGGACACACTAACTGCCTTTTTATTTTCACCACCGCACAACGCACACAAAAATCGGTAGTGCTGTGTCTCCCGCCGAGTCACCAGTTCCGGGAACTACGATTTCCGAGAAGGGAGGATCTTGCAAATAACGCCAATTATTGGTGATTGCAGCGGGCATCTGTTTAGTTGCGATGGGTCAGTCTGGCAAAGATGCCCCCAAGGCATATCCCGACGCTACGAACTATGCAAAAGGCGTCTATCCACCTTAATCCCCGATATTTACATACACCCACGCGGGAGCTGCCAATTATCGGATTTAATGCCCGGGGCCGGCGGTCTAGGTTTTTGCGTATCTGGTGTGCTTTGATATTTGGCGGGTTAGGCGGTCGGGTAATATTGCAACCCATACTGGGTCCCATCCCCCTCCCTCGCTATCTATCAATCCCCGCGTCGAATTTTTCGTGACGTGGCGTGACCGATAGAACGGGGGCACCCACACTGGGAGATGAGACACAACGGGGGTAGCTGGGGGGTTTCGGTGGCGATTTTGCGGGGAGGCGGCCCCACGGTGTGCCCCCGGACCTCGGGAGATGAAAACGGGGTAAACATGAGCACATGACAAAATGGTTGGAAGAGGGTCGCAAGATGGAGAAGGACATATATACACACACATGCACATATGGGTCCCTGGTAGGTCGGCAGGTCGCCGGAGAGGTGAACCAAGCGAGTCCGGCTCCCAGGGCCACCTCAAATTTTTTTGGAAGGTCTCGTGTGGGAGGGGGTGGGCCAAGGGCTTCGCGAAATTCCGCACCTTTGCACCCAGAATCGCGATGATGGAACGTGCGCGGGCGGGAGGGCAGAGACATTGGGGACGGCTGTCGATGAAATCATACGAGCAGCATAAACACCAAAGATCTACGTGGGAAACCCTGGTGGGGCCACGAGCCCCAAAGTTCGAAACGCATTAATGAAAGTCAATGAATTTCGCAAACGGCTTTCCAAGGGTTTTTCCGCCCTGGCAAGCAATGGGCGATCTGGAAATATGTGGAAGTGTGGTTGAGTGGGGGCTCGCCGTTTCGGAGGGAGCAGGGGTGCTGACAGCACCGAAGCCACCACATCCAATGCAGAGGTATTAGAGAGGCTAGGTTGTCGTGGTTAGAGAGGGGTGGGGCGAGGGGTGCTGACAAAAATGGAGGGTGTGTGGGGAGAGGGGAGACGCCAGACACTGTATGCGCTCACCCAATTGGGGAGGGCGAGACGGAGGGGGGCTGAGGGTGGAGAGGGAGTGACTGGGAGTTGCTGGGAGAGGATAGGGGGGATGGTGAGCCCCGGCTATTTGGGGGACATTTCGGAAGAGGGAGCTCCCTCTCGTTCTCTTGGGGATAGTCCGTTGTAACGTCTCTTGAGAGATTGGGGTATGGGAAGAGAGGGTGGGCTGGGGAAGGCATCTCTCTCTCTCTCTATCTCTCTCTCTCTCTCTCTCTTTCTCTCTTCCTAGACTCCTCACTGCGCGCTCCCCCAATTGAACGGCCGAAGCGAGAGGAATCGGGTCTTTGGGGCAGTCCGAAACGCCGTAAACGTGAGACACACGGGCCAACACAAACAGCCCCGCCAAGCCTCCGGGGTCCACTGGCCCGTCACCCTCCTCCCAGCCGCTCTCTTTTCTCCCCTAGGGGGGCTCCCACGAAAAAAGTTCGGGAAGAAGATGCGGGAAGAAACAGAAGCCAGACCCATCATGGAAAGCGCTGGAATTGGAATCGCGGCACCAAAGATCCGGTGAAAAATTTGGCAGGTTACAAGGTAAATCGCTTGAGGCTACGCTTCCAATTCAAAAGTTCACAGTTATAGCTCGTACTCCCTGAACGTCCCAATCAACCACAAACCTGTTTTGTTGAGCCTACACTTCAAAACTTGGCGCATGTACCCCAGCTCATTATTCCCCACGCAAAAACACACACAACGGATTATAACTTAATCCAACACTTCCGGGATTTTCCCCCTGTTTTAGGCATTCCTAGAGGGAAAATCGCCCTCGGTAGCCCCCCGAGGGTGCAAAGCACGGCCAATCCAAAAGGGGCGAATTGCAGCCACCCAATAAACCGCCGACCCGGCTTGATGAATTGACAAGTAGCAAGGAGGGGGTAGGTGGAGGAGGGGAAACGAGATTCCCGCCACCCCCCGCGCTTATTAGATATGCGCTGAAACCCAGCACAAGTTCTCATTGGGCAAACCTATTCGCAAGTTTGCTTATTCAGAAATAGGGATATTTTTAGGTCGTCTGAATGGAATCGGGAGCCTCATAGTAGAGCGGAGGCAAAAACTTGCTTGCAAAGGTCCCGGAAATGACCCTCAAAATGCGGCATGCAGCATGAGAGAGAGAGCAATTATATCTGCAGGAGTAACAACGCCCTGGGCCCCCGGATGTCGAGGAAATGAGGGTAGAGTGTTTTGGAACAATCCCAGTACTCCCATTCTGGAATTTTGTTCTGAGAACGTGCCCCATCCGAAAAAAACTGTTTCTCACGAGGCGTATGATAGGAACCCGGCTCTACCATGGCATTTCGTTTTCTTGCACAAACTAATCGATCGGCTGCAAAGATGGCTAAAATCCTGCCAGGGAGCTGTGAGCAAAATGGGATGGGTGAAGAGAAACCCTAAAAACCATGGATCGGAGGGTGGTGAGATTTATGGTATTGACGCAATCAATGAACTTTACCTTGTCTCTCTCGTAGTGGTGGGAGCAAAAAGTGTGTCGCGTTGCACAGTGAAATCGAAGTGAAGTATGGCGGGGTTGGTTTGGTTAAAAATAAAGTCGCGATCGAGAGTTGCGTTCGCTGGGTTTGTTAATAAGGTCGGTGCGCCGACAAAATTGACTGGTAGACGCGCCAATTTGATTATGACGCTGCGTCTAGTATACTCTTTGCTGAAAAGAACATTGCCCTTTTCTTGAATGCAGAATTAAACTTGAACCAACGTTTCGAAGGTGCGTCTTTGCACGTGCACCCTACTAGCTAGTTCCTCTTTACAGCCCTCAAGGGTGAAGACTGTATTTTCCAGTGCCCGGCTGTGCGCGCCTGTACTTTGGAGGGTGCCCCCCGAGAAAAATAGGTTGTACTTGAAGGTATCGGTATTCGACCAATTTCTGCGCAGCGCTCTCTTCCCCCCGCATTCAAGGTCATCACCGCCCTAGAAAGTGTGAGGCTGCGTATGTATGTGTGCAAGAGTAGTACAAAAATAGGCAAACAGCCGGGGCAAAGAGCGACAGTTTGGTGGAGTGAGGAGGATGAGGTGGAGGAGCGAGATCTATAAGTAAGCGGGCAGTTGAGGATCATCATTTGGGATAGTGGGTGTATGATGCCATATGAATGGATTGGGTGGAATTGCTGTCAAGTGAAAGAGGGATGAGATTGCGATAAGTACGCCCATTACCGTAATGGTATATGCTCGTTTTAACGGTTTTTTTAGATGTTTGCTCTCACATCATCAATCAAATTTCATTGGGGAATTTTGAAAACTGAAAACGATCCGTTGTCATGGTTTCGCTGTACCCTACCATAAACCCATTTGCGCAACTCAGCCCATTGAAAATTGGTACCAAGTGGGCCATTTTTCGTAATGTGTCTTGGTTCACATTATATTCGTGCAATCCTCCGGTTCAAATGAAAAATAATGGGACGCAGCAATCGGGGCGTATTGCTCACGTTGGCGACACGGAGCCCGCGTTCGACAGTCAAAATATGAATTCGCTGTCTGATCGGCGTTGGCAATACAAATGGCGTGTTCTGGAAAAGCTAGGACTAGGAAGGGAGGATGCTAATTAAATACTTAACGGGTTACAAATAGCTACTAAATACTAGGTCAACCCTATTAGCCGGAAACTACACTATATAAGTATTTCAATAAATTACTAACTTAACAAGTTCAGATTCCGTTGATAGATTTCTTCCCAAAACTCTCTGGACAATCAAAAAAATGCTATCTCCATTGACTGAGACGCTTGATGATTTTTCCATCTTTTGGGATCAAATAGTCACCCTACCCCCAGAGAAAAGTGTCGATTTGGATTGATCGATGTGTTGCCCCGGTCCGCATCCCTAGAATCTATATTCTCCAGTCCATACCCACAGATATCGTGTGGTTTAGGGCCGAGTGGGTGATGGTATGACGGCCTTCGGGCGGTGGTGGTTGGTGGGGGCCCGAAATCCCCCCGGCTTAACCCAAAATGCCTGGGCGATACCGGCTGGCCGGCTTGGGTATTGTCCACCAGTGTTGGTCAGCTAGTCCGCTACAGCTATGGCTAACATTTCAATGTCACTACTAGTTTTTGGGTTTTTAGCTGGATATGCGGCGGCAGATAATGTTTTTAGAGGTAATTTCAAGCGGTGATTGATTATAAATATTGATTATATATAATAGATAAGCTTAGGCCTTAAAGCGCGCGTTCAGGGAGTTGTACGTATACACCTCTGAGCTTTTGCGACTCTTCTATTTGTAGAAATCTCTCTGCGGAACTAGGTGTATACGTAGCCATTCCTGAGCGACCTTAACTGAATGCTACAATTGCAAATTTTAGATTGTTTCAAAGCCCACCCAAATATTCAAATGGAATGTGTAAAACCTATCGAACGACGCTCCGGAATCAGCGAAGCCGAAGTCGTATCCCATTCACCTAATCGAGGATTTCCTGTTTAGTGCGGAGATCTCTGCGGAAAATGGGCCCCTCACTGCCGAAGCGCCCAATATGACGCCTATCGCAACCAATGTGATCTTTTTGACCACCCATCTCCCTTGGATATGCCATTGGGTGCTACAGGTGGTTTGCCGACACAAAATCGAAGCTAGCGAATTTAGATCGAAACAGATACTTCATGCTCCAACGTTATAAAAGGGAGATTCGGGCGGAAGCGGGGTAAGTATTGCAAAACTTAAGCTCTAATTAAATTACCCTTTAAAAAAGCTTCCACGCGTTTTATCGTAACCCGACCAAAATGCGAGTTCTCGTTTGCGCAAGACAACTAGTCATTAATCGAGCTTTTCCCTATAATTTGAAAAATTACAGACCTTTGCTAGCACTAATGCCCGCACAAATTCCGATATTTCTAGAACGGAAAAATCGGACTGCGTTGTGGTTGTAGTGCCGTCGATTGGGGTCACACACTACTCGGTAAATGTCAGCTGTCTTCGGGAATTCGGAATTCCGCTCACACCTTCGCTGGACAAGAAGTCGCAGGTGATTTGAAATAATTGCGTTTCGGAAGGGAAGGCTGAATGGAAAGGACAATCGGAGATCTCGTAATATGGAAAATATTGTAAGAAGATTTAGAACAATACGTGCAGGTAAATGGCAATTTTTAAATGTAGGAATCACCTGCTGGGAAGCTATAAACCAGATAAAATCCCAGAAGGGGAAATGTAAGCTAAGCTCTGGAGCTCGACAAGCTACAAAACACAAAAATTCTTGGCGAGTCGGGCTGATTCGGAAATTACCAATCCCAGACATGAAATTAAGTGTAATCGCGGACCTAGTAGACCATATTGTCGTAGTTATGTTCAGGTAATATTTAAATTAAGTGAATTTTTAGGCACCAGAGCAACCAGTCACCCATGGCCCAGCAAAAAGCCCCATAAATGAAAACAACTTCTTCGAAGATGAGAAGCCGCTTGCTAGCGATAAAGAGAGCAGTATAAATTCTGGTCCCAGCCGACCACTCAACCCCCAAACCATTGCGCCCATTGGCAAGAACTCCTTTGCGGGAACTATCGAAGTGGTTCCGATGATACCTGATTGTCCAAATGACGAGGTTCCACATGTGCAGATTATAAATGGAGTTCTAGTGAGCTCGCTTTTCAGCTTTTCAAAAATTTCGATTAGGTTGATGGTAAAGCAACCATTGAAATTATTGTGGACAAACCAGAGACATGCGTCCATATTTGTAGAACGAATACGGTAAGTCAGTGCAAACTAAGAAAAATCGATAATTTTAAGTATCTGGATGGAACTCGTCTTTCTCTACTTTGCCGGTCTGCATTCTATGATTGGGGCTCTAAAAAGTGCTCGTTCTACCCAGATGCCCTAAATCCCAATGGATACCTAAATTATATCCCGAATCTTATGTCGCTCTACATGGAGAAGATTTGCATCCCGAGTAACCTTACATAGACATCAAGGCAAAATATTTTGAATTTAGCGCCCAGCCTCTCGCATGGATGTGATGAGGCCTTGAAGAGGTACCCACAACACGTGTTATTTGGTCATGCCTCGGATATTACAACGGCTACTAGTCAACAGAATTGCATTGTTCAATGTCTCAACGCATACGTGAGCAATTCCGTCGCTTGTGATTCGGTGTAATTAGGTAGCTACGTAGTCGAAACGTAGAGATACTAAAAAATCACCCTTTGGTTCTTTAGAAAAAAAAACAGAATATAGGATCGATTACTGCTTCTTGAAAAACAGGAGGTTTGAGTGAGGAACTCGACGAATCCGAAAATAACATCTATTAAAGTCCAAGAAAGCTGTTTTTATTTGGATAACAGCATGCAAATTGCAATTTAGCGAGAACGCGGTTTCACCTGCCGCTCCCTGATGCACTATAGTGAATTTGGAATGGCTAATTGCATTCTCAACTTCCACACGAGTACCACAAGAAGCAAATATTTCATGCTGGAATTGCATATAAGTGTAAGAGAAGAGAATATTTAGATAATTTATGAATTAGGTGGATTATATTGAGCTTCCGCCCTGTTCTTATAAAACGCCGATACGGTTGCATGAAGGGAAAACATCTTTGAAAATGCATGACAGTGAAATGATACGGGAAGGATTGCAGGTATCTTCGCAAAATGAACTATAAAATATTTAGTCACAACTAATGAATTACCCAAAAACCAGTTCAGTTCAAGTGAATGGAGATATCAAGCAGCAGCTAAAGCCAAAGGTACGAGTAGTGTTGATTTCCTAATTAGAATTTAGGAATCCAACGCCCTCGTCTACGCCCTGCCCCCGGAATTCGATCCCAAACGTTCTCTAGTAGAGCTGGGCCCAGAATCCGATGCGGACCTCAACAAAAATAACCAGGTCTCAAACCCCCTCCCGGCGCAAATCCGTTACGGTAGGCTCAGAATGACCAGTGACATTTCAGAAAATCCCTGCAAATGAGAAGTGGTCAGACTGGAGCGAATGCGATCCGCTTACCAGCACTAAGAAGCGGAGCCGGATATGTGACGCCGCAACGCTCTGTATTCCAGAATTAAAGGTATTTCGCATACAACCAGCAAACTTGAGAGCCTAAGTTGGCGTGTACCATTGTTACCAAGTATTTTATGGGCACTAAAAGTATGCCCAGACCGGTAATACGGTAGACTGGGGGATCAGCACGAAGCCGACATTTGAGCCCCAATTTTCCCTTTTTTCAGATGGAACCATGCTTTTTCAAATCCGAATTTGACAGAGCGCTCCCATTATGGAAAGCCGAACAACGGAGACAAGGTATTTCATATTTTTTTTGTACAATATTCTTCAGATGAAGCCTTTAAAACAAATACAATCGATGTCAGCAAATCACAGCTCTTCATGCCGGCCCGAGAAAATACAATGCCAAAACTTTACTTTGTCTTTTAATGATACTTTATTTGTACAAAAATCACGATCGATAAAATACCTCTGAAAGTGCTTATGCAAAAACATCGATAATAAAAAACGATAATAGGTATACGGGATACGAGGCGAGATAGATGAGATCACAGATTTGGATGTGAATGATGTGACGTTAGTTGAGCCAATAAAAAAAATAGAGCTAATTTAATCAAGTTGTTGTTTCTATACTAGTTGTAATTTCCGAGACATTGATTGCACGGGAGGAGTTTGGTCTTGATCGATGGACTAAAAAATTCATTATTAAATTTAGGCTTTTGGGATTTACCTGGTTTTGGGGTACCGCCATTAAGCTGAGTTTCCTCAATCTTAGGTGGGTTTTGGATAAGTTTTTCTTCTTCTTCTTTTTCGGTATCTAGGTTTGGAATTTTCGGTATTTGATGAGTTGACATACCTTCAGCTAATAAGGCATTTCTCCGATTGCGTGGGTTGCAAATTGGTTGCATATCCAATACTTGGGCGTGTCTTCGAACTTGTAATCGAATCTAAATATTTTTATTCCAAGCAACGTTGATAACTATTTAAATAAGGATAACTCAATGCACTACCTGTTCTGCTGGTAATACCCGTCTTCTCTTCTTTGGCAATTTCTCCCGCGCTTGCGTATGCGAATAAAACATTGCAAAATTTGACACGATAACCTAAGCCAATTTCGGAAACGCAATCAACGAAATTATACCGGCACAGGCAATGCAATTGTCAACACACCCATCACGGCGCATAGAGATCCAATAAGCCGCCCAAAGGCTGTATGAGGCGTCATGTCTCCATATCCAACCTGAAATTACCATATATAGCCCCTCGACCTGCGTATCCACTGCACTCACCGTAGTCATCGTACATATTGCCCACCACAGCCCGAGAGGAATCGATAAAAACTGATTATCCGGATTTGCCTCCGTCTTCTCTGCGTAGTAGACGAGAGCCGCGAAAATGACAATGCCGAGGATGAGAAAGAAAACCTAAGAAGGATTAGCTGGGTGTGGGGGGTACGGTAAATACCAGGAGGATTAGCTCCTTAGCCGATGCCCGGAATGTATGGATGAGAATTTGGAGGCCTCGGTGGTGTTGAGTTAATTTGAAGAGTCGGAATATGCGGATCATGCTCAAGAATTCCACGACATCTTTTGGAGCATTATCCATGATACGGAAAAGAATGGCATCAATATAGAACGATAATGTGGCCACCTTAATTTATTAATTTATTAAAATATATTGACGTTGGTATCTTAAGAAATAAGCATAGAAAATAGCTTACCACATCAATACCATTAATTGGTGACTTCAAAAACCCAAGATATGAAGGGCAAAAAATAAACCGAATGATCAACTCGAACGTGAACCAAATATTACATACATACTCGATCTAAAATTAGAACTTTAAAAGGTTAAAAAGAGTATTACATTTGCAAAGGCCGCGTGTGGCTCCGTGGCATTCCGCACGACCCCAAAGTGAATTTGCGAATTATTCAGCGATTTGTGCCATATCACTGGTATTCGAAAGGATTGATGCGTTTTTAGGCAAAATGACACAATGCTAACAACAATGAAGGCTACCGAGACGCCAGCGATTATCTAGAAAATGGCTTAAAATTAAGATGACTAAGGATTCCTTACCTTGGCCCATTTAGATGAATATGGTTCGTCAAATAGGGCCCACATCCGTGGTTTTATCGTCATCCATTTTGTCTTTTTGCCCTTTAATGAGGAGATATATATTTGAATAATTCACCGCACCTGATAAAAATCCTCTTCCCACCCAAATTTTTTCATTACATCCATTTCACGGACTTGCGGATCGTCTTCACGATTATCCACGTCCATTCGGTCAAGGACGGCTAATGTTTCTTGCGTATCTCTAAAAATAAGAATTAATGATTTAAAATTTTAATGTAGCATAAACAGATACGTGATTCTATTTGTTATAGAGATTTACTTTGCATGCAACAATTGCATCCAACAACACGGTTCCGTATCGGAAGCATCAAGGCCCCAATATTGCAATTCTTCTTCAAAAAGCGGCCCACAAACGTCGGTGGGATAATGCAACTTTCCCGTTCGATAATAATTCAATACCTAAATCATATTTCTATTTTAAATATCCCTAAATAATATACCTGCCCAAAAACCCCGGGATGCCGGTCAAAAAAATACTCATTGAGCAACGGATCAAAGTTGGCCAGCGACGGTGTTAATCTGAACCGGATACGGAAAAAATCCCCCAAATTTGCACCTTGATAACCGGGTGGCGGGGATTTTCTTGAGTGTAGCGGCGTATGTTTCGTGTCTATGGCCACCGACATTGATCACGATCCGCTCATCCATAGAGGGGCCTGAAAGCCAAAAAAAACGTGATCTTATGAAAAGATGAATTTGGTTACCGTACCCATTCTGTGTCAAGAAAAATGACATTAATAATATTTGGTACAGCCAGAGTCTGACGGGTTCTTGAGAGTTTAGAAAAGAGTGTGATCTAGATGGCCTCAAAATATACAAAATGGGAGCGAAATTTTGATCGAGGTGAAGAACCTAGCTGCAAATTCAGAAAAATGAACCGGAGCGGATCTGCTAACCCAAACTCGGAATAGGATCAAAGTTAACAAACTTCAAATAGACAAACTTTTTGAATTTAGCGTGAAAAATTAACTTAAAACTTGCAAACACGTGCCAGATTGAACTACACCCTAACTGAACCCTAAATAAGGGTGAATCAATGCGGAAACACATGCTCGGAATAGGATAAATGGCCCTCGGATGCGATGCGCAATTGGCTGACTAGTTGAGCATCACCCCCTAGCTGTCCAGGATAGGTGCAGAGAAGAAAAAAATTGTGCACGAACCGCTAAGACGAAAAAAGAGTAAGCCTAACTCGTTGGGGTAAAAGCTAATTGAAAGTGTTGCGATCTATGGGCTCCCATTGGCGGCATGGACCCTCGTGCGACCCATCAGCGGTGAGAAAAGAAAAGGGGGGTTCTTGCGGAAATCACTGACCCTTTCACCAGGGGGCTCATTCATCAATTTTTTGAGTGATCTAAAAGCCCCAGGCCCTTAGCCCCGTTCGTGCTGGGAGCAAGAAATAAGATGACAATTCGTGGTTGGGGGATATGACGCTTTGCATTTCAATTTAAAGGCGGCTTCAGGGGGGTTCTTGGCCCCGGGGTTATGGGCCTGGCGAACGAGGTGCGGCCAAATGAAAAATGAAGAATTATGCCGTAAAATCGAGGGGAAGGGGATGGCGGGGAATGCTTTGAGGATGGTTTCGATGAGGGAAATAGAAATTGGAAATGCGTCAATTTGGATTGGCTAGGAAACACGACACGTTTTCGGGAATTTGACGCAGCCTATAGGACAACATGAGACAAATCTAGGTAATCCTCACTAACAACGTCAAGAAAATTCCAGTTCCCATAGGTAAATTAGAAAAGCAAGAATGGGACGGCACACTTCAGATATTTAGAAACATCCTGTAGATAATTAAATTTTACACAACAATTCCTTATTCACACCGCTTGCTAAATTCGCATCGAACTGCAAGTAAATGAGTTGATCACCAAAAATCCATCCATGTCAAAAACCCACGACAAGTGTTCCCCCCTAAACTCATTGAAACGGAGAAGCTCTCGTCGCGACAACCCATTCCCTGCGTCGCTGCCACGAACAAAAAAAAAGCAAGAAAGAAGAAGACCTCACGAATGAACGCGGGACAAGGATAGAAAAAGAATAATGCATGCCTTACCTATTAACCGCATACGACAACGGGGATTTGAGAGAATGAATAATTTATTACTGCTTAATATGATTTCTATTTATGGGTGTTTTGAGGATTGCGCCTTGGTAATTTGCGGCGATTGTTCTGCCGGTTGTCCACGTTTTTTGGAAGGTCTGTGTTCATCTCGTGGAAGGATACAAGGTGAATACAGAAAATCTCAAATTGTCTTCCAATCCCTATCTAGCCAATCAAAAAAAATAATCCCACGTCAAAACGATTCTATACAATATGCGCTCCTTAATTTTAACGCCGAAAAGAAATCGCCGGCCACATTACCGAAAACGATTTCTGGTTCCGTTTTGCGGAGACCACAATAAAATAATGGCGCATCCTGAGATGCCTAAAATGGAAATGATGCCCTCCCACCCTCTCCAAGCTCCGCGGCCCGTAGTGCCGAAAAAAGAATTGAAGAGATTGGAAGATAGGACTAATGGGATGCTCTTGAGAATTCCATGCTTAGTACCCCCTTGGGTTCGTCTTTTAGTCCGGAACGGGACCCACGGACCAATAGCAGCGCGAAATTTAGGGTCAAGGATTTTGTTGACGAGACCCAGTCGAGACAGACCGGAAATGGGCGAGAATTTGGAAATGAACGCCGGTCTGGGCGATGTGCTACTTGGAAACGTTCTTTTATCAATGGATTGGGTAAAGAAAAGGAAAAAAGCTAAATGTTAAAATCAAATCATGGATAACTCGGAAATGAGGTAAGGAGAAGGTTCTTATGGTCTTAATCGTGTTGTGAATAAAATAGTATAGACAAAATTAGTACACTTTTCAGGCAAGATGTAGAAACGGTGGATAAGCTTTTTAGGCTGAGTTTCGTATGCGCTGGTCGGGGTAATTTTTATTAAGGTAATAAAGTCGCAACCATAAATTCCGGGGAAGTAATAAAACCGCCTGTCCGGCGCCAAACAATTACAAAAGCCAAGCACAAGGACATTTCGAAGCCAAGGAATTGAATGCTATTTGGATTGCGTGACAAAACACCCGCAGTAGCCCCCCTAACCACTACATCTGTTTCCTATTCGGGGAATGCCCAGCCTCGGGGGCAACTTTGGCGGCCCAGCGACGAGCCGCGGCCACCACAGCGCCGTCTAGATTTATGAATTTCTTCTGGGTCTTTCTTTCTCCGGTTTGGGCCCTTCCCTTCCTTTCCAACCGCCGATCCGATTGCCGCCTGGAAACAATAAGCAAGCTGGAAAGGAGTATCGCGAGTGGATACGCTGTTGCGAGGAAAAGCAGCCGGGGGTAAGGGCAAATGGCTCGCAACAGGAAGTAAAAAAAAGTAGCAGGCGGACTTACAAGGAGTCGCTTTTAGGTGCTTTTGGAGTTTCGGGACGGGACTTAGCTATTTCGATAGAGAAAAAAATTCTGAGCAACATCCCGTTTTCAAAAAGTGCTGATCGATAAAGGTTTTTAGAAAATTTAATTTAAGGTTCGCGCTTTTTTCTAGTTTTCGGGTCCATTTCCTCGGTGCACGCCGTTTTCGGGGCTGGGCAGGGCGCCGTTCGTAACCCTCCGCCAATGCCGCCATCACAGATTGCATTGGCGTATTGGTAGCGCGCTTGCGCACCAACTTTGGAACATTTTTTTGCCTCGGGTTCGAATCTTCGCGCTGGCTAACCCTTTGCTTTTTGGTTGTTGAACCCGTTATCGGTGCATAAAATTTTAATTAGCAAAAAAGCAAAAAGTTAACGATAAATAAGAATCGAACTTGTGGCAAAAGGTAAAAAAACAACAACGCACTAGCCACTTGGCCATGCCTAGGACGGGATCCAAGGCGCGTGGAGTCCTCATGTGGCGGGGGCGGTCGACCGCCACAAATAACCTCAAATCACCACAAGGGTCCGGACACCGGGAACATTTTTAATTAAATTAAATTTTTTTAAACACCTTTATCGATTAGCACTTTTTGAAAACGGGATGTTGCTCAAAATTTTTTTCTCTATCGAACTAGCTAGGTCCCGTCCCGAAACTCCAAAAGCACCTAAAAGCGACTCCTTGTTAGCAGGGGGCACAAAGGACCTAATCGTCTAAACTACTAGTTAATTCACAAGTGACCTTCTATAGAGCCGCGCGATATATGCTAATAAAATTATTTTTCTCTTGAAAAAGATGTACTGTAAAAGTTTTATTTCACAAAGATGTTATCGTAAAATATGAGTTTTGGCTAAGATCACGCCGAGCACCTGATCTGCTCTATTTTCAGTTGAAAAAATTTTATCCAAGAAAGCGTCCAATATATACTAATAGCATTTTTACTGCGCAAAAAGACTTCTTGAAGCCATTTCTACGACATGGAGACTTTGATTCATCCTGTTATTTAATTTCCTTATACGATCAAATATGTACTAGCAATAAAAATTACAGCAAATGGAAACTTGCACGCCTAGGGATAAACTCTCCGCCACCAACCCACCAAATATAATTAGCATAAAATTTCAGGGAGCCCTTTCCGTTTGTCTGGACCACCCCGGGCGGGCACGTAAATTGTTTCTCCCCCTATTGTCATAATTGAATTGCCGGGACATGGCGCCCCCGGAAATAATCACAACAGGTTAGTTTTTAGACCCCCGCCTTGGTTTCTTGGAACTACAAAAGCCGTAGTATTTGATCCGGGTGGGGCTTGGCCGGAACCCCAATGGTACACCGTAAATATTCTGGCTGGCAGCTAAATGCAATTGAAGGAGGAGGATTGCTTCTCGGTGTCTTAGCTTTGCCACCCGCAAAATAGTGTGGCCGATCGGAAAGCATGGAAACTCAAGCCCGTAAATAGTAGCGACCATTGGAATTTGGACGTTCTCAGGGTCCCGGCGGAGAATGGAAATCAAGGGTGGATATTTGTCCCCCCTTCCTAGAATGGACATCCCAACAACCGAATTATTTATAACTTTCCGGTAAATTCGAGGAGGGGCCCCACTCCATTTACCCCTTGGCTCGATTAGTCTATGGTATCGCCATTAGGAGGGTAGGGGCGTTTTATAGGGTAGGAAAGTCAGAGGGAGAGCTTGAGACTCGGGTTTATTTATTGGTGTGGGAAATTAAGTTGCGAGTTTCGGGGAGTGAGGCTATTTTGGGATGGCGGAACGGAAGTCTGAGATTATGAATACGCGCCTCTAGGAAAGCTATAGTACTAGTACATTACAAAAAAAAAACTATAAAACTTGGTTTTGGTTTTTAGAGAGAGTGCTTGCCACAAAAAGTGTTTATTAAAGTTTTTTAGCTATAGACAAGTCGATATGGCTAGAAATCGAATAAATACCCCCACCACACATGTCAAAAGTGAAAGAATATGAGACTGCAAAAAAGACACCCAATATCATTCATCAATCGGTGCTTTGGCGTAGAGCAGTAGAGCAAGAACAGCTGTTTCCGACAATAAACCCCTAAGCAAAAGGGCTTGTTCCGTCTCTCATTCCTTTCCCCCTTTCTCCCCTCTTGTTCTTCCCGCATTTCCAACTTTTACGCTTTTCAACTCCCTCCTCCCCGATCCCCCCTGCTTTTTACTGCATTTGCAAAAATCTACGCTTGCTGGCCCCAACAATGCATAACGCTTGCCCGTGAGGGTTGTCCCTAAATTCACGTCCACCCAACCACCCCATTCGCTAATTTCTCATTCATGCTAAAATGGCGTGGGTCGCCATGGAAGAAGCGGTGCCCCCGAAATTTCCAATATAAAATTATTGCTCAACCAGCGCCCAAAACCCGCTTCGCGGGCCTTGGGCGCTGGAATGCGGCCCTTGCATGAGAAATTGACTTTCCGATAGCTTGGGCCCCCCCCCGCCAACCGACCACACACGCGAGCGCAACTTGCAAGACTGAGCAAATTTCTATTTTTCACGTTATGCAAATTAGCCTTCAGGGACCCCCAAAAATGAATAAAACCGGCTTTAACTTTGTAAACTTGTATTTTATCGTAATTCTGAGAACGCCATCGGAAACAGGAGGGTCGATTCCCCCGAGTGACGAAGAATTGGGGCGTTTTGGACACTGCAAGGCCCTCAAATCGGGCCTCGAAACTGACATCCACACACACACACAAAGATACACACCAAAATTATATAAGGTAGGATCTCCCCTTTCCAATTGCTTCCGTTCCGACAGGACATGGAAATATGTCGGTTCTTTGAAGCTGCCGGGGGTCGTGTAGGTAGGGCCAAGAGCCATAAAAAGAATGTTCAGCCAAGAAATATTACCCCCGGTGTGCAGACGCATCTTAAAATTCTGTCCAAAAATCTTGGGGGGTGCCACGCCTTCGAACTTCCAAGTCGCGTTTCACTTTCCAGGGCTGGAAATTGAGACGCCGCAAAAATTAGAAGGGCCGGCTGAAATTCTAGAAGCTAGTGGTCGAGCTCTTAATTCTTGGCCTTCCTTCGGGTTGATGATAATAGAATAACAAAATTGAAGTAGCACAAATTGTTCGCTGCGGACCTTTGTAGGGTGGAAAAACGGATGGAGCGGCTATTGGATTTTGGGACGGACGAAGGTCCTTCCGTGGAAATGCGCCGACACTTGCTGTCAAAAACAAAATGCTGTCTAAGGAAATGACGACATGAGGGGGAATGGGAGGAAATGTCTGAACAGCTAGGCAGTGTCAATTCAGATTTGTTGATGGATGATTTTTGATTGTTTACCTCCTTTTTCTGAAAAAATATCGCTGCCTCGGCGGGAGCTTCGGCGGGAGGATGCATCGTTGAATCCGGCCGTCAACATTTTGACGTGGTTCACATTCGAATCCTGCTTCTGAAAAGAGAATATACAATAGAATAGAAACTACCGTAAACTAAATAAGGCGAGAAAGAGATAGGAATGCAACAACCAAAACCCTGCCCCCGATTTCTGCCACTAAACTTTTTGGTCCACCCCCGACGAGAATTCAATTTTGTTGTCTGTATGAGATGAAGCACATCCTTTCCCCCTGCTGCCCTCTAAACCTCCCAACTCCAAAAAAGGGAAGCGCTTCCAGAAAAAGGGATTTTCCTCCCGAACGGCCACTGGCCAACCCGGGAATCTCCATGCTCCGAAGATCTTTTCAGAAGCCGCGAAATTCTGTCTGAGCACGGCGGCGGAACGAGAACGGAAATTGTCGATTCGATGGGTGGGTTCGGGCGGCCAAAATGCCCCGAACGATGGGGGCTCATAATTTTTGGCGGCGCGATGGGGGAACGTCCTGAATAAAGCTGCCAAATAAATTATTTTATTTTCGATGGGGGATCTCCTAGGCGGCGGCGTTGCGGCGTTAATTTTAGGGCGAGGCTTTTATGATGGTGGTTGTAGGGCAGGATGGGGCTTAAATTATGTTTTTATAGGTATCCGACATAGCAGAGTCCGACATCGATGTTGTGGAAAATATTTCCATATTTCTGAAAAATGGGAAATACATAAAAAATGTGCCCGTATCGCGCTTTCAAAAAATCGGTATTTTTGTATTCGGTTTTTGCTCTAATCTATTCATCAAGATCAGGAAGGTGGTATTTTACTAAAGGTTATTTTTGTTGCGCCTTTAATTTATCCAAAACGGCACTTAAATCTTAGTCCTTAATGAGACAACATTCATTAGAGGAAAGGCAGTAATTGCTCGAGCTAAAAATACCAAAAACATTTCGGAAAAGTCATGTAGTGGTAGAATGGTGTCTGACTAACCAGTGGTTGGCCTTAAGCCTCGACGCCTTCCTCCCCACCCCATCCAGTTCGTCGAGGAGGGGCCAGAAGCCGCCCCGAAATTGGGCCCATAGAGAAGAAATATCATTGCCCGGCGGGCTCTCAGAAATCCACCAAGATCAAATTCCCCTTCACACCACCCCCACCCCCTTTACCCGTTTCCCGCCTTCCCCTCCAAAAAAAGTGAACTGATCAACGTTTATTCATGTATTCAAGACTGGCGACCCAGACGGATAAGACATATAGGCAGCACAGAAAAAAAACAGACGACAATTTGTGAAAACGGCAACGCCGAGGGCCCCAGTTGCCCGTGGCGTGCCAAAGTATCACTATACCCAAACAATGGAATTGTGGTGGAGGCATTTGAAACGCCCAGAAATAGAGAGAAAAAGGCTATACAGGGTTGTGGAGAGAGAGAAAGATAGAATAGAAATTGTTTGCGCAGAAGGATTAAGGAAGTGGAGACAGACAATGTGTTTTTGGAAGTGAGACTCAAATAATTAGGGGTAGGGTCATTCTTTTTTAGAAATTGTATTTGGAGACGTGGACGTGTAGTAGGTAATGTGAGTTGTCGTTGGTTTCAGAATTTGCATATACCTAAAAAAATACGCAATTATGCAAATTTTCACGTACGGTACTAGAATAAACATTTTGCAAATTAAGACCCACTCTCAATTTCGTAGTCTCATTCGGTTTCAATGGAGCGGCAGATAGAATTGTTGCCTGTCCATGGTCAGTTCTGATACCGTAGGTACCGGCGGTTGTTCGACCTTCTAAAAATTCAAACAGTAAGCTATACTATCAACGCGTACTAGTTTTCTCCTCATCTTGATCTTCAGATATCGTGTAAATCGTATCGGCAACAATCTAAAAAAGATATACAAATTAAAAGTTATCGATACTCTCGAGTTTTTATCATATGCCGTCAACTTTGCCAGCGCACTATTGATCGGCACGGAAGCGATAACCGGCAACATCTGCAGCCGAATCACCGGCTTATGACAATCGTGACAATCATGATGACATTCGCTATAATTTTTAAAATTCAGTTGAGATGATGAAATCAACCTATTATCGACAATATGATAGTCTTTCGGACACGGATGCGACAAGCATTGGTAGCTGCCAAAATTGTTGAAGCAAAGTTCAGCACCACCCGTTCCGGCGCATATATTTGGATTCTCGCATTCATCGATATCTAAAAGGAGATGTGTGGGGGGAAGTGGATGTGCAAATTGGTTCCAGGATCTTAATTTAGATATACGCTTTTAAATGCGGCAGGACCTGAACACGGAAATACCGCTGTTCCGTTCCAATTAGTTAATTACCTCCGGATTTTCTTACCTTTACACTTATTGTCTTCACCAAGATAGTATCCTTCCGGACATTGGCATTCGTAGCCACCAATTGTGTTGTGGCACTTCCATTCACATTTCCAATCATGCACGCACTCATCGACATCTAAATACGTTGACGAAAGCGTTTCGATTAGAATACCTGTGCATTCATTGACAATAGGATCCCAGTGGAAGCCAGGCCCACATTTATGGTGTTTAACGTCTTGCACTTTGGTGATGCGATGTTTTACTAAGAATATCTTACATAAGATTTCTATTCTTAATCTACCTGCAGCGCAATTTCCATCCCGAGGTGGATGACCATTCGGACATAAACAAATGAAGGAACCGAGTTGGTTGATACACTTCAGATTTGCAGAACATGGATGTTCTTTCTCGCACTCGTTGATGTCTAAAAATTCTTGCGTCATTTCGCACATTCAAAATATTTATTGACATCGGCTAACCTTAATCGAAATAATTTTGTGGTTTGTTGTGCAAAATACCAATACAATTCGATTATGATGAGCTATGCGCCTTGAAAACAACCACGTATTGGGTCAATCAAATCAATGACATGCAGGGAGCTCTCGAAAGTTATCTAACACTCTAAGCCTCAGACTCCAGTGATCCTTTGCAGCTGTTGCTGTGTCGCCCTTTGTGGGCGACAGTTTTTAGCACGTTCTGCTGGTAATCACTTTATTAGGTGGGCACAAGCCCTAATATAAATATGGTAACCTGGGTATTCGTGTCATTTTCCAAATTAGGTGCAGTCTGCCACAAAAAATTTACCTTCACACATGTCGCTGTGCGAGTTGTACCAAAAGCCGGGTTGGCATGGGTTTCGATCCAAGCAAATGTAGGAGCCTTAATTTTTAAAGGGATTAAGCATCAGCGCCAGATTCCATACCATCCGTATTCATGCAAAACTCGCTGGCCTGGCATGGATTGTCGTCACATTCATCAATGTCCACACACACGCCGTCATCGAGTTTTGGCCTAATTTGGATGATAAGGGTTCAATTAATTTTGTTCTTACATAAAACCCTTTTCGCACAATGGCTGGCATTCATATGTACCATCCAGGTTCTCGCAATTCTCGTACTTATCGCATATCGTGATGTTTCTTTCACATTCATCAATGTCTAAATGCCATCAAATGAATATTTCTTTCAAACGAAACCTGAGCAGTAGCCATTGTCATTCTGTTCAAATCCTTCACCACAGTCGTCTTCTAGATGAGGTTGCACCGTAGCGTTACGATTTCCTTCCAAGAATTCCATTTCCAACCTATAACATCACTTTTATTTGACCCGATCTTCAGCTCATTTCTTAAGACTCGTCATCGAGGATCTAAGTCGTAAAAGTATTGTTGCGGGGGGTATTGTTCGAAAAGCGCATCATATATGTTGCCATGAATTTTTTGATGAGGACCACGGGGGAACGCAATGCTATAAAGGGTGTCTGATCTCTCTGGATATCCCTGAAGTTGAACTATTTTTATCCATCGGGGTTTTGGTGGTTTCCTGGACTCTTCTTACGTTTTTGGGTCTTTTTTCAGTTCTATGATATATATTCGATCTTAGAAAGAACCAAAGGGCTAGGAAAAGCCAAGATTACTTGTTGTTCTGGAAAAAGCTGGCTGAACACTTAACAAGTTTAAACGCGGGGCTCTGGAAAACAGGCCCACGAGTCTCTATAAAATCATACCTAATGGATCTGCCAGGTTGAATCTTCAGATCGGTCATGTTGAACTTCAGCTTTTCATAAGTTCTAGAGAATTTGTGATACTTTTTTTCGAATAATTACCCAATATTAACAATCTCATCTCCAACCACCAAGTCGGCTGACCCCACAGCCACAAATTCTCCGGCCGCAATCTCAGTGACCCGGGTTGTCACGTTCTCCAGCTTTGCCTCGTGCTAAAACATATTTTTTGAGCATAAACCAGTGCCTATATGCCGTCACCACGGCGTCTTCATTAGGACCTCCGAATTTCATTTACACATACAAAGCCGGGAGGGGGAACAAAAGCCCCCCTCCGACACACAATACCCCCATATTTGGGTCCAGGTATTCTCAAAACGTCCTGTTGGCGAAATCTCGGGTAAGCAACAATTCTGCCCCCGACACGTCCCTCCCCTGTTGGCTGCAGAAGGTCTATTTGATTCATTATCACGTCCCCGCTAGTAGAAGGGTTATGGTAATTTTGACGAACTTTTTATGTTCTACGATCTCATTGCTGTTACTTTCCTTGAATTTTTCTAGAAACTCACCGTGTCATTTTCAAATGGCAAGCTGCCAGAGAATTTTCCGATGATGGGATGGTTCGGATCCGTGCGGTTCACCTTTTGTTCGGCCTGAAAAATTGGATTTGGATTTGCTTCTAAGGTATGATGTTGGAATTCAATTGCTCGATGTACTTAACGGCGCGTTTTGTAAAAACAAGGCAATAAATCATGGATCCTTTATGCATATCGCGGGGGTTTTGTCTATCAACACCTTGGCTTCCGCTATTTAAGGGCATTACCGATGAAGCTACCATATTTTTGAATTTCATTTTGGTATGAGGAAGGGTATGAATTATCCTTTACAAGATCCTGGTGACTTCATTACCCTAATTTATCTATTTTGATTCCCACATATTTCCCTTCCCTAATTTTTACAGACCTCATATCGATCTCCTGTGCTGAACTTAAAATCCATCGTCTTCTCATAGATCTCAGGTGTCTGCTCCATATCCGGCAAATGTTTGGCAAGATTCCGGTTCAGCAGTTCTTCAATCAGTTCTCGGGCAGTTTCTGAAAGAGGCAGCTGAAGCCTGACTGGATTGGATTCGCATCATCTGGAGATGAGAACAAAGAGAGATGGTGTCGAACAGGATTCGTCACACCCCCGCCTTGTCTATTCCGGAGGATAAGCGCGGGTGTAAAAAATTGAGATAGGAGCAGAATGAACTCCTGCGAATGACACTCAATTAGCGGCCAGGGTTGGGGTTTTGGGGTTTGAGTGGGAAAGGGAGGGTGGAGCTGTATGCGCTGCGTCCGTTTTCGGAGCAGTCATTTCGCAGAACACACCTCCGCCTCCTCCCCTCCCTCATCTACAGATCTCAAACTCGGCCACACACTCACTTTTCGACTTGTTTGGTGCTATGCGCTGTAAGGATGGCGGTGTGGTGAGAGTTTGAAGAATTAGTTGCCCAGTTTTCCCGTCGACAACGTAGCCGGGCAGGATTCCCACCTTCCCTTCGTCCTCTAAAAGTTAAGCAGAATAGCACATGTGCAGAGTACCGTATTCTGCACCTCATTTTGCAAAAGTATTGTTCACAATTCGTTTTCAATATCAGCTCAAAAGCACCTGCTCCACCTTTCAGTAATGCGCCCCCATTTCATCTGATTTCATACGGCAATTTGCGCCCTATTTTTATTGTGGGAATACGGTACTGTGCCGGATTATTTGTAGGCGTTTTTTGAGGAGCGATTTTCACCCTTGTTACCCGAAGCAATGTAACACTAAAAACCAAATAACTTTGGGGCTAAATAAAGCAGAGATCACGGGGCGAAGCGTACCGGTATTTTTAAGGAAAACATCGTCAAAGCTGGTGCCTAGGGAATTCTTGGCGCGGCATTTGTAGTCGCCCAGATCTTCGGTTACTATTTCCTCGATGTAGAGAGAGTTGTTAGGCTAAATGTTTTGGTTTTGAAAATGTCTGGGTGACGTTGTCACGTTGAGGTCAGTTGATGGGTTGACTAAGGTGTAAATTACCAGGATATAGACGTTGTCAGTCTGAACTAGAGGCTGATCACCCTTCATCCATTTGATATCGGTTGTTAATGGCTGGCCCTCAGCCAGTAGGCAGTCCATCACCACCTCGTCCCCTTCGTCGGCCATTTGTACGGGGTTTGGCACGGCTACTTTCGGGGGTGCGTCGTCGACTTCCATCTGGAATCCACTCTCTTTATTGAGTCTTCTGGGAGGAGGCCCAATATTGAGGACAATTAACCCTCACACAGTCATCACGTATTCCTTTTTGTTTTTCATCAACCTGGAAGTGGGCGTCAGGCGCAAACAAGCCACTTTCAGACTTGAGGTTAGGGGCAACTTGGGCGTCAGGTGGAAAGGTAGAAATTGGCACAGTTTGGAAGAATTCTGCTTTTTCATAATATTGTTTAATTTACAAAAAACTCGTATCAGGTCTAATCAATATAAGCAGTTTCATGAAGATTTTTCGTGTGTTTTGGTGTTTCTACAACCCATATTTTATTTACTTAATTGTACGCTTCTACACTTTCAAAATCATTTCCGCCTCAAATGTTGCCTCAAATTGACCTAGCGAACTTTAAATCAAACCCTCTATTTGGGATCCCACAACCTCGCAAAATTCGCTAAATAACGCGCCACGCGCATTCCTAAGGCGCTCTTCTTCCGCCCATATAATCGCTACGTGCAAACGGCACCCGGGGTGGAATATCCAATTTAAGCATTCGGTCTGCCGCCTCCACGCAATTCGCATTCTTGTCGGCGCCGGGGATATGCTAAGAATTATGGCGCTTTAAAAGGGGCGGATCGTGTTCGTGAATTTATTCTGGCCCCCACAAATCGGCAATCTAAATTCCGAATTTTCCTTGAAATCTTAGGGGGTTTTATCGGATAACAGAAAGATCAAAAGTACCGTATCTTCGGTTTCTATTTGTCACAGCCCAAAAAATGTTATTAGCGGGCTTTTAATGGAGGCTGTTTTATATGTTTAGATCGGTGAAATATATAAAATAGGAGTTGATGGATCGCTTTTGATCGTTTATATCCGGTTTACTACTTTAAGCTGCATAAAACTACTAATAGTACTAGAAAAACGCATACAGGCATCTCTGATTAGCTTTTTGGAAAATTACAACTTCAAATCTAGCAGTTTTTACCACACGAGTGGACTTATTCAATTACAGGGGGGCGCTTATATTCATAAATAAGACAAGTGATGAGATTTGAAATAAGACAATGAATAATGGCTAGCTACAGTCTACCATTAAGGCGTTCACCCATGAACTTTGAATCCTCAATCCATGTAACGCCCAAATAAGCCGCCATTTTGTTATTCGTACCCAAATTCGCGAGGGGCCAATGGCGTTCTGGGTGGCTAGCCCGCATCCGTCCGCTGTGTATTGAATATGTGCATTATCCTCAATTAGTCACTATCCACAACAAGCTTTTCATGAAAGGGTCATCCACCCGCCCCCACCCACACTCTTTCTGGGTTTTCGGGTCGCTGGTCTTCTCAGCTGTTCAGTTGACCCGGGTTGAATTGGGTCTATAAGCCGAATTTCGGCTTTTTTCCAGTCTTTTTGGTACCCCGATAAAATTTTAGAAGAAATTCTGGTGCTGACCCTTAACGGGGGGAAAAAGCCCAGTTTTTCCAAGCTCCCTTAGGTGTTCTATAATGGCATACAAACAGCGTTAATCCCTCATTCCGCCTCTTTATCTATAAAAAGTTTATATAGTTGTTAAAATTTCGAAAATGCTTACTTAAGGTTCAATAATTTATGATAACTGTTTTTAGAAGTTTTTGGTATCTAAAAACCTAAAACACTCCGAAAAAACTTGGTGTTCTGGCGACAAAAGGATGAATAGTAAAGTTATGTCCCCCGGTAAGTTTCCTTAATGATCCTAAACCTAACTACTTCTAAAGAAACACTTTCCTCATTAAATTTTTTTCCATTCTGCCCGAAATACAGTACCCCAAGCCATAACGATCCCGAAAATGCAGCTGCCGCCCAAGTTCACGCCAATAATTGTTTCATTACAAGGTTATTGACGTGGGCATCACTCACCAAATGTTTCCTCGTCTTTCGCTTCCTTTTCCCCATACGGCAGTGATATGAGTCGAGCGTCTCAGGCTGAAAACTGACTCTGTGGTCTCGTGAAATACACGCGCAGGCTTTGAGGGTGGGGAGGGCCGAGGTCTGGCCTTAGTCACTCCCTAACTTCACACCTCGCTTCCTACTATCCAATTCTTTTCAAAGGAAATGTTGCTTTCGGGAGGTCAGAAAAAGGTTGTGAGGTATTGTTTTTGCATGAATGATTTGAGTACCCTAGATGTAGATCTAAATTCTTCATTTTCTGCTATTGCTTTTAGGGATTTCCATAGCGCATTTTTATGTTTATTTATATGGTTCTGGACTGCTAGCAGGGGTTATGAGCATATACCTAACTTGCAAATATTTTAGACTTTTATGGTTTATTTCGATACCTTTTTAGCGGTTTTAAATTACCGAATGAAGATAAGCTTTAAGAAGATTGGGATTTTGAATATTTTCTTAGCTTTTTGTACCAAAAACTAATTTGGTAATTCGTAAATACTAAAAATATAAAATTTTTGAAATATAAAAATTTGAGCCTTCGTAGATTTCTGAGCCAATGACGAATTTCTGCCTCTAAGTTATTTCTTATCAACGTATGACTATTTTAAAAGTTGAAAACGGCACAAAAATTCGTAAAACGGCCTGTATTTAATTTTCGGGATTGTACAAGGCGAAATACCAAAGTTAGGCCCCCGGCCGCTAACAATCCAGAAAAACTCATGCTAGTTCACTAACGTACCGTCACACTATCCACATCCAACACGACCATTGATCCATTATTGAGCAACACCACCGGCTCGGTAGCAGGATCAATCGGACGATCCCCATGCATCCACGTCATCCCAGATTGTTGAACTTTCCCCCTAGACTCTCATTTGTATAACTCGCGCTTAACGAAGCATCGATAATGCGTCGATTGCAAAAGAGAACGCCATTTCTGATGAGAAACACGTAGTGTCTCTGTCTCTTGGCTTACCCCTACCACCCTCGATTTGCATCGCCGAGACCTCCTATTTTGGACGAGGAGGTCACGAATTATGCCCCCAGCGATGTCAATAACCACTTTTCCCCCTCCTTCAACCCTTAATAAGAGATCTCACCTATCCAGGCAGTCGATCACCGCAATCTTTCGCGTCGGGTACGCTTTTGTAGTGGGCACTGAAAACAAGCAGGATATACGTGGGGGCGTCTAGTTTTCGGGATGTCCCTCGTTTAATTACGCAAATACCGGGATTGGTAATGAAATAATAAAGATGGAGATATGATAATATTTTTTCTATAAGGTCCGGGCTTTTATGCGTCAACCTTTTGTTGGAGCGGTGCGCTATTATCTGGCGATTCCTTCACCTTTTTTTCTGGGGTGGGCGTAAAAGCCATTTTTTATCCCACCCTATGGTCCGGGTAGGGAATATCGGGTTTGACGATGTTAAGAAGTTTTTGGGTTGACGTTTGCTTTTATGAAAAACTAAGAGTATTACGCTAAAATTGCGATGCAAAGAAGTTTTGTAAATTTGCTGGTTTCGTTTTCCAGTTTTGTGTAAAAAATTGGTTAGCGAATCGCATTTTGGCTAGTTCCGGCCATGTAAAGGTTTGCTTCGCGGCGAGTGAGCCCCAACGCGCTTTATTCGGGTATCCATTGCATTAGTACGTTACTTATTCGTCTTTTAGGGTACTATAGATAAGTTTCAACCTGTTTTTATTCTTTGTTACCTTCATCATCCTCATAACGATCAGCCGGTGGTTCTGCATAGTCGATAACGGCTGTGCTCAAACTTTCCCCGACACTATTTTGAGCGACGCAGGTGTAGTTGCCGGCGTTGGACTTGTCGTGCATGACCACCTAAAAATGGTCATTTCGCCGGGAGCCGCTCACAAGTTTTGTCTTGTCCCTAGCCCGTCCGCACGTAGAACTATGATAGTTTATACAGCAATTATGGGTGCTGCTCGTAATTTCGGGATAAATGGCGGCAGATGGAAATTTTCGTGGGGGAAAGGTTACTTGCTAATTTTGAATTTAGCCTCCTTTTATTTCGATTATTTAGCTGCTTGTTTTTATACGACGCCACCCCCACGTCTCATCAGCCGTTCCCCCCACCCGAAAAAGAAATTCCGGCAACCTAGATGTGTCTATTTGGGAGCCCTGAAAAGCCCGCCTTTCCTTCCAGGTGATGTGGCCCTCGGGTCTCAAATACGACTTTCACCACGTCCACTACCAAATTACTTTGGGTCCCAATTTTTTTTTGCTCCCCAGTCTTGGCACCTCCCCGAATTACCGTTAGCTGAGAATATCCGGATGCAGCCTTTGGGACGTCGAGCGGTAGGCCATTGTGCTTCCAGCTAATGTCGGGAACTGGGGGTCCTTCCGCGCTAAAAATAGCCAATTCAGAACCTGACGGGCTTTTGGCTTGCACGGATTTAGTCACCCGCTTTCGGGCTATGGGAGGCAATGAATGGAGGATGCTTGCCAAAAAGAATTATGCAGTTTGGGTGACGCATGGCAAAATTTGCAGTCGACGCTGACACGGCGAGCTTTCGGTAAATTGAAAATTCAGAAGAGTGCAGCAGTTTTTTTAACCTTGTAATTTGTAATTTTTCTATTGTCTACCTGCAGGTTAGGGTAACGGATTGGCCGGTGAGCAAATCCGTATCCTTTGGCTGATGGATGAAATGGGGCGGTCCCAAATCGCGTGGCCCTCGAGGGCCCGGCAGACATTTCCACGAGACGTTTGTTCCGTCCAGCGACCGATCCTAATAAGAAAATTGTTTGCTGTCCGTTTTTTCAATCACGCGACAATAAGGGGGAGGGGCAACGTTCCGGGGATGGCTAGGCATCGTGCTGTTTTTTTTAGTTTTGCTTTTTCGAAAGATTGGTCTGGTGCGTTGGGGGGTCGGGGTCTTTTGTAGGGCTTCTAAATCTTATTTTTCAGAAGATCAGGTATGAGAGGAGATGCGTAAATGGCGGGGGATTTATCCTGTGAAGGTCGCAAAATGCCTCGAATGAGTTCTGAACTTTTATATTCTGACGAAGTTTTGACAGCTTGCCACTCGCTCGAGGAATTTTTTAAGCAAACGCTTTACGATACGTTTTGTCGTGTTCGAAAACTTGTTCAAGGAACCATGATGGTTATCAAAATTCTACGTAGTTTGTTTGCAGGATTTTGAGCTAAGCTTGAAAAACAAGCTGTTTTTTTTACTTTTGACATTTGTGAAAAGCCAGCCTAATTATTCTAAGAAAAGCCTATAAAGACCTCTTGTACAAAATAAAAGTTCTCCAGAATGGTATATTACATTAAGCTTCCACATAATTGAGAAGACAAGGATTTAAATATTGCATACATCTAAGGCTAAATTTAACGTATAACATTCTCACCCCCATCCCCTTGAATTGTTAGACACCAAATCAGTCCCAATTAACGGGACTAGAAAGTGGCAGTGGGCAGAAGAAGGCTTCTTTACCCTAATGTCTCCCCAATGGAGCATTCCAGTGTTGTCATCGGGTACATCTCCTCTTCCGGGCACAAACGAACTCTTCACTGGTTTTCCCTCCTCATCGCACTCAACCCAGATAGCTTTCGCTCGATCTTGCGGTCCTGTAATTGGCATTTGATGCTAATCTTAGCCGCTAGAGGCGCTTGCCCCCCAAAACATCCATTCCAAAAATAACTTTCGACAAACAGCCACCCAAGTCAAATTTGGCAGCACCTAGGATGGCTAGTGTGTACTTTCCCAGCTTGCTCATCATTCCCTATATCGTACATTCGTAATTGTACATAAAAACTCCGCGCAAAAAAACTGGCGAAATTCCTTGAAAGTTCAGTGCTAATTTCAGAAAGTTTGGCGCTTATTTGTGACGGAAGTCCCAGGGGGTACACTAATTCGGTTTGCTGAAATTAGGGTTTTGCGTCTCACTGGGTAATGGGGATCGGAACTTACGTATAACAACGAGTCTTCGGGAACCAATTGCCGATCCTGCTTCGCTTTTAGCGATGCAATGGTAGAATCCCTCATCATCTGATAGGATGTTCCTTATGGCTAGCGACGTTCCGAGGAGTTGATATTCTAAAAATAACCATTTTTCACCGTTAGTATGTTATTCTAATTATTAATTTCACCCTCCACTTACAAAACTTGCTGTCTTTTCTTTACTCTATTATTTTACCACAACCAAAACACGACTAATTTGTTGAGTCAGTAGACGCGTTACACAAACATCCGCTTTTTCCCCTCTAAGCCCCACAGAACGTAACAGTCGCTTTCCGGCTCCAAGCGACTATCACCTGTCCTTTCCCAAGTCATATGGTTCATCCGGTTCGCTCGAAAAAACTTGCCCCCAATTATTCGCAACAGCCGAATGCAATTTTTCCACTATTATCGCGGGGCTGGTCACGATAACAGCTGCGTAGCCTCGCGATTTGCCAGGTGGGATCTTGTATCGTAATTTCGATCATTAGTGAGCCCTCACATGGCAATTATACGTTTTGCGATTATTAAAGGGGAAGTGATTTAACATATTATTTTGAGGGGGTGAGTTGGAAGTGCTTGGAAGCCCGGCAGGTTCCCTGAAAATTCCGGTGCTTCCCTGGCAAGGTGGGTATCACTTAAATTCCGTGTTATTTTCTAATTTGAATAACAAGACGTCAGATTTGGAATTGGGGTCATTTTTGGGGGCGGAGGACTTACTTTCGCTGGCGGTAATCTCGGTGCTTGGTGCTCGGACCCAGGAGACAACTGGTTCGGGGTTTCCGGTGGCATTACAATCGAGTAGGACCGTTTCGCGCTCGCTGACGGTGGTGTTGCTCTTTTCAGGGAAGACCGCGGGTGGAACTGAAATTTTTAAATTTATTCCAAAAATTGTAGAAATAATATCATATGGTACCTACAAATTTTGTTGTTGAGGGACCCAGGTTTTTGTCGGAGTTTCGGTCTCAAATTCAATTAAAAAATGAGATTTTAACTCCCACGCCAAATTGAAGGCAATAATATGGGACAAACTGATTTAATTACAGGTACCTTTTATTACACCCCAGTTCTTTTCTCACGACCGTAGGTATGGGAATTCTTTCTACTCTGTTTCACCATGATTAATGGCCTACGCAATTCCCTTCTAATTTGCCATACGAACCATTTATGTGCATATGTCCCCCCAGAGACACCCCAAAAAACTTCCGGCGTTTCCCCCCGGCGCGGGTGTTCGGCGCGATAGCCAACGATAGGTTTGGTTGTTTTCCATGCTTCACCCATCAGAATGGTAGTTCCGATAACTAGCAATCTCCATCAGGGAGCCACCTTTTCCAGAAATCGCTAGAGGGGGCATCTTCTGCATTTTTTGTTATGCCCTACAGTCAAAAGTGCATGGTTTGCTGTAACGCTTTCAAAAAAAACTTGTAGTGCTCGTCTATTCTTCTAGGGACCAATAAATACGCGTATTTTGCACGTTTCCCCTTGCATCAGCGGATTTTCAAACATACAGCGTTCGTCTCAAAACAACAGCGTTTTTATGATCCGCAAGGAGTTATTAAAAACGCCCGGGCAGATTATTGCAGAAACATCTGTGTTTGCCTCGATTTTCACCTTACCTGAGGGTATTTAATAGCGCTTACTTGTCACAACCAGATCCACATCTTTGTATGAAGTCCCGGCCCAATTTTCCGCTCTACACGTGTAGACACCAGAATCGTTCGATGTGATGGCCTTGAAGAGGGCCGACGATTTGCGGCTATCCGAATTTTCGTCGGTGGCAGCTAAAGCATTACTTTTTGGATTTACCATTTCGCGATCACTTCCCGGTTGTAAGCAATCATACAAGATTTTATCTAACATAGTTCCGCCCGCAGCCAATTACCATAATCCGCCAGCCATAAATCCGATCACCCACCCGCTACATACCATAAATAACCCAAAAACCATATCCCACCCAATGCTTTTTCGGCGGTCGGCATTCATAGTACCTATTTCAATTTACTGCCTTCCCAGGGTGGGGGCCATGTCACCGCGATGCGTTCAAAAACAGTGGGGCTGATTGGGGTTGGTGGGCAGGTGATTTTGAGGATTGGTCCCGGGGCATTCTGATGTCAGTTCAAATTTTTTGGGGGGCCACCTCAGAAATTCTCGCTGCACAAAACAGCTAAAGCACACGGTGCTTTTCGATTCTTTGCTATTCGTTCGTTATGGAGGGTATTAGAAATTGGAGCCTGTGCGTGCTTGGGTGTAGCTATCGGATTCTAGTTTCCCATAGTTTGTAATACTAGGGAACGCATTCATAGGGATTATTGAAAAGAAGAACTTACTGTGTGGTAGTGATCGATTCTCATTCAGCCACATAATGGTTGGTGGTGGCACTCCAACAGCTTCGCACCATAATTCTGCCGATTCACCCTCCTTCACCACCACGCGTCTTGGCTTATCCGTGATCTTTGGTGGCACTAAAAATTTTTATAAATGCTTCAATTGAAAATTGCAAAAGTCAAACGCTCCTTCGGCATTGCCCCGACTGGTCCCTCTCCATTCAAAGAGACCACCGGCCAATTTCCTCACCTCCTCCTCTCCCTTCTGACCCTTGCCCTCCTTCCGCCTTCATTCGGCCAAATTCCTTCTCTTGTGGCAAAGTTTCGCCAAAAGTCAAAACCACCATCAAATGCTTCAGAAATAGGACACAAACTGGGCCCCGCAATGCTACACCAAGCTTCGTGCCTCATCGTCTTCCTCAGTGGGATTGGCATCAACTTCGCGATGCGTAAGTTGTTAAGTTCAGGTTTTTATATTTTTATTTTGTTTAAAATTTTAGTTTTGTTTTTATACATAGCTTAGAGACTAGTAAAGATTCTAAAGATCTGCATAAAAAGCTATTTAGGACGTTAAGTGCAATAAAAAAGCCGTTTAGCTTTTTAAGAAGCAACTATTCTTTAGTTTAAATTTTGCATCCTAATCTGTATTACAATATAAAGTCGAGTCCATTTGCCTAGAACAAAATTTCACTTCCAATTTTTAGCACCGGTTTACGGCCGATTCGACCCTGACAGGATATTGGAAGGTGTCTATAATATGCGAACGTTCAACGATGATGTCAACCCAGTGGATATCGCTGGCCCTAGGGCTTGGGAAGACCGTATGTAAATCATTAGCCCCATCAGCTAACTCTTAATTTCCAGTCCTATCCGGCTTCAAAAAGTTTGCCCCAGCCGAGAAAGTCGACCTCCCCGACAAGGTCGACCTCCCCGGTGAACCATTCGATTACGATAAGGACCTCGACTACGACCCCAAATTGATGGAGGCGCTCGAACAAAGCCTACTACCCCACCCCATCTACCACTCGGCCCCCCAACCCAAGGAGACCCCCGAAAAGCACAATACAAAATCCCGGTAAAAAAGCTCGAAGCGCGCAGAGGCCGGTGCAGAACTCCTGAATAGGACACTCCCCCCACTAAATCCAGCCCGGATAAAGTGCAGTTCCTCCAGCCCTTCCGATTTGCAATATTCCCCCCAGTTATTCTCAACCGGCGCTCCTCACTTCCCCTTAAATTTGGACCCACAACCCGTATGATCTCCCGCGATTTTGTGTAATTATTTCTCAAAATTTCTTGGCCCCTCTCCTGACTTGCGCCTACTGTACGCTCGCTAAACTCCCAGAGGAACACTGCGCTTCATCTTTTTTGCTGTCGGCGCCACAACATTCCCCGGACAAAATGACCATCAACACCTTTTTCACACCCCATTTTATTTAGTGTAATAAATTGTTGTGTCCTGTTAGATGACGTTTGGGATTATGCACACATAAGAGCTGTAAGGGTATGCTAAAAATTCGTTCAGCTCTCGTTAAACGTGGAATATCGATTTCACTGATAAAATACAGATTCGCGGGATTGAAAATTGCATGCATTTGCACATGTGCACGGGGTTCGCGCAGAATCGCGCATTAATGTCCAGGCGTGTGTATCTAGTCTTTTCTTATCAACTTCTGCTTTCTGGTCGATCAATGTTCTGGCCTCAAAATTTCAAAAGGTTGGCGAGACCTTAG
Source organism: Mesorhabditis sp. LJ9110 (assembly GCA_038088335.1). Classification (NCBI taxonomy): domain Eukaryota; kingdom Metazoa; phylum Nematoda; class Chromadorea; order Rhabditida; family Rhabditidae; genus Mesorhabditis; species Mesorhabditis sp. LJ9110. The sequence goes on along the minus strand of JBBGBA010000022.1, from coordinate 35,606 downwards.
TCCACCTTTATCACCAACCCAAAACGAACACCTCCCCACCCAGCCTTTCCCTTCCCCCACCCCCAATTACCTCCAACATAGAGCTGGATTTTTTGTGTGACGTTTCCGGCAGAGTTGGCCGCAACACAGCTGTACTCGCCTAAAAAGGATTAGAGGAGTCGCTGCGGGTTTTGAATTCAGGAAGTCAAATAGGTGGAGCGGCGCAAACCTTCATCGCTGAGTCGGGCACTTTGCAGTGAAAGAGCGGATTTGTCTTCGGAAAAGGTGACGCTGGCTGTAGTGGCGACCGGAACCCCATTCTAGAAAAGGGAAGGAGGCTAAGTAGCGAGTTTTAAGTGGATAAGATGGATTAGTGCCAAAGGTCTGGTAAGTTCAGGAAGTATTAGAACGTTAGGAAGATCGAACGAACCTTATACCAATGTATTGTTGGGGAATCGCCTTCAATTTCGCAAGTAATGATGACAGGTTCCGTTTCTGTGGCGTTCATTACACGAGAACCATCTTTTTTAAGGACAGGTGCACCTAAAAAGGAAGATAGATTTGGAGAATTTTACTTACTGATGGTCTTGACGACATACTCAACATGATCGGTACCAGCGTCATTTTTGGCTGTGCAGCGATAGTTCGATTCTTTACCCTTCGCAGCTTGCGAGAATAAGGTACCGTCCTCAGCTAAAATAAATTACAATACGTTATATATGGAAAAATAAAAATTACCGATGGTGTATCCATCGGCTCCACTGGTGATCGGTTGCTCATTGACGGTCCATGAGATTTCCGGTTCGGGATAACCCTTCACGCCACATTTCAGCGAAAACGGTTGACCAAGTGGTACAGTGCCCAATTCAGGAGACGTGGTAGTGATTTTAGGTGAAACTTGAAAGAGGCTATTCGTAAACTTCCTCCCACTTACCAAGAACTTCAAGCGTATACGCTTGTTGTGCTTGCCCAGCTTCATTGGTTGCTGAACAAACATAAATTCCAGAATCGCTGCTTCGCGAATCCACAACCTGTCAAAAACATGCATCAATCACCATCTTCAAGTCCTCACCTTCAGTGTCGGGCCCTCAGCATGATACCGTACGCCAGTAATGCCAGTCTCAAGTCGGACACCATTCCTCAACCATGAAACAACAGGTTCAGGATGGCCAGAAGCCGCACAGCTTATCGTAGCCGTATCACCCTCGATCACCTGCTGTGTGCCACCATTCTCAATTTGTGGTGGTTCTAAAAACAACTGCTACATCTAAAAAGTAATACTTACGAACGATATCAACATTGTAGAGCAGCGTATCCTCCCCGGCAACATTTTTCGCGACGCATTTGTATATACCACGATCAGCAAGAGTAACATTGGTCAATTGGATAAACTTTTTGTCCTTATCCATGACGAGTTCATCGGTAGAAGCTTTGATCTCAACGTCTTTGGCGTACCTAATTTTTTTATAAGTTAGTGGAAGTTCTTCCCTACCAGGTGTATTCCGGCTCTGGCTTTCCATTAGCATCACACAGCAAAGTCAAAACTTGGCCAGTTGGTAGGCGTGGGGACATTTCGACGTTGTCACGTTGGATTACCGGGGGTACTGAAAAAAAACGAAATAATATAAAAGCTAGATTTTACCTAGAACATCAACGCTAATGCTGTCGGAAGCCATTCCGACGTCATTTTCGGCCGTACATGTGTATGTGCCAACGTCAGATTTTTCCAGTTTTGGGATGTCGACGCGGTTGCCTCGCAAGCTGACCCTTGCTCGGAGGTCGTCGAATAGAATTGGGGAACCATTCTTTGACCAGATGAGCCGGGGGTCTGGGTTGCCGCTTCCATTACAGTAAAGGGTGACCGACATTCCGATTGGCTGGATTGGGTCGTCGGAATGGACTTGGACAGTTGGCGGGCCTATAGATCGGATCATTCTAAACGCAATTTGGTACCCACCCCAGACGTCAAGATCAGTTTCCATGTGCGAAACACCAGCATCATTCTCAGCTGTACACGCCCATTGGCCAGCATCTTCAGCCTTTGAAACAATAATCTCGATCGTCTGATTATTATCCGACAATCGATAAGCATCAAAATCTCGCACTTCTTTTCCATCCTAATATTATCCTTTTAAATTTTTATAGCCTTCAAACCTTTGTCCATTTTATTGTCGGGAATGGATGGCCAACAACCGGACAATAAATCGACATTGGCTGTCCGGCATGTACCGTAATCTTCCTCTCTGGTGCCTTGGATGGATCCATGGCTGGTGGTGCTAGAATCAACCGGTTCTATTAGGCAAAACACTACCACGCATTCAACACCACGATCATGCACAATCGTTTATTAATCAAATTCATAGTATCACACAAGTATTAGTAGTATCACATGCAATATAACACGCGGTGCTTTCACACAATCACACTGCAAATATGCTAGGATCGCTGAGACCAGTTCAAAAAGGTGGAAAGAGATCATTGGGACTTTGAAATTCGGATAGTTTTGGATTTTGCGGTTAATGTCTTTGTCTGTGTCTTCGGTGTTTGCATCTTTTTCGGGGTTTAGGTGCTTCGGTGTTTCCACGGGGTCTTCTAGGGGCAGGGGTGGCGGTACGGTAATAGAGCGCCCTTTGCCGTTCCCATATTCTTCGCTCATGCTCGGCCTTTTTCCGACTCCATTCAGCCATTCTACGATCATATTCAGCCCAAGGGTCTATTGGTGGATGGGAAGAAGGTATAGGTCTAGGGGTACTTAAGAAGCTACGAAACTCAGGCCAGCCCTGATAGCTATCAATACGAAAAACATTTGGTTTATCTGAATCAATAGAACCATATTTAGTCGAAATATTAGAAGGTCCAGGTGGTTTCAAATCCACCCGCTCGCGAAAAACTTCTTTGTACGAAATTTGTGCAACACGGACTGTCATTTGAAAAGGACGTGTACTTTTAGGCCTAGGGGTTGTAGGGGGGCTAGTAGGTGGATGTGCCCTAAGCATCCATTCTGCCAATTGTTGTTGATGTTCGGTTTTCCTTCTCTGTAGATGGATAATCTCACGATCCTTGCACGCCTTCGAGGCGAGCTGCCTACATAGCACTTCGACGGTGAAGTCCAGCGTCGATTCACCAGCACGATTCATTGCCACGCAAGTATAGGCACCCGCATCATTGACGGTAGAGGATTTCACAGTCATCCGTCGATTATGATTTGAAAACTGAAAACAATGCAATCATATTGGAATTTGTACGCACTTCAACATTTCCCATGGACAGCAGCTCCATTGGACGTCCATCCTTAATCCAAGAAACTTCAGCTGGTTCAGTACCATCCATATGTTTCTTCACTGGACAGTTCAATGTTAGAATATCGCCTTCACGCTTGTAGATCTTTTGTGGGGCGGTGGTATCCATCATTGGCGGTGCTAAAGAAAGCTAAACTTAAATTTTTTGCTTACTGAGAACTTCCAAGAAAAAGTCTTCCTCAGCTTTTCCGGCTTTGCTACTGGCAATGCAGGTAAGACGAGATTGATCGCTCAGGTTCACATTATTCACACGGATTGATTGATTCTTCTAAAATAAAAATGAACCTTGTAAGTACCTTTTAACCCATACGTTCAAGAATGAATAGTGAGGATCATCCGCTTCAATCAACTTTCCATTCTTGGCCCATCGCATCGTTGGAGTAGGGATACCAGCATATGGACATTCCAAAACAATCGACTAAAGCCATAACAAAAATTTAAGTGATTTTTCACCTTGTTAATAATCGCCAAAGGATTTCCAATAATATTTGACCGATCGATAGTTGGCGCCAAAAGAACCCGGAGCAAAATGTGGACATCAGAAGATCCAGCTTCATTTGAGGCCCGGCAAACAAACTTTCCGCTGTCCTCAATCTTCGCGTTTCGGAGTACAAGTTGCTAAAGTTTAAAAACACAGTATTTTCAAAATATTGAGACAACTTTTCCGTCCGGGCTCATTTGCATGTCCTTTGTCAAAACCAATGCATTTGTGGCTTTTCCATCGCGGTTGTTTAGCCAATTGATTTCAGGGAGCGGATCGGAAGAAACGGGGCATGTGATCGTTACGCTTTCTCCAACCAGGACTTCATATTCCACTTGGCCAGTGATATTCAGCTTCGGAGGGGCTATAAAAAGCTGCAGTTACTATGTGGAACCTCACCAATAACTTCCGGCTTGAAGACCGTCGGCAAATTTCCGGCATCATTTGTGGCATTGCAGGTGTAGCGCCGCTCATCACCTTTCTAAAACAAGATCGAAGTTAGGGATGACTGCAATTACCTGGATCTTTGTGATTTGCAAATGCTTTCCATCAATGACTTTGAAGCGACCCTCAATTTTGAACTTTTCGCCATCCTTCAGCCATTCCACCTAAAAATATTTTTAACTCATTTTCTAAGCGTCGAATCCCACCTTCGGATCCGGATTTCCGAGCACAGGGCAGCTGAGCAAGAGATCTTTCCCTTGCACGACCCTCGGGCTTTGATCGATCGTTTCATTAATGTGTGGTGGGGTGAGAACTTCGACCTAACATAATGTCTCTTGAGCCATGACCATTCGGCTTACCGTATACGAGTTCTCGGCCTCGCCTGCCGAATTTTTCGCCACACAACTGTAGGATCCGGCATCACTTCGTCTTGCTTTCACGATCATCATTGTTTCTCCACGTGGGGAAAGAATTAGGTTGTCCATTTCTTCAACATCAAGCGGACGTCCACCACGCAACCATCTGAATTTTAGCGTTTATAAGAGGCTTCCAAGCGCCTACTTGATCGTCGGGGTTGGTTGGCCTTCAGCCTTACATTCCAGCCTGGCGTTCTCACCATCAATGACTCGGATCAGGTTGTCGCTCTTTTTGAACCTTGACGCAACTTTAAGGAGAAAGACCAATTATTATACCTCGGCTTGACCAGAACATCAACTGCAAAATCAGCTCTGGCTACGCCAGCCTCATTCCTCGCCTCACAAGTATATTTTCCGGCGACAGTAGCATTGGCAGAAGGGATAACCAGTTTTACGGAGTCTTGATCTAAAAAAATATCATTGTAGTTATATTTACTTTTATTCGTACATTCGTAATTCTCTAAGGCGCTACTTACTTTTCATCAGAACTCCGTCGCGCTTCCAGGTAATCTTTGGTGTAGGATTTCCACTGGCTGCACAGTCAATGGTAAGATCGGTTCCTTCCTTGACTTGAAGCAAGCGCTCATCATTCTCTATCTTTGGAGGGGCTGAAAACGACCAATCTTTTAGCTATATGATGCGAACTTACTCAAAACCTGTAGTTGCGCATTAGCTCGTTGCTCTCCAGCACGATTGCTGCCAATACAAGTGTACCTAAACCGACGTCAAACTCTTAATTTTTCCCATTATTACCGTCCAGCATCTTCAGGCTTCGCGTCTTGGATGTGGATAAAGAGTTGCGATTGGATCAGGCCATTGTTGTAGGGTTGCCCGTCTTTTTGCCACTCAATTTGAGGTGCAGGGGTGCCGGATACCTCGCACCGGATGGTGATGCCGTGTCCTTCGATGACCTTTAGGTCTTCGGAGACCATTTTCACACTTGGTGGAGCTAAATGGCAAATTTATGCCGGCTTGTGAAAAAAATATCTTACAATTCACAGAAAGGAAAGTGTCGGCTTCAGCTTGGCCGGCTTTATTTTCGGCTTTGCAGCTGTAACGGCCAGCATCGGATTGCAGTACTCCAGTGATTTTGAGGATTCGACCACCATCTTCTACCTAAATTAGCTGCGTATGAGGTTTTAGTTTGCAGTGATGAACCTTGACGTTTGGAAGCATCGTTAAAGGCTTTCCATCCCTAGTCCATTCAATAGTAGGTGTCGGAGTACCAGTAGCTTCGCATTCCACTTCGACGGTTTGATTCGTGATGACATCCAACTTTTGGAAAGCTGGCGACAGAATTTTTGGAGCGGCTAAACATGGATCTCTGCATAAATTACATTAGCATACTGGCAACAGTGACCCCAAAGAAAGCTTGATCCTCTCCAGCATTATTCTTGGCGGTGCAGGCAAACTGGGCAGTGTCCGATGGTTCTGCGCCCATGATATGAAGCTTGTCTTTGGTGATAGAAAGTTGAAGCCGTTGTGAGGTAGTGATTGGCACTCCATTCTTCGTCCACATGATTTCGGTATGCTCGAGATTTTCCTTAATAATTGTCATTCGAAGTTTTTCGCCAAAAATACCGAAATCGGGCATTCCAACGTAGTTGATTGGCCTTCCAAAACGTCCTTTGCTTGATTCGCAATGTCCATTTTTGGTGGCTCTAAATTCATCGAATTCTATTGAACGTTAAAATTTTTCGATTAGCCCGATCAGCCCGCTTTTCGACCCCAAATTTTTGACTTTTCCTGCCCCTTTTCGACCTGGACCCCTCGCCCCGGGCCCTCCAATTAGGTTTTCTCGCTTCAACAATGAATTTTCTGGGCCGAAAAGGGAGGGCGGACACGCTTACTTTGTGAAAGTTCAATGAAGGGGGGCTTTCGGAAAGAGAGGAAAAGAAATGGGGACCCAAGATGGCCTTAGCAGAAGAACCACTCGTGCCAGGGGGGCATTGTGTGGCCCGCGCAGCTGGCAGCCAACTTACTCAAAATTTCGACGCGCAGGTCCTTTTCAGCACGGCCTTGCTTGTTTTCGGCGATGCAGGAGTACCTGAATGGAGGTCGTGGTGAAGTATTGGATTTTTGGGGGATGGTTTAGGGTTCAGAGGATCGTTGGGATCAGAGTTTTTGGATGAAGGTTTTGTGAAGCGTGGTAGGTCGTACTTGTAGTGACAGGTGGTTTTGACATTATCTTAAAGGGATCGAGAAGGCTTAATTAACGAGACATAGGGTTTTGGTTTTAAACCTAGCACAAGTCGGTTCTGCTCCTTTGAGGGCGGGTCTAGAGGGGCCTTCCTTATCCCTTTAAAGGGATACGCCTAGGCTTGTAAGATTGGTTTAGGATGAACTTAGGCTACTTAGGTTCGCTCATGGTTAGAATCCATATGAAATCAAACGGATTATATGGTTCCGCGCATTACAGATATTTATGTCTCTAAACCCAGAGTCCTAGATTTGAAAGTTTCCCAACCCTTCTCAAAACGATCCCCCCACTCTTTCAGATTGAGTTTCCATGGGTGGATTATTCTGGTTTGCCCCGAGAAGAAGACCTCGCCCCCCAAGAGGGTCCAGCCCCCGCATCGAGACGATGGATACGTCCAATTCCGGACGCCAATTTTTCGTCTCCGGTCCACAATTGGGTTTGGCTGGCCTAGGGGGGATGCTGTGTGCTGTGTGTGTATGGAAGGATGCGGGGTGGAGAAGGCCCGCAGGGGGCCCTGTGCAATTTCGAATCCATCACACGCACCGACTATCCCCTGGCAATGGAGAACGATGGATGAGCCCTCGGCACCACCACGCCAAACCACCCTATTCTATGCACTTACCGCGCATTCCCCACCACTGGGACTTGCCGCCGATTAAATTGGGAATTTGGATATGCGCCGATTTTAGAGAAATTGGAGTCGGAGCAAGGGATAGGTGTCATTTAAAGTGGGGGATGCACTTTGAGGGCAAAATAATGAAGACAATCAGTCGCGGTCCCAGGAGGGAAAGGATACAAAAAGCCGGATTCGTAAAGATGGAAGAGTTCAAGTTCGAAAAACTATCTCTGGAAGAGAAAGTGGAGAAAATGATACAGTATCTGATAATTTAGGCCATGGTATCGCAAGTAGATTGCTAGCGAAAATATACTCACCAAATTTCGACGAAAAAATGCTACTTTAAACTATCTGCTAGAATCAACCCTGAACCGTTTCAGAGATCCGAAGAACCCCTAAAAACCGTTCATGGAATGTGTCAGTTTTAACTTGGAACGTTTTACTATTTCTCTTATAAAGTTTAATGAAATAGCCAGCATATAAAATTTTTTAGTAGATTTTGATTGCTGGAAAATGATAAAAAATGGTTTTTGAAATCTTGCAATTGTAAGATTTTGATCTTCCTTGTAAGAAAGTTTTTTCATGGCACGTTAGCAAACCCTCGCACAATTATAGTTGTTCACTCCTCGAGATCCCCAAATGATTTAGGTTATCCCATCAACCTCCATAAAACTCTACCTTCCAGCGTCCTCTAGAGTAGCTTCCTCAATATGCAATTGTTGCTTGTCATTCATCAACGAGAAGCGCTCATCCATTGCCGTCACATTCATCCGTTGTCCATTCTGAAAAAAGGAGCACCGTTTTTTTTGTCTCGTAAACCACAGGCTTTCACGCCTTCCACCCCCCGTATTGTTTATGCCGGCATGTGTGTGTGCGAGGCGCGCAAAAATCGGCGCCTCGCATGCATCACGAACACATGTCGCGGCAGTCCATTCGACCCATATGTTCTGGGCTCAACTCTGTGCCTTTCTCTCCTCCCTTCTCACTGTGTGGCCCATTTATCTCGTTGGAATATGTAGGTGGACAACTTGCCCAATCCGAGCACATGTTTCAATCGAGGGACGGAAGGGGCTACGCCCACTTAATTTAGGTCGAGGCTTGGGAATCCAAAGCTTGCAGTTTAAACTTTCTCGGGTTTTAGTGGGGTTTTAGGGGGTTTAAATCTGGTTTGGTTTTGTGAAAAAAAAGCCTTTATAAAGAAGCATCAACGCGGCAATTAGGGCTATTTTGCATTCCCACGCTCTTTGGCGCCTAGAGAAATTTCGCAGATGGGCGTATGCCAAAAAATTTTGATAATATTTATTTGCTGCCTTTCTTTTCGCAGGTGTTCAGCAATGTCACCGTTATTTTAAGCAAAATTAGGCAGTTTACAAATTTATTGTTTTTAGGCACGTAGTTTAAACAGCCTTGGTTTCAGTCTCTAGTCAAATTTGCATTATAATGACTAAATTTTGCTTTAAAACTGATCTAGGCCCCCGAAACACAAAATTTGCATATATTTCCTTATTTTCCTCGCACCACCGTATTCCAGACATCCCAAATTTCCGATTCCCACATGTTGCCCATATTTCACCCGCACATTTTCTCATTCCCATCCAACGCCTCATCCAATAATTATTTCACCCTTGATAAATGGTCATCCTCCGGTCCCAGCACCAGACCCCTGGAGCGCGGTTACAAATGTTCGGCGGGAAATGCCGAAAAGGGGCTGAAAAGGGGGTGGGAAGGGCTTTTGGGTGGAGGGCGGGGAAGGGGGGATGGGAAGGCGGGACTTTCAGGGTAGAGGGTTGGCCTGTTTGTGGGCCCTCCTCCTGCTCCTCTTTTGCCTTTACCTCCCTCAGCTTAGAACATCATTGCAGATGAAGCCACGACCCCCACCACCTATCATATGGATGCCTGGCATATCACCAATTATTCTAATTCAACTGCTATTTTATGCATTTGTGAATGCGGCGGAATCGGTTTGTACGGAGGGAAGCGTTTGTTCGGAGAGTTCGGCACAGATTTGTCGGAATAATAGGTGAGTTATTTTCATTTCCATATCCCTAATACTTGGTCTAGGCCTTTTTCTGGTTTTTTATACGACCTAGTACTGCAGAAAAAAATTTACAAACCCATTATACTCTTGGGAACCCATTCTAAGCCGAGCCGCCCCCCATCTCAAGACAAAATCTCAGCTCTCACCCTTATTAGCTCGCATTATGGTTTGCAAGGGCCGTGATGGGCATCCAAAAGGGGGGGGGGGATTTGCCCCCATCCGAGCATCATCCTCAGGGCCCACTAAAACCCCGGGCATTGCGTGTCATTGGGAAGGGAAAAGAAAATCCTATGTTTTGGCTGGCGGCTGATGGTGAAAGAAATATTTTGGAATTCAGCGTTTTCCTTGCTTTTTTGGCCGATATATTTAGAAAAAAGTAAAAAACGAGCCGAATTGCAGCCATATCGTTTACAAGGGGTCGTTTTTAGCGAATAATCGGGTTTTTGATAGTCATATCTTAACATTTTAAACAAATCTCAAATTCCAAAGATATCGATGATCTTGCTAATTAAGAAAAAAAATCCCGAAAAGTTAAATATTGAAAAGCGTAGAACCAAAAAGAGACGTCTTTATAAAAGTACTTCCAGACCGATAGTTTCCAACAATATTTGAGAGATGGGTCCTGTTAAAAATTTGATGCCCGACGGAGTGAGCTATGTCACGTAAAAATTCATGAGCGCCTAAAATGGCTCTTTTTCAAAAATAGTAATATCCAAACTATCCTCGCTTATACACCAAATTCGCGAGGTGTTCAAGGAATATCGCTCACTTTCCACACCCCTCCATTCCCCCGCGCACAAGAGGCCCTCTCCCAAATTTATTCGTTGGCCCTTGATTAGCATGGCTCACGAGCGCTAGATGGGGGCCAAAATGATTGATATGTGCAGTAAAGCGGGGTGTTTCCCCGAGGCGAAAAGCCCATGTGCCCCCCTCTCGGCGTCCTCCCTTCCACAAACGATCACCCATAAATTTTTGAGAAATCGCGCGAAAGTGGTGGGGTGGCTAGGGCGCTTCATCTTAATAATACCTGTGTATCCGGCGCATTTCTGACGTTACAGTCCGCCGCCATAATCACCCCACAATTTTACGCATGGTCGTTTTGTGTTTTTCGCCCGGCCAAGGCGGTGGGGGTAGTTTTTCGAAAATACGGCTTATACGACAGCGCCAACGCAAAAACGGGGGGTGGTTGCCGGAAAACAAAGACAATGAGCGGGGGGGAGGAAGCCGAGGGGCGTATTGGGTGGTCAAAACGCGAAAATAGGCACCAATTTGCTAAAGGGGGGGAGGGGGCATCGTAAATGCAAAGGGGGGAGAAGCGGCTACATTTGGCAATGATGGAAAATACTTGAGAATGTCTGAAAAAATGAAAGTGGTCGAGTTCTGGTAGAATTTGGCAAATAATGTAAAGATGGTGTCCCTTTTAACTTAGAAAAATTCGTGAAAATATAATTGAATCTTTAGTTCGACACGTGCAGAGTTTTTATTATTGGTTTTTTAACTTGCAAATTAATTATTCGCATGTTTTTTATTTTAGCTATACCCAAAAAGCTTTGATTTGAAAACCTTCATTGATTTTCTGTCGCATGAGAAATTTAGTTTTTTGATTTTCGTTTTAGAACCAGCAAAATTAGCAATTCCATGTTTTTCTATTCTAAGTAATACCTAGATAGATGAATGACAACCTTTACTCAGCTAATGCTCATAATTTACCATATCGATCTTGTCTGTCCAGGAAGCGCTTCCCGGCCTATTTTAGACTCCCGGAAAGCCTCCTTGGCATTTAGTCTAATGTGGCTTCAAGTGGTCCAAAACCGGGGCCACACCGAATGCCCCCCAGGGAGCGATTGTCCATCCGCGAGGCGGTGGCCCAGGGCCCATCACATCCCCACTAAAGACCCAGCACATGGATCCTGAGGAAACGGATATTCCGGCTGCCTCGGAACCGGAGCTCCGTGAGAGAACGTGCTTGACGGGGGGACGAATTTTGCGAAATTTCTATATGGCTAGTCGGGGCTGTGAGGGAAGGGAAGGATCGGGTTACATTCGTCAGACCATTTTTGGGGAGCCGAGGGCACTTTGTGGGCATTGGAGTGAAGGGATTTTAACGGCAAGATCGGTAAAATCAACCAACAACTCCCTTAGTCCTATTCTAGACCCCCGGCAGCTACGTTTCACCTCATTTTGTATTTCTTTTCAAACCACCCGCCAACCTTGTTACCCCCCGGTTAATTCGATTCGCGTTTTTGGCATCGTGCTTCTGAGCCGGGGGAAGAGATGAGGGTGGAATGTCCACCATTCCAAAGCAGGTATTCCTTTTGGTTCTTTTGGGGGAGCCCGTTGTGGCCCTCGATTCCCCCCTTCTGCTCGGTATATAATGATGGCTGTCTGGCGATGGCATATAGGGGGGTAGTGGTTTTGGGGGGCCCGAGACAAGAAATATCGACGCTCGTGTGAAGCATGGCAGGGGGAGGGGTTGTGGATAGGTGTGACGGTGTGGTTGTGAGTCAGTGTCGTCGCCTCGGCCGAAACACTCATTTATGGGTTTTTTCGGGAAGATGATAGACATGAGGATAAACATGACCTTTCATCGTTTTGGATCGGGAGAAGGGGTCGGGTTGGAGGGAAGGAGGAAGGAAATCATTGACGAGGTCTTTGTGGGAAATGGGTTTTAGTTAATTAGTTTTCGTTCGGGTCGGAAATAGGGGAGGCTAGGGAAAATGTCTTGATTCTATGTTAATGGAAAGGGGCCGGTTTATGAATAAATGATGATGAAAAGTTTGAAAACGACTGTTCGCTAGTGGGATATGCATGACTATACCTTGGAGACATACGAATACCCGTATTACCAAGAATTTTCCACGCTAGGCTATCCAGAGGTTAGGCACTTTATTGCTATAACTCTATCTCGGCTTTCTAATAAATTTCTAGGTTTGTCGCACTTTATCTCTAGTATTCCACACCCAATGTTTCCAATACATCTAACAATTCCACTCCTCCCCCACCTATGCTAGGAAGTGCCAACAAAAAAGCTGCGGCAGCGCTTTGAAAAGCCATTCAAGTGGCAACATTTCCCTCAGCAGTCCCTCAAAAGACCCGCAGGCGGGCCTCTGTCATCCCCTGAAGGGGATGGGCCCACCCTCGTGTCCAACCCTTCCTCCAGCCTTCCCCAAAAAAGTGTTTGTGCTATGTAGGGGGATGGGCTACAGGCGTCTATTAGCCCTGCGCGTCCTTGAATAATGGACCAGGCAGGTGCTTAGAGGGGGATGGGGGGTGGGGAGCAGGAAATCTGTTTGGCAGTGGATGTGGAGAAAGAAGGGGATGAGGGCCACCCTTTGGCCACAAGATGGATGTGGGTGAGTTGGATGTGGAAATGGTGTTGTTCTGGGGTGGTGGTACCCTTTTTGGTAGTGGTGGGAAAACATCGTCATCGAAAACAACGGTCCTGGGGGGACTGTAAACAACAGGGTGGGCGTTTCGAAAAAGTCTCGAATTCGAATCGTTAACGGTCCGGGAAAGCCATGAATTGAAAAATACCAATTCTGTTAGCGAAAAGCCCTTTTTCGTAGGATATTTAAAAACATTATCGAGCTGTGAAGAAGCAGAAAACTCTCCTTATAAGGAAGCGCCAAACCCAAAATCTCGCGCTTCAACTTTTTGGTGAAATTAAAGCGTGAAGAAGGTTATTAATTTCAAACCTTCCTGAGTACCCTATTCTCCACCCAACCCCTAAATTTTTCAGTTGTATATCTGCCTGCTCCCTCAAAGGCATGGAGCCATGCAAGTGCGACACCGAAGAGGACGACTACTGCTACCTCTGCTGTGGCAACTCGCACTCCCAGTGCCTTCCCGCCCATCAGCATAACATCCTCAGGTATGTTTTTAGGGTTTGACCCCAGCGATCGGCCCAATACACCCCCATATATCTAGTGGGGGGTTTCCGGTGTGGGGGACCGGCCTCATCCCCGCGACGGGGCACTAGGGGTTGAGGGTTGCGAGTTCGGGCCCTACGCCCCTGGGGCCAGCAGCTGATTTATGTGCGCCAAGACGGCGCCCATTAAGTCCGGGGTCCTTAAGATTTCGAGAGGGTGGTGCGGCCAAATAGGAAGTGTATTCTTGCTTTGACAGGAGGGAGAGTAGATCCGCGGGGTCGAATAAGGAATGAAAAATAATAAAAAAGTGGCTTTGTATAATTTTTATACTAGGCACCGCCTAACTTATTGTCTCTTTAGCTAGAATGAGACGCCCGCGCGATAAAAGATGCCTTGACTACTTTCCTGATTGCTCTAAACTTTCCCGTTTTTTCAGATCTAATGGTGAACGATGGGAAAGAGAAGCTTGCTCAAGGTGTCGAACCAACATCATTGAGTTGGAAGGTATATCTGGGTTAACATTCTCTCACGCCCCTTTCTCCAGGCCTCCCATGTGACGACAACGACCCGAAACGTCTTTGTATGGCCGAGAAATGCTCAAATTCCGTTTGCAACAACAAACTACCGGGTGCAGTCTGCGATAAGAAGTGAGTCCTTCTCTTCGGCATCCTCTCGAACTCACAATTACTCTCTTGCTCCTAAATGCAACTTCCGGGAACTACGATGGTCCCTCTAAACGGCAATAAGTCTAACTAGGGGGCCAACGGGGTGCGAGTGAGCTAGTTGGGCAGTAACCAGGGGTCCCCCCGGGGAATAGGAAACTCGCATGCATGCTAAAGCGCCAACTTTCCCCTTCGGGAAACCCAAGGAAACTCGAGGAGGAGTAGGGGGTTGGGGAGGATGGGCTGAAGGAGGCACGAGGGGGTAGAAGAATTAGGGTGAATATTCGATTTCTGTTGCAGCTCATCCCGTTATTTGGGTGGATTAGGCATGGCGGAGAGATTTTAAAGGAAGTGAGAATGTATGGCCTGCATTTATAGGAGCCGGATTTTAGAAGGGGCCGAAAAGAACTATAATTAATGTCAGGATCTTGTTATGCCTTTTTAGTGCTTCAAATTCAACGCCACAACCTCGGTTGATAAGTTTTTGGCATGTTTACCGGGCAACCCTTACTCTATTATTTTTTAACTCGACGAGTTGCAAAACTTAATCAGTCAACTTTTTGCTTATTATGATAAAAGTTAGCCCACAAACCTCACCCAATTGAATTTGTTCTCTGTCCGACCAAAAATCTCGTAATTCCAAACCCTTGTGATGATCCCCCTCCTCAAAAGGTGTACATTTAAAATGGTGATGAGCCGATTTGAGGAATTTCTCCATGGGACCCAACCATTCGTAGTGCTTTTTAAGAGGAAGAGACCCGAGGGGGCGATCATGAGCCGCCCATGTGCTAATGACATCTCTTTCACGCGCTTGTCCGGCCCCAAGAAAACCAATTAGCCATCGGCAGGGCGACGTACAGCCCCGGCCGGCCGCGCTGCTTTTCATATTATTTCCGTGGCATAGAGTCCGACACAAAAAGCGACTGGGGGATGGGTGGGCCATGCGGGGACCTGGATTTAATTGGACTTTCTTAAAGGGTTAACTCCTAAAGTTTTTCTCTACATTCTTTCTCTCGTCAGCCTTTTAAAGATGAGGGAATGACATATGTTCGCATCCCCCTCAATCGGCAAAATGGAGATATAGTTTTTTGCGAAAATTCATTGAATTCTCTTTAGCTACTCTACACAATGTCCTACTTTTTCTGAAAGTTATCTTACAAGGCTTTTAGCAGACGTTAAAAGACTTAAGTGTCCCGACAGATTCCTATCACCCAAAAAAGCACAGTTGCTTTTCTGGTCGAGTTTCTGGTCGAGCTTTTCTTCACAAGTTGGGTCTCATGCTGAAATTTCGCTCCCACCGAGTGTTTCCAGTCTTAGCCTTAGTTAGCCATAAACTACTCCCGATAACGAAACGAAACTAACCCTCTCGAACTCACTTCCATTCCTCATCACCCCACCTTTGGGCACAATCAACCCGTGAGCACATAGATCAAAAGCACCCCCTAGCCATTCCCTTTCACTCCATCGTCCATCATCCACCACTCAACCTCTCTCGCTCGCTAGCGTTGAACGAAGATTGGCTGCGAATAATTCCAGCCCTCACCAACCTCCCAACGAAAAATTGAGCCAGATAGATCTTCGCCCCCGGCGGGTGACAGCTTGATGGCCAACTGTCCCGCTTCAAGCTGATGGCCGAGATTAGCGGGCGAAAAATTGGGTGCCGTTAGGGTGGTGAGGGGGCAAGGAAAACATGGTCAACGCCGATGGGTTTTGACGAGGAACGGGGTTGACTGTCTTAATGGTAAACCAAAAGCTTGCTAAAATTGGCAATGGCCGGTAACGCTAAAATATGTTAAATATCTTCTACCGTATGAAATACAGCTTATAAGTGACAGCAAGGAAACAAATTCGCGCCATCTTTAGTATAAATAAGCACTAATATGCTAGAAAGCCTTATCAACTGTATTTGCTGTAGCAAATTTTTGAAGCAACGGTTTCAAAGTCTCAGCCGGCACTTTCGTACCTTCAAATATCCAAAATTCGCCAAAATCGTAATGCTAATTCACTAATCCACGCTTTTCAGGACTGAAAAGATCTGCGTCGAAGACCAATGCGAGAACCCGTGTGCCCGAGTAGCATCACATCTAATGGTCTGCGATTGCCCTGCTATCGATCAAGATACAGGATTTGCATCTGAAGATCGATGCCAACTTTGTTGTTACGATTTTAATTTGGTAGGAAAAGGCGGGCATTTGCTAATCCCATTTTAGAAACCCATCAATCGACGATGTCAAAATGCATTCCGAAAGTACAAGATCGGAAGTTCCAAGAATCGCCCATTCTACCGGGTCGGACTTGACTGCGCCGGTGGCAAGACTTGCAACAGATTTGGTGTCTGTGCATCTTGCCATCTTAAAGTTCCGCTGCTGATTTTTGGACTGATAGCCGCTGTGCGCTTCTTCTGAAAGGTCGTTTGCCCACCTTCAGCCAGAGTATTGTCGGTTTAGGGGTGCCCGTCGCCGAACAGTCCAGCGTCAACGGCCTTCCCACAACAATTGACGGGTGTCGGTTCGTCATGTCGAGGAACCGAGGGGCTTCTGAAAAAAAATGTCCACGTTGCCTTCACTTTTTCTTCCCAGTGATCTGTCTGTGATAACTTAAAAAAATGTTCTATACCTAGGACGGAAAGTTCGAAGGTCTTTCTCGCTTCTCCTCCCTCATTTGTGGCCACGCAAACGTATTGGCCGACATCGCTAAGGCGGGCTTTCGTAATTTCGACCGTTCGGTTTTCGATCTAAAGATATTAGAAATCAGATGAGTGGGCTTACCTGCACCGTGCTGCTCAGTTCACCATTTTCAACCGGTTTTCCATTGACAATCCATTTCACTGCAACGTTTGGCCCGCCAGATGACACGACGCAGGTCAATGAAATCGAGTCTTCAACCGCTACATTGAGCTTTTCCAATCCTTGATCGAACACCGGGGGACCTTAACATCTTTCATACCTTAATTCGCATTCCAAACCTGTCATCTTAATGACAAAATCCTTGCTCGCTAGCCCGGCCTTATTTGCTGCTCGACAAGTATACCTGCCACCAGACTCTTAAAAATTAATTAACTCAATTTTTTTAGTAAAATTTTACCATTTGACGCCTCGTCGACGATCAATGTCTCATTGTTATTGCTCAGTTTGGCCGTTAGCCCATTCTCCAACCGTACATCATTGTGATACCATTCAATCTGAACAACAAAATATTAATATTAAAACGCAAAATTTATTTCGATCTCCCTTGTTCATGGGTTTCCATCCGGTTTTTCCCCCCGATTACATCTATTCACTACCACCCCAACCACACCACTTTCAAATGCCAAACGTTTTTGGCTCAAATTATATGATAAATTTTACCGTTGGCATTGGCTGTCCCTCGGCGTCGCATTCGATTTGGATTTTGTGGCCTGGGATTACGGTCTGCATATCAGGGGACGACGTGGCTTCGTTGATCGAAGCCGGGACTAGGAGATTGGTCTAATGATATAATTAAAACTTTTCTTACCGAAGACTTTTAGCTCGAACGTTTTGCGAGCTTCTCCAGCCGGGTTCTTGACCACACATGTGTACCGGCCTGCATCTCCGGTTTTCGCTGATAGGAGGTGCAAACGACGCCCGGAAGACGGGAGCTGAAAATGGGAAAAATTTTTAATAACGGCTTTGTATGCCTGTAGGAACGGATTTTCGCGGAGAAGGTCTGGTCCGATGGTCTGACCGGCCTTTTGCCATTCAATTTCGACGCCGGATTCGCTTTCCACCACCTAAACAAAGTTTTTTTAAATTATTCCTGATCTTTTACGGGCCGGAAATTAGAAATAGAATTAGAATATTTACTAAAGAAGTTAAAAAATTATGTTAGCCTCAACCGCCTTCAAGCTGGTTCTTATACAGATAAAATTATGGTGATTTCAAGAGCCCTTTCCTATTTCAAATACCTATTTATTTTATTTAGGCATATTTCGTAGTCTGTTTGCACAAGCACTGTGTTTTGAACCTTACATTGCAATGCAGATCCTGTCTCTCATTCTCGATCACCTCCAAGACCTCGTGCGCATCGCCGGATATCTTTGGAATGCCTGAAAAGGAGGGCGGTCCCGCGGCTTTTACCTCAAGTACGACATGCAGATCCTCTTCCCCGATGAGAGTAGCAAAAGAGGGGCGGAAAATTGAGGGAGAAGCGGGCCCACACAGAAATACTCACTAACAACATCAAGTGTCGTCTCAAGGTCATCAGAGCCCACCGAGTTCGTGGCAATACATGTGTATCGGGCTCGATCCTCGGCTTGGGTGTGGCTAAAAAAAAAACAGGTATAGTGGATATATCCCTCATTTGGTTTCAAAAAGGGACAATTTTCGGAATTTTGGGGATGGTGGGGGAGCCTTGAGTTTGATGGTGATCAGATGGGAGGATAGGAAACAGGTGGTGAACATACTTTTGTCAGGCTAGTAGGATAACTCGTTGCTTTGTTCTCAGAACGGCGATAAGGAACCAAATTGAATAATGATGATACTGCTATGGATATACCAAAAGTAATATGTTAAACATGCCAAAGAATTTATTTTAGAAAATGGCTTGGTAATTAATACAGTAGTATTTTATCAACCGTCACATTTTTACATATTTTCTATTTGTCTGTCTGATATTTACAACATCCTTTCCATCCCCAAGTAACCGGATACCCGGGGCCTAAATAGGAATTGAACCGGCGGAAACGAGGACCTACCGCTGGCTGAACCAAAGCTAGCGCGGACCACCCCAATATGCCCCCAGGGTGGTCTCTGTACCACCCAGAAAACTAGTGTTTACTACCGAGCCACAAGCCGGAGCAAACCATTAATGCTCAAACAAACCTAATCTGCAGCTGCCTTCCATTGTCCAAAATCACATATCGTGGCCCGGGAACCAGCGTGATACCGTCTCGCAACCTGAAATTTGATTTAGCTAATCGACGCTTTGATTTTTGATTGGCAGCTTTGGTATGGCTGACAAACATCCATTTCCCCTATCCATCTCAACAACATTGATGGAGCATTGTCCCTCCACCCCATCGAGCCGCCCTGATTAAAAATCCCGAAAGCCCATTTCGTCAGCCAATTTGAGGGAGAGAGGGGGAAAGGGGCAGGGAGAACCGATCAACCGTAGACGGAGTGAGGGATGGATTGGGTGGGATGCTTTGTCTAGGTCGTGCGTACTGGTGTGGGCGGCAATTGAGTTTTACTCCCGTTTGCCTCCGTCTCGCCCTCAACCGACCGGGAAATGGCTAGACTGGCTGATCATATTGGAGGGTCGAGAGCTTTCAAGTCCAATCCCTCTTTTACCGTACTGCTTGCCAGGTTATCCGTTTTGCAAAGTGCGTCCGCCTCCTATTCCTTTTCCGCTTTCCGGGGCTGATTGCCCGGGTTGGTGCTATATAAGGCGGGGATGTAGACCTAACTTCACTTGAGCATCATGATCCGGGCAACGGTTCTAGCCGCACTCCTCATCGGAGCTAACTGGTGGGTCTTCTCTTTTATTGAATAATTTTATCTAAGCTAGCCGTCTATTCTCTGGGCCTTTTCAGCTTTCCGTTTTCCTAGTGGCAGCAGACTTGAAAAACTGCAAATTTTGATTACATTTAAAGTAGCTCCAACCAAGCCACGCGCTAAATAGCACCCTTCTAAAACTATCCATTTCAGCCAGTACGCTTCGTCTGGTGGTTTCGGAGGTGGTTACGGAGGTGGAGCCCAGGCCTACGGCGGAGGACAACAAGCCTACGGAGGACAACAAGGAGGATTCGGAGGAGGCGGCTACCAATCGGCTCCCCAACAGCAGCAAGCCTTCGCCCCTCAGCCCTCGTTCGCCCCTCAGCAACCCGCCGGTGGATACTCTGCCCCTCAGGCCGCTCCCCAACAAGTCTTCGAGCAGCCCCAGCAGCAGCAGTACGCCCCTCAGCAGCAGGCCCCCGCCCAGGGTGGATACTCCGCACCTCAGGCCGCTCCCCAGCAGCAGGTGTTCCAGCAACCTCAACAGCAGCCCCAAAAGGGTACTCTCCCCAGTTCGCGCCCCAGCAGCAGGCCCCCGTCCAATCTGGTTTCGGAGGAGGATACGCCCAGCCCCAGCAGCAAGCCGGAGGATACGGTGGATTCGGAGGACAACGACCGGGGATTGGAGGTCAAGGGGATATCCGCTCCCCAGCAGGCTCCTCAGCAGACCTTCCAACAGGCTCCTCAACAGAGCTTCCAGCAGGCCCCTGTCCAGCAGCCTGCCCAGCTAGCCCCCGTCTACCAGGCTCCCGCCCCCGCTCCCGTCGAGGCATCGCCCCCAGCACCAGCCCCAGTTGAGCAGCCCGCCGCCCCGGCTCCGCTCCTGAGGCCCCTGCCCCTGCCCCTGAAGCCCCGGCCGCCCAGAACTCCTACGGAGACGAGCCCGTCGCCCCTGAGCCCGCCGCCGCCCCGGCCCCCAGCTCCGGCGGATACCGTCACCGCAAGGTCGCCCGCGCCCGCGCCGCCCTCACCCACAACCAGAAGCAGCGCTCGTCCGGCTCCGTCTAAGTTCCCCGCGCGCCCCTGGCAAGACGGGTTTTGTACATTTGCGTACTCTCATGATGCTCACACGAATCTCAATAAACTCTTTTGTATAGAACTGGAGTAATCGAAAACGCAGGGTATCCACAGTTGCATTGCAAACAGACACTCTACTTGGAAGACGTCGCCTCTACAGAGGACTTACCAAGTGATATTTGGGGCTGGAGAACCGCTAGCTGGGCAATTCAGGACACTTGGTCGGCCTTCATTTGTTTGGACTCTTCGGACGATATTGGGGCCATCAAAGGATGGGGCTTCTAAAACGGAAATGGAGAGGTTAGAGAATTACTAGTTAACCTAATAACTTCACGTCAAAATCTCGTTTATCTTCACCGGCAGGATTTTTCGCAATGCAAGTATAGCTTAAAGAAATTGGTTATTTACCGATATTAATAAAACAAACCGATCAGCTTCATCCTTAGTCAACCCAAGGAAATAGAGCTTTTGGCCGTTGGATGATGTCTTGATATTCAGGCCTTCGCTGAGAGGGCGACCATTCTAAAAAATATAGTGTAGATTTTTTTTTGTTGAAATTCCCAACCTTTAGCCAAGTGACAGCGGGTTGAGGTTTACCGTACACTGGGCAAGACAGGGTCACGGTACTGCCGGCGACCTCTTCAACGACGGATGGAATGCCGTCTTTTTCAATTCTCGGAGGCGCTAAACGGAAATGCTGATTGGTACATTCAAATATTACTTTTAACAGTTAGCATAACATCTTGTTCAGCTGATCCCGCCACGTTCTTGGCTTCACATGTAAATTGTCCCGCATCTTTGGCCTATGGAAATACAACTAGCTAATGGAAATTATGGCTTACATTAACTCTAGCGATTTTGATTTCATTTTTGATTAGCTGTGCTGACGGAACGATCTTTCCAATGTTTCGTTCAGTCAATGGTTCGCCATCCTTTAGCCAAGTAATTGTTGGTTCCGGTTTACCAGTTGCCGGGCAGGAGAGAGTAACCGTTTTGTTTTCAATAACCGATCTAAAAACTAAATCCAAAGTCCTAAAGCTACAGCTACCGGTCCTTGTCCTTATCCAGCATTACAATAGCCGGCGGAACAAATACGACAAGCCTATAATCGGCTCGTGTTTCTCCGGCATCATTCTTTACACGGCATGAGTAGCCGGATTCGTCTCGCACCGTTGCACTAAATTATTTAGATAAACAATATCCTATGGGCGGGACCCACTTAAGCAAATGGAGCCGTCGATTATCCTGGGTCGTCGTATATTTCTTCTCGTCGAGCACAAGAGGCTGGAAATCCTTGAGCCTACGAAAGAGTTCATTATACGCCGGTGTTCCTACCAGGTAATTTTTCCTTTGAAGTTTGCATCGAGAATCGGGCATTTGAAGAGAGCTGTTTCTCCTTCTTTCACTTCGACAGAATCTTTGAAGCCAGCAGCGACAGTTGGCTTGGCTAAAAAGATGGGGGATCTATAATTTTGAGAAATTTTTCACGCTTTTCTAACTTTTTCTTGTTTCTAAGCTATAGTTTAGTAAATTATTTCTCCCTAAAACATACTTTCTTTCTAAATTGGGACTGAAACAGTTATTTTTTTAAACTTTGCGCCTTCTAAAACTCACTGATAACATCGACATCGAAGGTGATCTCGGCCTCTCCAACTTTATTTTTGGCTTGACAAGCATACGATCCCTTGTCATTCAGTGAGGCCTTCGCAATCTTGAATTGTTGTCCATCATTCAGAATCAAATTCGTGGAAGTCGAGACGGGCTTTCCATCCTTGTGCCAAACGATCTTCGGATTGGGTTCTCCTTCGACCTCGCAGGGAAGTACGAGTGAGTTGTTTTCCACAACACTATAACCACCGCCCTCGCTGATGATTGTTGGAGGTACTAGACATATTAATCTTTATCTCTGCTAAATTTCCTTACCAAGGACTTTCAATTTGTAGGTTTTTTGTGACTCGCCAGCTCGATTCTTTGCAATACATGTGTACGTGCCTTCATCTTCTTTTTTGGCAGACGCTAGATGCAGATGCGCTCCATCAGCCAATATCTAATTCAGAGCTTGAACGTGTTTAATTAAAATGTCATTACCTGAATATCTTTTTCAAAACCGTTCAATGGCAACGCATGTCTTGTCCAGCTTCTTTCAACCTTTTCATCTTCCGATTCAATAATGCAAGCGAAAGTGAATGGCTTCCCGAGGACAACCTACAAAAAGAAACATAGATGCCAACTACCAATCTTTTCACCTCAATTTCCTGCACATCCTTCACATCAAACTTCGGCTTTTCGACAACGTGCACTTTGAAGGTTTTCTCGGCAGCCCCGGCCTTATTTTTTATGGCACATTTGTAATCACCGGCGTTTTCTGGCTTCACCTTCTCCAGGGCAAGGGTTTGGTTTTCGTTCAGGACCTAAATCCATGAAATAAAAAATGAATTATTAGTAACCTTTGCATTTTCGGGAATCTTGCTACCGCCCATGGTCCATGAAACCTCAGGTTCGGGAGTTCCATCGAATTGGCAGAGAAGTGCGAGTGATTGGTCCTCAATTACTTCAACCATCTCCACAAGCGGTCCACGGATCCTCGGTGGCGCTGAGATCACATTTTAGACTTTAAAAGGAATTATACCCAGGACAATCACTTGGAAGTCCCGCGAAACCTGTCCGGCAGGGTTTTTGGCCGTGCAAGTGTAAACATCCTCATGCTCCTTCTTAGCCTCTAGGATCACCAGTTTTGTGCGATCTTGAGAAATGGCGGCTTCGTTTTCCTAAAAGGTTATAGGGAAGGTGGTAGATTCTTACTTCGATATTTCGCCCTTGCTTCCTCCATTGGATATCCACATCATCTCCAGAGACATTGCAGTTGAGTGTAGCAGTTCTGCCTTCCAGAACTTCAATGATAGTCTTGGCATCAGTGTCTTTGATCTCGGGTGGTGCGACGGTCTCAAATATTTTGATAGACATTTTGAAAATAGATTTTGAATACCTGAACGAAGAAGTCTCGGCTAACATTTCCGGCCTTATTCATCACATGGCAGGTGTAACGACTGTGGGCCTTATCGTCCTTGTGAATGTTCTCGTAGTTGAGCACGATCTTTTCACCCTCATCGCTATAAATTGTTCATTTTGCTATATTTCACAAGCTATATTTCGAATGCACTTTCTAAAAAGTCGAAACCAAAGAATTTGGAACAGCTTACAAAATCGTGACTCCATGCTCTTCTCCGACCGGCTCTCCATCTCTTCTCCACTCTATTTTTGGTTTCGGCTGGCCGCTGACCGGACAGCTCAGACTGTAGTCAAAGCATTTTTTTATGAAGCCTTTTTCCATACCTCAACTGGCTACCTTGAACCACCTGTACGTTCTGATCGAATTGCTTCTCGACAAATTGCGGGGGTTCTGAATCGGTTTTTAATATTTTTCTTTTCGGTCGTTTTTATACCCAGAACAACGACGCGGAATTTCTTCTTGGAGGTTCCGGCATTGTTTGTGACCACACATGTGTATTCCCCATTATTGTGATCGTCGACGTTGACGATGAAGCCCTTGTGGGTTTCGGCAGGGATTTCCATGTTTGAGGGCTTGCCATCACCGTTCGGCTAAAACGTCTGGGTTCATGGATCTGATCTGGGGCTTACGAAGGTCCAGGTATGGGTTGAGCGAAGTTCGGACTGTTCTGTTTCTTCACAGGACAGAGTGGCTGATTTTCCTTTCCAAAGTTCCAATACCTCATCGGGGCCAAGTTTTGGAGGGACTGAAAATATTATTTTAAATTCTCCGTTAAATTTCTATTTGGTTCCTCAGCCTTTTCAAAGGACTGAAGAAACCTCTGGCCTTTTGGAAATTTATTTACCGTACTTCAATTAGAGTCCTATAGAAAATCACGCGCGCAGTTCTGTAATTCGAGCCATACCTTCCATTAATTTCCCCAGTGGCAGGGATTGAAGCCAATCGCCACTTTTCCAAACCGCTCGTGAAGCTCTAATTGGGCCTTGAAATCCGTAAGCTCCCTATAAGACTCCCTATAATCAGCGAGACCCGTGTCCACTACAAGGATACGACCTACCCACCAAAAAAGGATCAAAGAACCGACTCCATCCATGACATTTATCTAAAACTAGCCATCGTCTTGCTTATTTTTGTGCAACATAGGCACGCGACTCATTGGCTAATGTATGAATGGGGTGTGGTCGTGGGTCTCACCGCGACCCTTCCTTTCCTATCCAAATCAACAACATTCCCAGAGCCTTATTAGAAGCTGCCTCTCTACCTCTCTGAACGTCGAACGTCTTCTTTCCAGAGGTTTTGATTGAAATCGCCTTTTGTTATTTCTGCCTCTCTATCTCTCTCCTTTTCTCCTTCCACCTCAACCAAACCCCTCGCGCCCGTTGCCTAGCACCAAATTAAGCCCACCCCTCCCCTTTGGCCCACGACGCCGCTTTTCTCCATTTCAATAACAGCCGCTCCCCCCGCCGGGCACATTTATTGAATTCTTTATTCTTTAACTTTTTGATCCTACCTAGAGTTGTAAGGTAAAGGTAAAACGCCCTTATTTCAGAAATGAAAATTGATCTGAACATGGGCAATAAGAAGCCGGAGGTACCAACTGAGGAGGTGCCACCAGTTGTTCCGGAGAAGGAATCTCCGAAGTCTGAGGAAGCGGTGGTTAAGGATTTTGTAAGTCTTCAAAAAAATCCATATTTTCTATATTAGGCCGAATTCTGCCGCGCTCGCAATGATGAGGAAGCGGATACAGGGCTGATCGACTGGCGTATGATCGCTAAAGTCAGCCATGCACAGTTTTTGATGGCCATGGTGGGTTAAGCTAATGAAATCGAAGATTATAAAACTGCAGATCTGCTCGACCTGTCTATTGGTTTCGCTCTCACACACCGGGTTCACCTTTTTGCGCTTTACCTCGTCGGCTTGGGCTACGTACATTCTGTGCACCGCTTACGTTGGGCTACGGGCGTAGGTTTTTATACTTCTTAAAAAGAATTTCTATAGGAAATTGGCTTAATAAGCTTCATAATCTGTTTTGAACAATAAAAACAAATGGAATTTAGCTAGCGAATTTCCAGGGCTCGTCTACGTCACTACGCCCACCTGGTTGCCTACACCGGAATGGTGAGTTTCCAGACAGTCATCTACATGTCCTCCCTATGCTGGCTCGTCTATTCCCTCTACGCCATCGACTACCAGTACACCTATGCCGGCTACAGTAAGCTACGATCGTTTACACTCTAATATTGGCCCAGATCACACCCAGAACCTGACCCTCCTCCTGGCCGTTCTTGAAGTCTCCACCCTAATGGGGACCGTATTCACTGGTGTATTCGGGATGATGACCTGCTGCCGTGGGCTCGGCCGTATGATGGAGGAAATGGACCGTGTGATCATGGTAACCAAATTTAAATAAACCAAAATAAACCATTTTCACTGTCTAGGGAAATCGCCTAGCCCAAGCCCCGCAGATCACGATCCGCCCGATTGTTTGAGAGCCTCAGCAACAAAATAACTTATTTCTTATGTAAAATTGTTATAATTTCCCTCAAAATTCAACGTAAATCATTAGTCGTTTACAAGTTGTAATTTGAAATCCCCGCCCCTTCAAGCAGCCCAGTGATGAGAAATGATTCTGATATATGCGTAGTTCTGCAATAAACGGGAGTGTTGAAGGGTCCGTCAAGTAATTTGAGAAACGATAACTAAAAGAGAGAGAGAGAGGGAGCGAGAGAGAGAGAACGTGAAAAAAGCTTTAGAGAAAGTGAACACGTAAATTCATAGAATACTTAAAAAAAACGTAAAGGAACTTACACAAAACCTGCAAGTCTACATCCACATCCAGAGTTCCAGCCTTGTTTTGTGCCACACAATTATACTGTCCGGTATGCTCCGCCGTAGCGCTGTCGATGATCAACTATTTTGAGCGATTTCGTACAAAAGCTTTCAATTACCGTTTCGCCGTTATTACCCAACCGAATTCCCCGATTACTTGGGTCTTCCTTTCCAAAGATACGCCCATTCACGATCCAGTTTATCGTGGGTTTTGGTAGACCTGACAAGGGGCATCGTTAGGGGGGATTATTCTTATATAAAAACCTGTGACGGGGCATCCCAGCTCGATTCTTCCTCCTTCTAATAACGTCTCCTTTCTTTTCCACACACTTTCGTCAATGTTGATGGGGACTGAAGGAGATTAGGAGGTAGTTATTATGTATTCAGGTATTTTTACCAATGACTTCCACATCGAAGGATTTGCTGCTTTCTCCGGCCACATTTCTGGCGATGCATTTATAGACACCAGCATCGGTGATTCGAGCCTAGATAAAATTTTAATATCTGGCTAATTAAATTTTAGATTTTAAAAGGATAAAAAACGCGTGGGCAAACCTTCTCAACATGAAGCCTCCTCTTATCGTCCGAAAATTGTATATTCGGATCAGCTTGCTCCAGCGATAAATCATTCAGCTCCCAAGAAATTGTCGGCAAAGGTGTAGCAAATACAGGACAATATAGGGAAAACGGATTATCGATCCGTACAACTTCCGTAGTTACAGTATCCTGGTCAGGGATCTCAGGTGGGGCTAAAAATTATTTCCCGAATATGTAACGGCCTTACCAATCACTTCCAATCGAATAACCTTCTCTGCCACTCCAGCCGCATTTGTGGCTTTACAGGTATAATAAGCATCGTCTCCCTTTTCAGCATTTTCCAGTACCAGGATACCATCTAAACAAAATTACGATATTCAAACTGCCATCCACCTGGAGTAACGTATGTTCCGGGGGTGTCCTGGATCTGTACGCCCTTCTTGTGCCAAGTAATGATTGGAGTCGGACTTCCGCCGACGAGACATCTACAGCATTTAAAATGATACATCCTGAGGAACAAGCTAATTACCGTAGTTCCACTTTATCGCCGGATACGGCTGTATAGCCGGTGAGGGTTTGATTGTGGATGATTGGGGCCTCTGAAGCGAAAATAGACATGAACTTGAAACGATACCTTGCACAATGACGTGAGTTTTTCGCTGATCATTGCCGGCGGAATTCGAGGCTGTGCAGGTGTAGTCACCGCGATGCTCGTATTTAGTGTTGTGGATGCGGAGGGTTCCGGAACGATCGACGATTACGATATCATTTGGAATGACCTAAAAGGTATGAAGTACGTCACATCAAATGGAAGTGTCAGCAGCGGGACCTACTTGGAAGCCGTCTTTGTCCCAGGTGATCGTTGGCTGTGGTTTACCTTGGGCTTGGCAGGGAATT
Organism: Mesorhabditis sp. LJ9110; assembly: GCA_038088335.1. NCBI lineage: Eukaryota > Metazoa > Nematoda > Chromadorea > Rhabditida > Rhabditidae > Mesorhabditis > Mesorhabditis sp. LJ9110. The sequence continues at coordinate 7,799 of JBBGBA010000022.1, read as the reverse complement.
TCTAGCGTTAGACCCTGGATAACATCCAAAACACCAGGGGTATCAGAAACGATCTTTGGAGGCGAAGTGACCTGAATCGAAAAAATTATACTTTCTACTTCGACTTACCTTCAGATCGTACTCCAGCTTGTCATCGCCAGCAAGGTTGCTAACATGGCAGGTAAACCTTCCGACGTGCTCGGGAGAAACATGACCAATGAAAAGCGAGCCATCAGTGTTGATTTGAACAGACTAAAGGTTAAATAACGAATATTCGTTGGGATAGCTACGCACCGATCCGTAGAAGTCATCACCATCCAAAATTCGATCCCCGTCAAATTCCCAAACACGATTCGGTGGTGGATTCGTGTCGGCAGGGCATGGTAGGTTGATCGAATGGTTCAGCTTGGCCTCAAAGAAATGGTGGCGGTCAGATCCAAGGATTTTTGGCATCAGATGAACCATCACGTCCACATCCAAATGTTCCGTACCCAGGGAGTTTGTTGCCTCGCACTAGAAAACATCTTGGATTTTCCTTAGAGCTACCCTCAGTTTTCCCTTGATATCATTGGCGTCATCGATATGCAAAGTGCCATCCTCATCGACCCAAGCGTCCGTGACAAGCTCGTCATTCATATACCATTTGATTTCCGGCGTTGGCTCGCCAGAAACTCGGCATGGAATTTCAAGAGTGTAGCCTTCGACGAAATTGTAAGACGTCTGTCCGGGCATGATGGTTGGTGGGGCAACGACGTTCAGTTGTGTGACCTAACGTGGCTATAATTCTGTAAATCGTTTCTTACTTGTTTCGCTTGTCCAGCAGTATTCACAGCGGAGCAGACAAATCTACCAGATGTGGCTCGATCGGTTTTGTGAACTCGAAGTGTGTTGTTGGGCTTAAGATTCGTTTTTCTACGGCTATCCGCTCTTGACCTACCAAAATCTGGTATTCCGCGGTATTCGAGGTGATCGGTCTTCCGTCCAAACTCCATGTGATAATTGGTGTGGGCTTTCCATCAATATGACATGGCAAATCAACCATATCTCCCTCCCGAATATGAAGTGGTGGTGCTTCAAGCAATTCCGACCCCTCATCATCTGTACTGGCATCAGGGAGACGAACCCTCGGCTTTTCTAAAGAACATCTTCTGGAAAGGCCCCTGATCGGGTCTTCAGATTTTTCAGAACCGATCAGCGATCCTAGCTTTGGTGCTTGGAGGCATGCAAATGCAACAAAACTCGGGGTAAACGCCATGCCATGCTGGTCACTTACTTATCAGATTGACAGCTACATTGATGTTAGCTGTGCCGGCTTGATTCTTGGCTTCACACCGATAGTTGCCTTCATCAGCGGCGGATGCGTCTCGGATCAAAAGTCCGGTGCCACCGCCCTCAACCTGCGTTTGCGTATTGTTACAATTGTGGTTTCGGTAACTTACGATCATCTTTTCTGTCGGAAAAAGTGCTTGGCCATTCTTGAACCATTGAATATCTGGTCTAGGAGTTCCAAGCACGATGATACAGCTGAGCCGGAAGTCATGCCCTTCGACAATTTGTTCTTCTGGTGGTACATGGCCCAACACTGGTGCGACTGCACCGAAAATTTGTTTTTTCTGATTATTTTTACATACCTAATCCCAAGACCAATACTTGCGTATCACGACGAGCCGTGCCATAATCATTGGTGGCGCTACAGGTAAATACGGCATCATCATGGGCATCCACACCTAAGTACGTGGAAATTGAGATAATTTACATACTTGAAAGGAAAAGGCTGCCATCCTCAAGTTGCGTATAATATCCGATGCTATCGCCTGGAGCTGGGATCGTTTTTCCATTCACACTCCAGGTAATTTTTGGCTTAGGATGACCAAGGACACGACAGGGAAGAGTAACCTTAAAAGTATACCGTATTTTATTGATACCTTCGCTAGTGAGGACCACCACTAAACTTTCACTGGCTAACCTGTTTTTCGATATTCACTCTGACCACTTCAGCTGATGGAATAATCGAAGGTGGTGCTAAAAATCGATTTGACGGCCACAAGCGATCACTTACATCCAACTTTCACAGTAGCTTGAGCAGCAGCACGGCCCGCCATATTCTCAGCGACGCACTGATATTGCCCGGCATCTTCTGGTTGTACTTGCTGAAACATGCTCTTAAGGTTTAATGCGGATCTCTCACCTTGATCCTTAAAGTCGTCCCAGCAAATTCCATCTTTTCGGGTTTCTGTCCGTAAAGCTGATTGTAGCCGAAGAACCAAGTGATTGTAGGTGTCGGCGTGCCATCGTAAACCTGCGCACGTCGAGTTTGAGAAATTTGGTGTTTTTCTTACCGTACACGTCAAATCGACGTAGTCCCCTTGGGTAACCAACTCTTTTGAAACGCGCAGCTGAACTTGGGGTGGTACTAAATTTTGTTATTATATAAGAGAAACAAAGACGAACCTGCAGCCCTGACGTCAACGTAGCCGATCGCAGACCCGGCGGGGTTTTGAGCCCTGCACTCGTAGGTTCCAGCGTCGGCTGCTGTTGCGCTACGCACCAGTAGATCATCTAAACAAAAATAGAGAGAATTATTGATAAACTAACTATTGATTCCAATGTATCGATTGTAGTCATTGTCGATCTTTCTGCCATTTTTCGCCCAAATGACTTGGAGTGGAGGATCACCGCTGGCCCGGCAAGAAATGTTGAACGGCTTTTGGAGGGCAAAGTAGAGACGTTGCGGGCTAGTTTGCACATTCGGGGTCTCGTAGACCTATATTTTCAAGAGCTACAGCTCAGGGTTGATTTGCTTACATTCAGAAACGTCTTTTCGATGCTCGTTCCACCTCCATTCCTGGCACGACATTCGTAGGTTCCAACATCAGTTTTCGCGGGCCGCCAAATAACGAGGGTACCGTTGGGGTAGACCATCTAGATGGTATTTAGTTATATTAAAAGCTAATATACCGTATTGGTGTTTCTGCCGATCGGTTGCCCGTATCTGTACCACCGGATTTCGGCCGGAGTAACGGATTGCGTACGGCAATGGAAGAAAGCTGGCTGGTTCATGCTTGTAGTCACATTTGACATGCTGGCAATGTGGGGTGGAGGTTCTAAAAAATATTTTAGGCATTTACTCATCAAAAAATTGGATATTTTAGCACAATTTCCCACCTCTTGTCTCCAAATACGTTCTTGCCGTATGATTTCCATGCGGAGAGCTGACTTCACATGAATAATCTCCGCGTTCTTTTTGGGTAACTTCCCGGATTCTCCAGACCGATGTGTCGGACTCTCTAAAGGGATATTAACGTTGAACCCTAGGGCTATATTCTCAGGCTTTATGGCCCCGACACACACTTTGCAAATCGGCCATCACTTACGAATAGAATAGTGGTGGTCCCAAGTATTCGTCGCCGTGTCTCCACCGCAACGAATAGGGCGTGGAACTTTCGACGGTGCAAGTCAAATTGACTGGCTTGAGTTTATGCAAATTGATTGTATTGCTGATAATTAATACCTTGTTGATGTAGCCGGTCGTGATTTGGGCCATGTAAGCTCTCGGGCCACCTACACTAACCGATCCAATGGCTGTAGGCGCGATTCGTTGGAATTCATAGTCCTAAAGACCATGTAAAAAAGGGCAAAAGTATTACCGTATCGTCAACACCTTTGACTTGCACGAAAAACAGTCCTTTCGGTGGAACAAACGGCCCGACGAAGTACAGGTTTGGGTTGGTTTTTGAGGGGTTTGCCGGTTGAGTGTAAAGTGGATGGCCTGAAACGATCAATCAAGCTTACTTACAATTTACCGTAATAATCAATCAGCGAAATATCGATCGGAGTACCCGGAGGCAATAATCCGGTCATATTAACCATCAAATAAGTCGTTTGGCCTTCCACAGGTCTTGGACGAGCCTAAAAATATCTTAAATTATTATAAAACTAACCAAGTCAATAGTCTCCAGTGGCTTTGCCCCAAATCCATATTTGAAATCGATAGCACCATGTCCAAACACCCGAAGCGTATGACGAAGTCTCGAGTTGGTCGTAATTTGCCAATTTCCAGGCATCGGCTTCTTCAGGCGGATCAGCTTGACGTTTTTCAAATCGATGGTTCCTCCTTCTTTCGAGTAGGTGTATTTGTCAATCAGTTGTCCTAAATTACAGTATACAGGGATCAGTTTCTATTCTTTACCCAATGGATTCCGGATCTGGATCTCCAGAAAATCCTCATCGTCTTTGTCTCCGGATAGGGAAAGGGTCAATTCGGTCATGTGCTGGTCTACAGGTATTTTGCGAACTGTCGTGCCGCCACGATCACGCATTTCGTAGGATAGATGGACCTTCTTCTGCTGCACGGAGTGGCGGACGTATTCCAAGACGGTGCTGACATCGCTCTTTTGCAAGTGAAAGACCTGAACAATTGCGAGTTTAAGTTAATCCCTAGTTTAAAAACTTGAAGCTAAACCTTTAGGTCTTACCTGTCCAAAAGAAGCGGCAGCAATTTTTTCGTAGGTCCTGAAGCCTGGATGGGTCCGGTTGCCACAATCACCAGTCATTACAAAAACGACCTAAGGAAAGCTTCAGAATTCGGCAAAGTTGTCAAACCGAGCTTTGCTTTTCCTGGATGAGGTTGAGGACTTGCGGTTCCAAATGATGATCTTTCGAGCGGGCATCGGTGAAGACGTAGATGAAGGACGAAGGCAAGGAGATTTCCAACGCCTTTTTGATTCCTAAAAATGAATGATTGATACCTAGACTGATTTTCGAATTTCTTGCTTTGGATTTGCTCTGCCACGAAATCTATGCTTCCTTTTCGACCCCAATAATCCTCTCATTCTTTCCACACCCTTACAATAAAGCCACCAAATGTTGTGCCGAGGCCGGGGGGTTGGTCCAGCTCGTTATTTTGATATGTGGCCATTGGATGGTGGATGGGGGTGGGGGGGTAGGGGAGATGGACCAGGTGTTGGTCAGGCTGGGTATCGCCTCGGGGAGGCTGAACCCGTTCTTCTTCTCTTCAACACCCCCACCTCCGCTGGTTCTTTTCTGGAGTTGCGGGCAAGGAAATGCAACATCGCCACAATCACACCTCCGCTTGGTGCCTTTCATGGGCAATGGTGTGTGAAATGGGGAAGTGATCCCGGATTGTTGCGTGAAAAAGGGCAGGTGAGGATTTTTGGCGTGCGCAAAGAATCGAGGAATCAGAACTCGCTATGTGATTCCGACATCCTGCAATAATCAAAAAATCGTGTTTGTGCGTCCGCTAGAGTTTCCGTAAAATACTCCGATAGGGAAATCTTTGAGGTAAGCAGGATAAGTCTTTAAGCGCATAATCGCCTGAAGAAGACCACACACAAAAAAAGTTTTTAAAATTTTCAGTGTATCGGGGGACCACCCATTTAAAGGTGCAGAGTGGCTTCTTTGCATATTTTTGTAATGAGGATTGAGGCCGTAAAGATGTTTTCAATCCTGATATTTCTAAAAACCCACCTGTCAACGTCATTTCCGGACAATCACCACCACCATACACATGCACCTTCCCCAACTGTCGCTGGAAATATAGCGCATCGGTCGTGTCGATGATCTCGCCCAAATCTAAAACAATACAAATTATGTCTTCTCTTCCCCTGGAACCCCTTCAAAAGATGTGTTTTCCTCCGAATGGTGTACTGGCTACAACAGCATTCTGACTCACCCGACGCCTGGGTATGCTGTGACGAATTTTTGAATGAGCCCTACCAAGCCAGCGCATGGCTCCGATTAATAGACGACAACGGGTCATCTGTCCTCTACGGGAAATACCCGAGAGAGATTTTATAACAATTTCGCCCTCTAGCCCCCTAGACGTTCTCTTGCCTGGATCGTGGAAAGGGACAAGGACGTAGTTGTAGATGAGCCGTTGCCGCTGGGTCAGCACGGTCTCGTAAATTTTCTTGGCGCCTTGTCGCACTTGTTCCAGGTCGTCGAACATAGAGCCAGTAATGTCAAAGACGAAAGTTAGTGACGAGGTGCCGGGTGGGACCTAGGAAGTATGGGTTTGAGGGAATAATTTGATAGAAACTTACCATCGTCGGGTTGACCTCGGCAAGCCCTGCTTTTAGCCCAACGGCTATTAGCAGGGCGAGCAGCGCTCGGGCCCCCATTCTGATTAATACCGGAAGGCCCTTTTCGAGTAGTGGGCACTGCTTTTGGCTAAATAAAAAAAATAGTAAATTGTGTCTCGATTCCTGCAACGGCGACAGTTGCGGGCCGACACTTGCTTCCTAAGATTGTTGAACCCAGAATCCAGAGCAAAATTTTAATATTCGCGCAAATTTTCGATCGAAATAGGTTTTGCGATACGCAAGAATAAATTCAAAAACATATCTAGACGCGTCTAATAAAGTTTGTAATCAGTGGCCTCCTGGTCGCAAGTGTCGGCCGAGAGTGCCGAGCAAGTAAATGCTCCAAGTTTATAGTGAGGACATAATCAGGAAAAAAAATACAGATTAGAAAGAGAGTCGCAAAGCTATAACAATCGAAAGAGGTTCAGCCGAAATCAACAAGTTTCGTAAATCAAAAGCTCAATCACTGCGTGCCAATCCACAATGAAGTAAACGACCATCGTCTCTCCGATTGCAATAAGGTAAACCTAGGTAGGTTCCCGCCATCAATCAACGCCTCGAGTTGGCTGGCCAGCAACGCCGGTCGCCTCAGGCTGGCCGGTGTTTGAGAAATGATGGGGGCGCAAAAAGTTATCGGGAGGTGGCATGGATAAAGTCGCGACGGACCCCAGATGAAACGGTTAAAGGGGAAGGGCCCACGGGGGCCACAGGAGAAGAATGTTGAAAGGTGTGAGACAACTGTCCTGCCCATCCCCCATGGGCAGCTTTGGACAATGTGTGTGAGTGCGGATCGTGTATGTTGTGTGTGGCTGGGGTTGGTAGCCTGGTGAGGATGGAGGGGGCCAATGTCTGGGACGCCATTAATTTTGGCCCTTGTGGAAGGAAGACCTTTTGTCCCCGGTGAACCGAGAGGTTTTCGGGTTTTGGAGGGGAGGAGAAAAGGGGGTGGGGGGATCGATTCGATCAGATGGCGAATACCATATATCAGCGGGGAGGGGGACGCAGTTGCCGTCAAGGGATCATGTAGAAATGTGGCGGAAAGGCGGAGTCGCACCTGGGCCACTCGCACGCTTTGTACTACGATGGTCTGGGCCCCTGACTTGATGGGATCTCTGTGGTGGTCGCATGGCTGGGGGACGACGTGGTCGAGTTGGAGTGAGGTGGGGGAGAAGAACAGTGAGTTATAGCCTGAACGGGTTGGTTGAGATTGATGGTGAGGAAGGAACGGTTGGGTGCTAGGGGAAAATAACAATATATAATGCTAGTATCTTGGAATTTGAAGTATTTTTTTGCACGGAGACAATCGGAAGCGGAAGTTGAGTATTCGTTACTTGCGCTTCTTTTAATCTGGATATTTTGTGGTCAAACTTTGACAAATACTTCATTTAAAAATTGTCTACGGATGCCTGGAATACCTATCGTAACCGTATAGCAACGGAAAGCCAAACCTAGCCGTACCGAAACCGTTTTCAACTACTTCCATCCTCACTAGCTAGCTGAACTCGGCTTCTGCTTCCAAAATCTAGAGCACGACCGTAGATCCTCAGTAGACTGGCCAGATGACTAATCAATCCCGCGAATCACTCCACCCCCAAAAATACCCAAAGAATGTGGCCATTTCCCACTGATGACTCGTTCTCCAATTCCTGGTGGAGGAGGGCCAATGCCCGAAAAAAACACGTGGCCTCCGAGTGCTGTCTCTCCCCCCTGGCCCTCCAA